>BSYO01000023.1:11982157-12718180 GCA_033239525.1 Nepenthes gracilis | reverse complement strand
ATGGTCCTAATATGACCTTAAATGCTGTAAAAGACTGATTAATTTGGGTGTCCATACTCAAAATTGAATAAAATTAAAAAGTTTGAATGGACATGGACACAAATAAATTCAATAAAACAGAAGGTTAAGAACAAATTTGCAAAACAGGAATAATGTCACTATTTCACAAGTCATTACACTTAGTTCGAGCAGAGCAAGGAAAAAGATAAATCAAAGATCATAATCAAAGAGGAGGCCATCACTTCCCATCAAATTGAATGCATTTTCACTAACAATTCTGCTACAATTTGCACTAGCAAACCTTTGAAATATTTCTATACGTTGTACTTTGCATTAGGAAACAAGAAAATTTTCTGATCCAGACAACTATTAATGCTCCTAACAGAGAAAATATGAGACAGTGTTGTGAGCACAAGCCCCAAAGGAGAACCCAATCCCAAAAGATCGGTCCGATAGGAGGGAAAGCCCTTCAAACTTATAAACCAACCATTGTGAAGTTGGCTCCCCAATGTGGGACTCGCAACATTACTCCCTCTTTCGACAGCCGCAGAACCCGGTGGCAGTACTTTGCGGCACTTCGCTCGACGGCTTTCACTCTGCAGCGCTTCACTCTACCCCGACGCACCGACAACAGGTCAGCCCCTCCTCTTTTAAAAAATAATAAAATTATTAAAGTGTTGATTTTTTATGATGACTAATATAAAATCACCTCATGCATTGAACCCACTAGGAAAGAACCTGGATCTGGTGCAATTAGCAAGGATCATACATGGCCAACACCCAGCAGATGCCAAAATCATAGCTACATGCCACATGAATAACACGGACAATGAAAAAGAAAAAAAAGAACCACTGAGGCTTCATACCTGCATGCGAGTCCGTGCTAGCTCAACAGGGTAACAAGTTACGCATGCTAACGACCTGGCAACCGATCCTGCTACTAAAGGGACATATGGCGTCAAGTTTGGGGCATTCTGCTGTGTCAATTCCTCTATATAATTGCGTAAAACGTCATAGCAAGGCATGTAGATTCCAACCTACAAGGCAGATAACATGCTTACAGCAATATTATACTTAAAATATAACGGTAAATGCCTTGACATGAAAATAGGCTTACAGTGGGAATGGCGATGGCTAAACTTGCATTTGTACCCCTCCATAACCTAGAAAATCCTTCCTGCACAATTCTTACAGTTAAAACTTGCTTCATTAACAATGTTCAATAGATAGAAAAGGTGAATATTTAAAGTTATCTGCTGCTGGGTTTTCTAGAGTTAACAACCATGAGATATCAGGAAAAGAGGAAACCAAATCTCTTGCATGATCTAGGACAAGTTTGAAAAGAATATAAGAATGAAAATAAGCTGCAGCAAATCTCAACAAGAGCAGCGTTTTGTCTTTTATCAAATACCATTCCATTGGTAAAACTTTTTCCATGACCTATGAAAGGCATATGATTGATCAACAAATTTAAGAAATGGCAATTTGGTGAAATTTTGCCCTGCAAGTATTGCATGACCCATGACACAAATTTCACCCACCCAATGTTATTTGAAGAAACCCTCCATTTTAATTAATATTTTTAGACAAATAACTAGACATGAGATAACAAATCCAAGTTTCTTTGAGTTTGAATCCACCCTTCTTCTTTCTCCCTTTTACTGTTAGAAGAAAGGGGGCAGAGGGATTCAGAAATAGTTAATTCTGTCTCTAATATTCCTTATCCCCTTCCCATGTCAACAGCTAGTGGAAGAGAACAAAGGATGTCTAGCTAAGAGCATCTTTACTATTATTATTATTATTATTGCGTCCGAGAGTTCCGGCCGCCTGTTTTGCTGAATACGAGCGGGCGAACGGATACGGGGCAACACAAAATAAGTAGAGCATGAGCAGTATAATAGAAGTACGAGGACAATGAGAGAACACGCAGATTTACGTGGAAAACCCCGTTAAACAAAGAGGGGTAAAAAACCACGGGAACGGACGGGAGGTCCGAGAAGTTTCACTAATTTGTTAAAAGAGTACAATGGGAACTTGCGGGATAATTCTCTTTTACAGGAAATTATAGTGTGTGAAGTCTGGCTTCTTTCTTTCTTCCTTCACTCTTTCTCTTTTCTCTTGAGAGTTATCTGCTCAAACGTGCTCAGATGGAAATTCTTCTGAATCCCTCTTCAGTGGCCTGAAAGGGGATATTTATAAGGAATGGGATGCCGTTAGAGGGGTGACACGTGGCAGCGTCAGTCTACTCCGCGCCACTAATGGATATGACAAGGACACCTCAACCTGCAAATAATAATAATAGTCGAGGCCGTTGAGTACCCGTGGAGGCGCGTCTTTGCGCAAGTCATCCATTCCTCGTTATTTTGGCTTTTCCGGTTGTCCTCGTCCCCACACGGGTCACAAGTGACCTCTCCGACCGCCAATATTCTTGGTTGCTTGGTTTGGCTCTGGGGCAATGCTTTAACCATTTGTTAATCGACTTGTGGGCCTCTTGGACCAGTTTACCCATGTGATCCTCTGGACCTGCAATTGTTGTTTTGGGCCTTAGGTTCCGAGACCCATCAATTATTATTATTATTATTATTATTATTATTATTATTATCTAGAATAATGGATATAAAAATCAACAATGGATTGAGTCTTCCAATTTGCATGTTACTTTCTACCACATTGTTCCAAATGAAGTTTCACATAATGTGAATATTTCACCCCAGAAAAAAATTTCTTTTAGTTCAAAATGATCAATATGTAAAATTAGAACAAGTGATTGCTGAAATTCGTTGGAGTGTCCACTTTGAATTTTAAAGAGAGGGTTCAAAAAATTGCAGCCTTTAAAATAGGAATTAGCCAATCCAGGATATATTACGAAGTTACAAAGGTAGCACCTATAAACCAACCTCCTGAAAAAAGCAATAAACTAGACCAACCTGACGTATAACTTTGTAGAATACATCCATAGTTCCTTTATAACGGGAACATTCTGGAGGGCAAACTGATGCGCCACCTGCAACTTCACGGTTGCATGATTGCAGAGAGCTCAACCCTGGAAACATCTAAGAGGCAGTTAAACAACCAAGCCAATCATCAAATCAAGTATTTCTAGAATCACAAACTGAGCAGGCATTAAGAGTCCCAACAGCAGTTGAGATCGTATTAGTACTTCTAATGCAGGGAGAAAGTAAAGAAGCAGAATTCATCATTCTATCAGGGAAAGCCCAACAATGGAAATTTCAAAAATACTTATATTAATAAAGGTCATAAATAAGCATCTAACATCCTCAGATGATCTAGTCTTATAGTGGATAAAATATCACCAGGAAAACCAGAAATTTCTTGAAGCAAATACCATGTTTGTGTCAAAGCGTGTCGTTCCACATTGACTCTGATAAGGAACACCAGCAGCCTGTGCTTGTAATCTTGTCTGCAAATAATACCAAAGCTATACAATTAATCTTTTCTACAATATCTTGACTTCTTAAAGCTAGTTTCCATACATACCAAATTAGAAACATATACATGCATTCCTCAACTTAGAAATTCAAAGACCACATTAACACAGAAGGATGAAAATATGCAGCCATGGAGATTCACTCGCAGGTGGAGGAAACAGATCTAAGTGATGAAACACAGACATCAATCCACCGACAAGGCTTAACAATCACTGAAAATTTCATAAGCATTAGGAAATTCGGGAGAAAGAGGCAGACAACCCCAAGCAGAACATGCAGAGTAATAATCAAGGCACGAAACCCCAATGGAATTTTAAAGCCGACAAGCTATATAATAAAAAGAAAATTACAGAAGCAAATAAGAGTTTATCAATTAGAGACACAATTCCAAAACCCATGCGGCCATAAAATTGCAGAAGCGATAAATTGGGATCAGCTTAAAACCATACAAGTGAAAGACCTAATAAGGCAACTAAAAAACAGGTATGATTTAAAATCAATCCCACCACATTATTCAACGAAAAGATAAAAATTATTTACCTTGGCGACGTCCAGGGGGTTGACTATGATGGCGGAGATGACGGCGGCGCCGGCGGCTGAAAAAGCCCGCTCTGCTAAACTCAAATTGAAATCAGAAAACGAAGTGGAGAACTGGGTTGTAGAATTTTCCCTCTCATCCTTGAACATCGCGTCTCCGTTTCCCTCAAAATTAACCCTATCGGCAGCTGTGATTATACATGATGATGGAATATTCCTTGACCCCAAACATTAACTTGCTCTCACTGTCGCCCGCGCGCGGGGTATCTAGATAGATAGCAAAATTTTAATTCAAATGAATTGAAAATTTGGGTGAGCTTCGCATTGATAATTCGAAATATCTCAATTTGTATCTGTGGGAAAGAGATTCTGGAGAGAGGGTAGCTCTGATTATACTTTGTTGGAAAGAAAGAGCAAATGAAATCGGATAGTTCTAGCGGTTCTTCTCTGCATGGGAAATGGCGAAGATCGCGTCTGCTTCGTGGTGAACAATGGGGAGTCGTCAAAATGAACAACTTTATCATCCCAAAAGACAAATCTACCCCTGTAAAATATATGCCCCAAACCCTCGTCTCCCCTCTGCCCCGTTAACGATTCGTGGTCCACAGAGCCTTCCGCCGCCTCCTCTCTTGCCTCCTCTCTTCGCCGTCCTATCTGAGGTATCTAAGTTTTCGGTATCATCTTCATCGTCCTGATCCATGAGTTGCAGTGGACGCTGAACCCTTTCATCTTTCCGCTGCGTCAACAGCCTAACGCCACCGCTGTTGCAGCGGGTAACTTCTCTTCCCTCCCGAGTCATCTTTTTTCACTGGGATTAATTGCTTGCTGTGAAAATTTGACTTCTGTTATACATTATGCGTACGAGTGCTACTCGTGTGATTTGGAAATATTGTTGTCTGATTTGAAAACTTACAGATAAACGATCGGGTATATGAAATTTTGGGGGGAATGGCATGGGAATCTATCCCCCAAAGACTGAATGCGTTACTATTAGTTTAGTGTATGATGGATGTATGATGTGTTTTTGATCTTATAGTTGTTATGTAAACGTCAATTTGTCTTTGTAGAATGTCCATGGCGTTTATCCTCTTCGAATTCCTGCTGTTTGGTTCAAGGAAAATTGAATTGCTGTTTCATTACTTCAGGGCAAGAAAGAATAAATCATGTAGAAGTATTTTGAACGGAAAAGGAGAATCATTTCACTTCCATGATAACAGAGCATCTAGAATCATGCCTATATTCTCATTTGTAGCAATTGGCAACCAGATGTCATTTAAGTATTTTAAAACTCTAAATTTCCACCTAATCTTATCAATGAACTTTAGATTACTAGTTAATGAGTATGCCTTACGATTTTCTTCGGATTTGCTTGGTGTTTGGTCGGTGAAAATAGGAAAATGTAAAAGATTTTTCTTTTGGATGACATTGCCAACAAGGAAATCAAAGTAATTGTTCGTTATCGTTTGCCGTCGAACGAATTGTTGGATACCTTAAGGGTTTGCATCAAATAGCATAAAGATGGACATAAAAGCATTTTTGTGGTAAAACTGTCCATAATTTGCTGTTAAGATTGTTAATTTTTCAAATCTAACTTTCAAGACATTATAGAAGAAGAGGCAGAAGCATAAATAATGCAAAAAACTATAAAATTAAACAGCAAAGAAAACCTAATTTGAAAAGATAGATTTTTCCTCTTAAGAAGGTGAGATATTCTTTGCTCATAAGCAGTTGCACTGATTGCAAATTCATGTTCAACAAGCAGGAGGAACCGTATCTTCTCAGTTTGTCATACCCAACCTTGCTAGCAGCTGAAAGATGTTCAGGATTTCCGTTGTTAAAAGATTAAGCGGTGCGGAGACAACCATTGAAGGCCTCGGGCAACAATTTCTGCAGCGATGTTCGGTGAGTGGAACTGCGAAAGGTAAAGGAAAAGTGAAGCCGGGTCAGCAACTGAAACGTTCCAAGATCACCAGGAAGAAAGTATCAGACGGATCTTCCGTCGGTGGCAGTGGCGGTGGTCGCAAGAGCTCATTGACTGCAGAACTGGAGGAGATGGCCGCAAAGTGCTTGGCTGCTCCGACGCCAATAAGATTTTTGAAGCCTAAACAGAGGGAACGTGAGGCAGAGCGTGAAAAGTTAGGACTCATCAGCAAAGATCGTCAGCGAGAGATTGAAATGCTGAAGAAACAAGCGAAAGAGGGCACTGGTTTCGAGAAGCCTATGATCATTGGCACTCCAGGTTTGGATTTGATCTCACTCGGTTTGGTTAACGCTGATGATATTCCAAAGTATGATCTGACTGTTGAAGATGGTCGGCGGCTTGCCAAGGAGTATAGTAGGGTTCTGATGAGAAGGCATCGGGCGAGACAGAAAGCAGAATCAACGCTGTTGAGGCTGAAGAAAGAAGCAATACAAGCGTTGCCGGAACACTTGAAAGCAGCAGCTCTGGTGCCAGATCTTGCTCCTTTCCCATCAAACCGTTTCATGGCAACATTAACGCCGCCTATCGAAGGGTACATTGATAAAATCAAGGAGGCGGCGAAGCAGACTGCCGTGAAGGAGAAGCTCCGATAATAATGGTATGGATTTCCGGCGAAAACCCAGATGACGAGAGAAGGGATCAGGTTTTGCTCAATCTATTCCCTTGTTTTCTTCTGTTCTTGTGTCATTTGGTGGCTTATTGAGAACGCTTTCTTCAACAAATTGCTGATTTCAACTAATTATGATCCAAGAATTTGGCCATGATAAGTGATTATTAGTATATAATTGATTAAGTGCATCATAAATCAATCGATGCAGCCTGTAACATCGAGATAGCAAGCTGCAGGATCACGTAGTGTTGATCCATAATCCAGGAAACTGACTGCAAATTAGTCTCTTGTTAAGCATTTTATTTGCATTACCTTTGGGTGTTTTTAAATATTGGGCTTTTTCATATTTTTAATGATTGAAATCATCTTTAAAATTGTTAGAGACATTTCTCTAATTAGCATATTCCGTGACCATATATACTATTATATCAATGTCGGGTTATGGGCTGTCGAGATACAGTATCAACACATATCCGTTGCTGTCCGTTCCGTCTTCTAGGAATACCGCGCCTACCGTGTGCTCTTCAATCGTTCAAGCCCGTCCAAAGCCCCGCGCCCTCCATGCGCTCGCTACCCACTAGACCCCAAAATCCAGAATGGTCCCCGCTCACTGTGCACTGCCCCAAACTGGAGCTCACGAGGATTTCTCTGGAAACCCTCCGTGCGCTCGAGCGCCGATGCAATGGGCATATTTTTAAATGCGATTCTTGAGCCCTCTATAAATACTTGGCTTATGATTTTAGAACCCTAAGGACTCTTGATAGATTACTTTCGTGCCCTACTTGAGAAGAAAGTTGTTCATGCTTCATTGATATTATTTCTCTTGAGAAAACCAAAAGCTACGAGATTGATCTTCATATTCTAACAAGTTTTCTCTTCACTTTATCTTAACCACTTAAACACTTCCTTCTACCTTCGTTGGAGACGTTGGTTCGTTGAAGAAGGAGACCCGATTGTATTCGGTAATTCAAGTGGCTCGAGAGGGAAGATTGACGTGAAGATGGGAATGTGTCCGATTCCGTTGCCGCGGGCAAATCCAAGGAGTTTCTTGGTAGGGATCACAAAATGGGAGTAAGTCGACTAGGTTAGCGTATCGTTACCATCCGATCTGTAAATTGATTTTCATAGTGCATTGCTTCCCTAGCCGTTGAAGCCCAGAATGTTTTTTTCAATTACCGTAGGTATCAAGTTTTTCCTTCTTTATAAAAAATTCGTGTCTTTCTATTATTGTTTATATTCATTTATATTTTGCATGCTTATTAGTATTATTGACATCTAGAAATAAATATTCTTTATGTGTATTAAATATTTTATTTTTACTACTTTCGTTATTTTTATCGGGATCGAAACTTGTTTGGATACTTTAGGACAAAAAGTCCTTTTTCAAAAATGATAGACAATAGATATTAAGAGATTATTTTAATTGTTATTTAATTTTTTATGTTTTTGATATTATAATAATAGATTTTAACCACTGAAATAATAAATGACTCTAATATTTAAAAATCCTTACTTATATGATGTAAGACTTGGAATTAATTTCTTTTTTTTTTTTTTTGTTGACACCATTATTGTTATTTATTATTTCATGAGAACAATTAGGTGGGAATTATTTTGCAATACTTGACTTATTACTAGATTTGTTGAAGTAAATATAATAGTTTTTTTCTCTATTTTTTCTTTTTTAAATCTAAATTTTTAATTTTAACCACTTATGCCACGGCACCGATGTGAGGTTGTCTTCTAAGTAAGTTCAAATAAATATATACTGCAGATCACAAAGATATAAAAGGCAATCAAAATGCAACACATATATTTCTTAATTTTTTAATATTGTATTTTCTTTTTGAAAAAAAAATAGTGTATTTTTAATTTATAAATAATAAATATATGCTTAAGTTGTTAAATTAGTTATGGAATTTATAGGGTTTTGAATGAAAATAGGATGACTCATAAGACACCAAAAAATATAAAAAAAAATTATATAAAAATAGGTAAAAGTTATAGGATAAAAGGGATGAGAAAGGACTTGTAGGGTATTTTTCTAAATGTGTTAATTGGATTATGCCACCCAAACCCGTAATAGGTCGTGTCATATATAACCGGTGTTAGATCTTGTATATTACAGTTTAACACTTTAAACCGTATTAAATTACAGGTTAGTCAACCCACAAGATGGATCATATCGTGCTTAATAAGGATCGATTTTTTTTATAATGTAACGGTCATATGATCATTGAAAAAATGTCACTTACAAGGTGGCTCTTCCTCCTTTGACAAAAATTCATCCTATATTTCATATGTCTGTCTTGAAGAAACAAATAGAAGTAAGATTTGAAGTGATGGCCTACCTACCATTGGTAGACACCAACGATGAGCTTCTACTAGAGCTAGAAAATATGGTGAGAATAAAATTTTTAGAGTTTGGGAATAGAAAAAGTTGAGGAAGTGCTTATAAAATGGACTTGATGGGTCCCGGTACCCAAGCCCAAAATCGCAATTGCGAGCCTAGAGGATCATAGGATAAGCTGGCCCAAGAGGCCCAAAGAACTAAGTTGGTCCCACTTGCCCGAGGATTTAAGCTAAGAGGCCCCGAATAGCGATGGCAGTCCGAGAAGACAATTTGACCTAAAGGAGCACGAGGATGCCACGTGTGATTGACATCATCAACCAAATCCCGAGGACCTTTACCAGAAGAAACGTCTGAGAACCTAGTTCAACGAACCAATAAATGATGCATAGGGCTTTCAACGGACAAGAACAGCCTCAACATCTCCACGCCCTTAGGACGAGGAACCAAAATGATTGAGGATGCCCGGCTCGGATGACTTCAGAAAGACGCACTTGGCGTTGCGAAAGATCCAACGGCCGACACACCTTGATACACAAAGTAGCGTCCCCGACACGCCGTATCTCTAAACCCAGTGACAAAGTGTCCCTATCACGCCGCACCTGCAGAGCCGGTGGCAGGCGGCCCTGACACGCCGGTGCCACTTGTCCCATTGCCAACGATACAATTTGCTCTTATAAATACCCCCATTCAGGCAGCAAGAAAGGGATTCCAGAAGCTTTTATCTGAACACACTTTGTGAAGAACTCTCGAAAGCAAAGAGAAAGAGTAAAGGGAAAAAGTAAGAAAAAAGAAGCAAGACTTCTCGCGTTATAATCCTCTGTGGAGACAAATCGCTCCACAGGCTCCTGTTGTACTCCTTTGCTGTAATAGTGGAACCTCTCCGGCTTTCCGTCCGTTGTCGTGGTTTTTACCCCTTCTTGCATAACGAGGTTTTTCATATAAATTACGTGTACTCTCTACGTCCTCGTCGCCCTTTTTTCCATTTCTTATTCACGATTCTTTTGTGTTACTCGTTTCTGCCCGTCTTGGAACACAAAACGTCGCTCAGGTTTTGATCGATAAGCTGCTGGAATACGCGGACGCAACAGGACTATAACCTTAGAAAAAAATAAAAAAATACTTGAGATCCGCTTCATTCTCTAAAGGTAAGTACCTCCGCCTTAGACCCTTTTTGTTTTTCAAATTAGAAAACTCTATTTTTATCTTTCCAATTTTCTCAATTTCTTTCCATTCTCTTCCTCTTTACTAATTTCTGTTAAGGAGAGAATTCTTTATAAGCTAACCCTTATAAAAGAAAAGCAACCACCTACATCTATAAGGACTATCTGTCTGTGACTCTGCCCTACTGAGAAAACAATCATCCATCTATAGGACGGATTCATTGAAAAGAAAAGGAATAACGAACTTCGATGGGGGGGGGGAGTGATTAATTGGCTCGAGATGATTCTCATATGAACTTACAACCCAAAAGCTGAAGTCACTGCAGTTATGAAATGCACTAGATAAACAATCCCATTTTCATGAACACCAGCCTTCTTCAGCTGTTATATTTTCTGCAAACCATTGCTGGACACGATGTCCTCAAAAAATCATGGCTATCAGACAAGAAAAAGAAAAAAACTGGAGGGGAAAAACACCAAGAAAAATCAGGGAGAGAGGAGGACATGATTCAACTCTTTTCTTTCCTTCGCACATGAAATCAAACGAGGAACATGCTCAGGCACGCATTCAGGGTGCAATTTCCAACCGCGGTTCGAAGCAAAAGCCAGTAAATAGCTGAAGTGGGAACCTCTTTGTAACTGGGCATTTCTGTGACCACTTCCATTGCTTCTGGTTCATGTCAAAAACAAGGAGAGCAGGAGCACCATAGCTCTGTATGTATATCAGATCATCCGCCCCACTGCTAGCAAAAACATCATCAAACTCTCCGAATCCTTGAAAATACTTATGAGGCATTCGGGCAACCTCTTCCCATTCTTTCCCATTCAATACCCAGATCCCGATCCCTTTGATAATATCACAGTGATCTTGTTTTTTTATCCCTCCCACCATAACCAGCTTCTCCTTCAGGTTTATCAACCGGCCACAAGTGAGAGAACAGGGAACTGGGATGAAATCCCCCGTAAATGAACTGTGTGATGATCGGCTAGAAAGGTTGAATTTGATCAGGCCATGGCGGCTTTCTTGCGTGCCGATCGCAGTCGAATAAATCAAGAAGTATAGGAAACCATCGCATATCTCGCTCTCATCCCCGCCTCTCCACCCATTCAACACCTCCACGAGTGGTGTCGCCCACATCATCAATTCCGAGTCATAGACATGAACAGAGAGTTCCCATTGGTAGAAGTTCTCGGGGACTTGTTTTGACTTCACAATGGAAATGTTATAGCTTCGAGAGCTCCTGTCGACAGAGATGGCAAGAGCAGTATAGTCGGAGAGCTTTAAACCCAGAGGTTCGACTAGTCTTTTGCAAGATTTATTGATGGGATTACCAACATGAAGCTCACTTCTGTTATCATTGTTCATGAAGCAAACAAGGCCATGAGATGAAGCGATGAGCCAATTTGATGTAACAAAGCAAGGGAGACTGATCGTGTACCACTTTCTAAGGGAGGGTTCATATGCATGGCCGATCGGTTCACCAGAGCAAGTAAACATGAAGTACCAAGGCTTATGTGCTAATTCGACGTGAGACAAGATCGACATAAACCTTTTTGAAGTAACTATCTCTCGCCATTTTTTACATACACAGCTGGCTCTGAAAATGCTTGCAAGAGGGAGAAGAGATAGAATCCGTTCCAAGAGTTCCTCAGGAAGAATTGAGTCCATTGAAATCACCCCCTTGTTCTCTTCATCACAAACCTCTGAGAATGAATCAAACTCCCCATGATCTGAAGTACTTCCATACTGGTCGTAGCTAATCCATGATGTAACACCCTCCATGGATACCTGCATACATGAAATTTTCTTATCAGAAAAGAGAGCCAAATCATAAGTCTCTTGGGAAAATAGACAGTAAGACACCACTCTTCAATCACCAGGAAAAAATAGGAAAAAAAAAATGGAATTGCATGCTTATGATTTGAAGCGGCTGCCCAGAAGAAGGATTATCATTAAAAAATCTACGGTTTCAACAATGTATGAAATTCTAATTGAATGACAAAGAAAGATCATAGAGATGAAAATCCAATCCACCATAGTTAATTCAGAGAAAAATGAAACTCTGGAAGAATATTACACATCATAACCCGATTAACATTTCCTGATTCAGCCATCAAATGCCGCTTTGTTAATCTAAGAACCCAAATGAATGCATCTAGCAATACACATAACTGGAATCAAACGTTCAATATTCAATACTAAGTCTCAAAACAACAGACATCTGCAATAAGAATCAAAAATCAATTAAGCGTTGCAACTATTGTACAATTTTTTCCCGTGATTAGAGACTAATCTTCCACACATGAATGTAAGATTTGTAAGTGCTTAAGTGCAAATCTAAATAGATTGATGGTAAGAAGAAACAATGCGGGATAAATGCCTACAACCAGCAGATATAATAGAAAATTGAATATAGTAAACTGGGATTACCACCATACCAGAAGAAAAATAGTATCAAAAACGCTAAACAGAACCCACCATTAAATCTAATCACCAGATTCCGTACTTAAATAACTTCACATTAAACTCAAAACGCCCAGTTCTTCTTACCATGAAAAGCAATCATTTTCATGGTCTTCACATCAGTCCAATATGGGTCTCCACATCAAAAAAAAAAAAAAGGAAAAATAATAATAATAATAATTATTATTATTATTATTATTATAATTATAATATAATGGCTAGCTAAATGATTCTACCAGACAGTTATTTGAAACAATCATCCAAAGAAGTCCCAACTAACAATAACAAAGAGAAACATCACGATAGACAGCGGGTTGAACAATTTCATTGGGAAAAAAATTAATGGTTTTCAATGAAATGAGCATACCTGTGATGTGCACAAAGCTCTGTTTTGGAAGTTCACGGAACTTTTTCGTTTTTTTCAACTGAATGGGTCCCTGTAGATTAGACAAAATCTCAAGATTAAGGAGAGAAAGTGACTCAAAATAGCCAAATAAATGGGTGGAATACGGTTGGCTCCTTGTTCACGGAAATGGAAGGAGGTACTCAGAAAAATGGTGGTCTAAATATGCGATTAAGAAGCGTACAATGGATCCGTGTGGTTTTTGATTAGGAGAAGAACAATGACCAAGGAACCGATACTTTGCCCATCTCTTCTGCTCTGTTTTAAAGAGGAAAGACGCAAGAAAGTGTAGGATTTCTCTCTCTCTCTCTCTTCCCTCTTTTTCATTTTTCCCTCCTTCAATAGTTCATTTTGATAAAACAATGGCCAGAGGCGGTTTTTGAAGGATCCTCTAGTGGTGCCATCACAGTCGCATGAAAGGGAAAGAGAAAACTTAATGCGATAATGGGGCCGGGCAATAGAAGTGAGTTACTCAGCTTTTATGTAGTGCCGGCTCTTGGCATTAACTGTGTCGTATCTAATGCGGTTTGTTTTTTAAATTTAACGGTTATGTAATTATTGTCTTTTTTAATATATAAAATAATTAATTAAGTAAACAATTATAAATATCGCCTTCTTCTCTTGTACAGGCAAAAATATCTCTTTATCTTCTTGCTCAAACTATGATACCAATATAATTATATAATTTTTATTAATTTTATCTATAATTTATATATTAATATTATTATTTTATAATTTAATTATTAATTATAATATATAATTTTTTTAATTTTAATAGTAAATGAATATAAAAATTATTCTAATACTCTCGTATCGATTACACTACATATACATATTAATAGTAATTTTAAAATATTAAAATCACAATCTATCATAAATACCACAACTACTAGTCCTTAATAATTTTTTAAAACTAAATTATCTAATAGTTATGGATTGGCCACTAGTAAAAAATATATAAAAATATTATATTTGTACAAGTCTTAAAGTACCAGACACCTAAAATGATATTTGAGTGATGTGTCCTTGAATCCGAATTATTATACGGATTAGGAAACTAAGAACCAATTTACTTGGTCCGACTGATTTGAAGGGGGTTCGGTTTCCGTATGTTTTGAATTTGGGTTCTGTACAACATAATAAATAAAAAGTCAAAGGATTGACAAAACTTACCATTTGATTTATCTTTTAATATTCAAATTATTTATCTTTCTTTGTTGAAAGGGAAAAAAGAATGCAAAGTGAGAATGCTAATACCTATGTGAAAGGTTTTTAGAAATGTATACTTAATAAAAAGCGTCTTAAAAAGAGAGAGAAATACGCTTAAAATGAAATATTTTTAAATTGTTACTTGCTTATCCTTTTTATTGTCTGTCCCCCTCTATTGTTAAGAAGAATGGATATATATATATATATATATATATATATAAGTTAATAGGCAGTTGATATTTTCTATCAACCACTCATGGAATCGCCCGAATGGATAAAATGATACCATTCAATTGACAGTTCTTGACATGTAATGGAGTCCATTGAGCTGTCCTTATAAAAGAAAAAAATTATTCATTCTGATCGGTTAGAAGAGAGGTCTGCACGGGACATGGATTGTTCTAATAGGGTCGATGGATTCATCCATCCACTTTTGGTTATATTGACCGATTGAAACATTATTCAATTCTAGGCCGATTCTTTGATGGACCTTCCTCTTGGACTAGAGATAACAATACCTATCAGTGAGATAATACAAGAAATAGTAATTATATTTAATTCAAACTAAACTAACATTTTCAGGCAATTTAATGTTACGAGTTTTTAAGTACAGTTAAAGACTAAATAAAAAATAATTAGCAAAATATATATTTTACTTGGAGAACTCATTTCTCATGGCAGTTGACTATAATTTTAAAAAGTACATGCAAAAATACTTATCACCCAAGTATGTAAATATCTCAATATATTATTAAAAGTGGTGTTAGTCGCTTTTTTCTACAATCTAAATATGAATTAATTTTGAAATTAATATAAATAAAATTTAATTTTTTTTAAGTCAGTGATGTATAATTATCACATAATAACTTATCTTATATTTATATTATTACATATTAAATTTTAAAAAATTAAAAATTATGAAAAAAAATAATGATTGATTTTAAATTTTTTTGAACACCAACTTACCATTTTAAGAATTTTTAAAATAATTAATATTATTATAAATAGTAATTGTTGAAGTTACAATAGGGGGAAAGAGAGCCCCGGAGCTACAAATACATCGAAGATGAAGTTTGAATAGAGTAGAATTCTTAGGTAAGGCCAATGACTTCTCTTAAGTAAGAGGTCAGGTTTGGATAAGAAGTGAATACTGGTACCAAAAAAAAAGGTTCTTAAAAGTAGTAGTGTATATGGGAATCGAAAAGGAAGGTAGTTGAAAGTATTTGATTTTTTGGTTATTCTTTTATAGGTAACTCAACAAATGAAAAAATTATTGGAGATTCATATGAGACTCGTGCGAGTATCAGAGTATTCACACATGCTTTGCACGCCAGCAAAGGGTCAGGAGGTAAGATCAAGTCGGGCGCTGATTCCAAATTGATGGAGGATTGTTGGGGCTTGCCTCACACTCGAGCGATGTAAAGGCACAGATTTCACACTTGGTGCACTCACACCGCACTCACTCGGCACTAGAGCACGGAATCTGGGACCGATGCGCTCGATCCGCACTCATTGGGCGCTCGAGTGCCAATACGTAGTATAAAAACGGCTCACCTATTGTAGGATTATAATTCTAAAATCTTTCTCCACAAGAGGCATCACACATAGACAAAGGAGAGAAAAAGAGAGAAGAAGAAGATGTTCAATATCCGGTCAAGGTTTGATTTGAGTTTCGTTCTTCACCAAGATTCGGTACGCTATTTTGGAGGTGATTTTAGAAATATATTTTTATTTGTTTACTCTTTTTCTCATTATATTTTTCTTATGAGTTGTCGGTTGTATTGAAAGAGTATTGTATTCAACCATTCTTTACTCGGGTTTAAAGTGGAGAGATTTCAGATGGGGTTATTGTAACTGTACTATTTATAGTGGATTTGTTCAAATTTTGTCTTATAATTTTTTTTTTTTTGGTTGAGAAAAATTATTTTACATTGTTTGTTTCTTATACTTACAAACTTAGTGGCTGACGGTTGATGGGGAGTTTAAATTTATTCTGTTGCGTTAGGTCGAGTGTATCCGGATGTCAAATTACTAATAGAAAATTAGTCTCAATTTAGCTCATATTAAATGAACAAAGATCAGGCTTTCTTGGTGCAAGTGAGAATTCTCATTTCCTCACTCCCTATCTAAAATATTTAATAATATTTTTATTATTTATTATAATACTTTAAATAATATTTTTTAAAATTATAGTTATTTTAATTTTAAATAGTAAATTATTCTATATTAAATATGTATGTCATATTATTTATCTTTATATTAAAAATATTTTATAATTTATTTCACCTTATGTGAAAAAAATAAATAATACTATTTTATTTATTAGAATATTTTCTTTTTAAAAGTAACAATTCAAGACGTTATATCAATAAAACAAATTCTACTATAAGAAGATGGAGATCTATTATCCAACACAATGGAGCATGACTAATTTGATATTGAAAACTGTATATCTTTTTCGTTATATTTTAATAATCTTTCATGATAAAAATATATAAATGGCCAAGTCGATTATGAATACCAATTGGAATATAGTTAAAATAATTAAATATTTTTATAAATATTTTATTTTATTATTAACGAATTTGTAAATATAAATTATACCATTTAAAATCTAGTATTGAATCAATTATTATCATTTATGTTAGAGACATTTGTCTAATTGACATATTTCGTGACCATATGTATTATTGTATTGATGTCGGGTTGTGGGTTGTCGGGTTAAAGTCCGTTCGGTCCACCCTCCATTCGCTCGAGCCCGTCCAAAGCCTTCCAGCTCGCCTCTCGCTCGATACCCGCACGAGCCTAAAATCTAGAACGTCCCCGGCTCGCCAAGAGCTTGAGAACCGCTCGAGCCGAAAATCCAGTAGGGGGCCCGCTCACTGCGCCCTGGAGCCCCGCTCGAGCGCCGGCCCAACGGGCAGAATTTTTAAACGCGTTTTTGGCTCCACTATAAATTCATACCTTATTTTTTTGAAACCCTTAGCACGCCATAGCCTCAACTGATAATTTTTGAAGTCTTCAAACTTGAGAGAAAAGCCTTTCATGCATCATTGATTTAGTCTCTCTTGAGAAAACCAAAAGACATAACTTTGAGCTTCATGATCTAAGGAGTTTTTTCACCAATTTTCTTTTTCTTTCACCATTGAAACTTTTATCCTTCTACCATCGTTGGAGACCTTGGTTCGTGAAGAAGGAGACTCGTTCGTGATTGAAAATTCAAGTGGTTCGAGGGAAGATTGACGTGAAGACCGGAAGGAGTCCGGTTCCGTTGCCGCGGGCAAATCCAAGGAGTTCCTTGGTAGGAATCACGTGACGGGAGTAAGTCGGAGCAGGTTAGCGTCGTTACCACCCTATGCTGTAAGTTGATTTTCATAGTGCATTGCTTCCCTGCCGTTAAGCCCGGAGTGTTTTTCTCAATACCGTGGGGTATCGAGTTTTCACTTCGTCACCAAAAATTAGTCTTTATCTCTATTACTTATCATTATTATATTATGCATGATTGTTATCTCAGAGATGATTCAGTCTTAAATATCTTTTACGTGTATTAGATATTTATTTCTACTGCTTCCGCTATACTTTTAACGGGGTCGAAACACGTTAGCACAAAACGTGTTTTTTCAATTTATCTTAGACTTTATAATTTATTGGGATGATTATAATTTTTATCCTATAATATTAATGAAAGAGGTAAATATAATATTTTTAAAAAAATAATTTTAAATAAATATTAAAATTATGAAAAATATAATATTTATTAATGTCACATCCTAAATTTCGATCCTGATACTAACTTTAACCAAATTATTATTAAACCAGTTTAATCATTTAATTAACTTATGGATATGAATTGCACGTCGATATCTCAATCGATTATAAATAAATAAATTTAAATATACACGGGATTCAAAACAGGTCACGTCTCATATGGCTTCGATACCGATCCAAAACATGTTGTTAAACTTTACGTAAGAAATAATATCTGTTTAATAATATAATCAGAGTACACCAAAATCTGTGAAAATAAATTATATACTATAAGCTAATATCCAACAATCATACATCGGACAACCAAACTAATTATGAGACCACAATACCATCAATTCATAACCTGTCATCCGATAATTAATATTTCATCATTTAAATATTTCAAAAACTGTTCTAAAACTTAAAACATTTTATAATATGTTAGAACTGTTCAAAACTTGAATATCAAACTAAATTACACATCATAGACTAAATCTGTCCAAAAGTCAAATGATATCATTTAAAACGTTCTAAACCTGTTCAAAAAATAAAATACTAACATTTGAATAATTGAAACATCAGCTAATATCATCCGAAATTATTTAATCAATTAAAATATAACATTAGAGCCATTAACCATCGTTTGAATGTTGTTCGAACATAATATAATATAAAAAATATTATCTAAAAATATTAAACTGTAATAATTATCATCAAATTATTAATTTAAAATTCTCATATCAGTTCGATCATTCAATCCTATATGTCTGATAAAAATTTGTGAATCTTATCTGAGTGGGTTAATAAAAATAGTAATAAGTGAGGCAAAAGCTCAATAAAATACTATATAATAATAAATATATACATATTTTTGTATTAAAAATATAACAAAAAGATCAATGTATGGAAATTTAATGACATACCATAAATTTTCATAGAAATATGTCTTCAACTTAACGCAAATTTTTTAACTTATTCTTATCATTTTTTTTTTTTTGTCTTAGCCATTAAAATTTGTTCAATTTGTATCTTTCTTTGAGGACGAGGGACAATAAACCTTATTGACTAAAAAAAGTAAACAATTTAAGATCGAAAATATATATTTTTACGCAATTAAATGCCATAAGTTTCTATTTAAGATTGGACTGTCTATATATCACTATATAGATAAAGTTAAACGTCGCTTCTTAATCATATAATTTCATAGGATTGGATATAAATATACCATTATAATATATTAATGTATGTCAAAATATATTATACATTAAATAATAACCTTACTCTAATACTTAATCTTAAAAAAACTTTACACTTATTTTTAAATTTTTAATTTTTTCACTCCTATAAAAAATATTCATAAAAAATAAGCATGTACTAGTAAAAAAAAAGCAGCTTTAATGCATAAAACAATACAATAATTAATTATACTTAATTTTTGCTAGAATTGTAATTTGTATACATACATTTTAGAACCATAGTTAGACTTTAATGCAGCAATTTCAATATGATTTAGTATAGAAACAGTAACAACCCATGCAGAATGAAATTCAGAAACTCAGTACAATTTTAACAAATATACAGATTATTTTACTAAATTTCAGAACATACAGTATACAAATTAACATGTAGAGACTTGTTCTCAACAAATTATAGTTATGCATGGACATTTAGCTTGAAATTTAGACACAGAAATTAAATATCATATTTTCAAACATACATGAGAATCAAATTGTCGAATATGGCACATATTACGTAATATATAAACTTATACATGAGTTTTTAAGAAATTTTATTGTAAAGTTAGAAAAAATTAGCATGCATGTTTAATACAAATAATATAACTTTGAAATTATAATATAATTGAGTAATGAAATAAGAATTACTTATGAAAGTTAGAAAGAATAATAACAATAAAATGAGAGTATAGAATACACTTACATTTACTCCAAAATTACCAAATTCAAGTATTAGTTTACTTGAATTAAACTTCCTCAACTTTCTTTCTCTTCTCCTCTCTCTTCTTCTGAGTTCTCTTTCTCTCTCTTCTCTGAAAATTCTCTAAAAAATGATAGAAATCGGCTCAAGAGGTCCTTATATACATAGTTCTGCACTCGAGCACCAATTCAGGCATATGTTGGGCGAAAAGCCTCTACCAGGCACTACCCCACTTTTTTTTGCTTTCAGACAAGCGTCATATGTGCATCAGGCCTGTGTCAGGCGAGCATCAGGCCTGTGTCAGGCGCACATCAGGCCTACATCAGGCATGTGCCATTTGATCCAATTTTTTGACTCGTTAATCTAATTTTTTATATTTTTAACGTTAATTTTAATTATATTAATTTAATTAATTATGATTATTATAAATTAAAGATTCAGACCTTACAGTTAATATTATACATAACTATATTTTTTAAAAAAATTAAAAATATTAAAGAAATCCTTTAATACTAGCTATATCACTACAATTGTAAACTTTTCACGTGAATATACATGGATATATATTTTAAAAATTTCTACGCCTAGTATGGAATGGTTGACAACACAAAAAAAAATGAATATCCATATCTATTATAACTTATATATAATATGCAACTTATATACATTATAAATATGGAAACCGCCCAATCCAATAATAGAAGCAAGTAATGGGAGTAGTAGAGCTAGTTTGGGATATCTCGATAAACAAAATTTGCTTTCTTTAACACAAACTCAATATGAAATACAATCGATTAGTAAAAATATAATATTATATGAACTTCTTCACTAATTTACAATCCGATCACGTTTCTAACTTTACAAGCAATAGTTTAAAGTTATAAAATTTTAAATTGATGAAAGGCCAACGAGTATATACTTTTCATGTTTGTATTAATAATATAATATCTTTTAACCTCATCAATAGTACAATATCATCAAATTCAACTTTTAATACCAGAAGTTGAGTAGTTAACAAAAAATAAATAAATAATATGACATCATAAATATTAAAAATGTGATTTTAAAGATTAGTGATAGGGTCAAAATTTTAATTATTTTAAATTTTAGTAAAAATAATAATTCTAAAAATATCGGTATTAAAAATATAAATAAAGTTTAAAAATAAGTAAATTATTATTAGATATATTTTTTTTATTTTTATAATTATAATATTAAAAAATATTTAATAAAATAAATAAAATATTATATATTTTTATAACATTTTATGTAATTTTATTTTTTATATATTTTTAATTTTTTAATTATAACTGTGTCTAAATCAGTTGGTGCTATGTCAAATGTCTTGTAATTTTTTAATTAAAAAATATTTTTAAAAGATAATGCATCGAGGTGCCGTGCCTCAGTTGGAATGTAAGGCGCAGCCGCAGCAGCGGCGCCCCATGATCACTATGAGGCCACTTTGCAAGGGGCACAAAGCGGCCCCAGTTTCACATCGGAGGGCCCTCGGACGAAGACCTCACAGCCCTAGATTTGTCTTTTTCTTATTTATTTTTGTTTATTTTATTTTTATTTTTATTTTTATTTTTTTGGGTTCAGATTATTATTAGGTATTAAAATATTTAAAATTACAGAAAATTCAATAATAATTTAGTTAATAATCTAAATGTTTTGATGTATTTAAAAATATCCTCTGCCAAAATTATAAAAAATATTAAAATTTTAATTAGCGATGACCTAAAATTATTTAATTTAATTATATAAATATTCCAAGTATGACCTTATTTTGTTGGCTAATGTGGACTTTCTTTAGGCCATTTTTTCAACTTCTTGAATAATGGTATTTATTTTTTTCCTCCTACTGGAAGTTTCTAGAATCCCAATAATTCTATTTTAAATGATATAATCATGGTCCCACGTATCATAAGTAACAAAATCAAGAGGGTCTAAGTATTATTTTGAAAAAAAATTTCTAATACTCAAGTTAATATCCACTCGAATAGAGTAAAAGTGTTAATAATTTATTGGCTATTGAAACTTGATTATAAGGCTCTTGTGTTGGACAGTATAATGTGGACAAATCAAGCCTTCTGAAGGGTTCAACAGGAGATATTTGTCCCGTGAGAGATGCTTCTCTTATGGCCCCGGTGTTGAAAAATATTCAATTTTTAGACCAATCAATATTTTCTTGGTCAGTATATTCTGTAGGCATATCAGTCACTTTTAATAAGACAGACGTTAAAACACGTTGGGTTATCTTTTTACCTGTTAGCTAGAGGGTAACCAATAGTCTTTACCCGTAGTATTGGCGTTAATGTGTCACCCGTTTTTGATTTGTTCGTTTTAAACTTTGATGTAGTCGAGCTTTCATCGGTACCCTTGGCCAAAACTAGATCGGGTGTTCTTACTTCCTCTTAGGTGCATGTTTTTCAAAGAGTATTTTGGGTCATTTTCTCACTTGTTTAAAATCAGGGTACATATAATTTCAACAGCTATATATTTTTAAAAGAGTTCATAAATAATTTTTATATAATACTTTTATACTTATGCACCATAGTTTTATTAAAGAGTGGAGCCCATTTTTAAATTTTTGATATAAAATTCCATGGATCGCATACCATATAATCCTATTATAAATAAAGCATATGTACCTTAGCATTAATTTATATTGTCTTTCTAGGTATGATGAGGGCAGGCAAGGTGGGATGGAGCAATAACACCTGAGACTGTGTCACCTGTGTACTAATTAGCAAGGGTGGATATCAATTAATTTGGTACCAATTAAAAATTAATTTATAATTAAATTATAATATATGATTTGGAGTTTTATCGAATTTAATCAAAATATTAATTTAGACAAATTGTCTAAATTGTTAATATACGAGTTAGATTATCTTAGACGATTTATGTGATTCAGAGTACTAAAATACTTGTTTTTTAAAAAAATTATTTATTTAATTATATATATAATATATATAAATTATATAATATTTAAAATATTTTTTTTATATAACATAACAAATATTGTGAAAATAAATAAGAAAGAAATTGAAGATAATGTTGTAAGTGAAAATTTTTATCACTGATAAAGAATTGTTCAAATGTCAAATTTGAATTTGGTCCAAAATACTTCAATGAGGAAAAAAAAAGATAAATAATATACTATTTGATTTGAAAAATTCTATTAAAAAAATAAAAATATAGCATTTAGAAAAGTAGTTATTATTTGATATAATTTCTTTAAACTTTTAAATATCATTCAAAGCATCTCTAACAATATGAAAATTTATTTAAAACAATGACCAATTGACAATAAATAAGATTATTTAATATTGATTGTGATAATAAAACATGAAGTGATCAAAAATTTAACTTGTATAAAAAATTGTGTCACAAATACAATAAAAATATATATAGCCAAAACATTTTTTATTACATTAAAAAGTTATATTCGACATATAAATACATATTTAATTATGATCAGATTAATATAATATAATTGAATAGATTAATCAGTATTAATATAATTAATTGGGTTATTAATATATAATTTAAAAGTTATATAGTTATATTTTAAAAATAACATCTTACATAATATATGATAAAATTATATATAATTAATATACAATAGTCAAATTATTATTTAAATTTCATATATGGTAATAGTTTTATGTAAGGAGCTTCAATTTTTGTAAACAATATCAAAGAGATTTATTTCCCATAATGGTTACATGACTACTGAAACAGTTTTTGAGAGAAAAAATATATATTATGAATTGAATATTTCTTTCTACAAACTCATTATGTTTATCTATAAGCCTCATGATGTCCTTTAATCGGTTTTAATTCAATATTTAAAAAAAGAAAATACTTAGAAAATATTTTTGCCATAAACTTTAAACTATAGTTTCTTCAAAAATC
The DNA here is from genome assembly GCA_033239525.1 of Nepenthes gracilis. NCBI lineage: Eukaryota > Viridiplantae > Streptophyta > Magnoliopsida > Caryophyllales > Nepenthaceae > Nepenthes > Nepenthes gracilis. The sequence continues at coordinate 12,694,411 of BSYO01000023.1, read as the reverse complement.
TTTATTGGGAAGAATTTACAAAGTGGAAACATTTATGGTAGTTTTCATAATAAATATTGAATTTCTTTCCCATTCATAATAAGTATTTTTTACTATTATTATTTATAATAAAGCGAGCCTGAATCAAACGAAGAATTAATAAAATATTTAAAAAATAAAACAAATAGGAGACCCGAATGGAAAAAAAAATAAAAATATCCAAATAGAAAAGTTTGGTCTTAAATGGATAAATAGATAAAAATAATATGGGCTTTAAGGTTTGGTCTAATAAGTTGGTGTCCAAAGGTGAGCTCATATGCCCATAATAAATAGACCAATCAAAAGCCTTCATCTATATCATTCAATCAATGAGAAAGTTTCATATAGACGAGTTAATTAAAAAGACTCTAATCATATCGCTCTCCTAATAATGAAAAACTACTTTACTTCTTCACTACTTCAATAACAAGTATTATTATTTTTTATTTTACTGTTGAGATTTCATTAATCCTTCAATTTAAAAAAAGGTTAGAAATTGAAAAGAGGACTTAGCCTAATAGGTCAAAGCTCGGAGAAGAGCTTGAAGGGAAGGAAGAAAGAGAGAGCATTGGTTGACGTTGGGACTTGCCACCAGCTACCACTGCCTGAATCGCCGTTGCAACCAGCCACTGGTTGAGCCCTCGTGAAGTTCCCATCCACCACTAAGATCGCTGCTATTAATGACCATGTCAGGTCTACTGCTGCCAAGCCCACACCTATGTTGGTCTGCCACTGCACTAAGCCCGTGCCTTCACCAGGAGTACTACCGACCACACATGCACTAGGTCTACCGCCAACAAGCCCGTATCCAAGCATGTGACTGCACAATGTCTGCCACTTCCCACACCTAGGTCTACACCATCTGCGCTTGCACCTGGTTTTGCTGTTGTCGCCAATATCAGCCTCTGAAAGTCACAAAAGCAGCACCACACAAGGGTCCAAAGCACTTGCCGAGCAAAAGATTCATGGGGAAAACATTGAGTTTTTCCTGGATAGCCTACTTGTCACCATGTCGAGCCTAGACCTAATGCTTTAATAAGTCCAAAAGATTGGAGGTACAGGTAGTAGGACTCTTCAATATTTCAAATAAAGAAATTGCATGGCTTAAATAGGCCTTAACCTCTGAATTCAACGTATCAAACCTAGTAAATTTATTTGCTCATAATCTTATTATATTGATACTTTATATTTATTCTAATTATTATTTAAAATATTTTACTGAAATAAGTATTGAAAGAATCATTTCAGAGAACCCTTTCAGAATTTTTTTAACCGCTTGTTTTTGGTGGTGGTGCATAAGAAATCACTCCAAGCTTTGAATTATGTTCAAATACAAGTCATTAAATAATTCAGGTCAAATCAATTTTGAAAACATACATAAGAAAATGAACCAACTCAACCATTTGGAGCTTAATCCAAAATTGCTTGGCCAAAGCATTTTCAAACTTGGTTTGAGAAATCCAGAGGTCACCATCTAGCCTATTTAAGGAACTTGTGCTATCTAACAAGTTATTACTTAATATAATCACTTATAATTTGATCAAATGGCTTAATTTTGTCCTATGATAACTTTTGTTGCGTTCCGGAACTCGGGATCCACATGCAACACAAGTGTTTGGGGGTGATGGATGTGGAGAGGAAGAGATTAAGATTGAATTTTTACGTGAAAAACCTCCTTTGAATGAGGAGGAAAAATTATGAGGTTTTGAGCCTTTAGAAATGCTTCACTATTTAGATGAAAGTCTTTACAAAGTATAAGTGTTTAAAGTGAATCTCTTCCTTATCTCTTGTGTTATGTTTCTCTCATTAGGGACTTCCCTCGTTGGAAAGTTTTGTCACTCTTTTGTTCCTTCTTCTTGGGAAGAGAGGGAGAGAGGGGCCGAAAGAGAGTGAGAGAGTTGAAGTCTTTCACTTTTTTCTGTCTGAAATGAGTTCGGAGAGGGACCGTCCTTTGGAAAGGGGATTCGTTGGGTATTTATAGGAAAAAATGTGCCGTTGGGGAGGGGACACGTGGCAGCCGGCGGGTGGCCGAGAGGCTGTCCACTATCCCACTGGCCGCATTCAGTGCTGCTGATATGTGTAGGATAGCACGCGGCTGGCGTCGCTGGTAGGACCTGAGCGTGTCAGGCGTACAGGCCCTAGGCATCAGTTTTAACTTGACTAGGCGTGACCTGTGGAGACGGCGTCTAGCAGTGGTTGTAGGTTCCTTGGGAATTGGCGAAGTTGCTTAGCTGGCGCTCTCGACCGTGTATGAGATAGTCCTCATCCTTGCGTGGCGTGCCTTGTTACTTTGTACGTTCACGGACTCGTTGGAGAAGGCAACTCTCGGAGGATCTTTGGTCCTTTGTGGAGGGTCCTCGAGTCTCTTCTTGGCTTCTCGGACTGTCCTGAGGCTTAATAGAACTTCTGAGGTTCTCGGGCTTCTTCGTCTGGTCCTCGTACCTGGATGTTGCCAGCTGTTCATGATGTCCACGAGCTCCTTGTGGGCTGATGGGACCTCTCAGACCTTTGTTATAGTTTTGGCCTTCGGGACATTAGCCTGTGATTTGGGGCTTCTTGGACCGTCCAGCCCTCTTGGTCCGTAGACTCATTTTTGGGCTTTTCGCTTGGGCCTTTCTTTTGGGTCATGTTTTGTAAGGGTCCTCATATTGGGACCCAACAACTTTATTAAAATTATTTGTTGGTTCCTTCAAATTAGTAACATAACATATAATTAAATGACAATAAGACATTGGCCCGTAGAAGTCGTGGTTTGACAACCACGGCATAAAGACCAATATGGCAAGAGGTAAACAAAATTTCAATATTACCTAAGAAATGTAGGAGAAATTTGTAGGTGAATTTTAAAAAATCAGTTCTAATTTTATTTTTAAATATGGATAGATTTTATCAATGATACAACCAAAACTAGCCAAAGTTGAAGATAGAATTATACTTTTAATTAATATAAAACAACTCATTTCAATAATACTAATAATTAGTACGATAAAAGAGTCTATTAAATACCTAAAATATTATAATGGTTCAGATCTTATAATTAAATATTAAATTCTACAACTTTATTACACCCAAATTATAAAATTAGCATGATTAATCATCTTATTAATTCAAAAATCTTCTATTCAATTTATAACATCATATGCAAATATTAAACAAATTCATTAATAATAAATAGTAATAATGATCATATAATAAAGAACTACTATTTTAAAAAGTATATAACAAATGTTAATTATATATCAAAATTTTAGAATTCACAGACATTTCAATAGAAAGTATAAGCATTGGAGCAAAGCATTTTGCACATAACACTTAAAAGCATTTAGCTTTGAAATTCAAATTTTGGACTGAGAGGCACTTATAACTTAGAATTTTATACTGATTTCTTATTTTTCTTGCTTGAAATACATATAAAAACAGAGGAGGCAAAATTTCATTGGGTTTTAGAGAAAATTTCACTGTTCTCCTCTGACTATGATTTCATCATTTTGTAAGAAATAATTCCATTTTTGAAACACTATATAAGTTCTGTGGTAGTGAATTTAGTAAATTCAGAGGTGGCAGGCAGAATTAGTAGGGAAGTTGAAGAAAAAAATTAAATAATCACAATTTAAATATTGAATAGCGGTTTTCTTCATGTAAAGCGTTTGTAGTCCAACGGTCAGGATAATTGCCTTCCAAGCAATAGACCCGGGTTCGACTCCCGGCAAACGCATAACACAATGTTTTTATTTTTTTTATTTTTTTAACTGCAAAAATAGAAAAGGAGTGCGCTTAAATTATACTAAAAATATTGATAGATAGATAGAATCAATTTATCTATATATTTTTATATTGATTTATTAATATTATAGATAAATTAAATGTTACAACATCTATGATGTTTTAAAGTGGTTATACCGCTTATTCATGATGCTGAGTCTCTTAAAATTTGAAATAACCAAAAAAAAAATTAAGATACACTTTTTAAATAATTTTTTAATATTATAAATAAATAAGAATTATACTTACTGATAGATGGATTTATAATATAATTTATTAATTAAAAAAATTGGTACGCTGTATTTATATTAAAATACTGATAGATAGATGTTTACTTATACTAATTTTTTTTTAATTGAAAAATAGAAATTATAGATAAATAAAATATTAAAGATATTAATAGATGGATAAAACTAATTTATCTATATATTTTTATATTGATCCATTAATATTATAGATAAATAAAAAATTAAGATATTTATAATTTTTAACTGAAAAAATAGAAAGGGAATGCGCTTTAATTATACTAAAAATACTAATAGATGGATGGCACTGATTTAATTATATATTTATGCCTTACACGCATAGCCATCATGTTTTTTTAATTAAAAAAATAAAAAAAAAGGTATGCTGTACTTATACTAAAAATAATGATAGATAGATGGCACTGATTTATCTATATATTTTTATATGAACCTATTCACATTATAGATGAATAAAATATGACTTATACTAAAAATGTTTAGATGGGTACACGCTCATTCATGACCAATGAGTCTTTTTAAAATTTGAAATAAATAAAAAAAAAAGATATACTTTTTAAATAATTTTTAACTAAAAAGTAGAAAGAAAATGCGCTTTAATTATACTAAAAATACCGATAGATGGATGGTACCGATTTATTTATATATTTACGCCTTACACGCATAACCATCATGTTGTTTTTTTTAACTGAAAAAATAAAAAGGGATAACGTTTTACTTATACTAAAAATACTGATAGATGGATGGCACTAATTTATCTATATATTTTTATACATACCTATTAATATTATAGATAAATAAAATATTACGACATCTATAATATTTCAAACTTGTTACACCGCTCATTCATGATGGTGAATCCCTTAAAATTTAAAATAATAAAAAAAAGATAAACATATTTTTTTTATTTTTTTATTTTTTTAAATGAAAAAATAGAAAGGGGGTGCGCTTTAATTATACTAAAAATACTAATAGATAGATAGAATCGATTAATTTATATATTTATGCCTTACACGTATAACTATCATATTTTTTTAATTAAAAAAATAAAAAAAAAGGTATGCTTTACTTATACTAAAAATATTGATAGATGGATGGCATTGATTCAACTATATATTTTTATATGGACCTATTAACATTACAGATAAATAAGATATTATAATATCTATAATATTTTAAAGTGGTTACACCGCTCATTTATAATGGTGAGTCTCTTAAAATTTTAAATAATTAAAAAAAATTAAGATACACTTTTTAAATAATTTTTTAAGTATTTTAAAGTTACTTGAGATTTTTTATTTTTAATTTAAAATTATTAATATAAATTAATAAATAAAATATTATATTATTAAAAATATTTTAAAACTATTGTATAACTCTACTTATTGAGTTTTTTTTACCTCTTGGCATCTATTGACAAAAGGGATAATATCTCTCCTCAAATTTTGCCCTTACATGCATGGCTTGGTCAGTTTAAAAATATGAGTTAAAGCCTAGTTAAAATCAAGTTATTTAATTGGTATAATTTAATAGATTTAAAATTTTATAAATTGTAATTAAAAAATATAAGTACTATAAACTGATATAATTAAAAATTCATTCATAACTAAAATTTTAAGCTTATCATAATTATATATAAAAATAGTCCACTAAAGATACTATCACTAAATAGTGATGCCAACAATTGCCATGGCCGATCATGGCTAACTATTTATAGGCCAAAAACATCACCAACTACATAATACAGATATATAAATATAAATATAAACATAAAAACAATCCTTTCTAAACCAACTACAGATAGATAGAAACTGCATTATGCCTCAGTGCTCATGAATTGTGACTAACAACAACATAATACAGAAACAACTCTTCATTTATCTCTACAAAATTTACAGCTATACATACCATAATACAAGATGGTTTAATTACGTATTTAAGAGCAGATACAAGTTTATATACGGTATGAAAAACAATTATCGCATCTGATAAAGAGCACCAAAACTTCATTTCAGTAAGAGGGGCTACGATTTTGGAGAAGATTCTGCATCATTTCTCAGAGAAAGATCAATGGCAGAATTCAAATAATGCATTAACCATGAAAGTGTTACCATTAGTGGCACAAATCTCACGACAGGAGACGATGAAATCTCAAAGCAAGTAGGTTTTGGGGTTGAAGGGCAGCCGAGAGACTGGATCAACTCCTCCACGGCCAGTACACGGAACTTCCGATGTGAGTTGAGAGCAATGTTGTCGACTTTGTGCTCGTAGATCTTGCCTTTCTTATCAAGTTTGTACTCAGAAATTCCATCAAAGCGACCATGGCTCTCCCACGGGATACGTGGAATGCCGTGGGCCGTCCAACGGATTAGAATGACACTTTCCACAGGCTGCCACACGCTTACGATGTCAACCCATAACGCCCTGAAGAATATTCTTCCGTGGAATCGCAGCGCCCAGAAGATTGATTTATAGTTTTCAATGCCAATGAAGGTGTTGATAGGATCTTTAAAGACAATATCATCCCTAGATGTAGATGGAAAATGGATGGAGTTAGTCTACATCAAAGGTCAAGGAAAGTACAGATTACAAACGAGGCATTTTAAATAATTACATAATTTATTATTTTGGTGCAAGCAAGATATCATTTCCCTCTGAGATTAAATTTAGATTGATGAACAATAGAAATTAAGTATTTATTTTAATCATTTCATACAATCTCCATCATTTACCCATTTAGTTTTTAAATCTTAATCATCCGATTTATATAGAATCTAAAAATATGGGTTTGCATTAACAACTCTCGTTAGAAATACTCTCTCACCCTAGCAGTCGCATTCAGAGAATGTACGAGGATGCATCATACTTGCTGCATTTTATGGCCGATATAACCGTACAAAAGGTGTCAAAGGTGAAAATTACAGAAAGGCAGTTCTGAATGTCTTCTCAAACCCAACTTTTTAATAAGACTGGAGGGCATTAGGGTGACTCATAGAAGAAAATATCGGATAATATTTATCAATATCAGAGGATATTTCTTAATTTAACGATAATATTGTAATATATTACCATATCGGCAATATATTATAATATATTAGCTAACATTCAAAATATTAACTGACGCATTTATTATTTGGCCAATATGTCAGCTAATACAGCCCTATTAATTTATGATTTTCTGAGATTTTTTTTTTAGATACGTATTATCTAATATATCTAATATCGATATGATTGTGATAAATATTGATATTTTTATCTATTGTGTCAAGGTAGATAAGTAGATCTACCTTACATCTCTCAAGGGGTCTACATAGATGTGACTGGATCATTCAAAATCTGACCACTGGGATCCAAGTAGGACTATCCTGAGACTTTAACTTACACAATGATCAAATTACTGAAGAAAATTTTGAAGTTAAATATCTCACTTCTAACATAATTACCATTCTAAAAACATCCAAAACAATATCACCATTGATTTTGCAGGAAAAAAAGATTGTTGATTAATGCATCATTGGGAGGACTCTAAAAAGGAATAAAGAACCAAACTGTTTCAATTGCTTAATCAATCACAAATGCTCATCATTTTTAATAGAGGAAATGCTTTTAAGTCAACTACAATAATTACTGCATATTGGCACCTCAAAGATAGTTCAACAACCTATTCTAATCAAACTTTTTCTCTTGGGGTAGAAGGGAGATGCCCGACAATTGGGGAGGATCACTAATTTCGGCATCATCTAACATCTTGGGGATGACAATATTGGAGCAAAGAGTCACCAAATAGCGTCCTCCATTGATCCTCTAATCATAAGAAGAAGGGTTACCTGCTTATTTGTTAGAATTAATATCTGAAAGCCTAAAGTTGTGGCATAGTCAAACAACAGAATAAACCCCAAAATCAAAGGATCTATAAGACATTGGATGAGTGCTTGAGCCGGCTAAAACTTTTCTACAAGTGTTGCTTCAGCAGAGTTTTTCCAAAAATATCATAGACTAGTAAATGTGGATACTATTCTTGACAGAAAGAAAGGGATACTGCTTAAAGTATTTCTACTTTCAGCTTTCTGCATAAGATGTACAAATAAGCCCCAAGCAGGAGCTTCAGCTAGGAATTCTTTAAAAGCTATTTTATGAATTCTTTCCTTTCCTTATTTTATAAAGCAATGGGAGTTAGTGAGAATTGAACCAAAGTCATTGTCTAGAAAAGTGGATGGCCAACCACAAGGCTACCCTTGAGTTCCCCCTCATATATGCTTTTAGCCACCCAAATGCTGTTAATAACAACGTAAATTCCTCACACTAAGCCAAAAAAAAAGAAGAAGAAGAAAAAGAATTCCTCATAAATGCATTGCCACCCACTTTAAATGGAAGAATGTTACATGGTTTAGAAATGAATCTAGTAATGGGTTTATGAATAAGTAACACATAAGGATTATCATGCCAAGTTTACCTACCTTGATGAATAATAATAATAATAACAATAATGTAGGATGCTTTAGGGGATATTAGACCTTCTAGTTGGTTCAATTCAAGGAAAATCAACACTCTTTGATGATCCAACACAAGATTGAAGATGAAAATCATTCAATGTTTTATTCCATAACTTTTAAAAACTTAAATAAACAACAGTGGAAATAAAATAATAATTCTTAAAATATTAATCTAGCTTCTCTAATGGGACAGCATAATCATATTCCTTAGTTTAAGAGATTAGCTCTCCAATCAAAGGATTGAATTGATTCACTTATCACCTCAAAGAAGGGATCTCGGCTATTTCCTCCTCCCTACTAGAAAATTATTCCCACTTCTTCCTAATTCACTATTTTTGAATGGTCCCCGACAAAGAACTCACTCTTTTGAGATTTCCCAAAATAACATTTAACATATCAATTAAATCCCATAAGTCCCCTCCCATTTGAATTATCTTTATTGCATAACCATTTCTAATCTCATTCTCCCCTCTACGATGCCCTTTTCCAGTTGGGGTTCAAGTCCTCTAAATAGGCGTTGGGCAAGGCCTTTATTGGGCATATTCAACAGAAGACCACCAATCGAAAAACATGGTAGATGGCCGGCTTGTGGCTTGCAACTCAAAGTTAACAACATCTCGATAACTTTACACATTATAACTAGCCGAGAAATCATTTGAGTGATTCGTTAAATAACCATCTATGAGCTAAGCTTTACTTGTAAAATAACTTTTGGAAAAAAAAAAAAAACCTTTAAATGAACAATTTTCCAACAAAAGTTTGCTAAAACTGTTAGGAAATTTTTCATCAATTATTTTGGGTTTTATAATCAAGTTTTAATTCAGAACAGTTATAAAAAAATACATCACCAGTGCTTTATAGAGAAGCTACAAGTTATATCTATTACCAAAAGTAATTTTCAAAATATAAACAAACACCCCTAACATATCCCGACGAATACTGGAAAAGAAATTTTCAAGTTCCCCATAAATTCTCATAGAGATTTTTTCATCTGAATTGCCTGACTTCAACAATCAGAGCATGATTCAAACTTTAAAGGAATTCGAGGGATACTTTTGATCTCATTACGCAACTTGCGGTTTAAAGTTATTCGACGGATACTTTTGATCTCATTACGCACCTTGCGGTTTCAACGTTTCATAACAACAAAATTCAAAGCACAAAACTAATTCCGTTTTCCACATTTTCCCATCCACCTAAAATTGAAACCTACAAGCAAAAGAGCAAATCAATCGATAGCAAACCTGTAAATATCGAAACTGAGATCTCTACAAAACAACTCCGGAATTTCCTCCCGCAGACACCGAATTGCGTAACCCATGTTCACATAGTAACTTTGCCTCTCTTCATCCTCTTTACTCTGCTTCGAGGAAGGCGATGTCATCGGACTACTTGGCTTCACAGTAGCTGAGAATTGGCCGTAAAAACTCTCTTTTGATTCCAAATTTGCGACCTGTTTGACCTCGCAATCTTTAGTCCTCACAGAAACCCTGGGCCTAACCCCATAATTGACATTAAACTTATTGTTTGTTATTTTTGAGATTGAGAAAGAGTTGGGGTTAGGGTTTGTGAAAAGGTTGGTTAGTCCGGAAATGGACATCGGGAACGAGCTCTCTGCGTTCGCCCAAATTTTCTGGCCGATCAGAGAGAGGAAAGAGAAATTGCGAATGAGATTTTTGGATAAGATGATAAAGATTGATATTATATAATAATTTGCTAAGAATAATAGAAATTATTTGATTGGTTGGTGGAGATTTCCAATTTTGACAAATTTTAATTTTTGAAGTTACAATTTAAAATATTTATAATGTTTATATACTCAATTTTGCAATCACTTATATTAAAACTATTAAAAATAAAAATAAATTTTATTTTAATTTAATTTTTATCATCTTTTTATATTACAAATAATAATTTTTATATAAATAATATTGTTTATATATATAGAATAGATTTAATTAAAATTAAGTTAAAAATTTTAAAATCAATTAAAATTAATTCAGATTAAATTTGTGGGCTAGATATTATTATCAGTAAAAATAATTGATTTTCTGAATTTTAAAATATTTTAAACATATAATTTAATATTTTAGATAAATGTTAAGTTATCAAAAAAATATCTATTGTTTTTCATAAGTTAAAAATAATCTAAAGATTCTTTTAATACTTAGGTAATTTTTTGATTATTTTTTCATTTCTAGATAATTTTTTATATAAGCAATGAGTTTTAAATTAAAAAAATGAAAATTATTATACATAATGTTAATCCAATTTTAATTATTTTTTAACACGAGTAATCAAGTTTATTCCAACCCCATCTGACTTATGATTATAGTTATTAAATTATTAAATTTTCTAAAAATAAAATATTTTGAGATATTATTAAATAAATAAATTAGATATTATACAATTTAAAAATATTTATTATCTATGTCTACAATATTTTGTTATATTTGAAATTAAAAAATCAATTTTGCATTATCAATTCTTATATGATTTTTTTTTTTGCCATGAAAGGTTGGTGGGGTGCTTCCCTGCAGATTTTTCTGACACAGGTTCTATGTGCCCACTTGTATTTAAGATTAATATATAATCTACCTATAATGTATTTATAATTTTATTTTATTTATAAGATTTATTATAATTTAAAAATAAATAATTTTTATATAAAAATAAATTATAAATAAGTGAAATATTTAGTAAGTTTTTGTAGTTGCTGTCACTTTCATCCTGAGTGATACATATTGGATCGTGCATCAATTATTCTTTTGAACAATCGGATAATAATAAGAATATCCATTTTTTTCAGATTCAAATAATCATTGAAGTAAGAAATTGAAAATTTTAAAGGCTAATTTTAATTTTGATATTTACTATTATACAGAATAAAAATATCAATTTATAGTAAGAAAAAAATTATAATTTTTAAATATAAAAATTATCAATTAATCAAATATGGCCAAATTTGAACTAAATAAGTCTAACTAGATAAAATATTTTAAATTATTTGGGTATATAAAATACAAATATTTGAATAACCTCTGTGGCATGATATCTATTTTAAAAATAAAATGAACATAGAAAATATTATCTAAACTAAGAAATTAAAATGGAGATGGGTTTATTTTTTAAAAAAAAGACCTTACAGTTAATATATTACTGTGCGAGTAAAAATCTCGATAATAATATCAAGGTAGAACAATGATAATATACCATATTATCTTTTTTCTTTCTTTTTCTTTCCTCTCTTGATTCTCTTGGCTCTGTAATAAAAATCAAAGAGAATAACTACTATATTAAATCAATCACATTTCTGCATTACATTTATACAGAAAGTTGATGCATTGCCTAAGTGTCGTGCAAGCGTTAGTTCAATATAAGGATTCTATTAATCTATTCAAGCTCTTACCAAGTGTGTGTTAATACACTTATAGCTTAGTATTGATAAATACTAAATATGGGGATCGCTAAGTCTGTATTAATACCGATAAATTTTATAATATTGAGTCTTATATTGAGTTTTGTATCTTATTTTATTATACGTTATATATTTAGAAGTATATCTAGTTAAACACATGAGGGAGGGCTTTGATGGCTTTTTGGGCCTCATGAATTCTAACAAGCATAATTTTGCACAAGGTCTGCCAAATGTTTTATTTGGTGAAATTTCATAGCATGTTTTTGATGTTATATGTCAATTTAACCATCGTACAAGATTTATTTTAGGATTTGAAGTTATTGTTAAAGTAATTTCTTTACTAATAGTTCAAACGAAATAGCAATTAGACAACAATAATTTATTGACTAAAGTTGCGTATCTCTAAAGTAATCTCTCTTGATAGCAATGAGGGATTTTCTCATGTTGTAAGATTCTAAAGACAAACTGCATATTTGTTAAATAATAACAGTTTAATCAATAAAATTTTTATATCTGTTAGCATCATCTGTACTCGAGCAAAATGTTGTTATCAGCCTACATTCTACAATTTTTATTCGCTTTGATTGAAAGTTTCTTACCCTTTTTAAAACTGAAAAACATATTTGAGTTGAAAATGTATATAGAGTCATCTTTTGAGAGCCTTTGAATACGACTTTATGAGTTGAGTGAATTAGCTGACTTTGTTTTAAATATTTATTTCTTTATATTAATGAATGTCGTTGAACACCGTGATATCTCTCTTCTAAGTTCTACTAATCATCGGCTATAATTCTACATTGTTTTAATTTGAGACTTATAAGTAAATCTAAAGTGTTATTATAGTTGCAAAAATTTGTGAGTTTCTCGTCCTTAGAATGGTTACAGATAATCACTTATTTACAAGTAATCAGGTAGAAGATTTAATACATCTGTTCGTGAATATATAGTTCAACTATTCAGATATAGTGAATTTTTAATTAACGATTCAAAGTCCAAATAGTTTTTTTATTAAGTTGTTTAATTTTTTTCCGTCACTATATTGTTTATTTGTTTTATGATTTATTTTATTTTATATGCTAGTAAATAATGATTATTTATATTTAAATATTTAAATTAGTTTTTTTTTTCATATATTAAAATTGTAAATTTTCAGTTCATTCTTTCATATAAAAATGCCTATTCACTCATCTAAATATTTACATATCTAAACATTGCTTTCTCATTTTTTACTTCCCCTTCATGGTTTCTTTTCTGACCTCCAAATAAACCTCTATCAGTGTCATCGTCCAATTTTTATATCTCTAAATTCCTGCTAAATATACTTAGAGCATATTAAATTATCTAAATTTTATTTAGGCAATCTAAATTTAGATTTTATAAATAAAATTATTCAATTTAAAAATTTAAATTTTAGCATTTATTAATATTTGATGACGATAGATTTATTTTCTATCATCTATTTTTTTCTTCAAGCTTGCGCTTTCACTTTACAGTATCTTTCGTCTTTTTTTTTTAAAATAAAATAAAATAAAAGATATTTTAAAAATATTTTAATGGGTTTAGTAAACCCGACCCAATAAAAAAGTCCACAAATAAAGAAATGTTCAACCACTCAGTAATTTCAGCCCAATTTGCTTATTATTGGTTGAAGCGGTACAACCTATCTACCTTATCCTAAATACAGCAGTGTTATTAGATAATGATAAATTAACCGATCACCCTTATTCATGGCGGTTATATAATCGGTAAAACCGTTCTGACTAATACAAATATTTTGCCAACATTCATCCAAGAAAAGGGGAGGAGAAAGAAGAAAAAAAAAAGGGAGAAAGGAAGCCACCTACTCCTACCATAAGACGTTATATAAAGAAGCTAGACATTCGACTCAAGAGGCTTATCCTCTTTCAAGAGAACTCTCTCTCTCTAGAAAGCCTGTCTTTCATATTTATGAGAAGCCCCTTAATAAGGATCAAGTTTAAAATACCATCAGCGGGTGCACCTTTAAGCCGTCCATTAATAGGGCATATCCACGCTCAATCTACCGCACATACATCATCCACACATCTTTCTATACTGTTAAAAATATATCTGACTTAAGTGTTAAAAAAATTTAATTTGATTGAAACAATTTTTGTCGTTTTTGACTTTTTTTTTGATTGTGTTATATAAGGTTCAGGTTCAAAATTATAAAAATTGGGTCCGCATCAGATTGATCAATACGAAAATCCGATTCGCAGCCCCTAATCCGTATAATAATTTGAATTCCTAGTACGCAATAATTTTTAAATAATTTTATTAGGTAATATAACAATTTAAAATTTGACCATTAAGAGATGAGTTGCAAATATTTGACCATTATATATATGAGTTGCAAATATATATATATATATAACTGCTTTTAAAATCTATTATAAATATTATTTAATTATTATAAATAATTAATATAAATTATCTAATATGTCTTGTGAATTATAATAGATATTTAAATTTAAAATTGTAGTAGAGACGGTTCAATTTAAATATTTAAAAAAATGATCTAATATGAGTATTGTTAGCTATCTACATAAATTTTACAGCCAGTCTACGAATGTGATTTTACAGATTTTGAAATATAAAAGGAAAATAATAGTTATACAATAATTTTATAATTTTTTTACAATTTATTTCCAAAAATGGATAGCAAAATTCTAATAAATGAAAATATATATATATATCAAAAAAAAAAAATCTATCCTCCCTATTTATTTGCAAATGAATAATTGAAAAAAAATGATAAAAGGGTGAGATATTTAATATTTCCACGACAGTAAGAATTTTTCCTTTAAATTTAAGTAAATCTCAAATCTCTATTATTAAATAAAAATTTAATCACATAAAAAATTATATATATGTTATTTTTTTTTATAAATTTATTGTTATCTTATTAACTTTTACTAAATATTTATTCTAATGATAAAAAACTTAAAAAATATTTACTTAAATATTTTTAATTTTAATTTTTATTTGAAATTTTTTATTCAATAAATTATATAAACACATCGAGTATACCCATCGACCCTAAATCCAGTCCCCTGCGCTCAAGTGACACGAAGCACCCTGGCTCCTTAAGAAGCAGAACGAATCCAAATCCTCATCTTCCCATGCGGCCTCCACCGCTGGCGCCGCCGCCTTGGTTGTCTCCTGTATGAACTCGATATCCACCTCCATCAAGCGCTTTCTGGATGACTATGAACGTCAGCCATCGCCTCAATTATATAATCCTTAGCAATATGTGAAGAAATAGAAAAAAAGACATATATAATCCTTAACAGTTTTGATGTGAGTCCCATATTGAAAAGTTTGAGGTAAAATCTCTAACTTATAAGTTAGAGAACATTTCTATTGGGCCGGTTTTTGGGATGAAATTTTCATAAAACTTCTACTCGCATCAAATGGTGCTTTCATTAATATCAAGTCACCCAGGAGAGAGTTCTACTGTGGAGGTTACGGCCAAAAACTACTCGGTGGAGGCTAACTGCTACCGGTGCGCCGAGGCGGAGTAAAACGTTGCAAAGTGAAAGCCGCCGAGTGAAGTGTCGCAGAGTCTGCGGGTAGTAAGTCTTGCCGTGTTGAAGGAGGAAGGAATGATCACGAGTCCCGTTGAAAGACTGAGATAAAGCCTCCGAAACATAAGTTGGGCTTCTCCTACTAAACCGATCTTTTAATATGGACTCTCCCTCTTACTTATGCTCGCATCAAGTTCACTGCTTAACATAAAGCCATTCCACTGATGGAAAGGAGGCCAAAAAATTCCACTTCAAAACCATTCCTGGTACTGAAGTCAGAAATAAATGATACTCCTTAACCATTACGTGAAATGGATTTTCTTTCCATGATTTGTAACCTTTTGCTCCAAATTTGATTTAGGAAACATCAATTTGAATAATTTCAGAAAAAAGAGAATTCATAGTTTTTTTGACTTTCATAGTATTCTTCTTCATCAAAATGGGAGATCAAACAGTGTATGGAGTTACGGGGAAGCGAAATGGCACATCGTGATGTAGCCGAGGGTTCGAAATGTTCCAAAAAAGTGTTTTTTTCCTGGAACATTATGATAATTCGGCTTCAATATGCGAAGGATTGAGCATTTGTTAGAGAGGTCTCAATTACCGAGTCTCTCACCCCTCTGCTGGGACCTTCGACGCACCGAAAAACAAAAGGCAAAATAAACAAACAAGAACCCGCCGGCTTCAGAGATCCAAAATGATTTAGCGTAAATCTCAATTGATCTACTCAACCAACAGAAAACAATAGATCTGGAGTGTGACCAAATCGATATGGAAATAGGTCAGATCCAGCAATCCGCTTCCATTGTCTTTCAATTTCCGAAGATTAATTTAGATTTTTTTCCTAAAAAAAGCGCGCAGGATTTATAGCACTGCATCCATAGGACACTTCTTAGTATTTGAAAATTCAGACGACGAGCAAAAAGTAAGTTATGAAGTTATCAGGCATGTAAAGTTCGGGGAGGAGATAGAAGATGCTCAGTGAATACGAACCGTTGCCAATCATGGAAAGGGGGAAGTTCAGAAGAACGCTCCTCCACCATCATAAGTTCTCTTCGTTTTCATCATCGCATCTATTTTTCACGGATAGCTTGCGCGAGATTGTATAAGATGGGGAAAACGGCCGTACGCCGACGGCTGGAGAGGAGGGAGGCGCCGCGTGAAACCCTAGAAATTCTTAAAAGTGAAGCGCTTACCCATTGGCATATCATATGGTGTCTAAAGCCATAATATATGCATATAGACACTTCTTAAGAAGGTTTTAGAATACATATTGAATTTTGAGAGTAATTACTTATTTTACTCATTAACAATTATTTTATAAATCACTCTCTATATTTATGTCCATATATTTTTTTAAAAATAAAAATAAAAATAATTTTGAATAAAATAGAAGATATCCCATGACCTTAGTATAAAATGAATGTATAAAATATTTAGGTGTTTCTTGAAACTTTTAATACACATTATTCCTTTTTACATTTCTTTTAATTAACATGAGTATACTTTTGGCAATATCTGGTTAAATGAAAGGTTACGATATCTTAGTATAATTTATACTTTTTTTATATGGATTTTATATCTGATAGTTGAGGTCGATTTATCTTTGAAGTGAGATACTTGTAGGCTTGTGACTATTGTATAAAATGATATTCAAAATAGTATTTATAAGAAGTATTATAAATAGTATGATATGCTACAAGGACAACCTTTAGAATGATTACATGGGTAGTAAAGATATTATAAATGTCGGATAATTTTGTGATACTTATCAATTATTAAGAGTATAAATACATGACCTTTAATTATAATGACAAAATAAGATTTACAGGGTATTTAATATCTCATATAGTTATAACTTGAATTTCTTAAAAATTTAGAGGAGGACTTTAGTATCACGGATACTCTAAAATCTCAATACTTTGACTAGATTTGTGGGATAGAGTGAATGTCCTTTGGGATATTACGGTTCCGTTGACATTATATTTATTTATTTATTATTTATTTATGCCACTATTTATTTATTTTATTAATGATGTGATTTATTAATTATTTATGGATAATTATTTATTTTTATATATTATATATTATTGGAGTTTATTATTTGACAAATGAATTTTCCATAAAACTTGATATTTTTGTTATTTTTGACATTAGTCATAATTATTTGTTAGGCATTTAACCCACTCTTATAATTTTTTTTTTTAGAGAAGGCAAATTAGAAAATGATGACTCTAAAATTAGATAAAATTGAGGACAACAAAGATTATAAAGTCTAGTTAGAGAAAGTGTATTTTTATTTATACTTTAAAAATACATTTTGATATTTTATTTTATTTTATTAGAATTATTGGGCTATATTTTTAAAAAATTTTTTGATGTATAAAAATATTCAACTTATGGTACTCATATTTTATCAATTATGAACGTGCTATAATATTAATTTGATATATAATTTTTTATATAATCAGATCAAAATAACGATTGTGAATCCGGTTTGGGTTGTCACAAACTTTCCTCAAGCCAGTATCTACAAAGAGCACTTGCCAGGTAAATGTTCAATCTTTATTATTCCCTGAAATTGATTGATTTTGACCTAATATTTCTTTAATTTGTATAATTTTTCTATGATAAGTGTGTTCACTGTCTTTCCTTTTTGACTCCTCCAGGCTTCAGGACTTTTGATGACGATTTCTTTGAGTGAGATATTAATGGAGTAACCATAGGTTACAAGACATTTCGTATAATATCAATGAAACATCATTGACTAAATACTGACTAACCATAAAATGAATGAGTATTTCTTTTGTACTTTATATGGCAGTAAGTGTTAGAGATTTAAAATACGTATAATATTAATGCATTAGGTATGACATTTAATTTAATTTTTTATTAATTATCTGTTACTAAATATTATAAGAATATAAAAAATAATATATTGTATAAAAATATTTGATATAAAAAACTTTATCAATAAAAAAATTCATGAAATAATATTTGAAAAAAGTTATTATAAATTATCCAATTATATATATAATTCATTTTTACTCCATCTCTCCCAACAATCAGTTGCCATTCTCTTTCCCATTGCTCGCTCTTTACAAACTCAGTGGTCCAAAAATCTGCTCTCTACGAGCGCACTACGACCTAAAGCCACTTCATGTCGATTGCACCTCCGAATCTGTTAAATTTTCTAACTCTTTAATTTTAGTTTTATATTTTTTTGCAAGAAATATTACCATTAAATTGAAAAATATATCTAAACCACGTAAACATGATTGATCTGTTGAATATAACTCCAAAACTCCTTGCAACCATTAAAGAAAAATATATCAAGAAAAATAAGTAAAAAAATAATAATACGTTCTAAAAATAAGGCCAAAGTAATAAATCTGAGTTTAACGAAATATCAAATTCAAATAAGACTTTAATTGAATATTAAAATGTCATCTCTTTTTTTCTTCTCTTTATTTGTGCAACACCTATTATATTATATAATTTCAAAAAACTGTCCTAAAAATTATATAAGAACTTTTTATATTAACATTGGTGCATGTATACCCTTTGGGTGTACATCAGACATGCAATTCATACACATGTGCCTTTCCTATGTGCCTAAACTCATCGATCACTATTATTTATATTCATGCGCGGCACAGACATGCATTATGTATAACTTTTGCTCGAACAAATCTTATTAAAATGAATATCGTGTGAAACTATTATTAAACAATACTGTTCGAATAAAACATCATGCAAATCTCGTGTGAAAAATTTGGCAGATCTAAAAGTAGAAAGTCATACTTTCAATAGGTATAAAACTCATAAAAAAAAAGTAACCTAAAATTTAACAGTGAAAGATCCAACTTCTCAATTATTTAAATACTTTTTTAATTAAAAAATGAGCCATTAACAATATTAATTCTTTGATGGCCATTTTAGAAACGACACCAACATGTATAATCTTAACCAATGACAACATGAAAATTGTGTACTATTTGATATTGACCAATTAATACAAATTAATAGCTTAGTTACATGGATAAAAAGCTGATAATTATTGGATTAAGGAATTAATCATAATTAATTAAATAATTGAGCACTCCGAGAGAGAAATTGAATTTGATGAAGAAGCGGAGTTAGGGTTTCCATCAACTTCTCAGTTGGGTGATTGTGAACTCCTTCGTACGTTGTCTCCACGATTCCTGCGTCCGAGCACAGCCTCTGCACCTGCTTCTTCACATTGCACGTGACATGCGCGCAGCGATAGTAGCTCCTGTTTTTTTTTGTTTTTTTGTTTTTTTTGAATTTAATACTTCAATACAAAATAATTAGATATTCAATATATATATATATCTATTGGTATGGAGCACTCTATGCCAATATATATTGATCTTAGATCCTCGATATCGACATTTTTGATACAATATCAAAGTCCAGATATACTAATGTATAAACGATATATTGTTCTATATCAATAAATATATGTAAATATTAAATAATATATTCAAAATTTTGATGATACATTATTAAATATTTGCTTATTAATTTATATTTTTTTTGTATTTTTTATATGTCTAATATAATAAATATTGTTTGATATGTTCAATATCAATACGATCGTAATTGATAATAATATTGATATTTTTATCGATGATAAATTGTTATTTTGATAGAATAATTTATATACTTTTATAAAATAAATTGTAAAACCAATTAATAAAATTATCACCCGATGCACAATCTCACTCTAAATTTATTGTAAATATCAAAATAATAGTCGCCTATATGTTGGGAAAACGATAGGGCAGTGAGCAGTGTTAGAAAACATTTTCTAATAAATTAGAAAATTTATTCACTCTAAGTCAGTATTTGTATACCATTTATTTTAATTAAAGTAAAATAGGATGATTATAATATAATTATTTATTGGTAATTTCGATTAATCAAAACAGTGGCTAGAACAATTGTTGATAATCTCTCATGATCAGAGAGTGGTTATCTCCAACTTCTTGATGAAAATAAGAGTTTGAAGGTGATTATGGACAGAATGTTAGCCTATATATTTGAATGTAAGTGCGAGTATTATATCTATTATATATATTATTTTTTTATTTTTATCGTTAGAATTATAATCTTATATAATATGGTTCATATTACTAATTTACTAAAATGATTAAAGATTATAATATTATACAATTTAGTTATACTTTATTAAAGAATTTATTTTTTTATTAGTCTAATATTTGATAAAAAGATTAAACTTTTTTATAATTAAAAAAATTAAATTTTTTTATAAATAATATAATTTTTTTCCTAGATAATGCATCTATGTGTTGTGGAGGAAGTTTTGAAACTTCCATGATGAATTTGAATTTCAGTAAAGCCCTCTAGAAAACTGTGGATAATGATGGTAGATTTATTTCTTCTAATAAATTTTATGTCCCCTCGTGATGGAAGAGAAGTAAGGAAGAAAAAGGAGAATTCAGTTCCAAATTTTTTAAGATAAAAATTTAAAATATGAATTTAGATATATTTATTATATTTATTTTTGTATTATAAAATTATAAAATAATTTTATATATTTGTTTATATTGATTTTTATATCATTTACTTATAAATCCCATATTCATTGTATATACTATTTTTTTGTGTTTATTGTTGACAAAAAGTTTCCATGGCAATCGTGAGAGTTTTATTCAAATGAAAACTTAGAAATATGTCTGAAAAATTTTGACACTAAAGGGTGAAAATTGAGAAGGAAATAAGGTAAAATTTTGATCATCTGTTTGAAGTTTAATTTATACTTTATTTTTTATTAACTTTGGATATACCATCCTTATTTATTTGTAAAAAATATATTATCAATTGTTTTTATTTTGATTATTTTTTTATTATTCATAATTAGGGTTTGTATTCTTACAGTGTATTATATAACGAATATGTTTGGTTTAATTGTAACAAGATATTTTTGTAGTGTGTTGTAAGAAATCAATTCGAAGGAGTTATTTATAACCCAATTTTAAATATGGTAGAAATTTTTTTTAGATTTTTATATTTTATAATTTTTTCTTAATTAAAAAAAATTTATATAAAATTATTTGGGTAATTTGTATATTTAATTGTGTGTATTGAATATCTCTCATCACTTTAATCTCGAGAGAAAGAATGGCCTCTAGTGTTAAAGTTTCTCCAACAAAGTTTCTTCATTACATATGCACTTACATAGACCAAAATAGGCTAAAATTTTTATTAACCAGAGTGCAAAAGGTGCGTAGTGGATTATGTATTTTCTCCTTGGTTGCTTTGTTTGCAAAAGGAATGACTTGAGCAACCACGGCATGAGCTTAGTTTGATGTAGAAAAATTATCCCATAAAATATGATACATATCTACTAATTTATTAAAATAATTATAGCTTAATTGTGTATAAATTAATTATATTTTATTAAACATTTATTTTTATAATTAATCTATTTTTTTTATTAAAAATTAACATTTTTATAATTAAGAAATAGAATTGTCCATTATTAGTTACCAATCTGAATTTATAAAAACCTATAGAAAAAGTGGATGATTATGACAAAAAATTTCTTCACATATATTCTATCTCTCGTGATGAAAAATAGATAATAGTGAAAGAACATGAATCGGTTCAAAGTTTTACAAACAAAGAACTTTGGAGGTAGATTTAGGTAAGATTACAATACTTATTTTTTTATTATAAAATTTATAAAATAATATAATAATCTTAATGATTTGAATAATCATTTAAATCTCATTAAATTTTTTCCAACCCTATTTATATCTATTTTTTGTTTATATTTATCATGTATTTGCCATTGAAGTTATCCTTTATTCAATTTTTATATATTATAGGATTTGAGACGGCCAAATATACTCAATCCTAACTACGAGTTATAAAGACTTCATTATTTTTCGTTAAAAATCATAATTTTTACACTATAGTGATATAATTATATCATTTTTATATGTTCTTGTAATGAAATAATAATAATAATAATAAAGATTTGTGGGTAGGTTAGGATCAGCAAACCTGGGATGGATGCTACCCTTGACAGCCTTCTGTCCATATTTCCTCCATCGAAAGCCATCGTCAAGAACTTCGTCAGAACTCCTCGTCTGGAAAGCAAACCTCGGACGCCTCGCCTTTCTTGACCTGCAAGCTTTCCTCTTCTGCTCCCTTGGCGACTTATCATCTTCTTCAGCCAACACGCCATTCCTAGCAACAGAAGAGAGAATCTGATCGGGAATGATCAGCCTTTGAGCGCAATCATGATCCATAATCGGCGCAGCTGCCGCAGTCGTCGTCGGGCGTCCGGTGCTTGAAAGAAGACTTGCCCAATCAACGCCATCGTTTTCCAGCACGTCGATTTGGGTTAGGAAAGGATGAATGGGCCGGTGCTTCAGAAGGGCTGAATAATCAATGGAGGTTGAGGAGGAAGAAGATGGTGATGAACGCATGAGGAGAGTTGCAGACGAGCCGTTGGGTGATAAAGGCGACGGCGGCGGCGGCGGAAGTTGTGGGGCTTCTTGATCCATGAGGGCTCCACCGGACAGAATCGGACCGAGAAGATAGAAAATATATAAGAATGAGGAAGGAGGTGGTCATGTTGATTGTTGTAATTTAAATTATTTTATTAGTTTGATTCTTATTAATATAATTGAGTTTATTTAATATAGTCACATCTTATCCGTACAAAATTTGCCTATAACTCTCTTTTCATATGTAGATTCCTTTTTTTTTTTTTGATTATTTTAGAATCACAATAATCCTCACATATATTAAAAAAAAAA
Source organism: Nepenthes gracilis (assembly GCA_033239525.1). NCBI lineage: Eukaryota > Viridiplantae > Streptophyta > Magnoliopsida > Caryophyllales > Nepenthaceae > Nepenthes > Nepenthes gracilis. The sequence continues at coordinate 12,671,095 of BSYO01000023.1, read as the reverse complement.
AAAAACAAAGTTATCGATATTTTATAAGGAATTAAATAAATAAAATTTTATAGATATGATCAAATTATAAAATCTATCTTATCTCATCCTTACATAATTTCACCTAAGACAACTTATATACATTTAGACTTAATAAAGATAAAAAAATTAATATATACATTAAAATATTTTTCATAAATAAGTAAATAAAAATGAACATACATTTTGTATATTTATAATGACTGTATTAAAATTAAAATTGGTGTTCATAAATAAAGCTAAGATCTTAAAAATTGCAATACCCAGAAGTTAAATCGAATGGGTTGGTTTATTTTTATCGTTATTATGGAATTATGGGTGTAATTTGAGAAGAGATGGTAGGAGTGGGATATGAGGGGATTCAATGCATGGTGCGATCTGGACCATTGGATTTAATATTTAATAGTTTAAGTTATAATTTTTATGAGAGGTTTGAAAATAATGTGATCATAGTTATTTTGATTTTTATGTAATGAGAATATTTTTATATTTTTTATTTTTATGTAATGAAAATAATGAGAATATTTATATATTTTTTGAATAAAAAATAAATTAAATCTAAATTGTTGAATTATCATAATCGGATAGAAGTGTGTTGAAGGATTGTAGTTGATATCTTCCTAATTGGAAATTAAGCCAACCACATCTCACCCACTTCTGCTCAACTGCCCACCCTTATTTATTCATAAGAAAAGAAAACATGCATTTTAATTTGTTATTTTTAATTTTTTTTCCCTAACTATTTTTTAAATTATAAAATCTTTATCTTGATAATTTAAACAGATAAAATTATAAGATAAATCTAACACCTTTTAATATGATGCTATACTTTTAATTATCTAAATTGGTATGATAAAATTCTTAAAAATATAACATAAGATAGAAAAATTAATAGTTTATTTGGATCTTGAGTAATTTTAAAAAACTAAAAATACTTGGAAAAATAGTTTGAATTAGAAAGCAAAATTCCATAAAAATAAAAATTTTATCCTAAAATATTTTTTGTGTATTTTTTTTATAATTTTCAAACATTCAAACGTTGAGCCATACTTTTATTTTAATTTTTTTATTTATTACATACTTTCTTAGAACCAAATAAACTATAATAGTGTTATTAAGAGAATAGTACAAGATGTCTTCTTTTTAACATTGAGATGACAATTTCAATAACAGTGACAATTTCAACATCAAAAACTTTAAGAAAAAATATAAAAATTAACGGTTGAGTGGTTTTGCTTTTGTAATTTATATTTGATTTAGAGGAATTTGTGGTATGGATTCAAGAGAAAGGAGGCGCTCTGATGTGACTACCATACGACATGTGTATGAAGCCATACGATAGCCATCAAATATAGATCAAATAATGTTTCTTAATTATTATTAAAAAAATTAAAATAAATTTAAATAAAATGATTAAGGGGTACCATTGAATTTATATCTGATGACTATCACACAATGTTATACATATATTGTATGGCAGCCACATTGCAGCATCTTAGATTTAATTGCTTATCCCATCTCACATAATTTGTGCTACAAAATTCACTTCAAATAAAAGAATGAAGAATTTTTACTTTATGAAAAGGTGAGCACTTCTTTATTCAGCCATAAAAAAAATAATTTACCCCGTGACATAGAAGACGCTGTTATAGATTCCCACAAATGATGTCATTTTTAAATTTTGTGATTAAAGTCGTTCTCGCTTAGGGTATTGTTCACGTTGCAAAAAGGCATAGGACATGTACGATCGTAAGTTTATCCCTTATAATTTGTCCTTTGAAGGCCTATCTAATGAAAGATGAAATACTTTTCACTTATAAGATGATATTTTTTTTACTTAATTAATATAAAATAATTATAATTATAATTATAATAAAATAAATTTTTAAGAATATTATTGATGAGTCCAACATGGATCTTGGTCAAAACCAATGAAACTCAACTAATAGCAGATAGGTCCAACCAGCAGACGGGCCCAACCAGGTGACAATGACCCAGGGAATTCTGGGCAAAGCTCATTAGGCGCCCCTGACATATGCCAAATCAGTTTTGTTTGTGCTTTTACCGAAACAGTTACAGATAGACAACGCCGGAGGCGCCGCCTAAAGGAATGTTAACAAATGGGAGATGAGGTCAACGCTGGCAAGCTGAAATACATGCCATGTTGACAATCGCTCGACCAATCCAAATAAAGTTAAACAGGCTTGTGTCGTTCATGTCTGACGATAGTCTCTCCGTCACTACAAGACGACAATTGACACTGCTGGCCACCGCTAACGCTTAGCGGCTGACGAATCCAAACAAGTTATCTGTAAAAAATTTCCTCGCCTGAATGCCTCCTTTATGGAGCCTGCAAATATCTTTTCCCTCGGCAAAGAAAGGGGGACCTTGATCAAGTTTCAGAGGAAAAAACTTAATTGATGACTAGAGATCTAAAATCGATTCTAACACCCTACACTCAAGCAAATGAAGAGAAAGAATAATTCTCTTCTCTAAAACCACTGCCTCAATTCAGTGATGATAGTGAGCTACTCTTAGCAGTGCAAAAGAGGGAGCACAAACCTCCTACAAATATTACATGCACACCCTGCATACTAGAATACGTACATTCTCTATTACGTTTACTTTTACGCTACATCTTTCCGTCTACTGAGAAAAATTTTTGATTTGAGCATTGAAATGTTTACGGAGAGAGAATATTACACTGTCCTCTAATCTCTTATTTATAATTTATGGTACGTAGGGCTCAAGTTGAGAGATGTAGAACCAAATTTGTTCGCGATCCACTCTAGTCAAGAAATTCGAAAGCTTCCTAATTCACACAAAAATTCAAATTCAGAGACACAATAATCATAATTATCAATTGTTAAAAATATCTTATTATTTTGAAAAAAGGTTGTATTATCAATTTAGTTATTTTTAAAATATATGACAGTTAACCGTCTTTTAACTATTTACTATAATTATAAAATAAAATAAAACCATTACCATATTATACAATTTTCCATAATATTAGAGGTGCATGATTTCATATTCCCTGAGGCATCCGAGTGCAAAATTTTTTATAGTTAGGAGGCATAAGAATTTTATAATGACAGAATTATGGTAAAGTAATTACACAAGATATGTGAAACATAAATAATAATTATATACAGAAAAATAAATTTTTAATGACTATGATTCATGGAATCAAGGGATGCATTTCTCATCAAGAATCTATTTAAATATAAACAGTTATAATTTAATTTTTTAAATAATTAATTTTAATTAATTTATATATATAATTTTAAAAATGGTTATCTCCACTATTTATATTTATATAAATGGTTTAAAATATAAGAAATTGGGACCAAGTAATTTTAAAAGAATATGATATTTTATTAGCAGAAATATTAACTATAGAAATTAAAGCTATGTATAACTTAGATCTATTGGGAAGGGGACGCAAGTAATAGGCTACTATTCCAAAGAAAAAACATCCCAAATCTAGTAACGGTCCATTTCTATCTGTGATGGTAACGCTGCCATTGACCGGTGGAATAGCAAGTGGGCTAGTAGTAGCCCAAGATCAACAAAGGTCCATGTAACGACCTACTTGCCACTTCCCTGATCAATGTCATCGTTGACTGTCGTGCACTTAGATAGGTCTTCGTTGATCTTGGGCTACTGCTGACCCACTTACTACTCCGCCGGTCAACAACAGTGTTAATCGTCTCAGGGAGAAATGAACCGCTACTAGATTTGGGCCGTTTTCTCTTGTGGGCCAGCCTATTATTGGCGTTTCCATCACTAACCCCCTATACTAGTGGCCTAGGAATTCGGCCTCCAACATGTTCGCAATAGAACGCACCTGGCTGCGTAGCTTGTACAAGATAGTCTGATGAGGAAACTAGTAGTGGCTCTTGGTCTGTTGACTGCATTGCTTGTGACTGTTGACCGTAACGTCAAGATCCGGATAACAAAGTTGGAGGAACGTTGATCGGATTCGTTGACCGCCCCAATCAGAATCCGAAAAATTGAGTCGGAAGGAGAGTTGACCGGATTTGTTGACCATCCTGGTCAGAATCCGAAAAAGTAGTTTGAACTGAATTGACATGTTATTATGCCGTCGGATTGGCAGTCAAAAAGTTTGTCACATGTCATCACGCAGTAAATTTATGATCCTGGTAATTAATTATCCAAAAGATTTGATTCGACTGTGCCCTCTCCAAAAACAACATGTGTCCGTAATGATGGATGCACATTTTTGATACATTGCCTTATTCCAACGGCTCTGTACTTTTATAAAAATCACTCGCCAATTCAAACTTCTCACGCTTTTCTTCTCAAAACTCTAAGTCTTCGTCTTTGCCGCTTTCATTACATGGCTCCTTTTGTTTTCGAAATTGCTTTGATCATTTCCACTTGTGAGGTGAGGGAGTACATTGAATTTAACATCCCTTCTCAGATTGTGTTTGCGATGCCCAGGGAGCAGAATATGGCCTGTTCTCCTCTTGATGGCTATATTACCATGTATGAGGCTTATCTGAGGAATGGGCTGCGCCTCCTTATATCGGAGGAGTTACTCCATATTTTTACAGTGTTTGACATTTCTATTGCACAGCTTCATGCAAATGCCATGCGATATATTTGCTCGTTGTGTTTTTTTTTTTGCCACCATTCATGGATGTTGATGGTGGAGACTATTAGGGTGATAGTCTGGTTCACTTAGAGTGGGGACTGGATCACCTTGTTTCCTCGGGAGCAACGTATCAGTAGCGCTATCTATAATTCTCTCAAAAATTGGAAAGATCATTTCTTCTTTATTCACGTTGCTGATAGTTAGCCATTGTCCTAGGATTGGGGCAAGGTTCCTGGGGATTGAGGGGGCGTCCTTCTCCTCAGTGGAGAAGGACCGTCATTCTCTTAATCTGGGCCGTCGGACGTAAAATTCGACGGTTACATATTTTTGATGATTAAATTTAAAATCGAACGGTCCACGTTATATTATCCATTCAAAACGTGTGGACCGTCGGATTTTACATCCGACGGTTTAGATGAAGAGAAGGACGGTCCTTCTCAACAATGGAGAAGGACGCCCCTCGGATCCAGGTTCTTGGTGGCCTTACCAAGAAGCCAATGAAGGAAGAGGTGGAGGCAATTGAGCTAATACTACAGCTGGTGAAGGAGCATCTCTCCGGGTTCAGGAGGGATCACCCGGTCTCGAGATAGGAGGCCAAGAGAGCTTACTGGGGTCCTCCTTCTCCCATTCAGAAGGCCAGACCTCCACCGACGGTATCGTAGCGCAAGAGAAAAGCCGGCTCTCTTACTACGAGACTAGCACTCTCGTGGTTGCTCAGGCTCCCAGCAATCCAAGGAAGAAGAGGACTGCTCCAGTTGTGCCTAATTCTTCATCCTCCATAGAGCCAGACTATCGGATGGTCAGGAAACTTGTTGGGATTGGAGAGCATTCCGGAGTTGAGGCTTCTATAGATGACTTTGGGGCCATTGTGCGAGTTGTCATAGGAGCCACCGTCGTTGAGTTATTGCTTCCGGGCAAATTGGCAGCGTCTGCAGCGCCAATGGAGCGGTCGCTTGAAGCCACTGAGCTAGAGGACCCAACTGCGGAGCCTTCTGATGGGTTGAGAGAGTCAGCAATTGAAGCACTTGTTGCGGCGGTAGACATCTTTGCAGAGCCTGCATTAGAGGCCACTGCTCCAAGTCTTCTAGACACCATGCCACTAGAGCCTACAGGTGAAGCCACTGTGGAGTGGTCTCAGGAGGAGGCCGTTCCAGGTCTCCCTCTAGCAGGTCCTAGATCACATCCGTACAAATCTGAGTTTCCAAGGCCTAGATCAAGGAAGTGGCAAGTAGGCCGGGGCATGACCTAGGATGAACGCAGCCATTGCCTAAAGTGGCCCATGCATCAGTCCTCAAGCCATCCCAAGAGGAAGGCACCAGGATCCATCCACAATCTATAGGAAACCCTAACGGTTACTATGCGCAAAAGGAAGGAGATCTACATCATTAACTGTTACAATCAGATATGGCACTCACACCTACGCAGGAAAGGTAACGATTTTCCACAGAAGACGAGCATCCAACCTCGCTGCATAAGGAAGGCAGCTTAGAGCCATGGTTATAAAAAGCCCTAGAGACTCACTCCTCAGGACATACTCTCAATCGCCGACTAAACGTTCTCAAGTATACTCAAACTCTCAGAAGCTTTCTAAAACTTTTGAGCATCCCAACGCTTTATCTATCTCTCTACTACTAGTTCTTTTGCCCCAACTCAGTATTTAAAGAGACTACTCTCCATGAATATCTAAAGCCACACTCTCTTTACGAGTGTACTTTCCACCAACATCCATAATATACACTCACATCACTCATTTCTACATCATTTGCATCCACCTTCTATTTTTAAAAGGCCGATTATTGACTTGAGTATTGAAATATTTTCGGTGGGACCAAATCTCGTCGTCACTTGACCTCTTATTTGAAATTGTGGTGTGTAGGATCCGGGACTCAGTGGATAGAATTGAAATTCGACGGACAACTCGACCCAAATTTGTTCAAAATTTGGATCCAAGACGCATCATATTATATTTTATTTAAATATTGTTTTGAAGGTTTTCACTATAAAACTCAAAAAAATACTAGAAAAAATTACAAATTTTTTGGTGGGAATTATATATATATAAGTCTAGATTTTATTTTTTATATCTCATTTATCAAAATAAAAATATATTTTATAGATTTTTATAACTTTAATCTATGCAACATTGCATAATTTAACTTCTATATGATCTTCATTAAAAGTAAAGTTGCAAGAAATCATTGGATTTGGTGGAACATATCTCCTTAGAGAGATGTATTTAGTATTGATGCGTACCTGGATCCGACTTCGAACAGATTTGGATTCTTCTGGATTGTTTGAACCGGCTTCGTTCATTGAGAACGAATCCTGCACACCACTAAAACGAACAAGAGGTCAGCGTTATTGGCGGGAAGTTGTTTCACCGAAAACACTCCGACGCTCAAATCAGTAATACAATCTTCAAAGGAAGAAACTGAAAATATATACAGAGAGAGTTTGAGTGTTTGATCCAGATGTAAGAGAGACGCGATGTCTTCTTGAATCTGGAAGGTATGAAGGCAGTAAACGGCCATGAGGGCACGCTTGTTGCCTTAGGGTTTTCTGGAAGAACGAAGGTGGCAGAGAAGGCTTGCTTCTGTGAGCTCTCAATCGTCCCAGAAAGTATATGTAATTCAGTGTCTCAAAAAGTGTTCGTTGCTGAAAGTATCAATGAGAGCATGCGTTAGTAAGTCTGGAAGAAAAGCCTTACTGAGAGCATCAATGAAAGCATGCCTCGAATAAGGATTCAATGGCTTCTTTTGTAATTGAGAGGCCAATCCTCATTCTTTAGAAGGAGCGATTGTCTTCCTGATTTGCTGGCAGGCTTGCCTTCTGGAGCGAATGCCGGTTGCCATGTGATCGTGATTGTTTCCTTGTGTGGCTATCAACCACTTTCCAAATGGGCTTCTTTTCTCCTCAGCATATTACCGTTGGAGTACCTTGGTTGGCAAGAAATAGAGAAGATCTGGTGCTTTCCTTCTTTGAATGGCGTCAATCTTGCCTATATCTTTTCTGGTGTAAATTGAGATCATGGAAGACGCTTGGAAAGCTGTGGTTGGCTGTCTGATGACTGGTGGGCCGAATCGGAGCAGGCCAATTACTGTAGAGAGGCGTCATTTGGGCCCAATGTATAGGGCCCAGACGGTCAACGTCTAAGTTGACCGTCAGCGTGTTGGCCGCCTTGGTGGAGAACCAAGGGAGAGTAGCTAGTGATCAACTGATAGGCTGTGGGCTAGAATGGAATAGGCCCATCACTGTAGCAAAGCCTCTAAAGGCCCAATCAAGCTGAGCAAGGGCGGTCAATATTGCGTTGACTGTCTGCGAGCAAGATGGCCGCCAAGATGGTCAACGCCAACGTTGACCGTCTTGGACTTTCCTTTTCCTGGGGCCGTCTTCTCACTGGGCCGTCAAAAAATACTGACTGGCCTTCTTGGGCTCCCGTTGACCTTTCTTTGGGCCAACCCATTATTGGTGTACCCACCAAGTATATTTTTATGTTCATTGTAAAATTAAAATTCAATCGAGAATATTTTAAATTATAAAAAATTACATACAATATTTTTTTAATAAAATTTTATACAATATTTGTATCAATTGAACATTTAAATACTAATATTTATGTAAAAAAATTTAAAAGATAATCATTGAGATCATTTTTTTCTTAATTTAAATATTATTTATTACATTTTTTTATTCAATAATGAAGATGTTTCTGCGGAGATTTTTCCTCCCCAAAATCGAAATTATTCAAATGCTTTATTCTTAATTTTTCAAAAAAAAAAAATTCTCTTTGGTTAAATTAAAATATTTTGAATTAAAAAGTATTAAGAATGAGTATATAATAAATAAAATTAAAATATCATATTAAAAATATACAAACCAGCTGCTATTTATGGTTATTAGCCCAACTTTATATAAATTGAGGGAATTCCTAAAGGTGTGTAGAAGCCCCTCCGGTGCATACATAATATTTTTTTTTTAAATTTAATATAATTTTGATGGGTCATGAAATCCAAGGCCCAAAATTGCAATCACAGGCCCAAATGATCGTAGGAGAAAGCTAGCCCAAAAGGCCCACGAGACAAATCAGGCCCAAGTGACCAACCCATTTCCGAGCGCCTGAAAAATCAAGTTAAGCGACAAAGACACTGGCCATCCGAGAGGATGCTTTGATCCATTGTAGGACGAGGACCGCCTGAAAAGCCAAAATGGCAAGGTGCCACCGGATATAACTTATGCGGCATATCTTGCCCACGAGCAACCAACGGCACGACCTTGGCCGACGCGCGCAGGCCATGCGCCCAAGTCACCGTATCTACGATGCTGTGTCCCCACTGTCCCGCCCTTCTGATGAGTGGCGATGTTGGCGAGGCGTACGACACGCCGGTGCCACATGTCGCCTCCTTACGGCATCACACTCCTTATAAATACCCCATTTTAGCTACTAAGGGAGGGTCCTAATTCTGAATCTATCTGTTTACGCTTAAGCAAGAATCTTCAAGAGAAAAACTAAGGCAAAGAGAAAAGAGTGATGAGAGAAATGCATTTTCCTGTTTGTAATACCCTAAAGCCAAGCGAAACGACCTGATATTCATTGTATCTTTTCACCACAATAGTGAAATTTCTCGGACCGCCTGTCCGCTGCCGTGATTTTTCACCCCCATCAGATTAAGGGGTTTTCCACGTAAACCAACATGTTCTCCCACTGTCCCCATACTTCTCTTTCTCTGTTCGAGTTCAGTTTACTTTGTGTTGCCCGTTTCTATACGTCCGCACGCCTAAAAGGCCGCTCGTGCCTTGACTGACGTACGGCCAGATTCTCAGGACGCAACAAATTTAATGATTCTTATTTGATTTATTTAAAAATATAAAATAATATCAAATTTTTAAATAAATAATAAAATATTAAAATAATATTATAATAAATTTAAAAAATAAGACTACTAATTTTATTATATTTTTTTAAACAAATAAATATAATAGCCAATTTAAGATCTAAATATTGTTAATACAGAGAAATAAAATCTTATTTTTTTATTTTAGTTGTTGGATTAAAAAACTTTAACTGTTAAAAAATTTAAATAATAAATAATATATTTAAATAATACTTTTATTAAAATTTTTAAAATATTAAATTTAATATTAAGTAGATATTAATATTATAAAAAATTAAAAATATAACAATATGTAATATCTTTTATTTTTAAAACTTTGCTGTTAAATTTTAATATAATAATCTTCTTCAATAAATAGAATTCTATTTTTGTTTTTTCAAGTGAGATAGGATGCCCAATTTTTTTGTCAATCCATAGAAGGCATTTCAAGAGCTTCTTTATATGCTTTATTTCCTGCATTGAGGAGGATTTTAGTTCTTAAAAAGTTAAAAAAATTATTTTTTATCTTAATATAATAAATAATTATAACTTAATTATTTAAAAATAAATAATTTTAATTATTTATAAATTTTCTATAATATAGTTATATTGTAATGATTTATTTTAAAATATATAATTAAAATTACCAAAATAAATATTTTAATTTATATAAAATAGAAATCTATTTCGAATCCCTTTGTTCATAGTAGGTCCTTTTTTTTTTTTTTTTTTAAGAAAAAGGACGATAAAAATTGTAAAAAACTTGCATTTTATTTATTATTTCAACCATCAACCAAGAGCTGGTGGCGCCGCCCAAACACACGGCTGTTCTTCAAACAAATTCAAGAATTCCTCCCACCTTCACCAAGTTTTACGATTATTGTCCCTCTCAAATCTGTGACAGCGACCTTTAACATCATGCGAAAGCCCTTGGCATTCCCGCTATTCCTCCCTTTTTGGCCTCTCAAATCGAATGGCCCAGTCAGAGCTTTCATTCTAGCGAGATAATTTGCGAGTAATGGGCTATATGCTTCAAAATTTTTGGTAACCTAATTCACAATCTGTTTTGAGTTGTTGTAGGCGGCTGGGTTTCTGGTTTAGTATTTTTGGTTATTCTGAGTCTAGCCAATAAGACCTCAGACTCAGCGACTTATTGGTGGTTGAAAATTTGAGTGTCGTTGATAATTTTTTATTTGACCCATTTATAGTTCTCAAGACCATGCTTACTCCATTCCAAGATTGGGATAATGACCCGTCCACATGTAAGATCCAGATCGGAGCTTCTTCTTGGTGATAGGTGTCTTCATGCTTCTTATTGTCGTCCGAAATCGGTATCGCCGTTTCGACTGTGAAATCTGCGAGAGTTTAACCTTTTATGGTGGGTCATGATTGGAATTCTATATCAAACTTGCCCAATTTGATCGTCCATTTGATCAATCGTTTAGACATTTTGGGTTTCTATATGATTCACTTTAGTGGTTGGTTAGTTAGAACGATAATCTTATGGCCTTGGACATTGTGTTTACTTGACCCGCCAGCATATCCACATTTGCATTTGTGGCCGGATGAGTATTTTCGTGTCTAACCTTTTTCGGGTAATCGCTAAGTGAAATGACATCCTTATGTGGTACGCTTGTCTGAATCTTGGTGTTTGCCATATCATTTATTCTCGGTTAGGTGGTTGGACTATTGTCCTTCCACAGAAGATGATAATGATGCATCTTTGAGATTCAAATTATTGTATAAATTAAGGAGCCACCTTATCATGCACGAGCATTTGAATTGAATCGGGTTCAATTTTTGTAACTCAATTTAGATCCTATGTATCATAATAAAACAAATAAGAGATAAAAGGTATAAAAAACTTACTGCCTGATATATCCACCGACGTTTAAATCAGAAATCTTTTCACTCGATTAAGAAAATGTAAGGAAATAAGTGTAAGAATGTAGAGAGGATGAAAAAAAGTATTTGTATGGAGTGCATTTTATTTTATACTTGTCTGGTGAAGTGACTTTTAGTAGTTGCACGCCTAACTGGTGAAGTGTCTTTAATTGTTTTATACTCGTTTAATGGAGTGTCTAATTTTTGTAGCCGTTTTTCAAGCATTGTTGTCGCTTTCTCTTTTTTTGTCATCTTTTGTTTCTTCTATTCTTTGGATGAGAGGTTTTATTCATAATAAAAGGTGTCAATTTATTGGTGAGCTCCTAAATCAATACGTGTATATGGTGTATTTTCAGTGGTGAGGGATGTTATTTGGATATATAACAATTGCCTTAATTTAATATGAGAATCGCCTAGTATCCAGTTTTTAGATCGGCATTGCCGTCGCCTAAGATAATACATTAAGTAAGCCGTTATGATTATTTAATATCCGACAGTTCAGATCATATATCCTAATTCAAACATTGTATTATTCGCCTGATGGGCTCAATAATATTTTCTATTGGGTCGTTATCATTTGAATCTCTTACCCTTCTGTGTGACGGGCAGGCCCAATGATGGCCGTAACCATCAATTTGTATCCGTTGAACATTCAATATATTTTTTTAATACAAATTTAAAGGATAATCTCTACTATCAATTTTTTAAATTTAAAGATTATTTATTAAATTTTTTATTAAATAATAAAGATATTTCTAACGTGATTTTTTCTCCCCAACTTCGAAATTATTAAAATGCTATATTCTTAATTTTTTTTTTTAAAAAAATCTAGTTTTTCTTTGGTTAAACTTAAATTATTTAGAATTAAAAAATATTGAGTATATAATCAATAAAATTAAAATATCATATTAAAAATACATAAACGAGGGTGCTATTTATGGTCATTAGCCCAACTCTCTATAAATTGAGTGACTCCTTAAAGTTGTGTAGAAGCCCCTCCTATGTATACATAATTTTTTAATTTAATATAATTTGATGAATCTTATTTAATTTATTTTAAAAATATATAATAACAACTAAATTTTTTAACAAATGATAAAATATTAAAATACTAATATTATAAAAAATTTCAAAAATAAGACTACTATTATTTTTCAATTTTTTAAAAATATGAATATAATTGACAATTTAAGATCTAAAGATTGTTAATAGAAAGAAGTGAAATATTATTTTTTTAATCTGAGTTGTAGAATTGAAAAAAATTTAGTTATTAAAATTTTAATAATAAATAATATATTTAAATAATTACTTTATTAAAATTTTTAAAATATTAAATTTAAAATTAAGTACATATTAATATTATAAAAAAATTTAAAATATATCATTATATAATATTTTCTTATTTTAAATCTTTTCTATTAAATTTTCTTAAATAAATAGAATTCTATTTTTTAAAAAAGTGAGATAGGATCCCCAAATTTTTGTCAATCCATAGATGGCATTTCAAGGGCTTCTCTATATGCTTTAAATCTGTATTGAGAAGGATTTTATTTTTTGAAAAGACAAAAAAATATTTTTTTATCTTAATATAATAAATAATTATACTTTAATTCTTTAAAAATTATTAGTCTTAGTTATTTGTAATTTTTCTATAATATAGTTAGATTATAATTGATGCGTCCTTAGATTCGAATTATTGTACGGATTAGGAAGTCACTTGATCTTTCACGGTGGATCAAATTAAAGTGGATCTAGTCTCCGTTACTGCAAACCTGGGTTCTCATACCACAACCAACAAACAAAGTATCAGAGGATTGATAGGACTTACTTCATAATATAACATCTGACGCTTAAGTCAAAAATCTTTCTCAAATTGATAGAAAGATGTAAGGATGTGAGAGATATATATGGATGTTGCATGGGTGCGGAAATTGAGTGTGGTTCGGAGACTAGGCTTTACAGGATGCGTTCGACATGGAACAACTTAGAGATAAAGGTGCATTCAACAGGGAGCAGCATAGAGTTAGAGGTGTGCTTGAGCACATAGGGTTGCTTTTTTCTCAATCGCGCTTGCTTTTTCTAGTTCGTGATGGCATCCCGTTAGCCTATGGGGCGAAGGGGTATTTATAGTTGATGGGGGAAGTTTAGCTTTCTTTGGGTTCTACGGTTAGCGATAGTTGCCCATGTCGATATGTTGAGCTGTCTCGGTGATAATGGGCGCTTGTCAAGGCAATCACTGTTGCCGGCTAGAATTCTTTCGTTCACTGAGGTGATCCTAGGGATCGCCGCATGATCACCGCCTTTATGGAATGATTTGTTAAATCATAATTGCCATTCGGGGTGGCACGCGAGCTTGGATAGGATATTCTTCGAGTTGTAATTGTTATCCTGGGGAGATACGTGATCTTGAGCAATATTTAGGAGATATCCCCTGAGATATTTTGGATGACTATGGTAAGTTTTTCTAGCGTGTTTGCGCTGCGCTGCACTGCACTGTGTTGCCGACCGACTAGTGAGCTGGAGGGGTTCTCATGGGGCAACTCGTATCGCCAGTTTCCTACCGAACGGTCTCTGGTCGACCTGCCTGGATTGACCGCTCCGCTGCTTGATCCCGACCTTTTGTGAGGCCATGCTGTAGGTCACTATCCTTTGTGCCCTTCCTCCATCCGTGGGCTTAGTCCATAGGCTGACCGCTTTTCGGCTGTTCTCATTAATAATGATTTATTTTAAAATATATAATTAAAATTATGAAAATAAGTATTTGAATTTATATAAAATGTGAAGCTATTTGAATCCATTTTTTTCACAGTAGAGTTTCTTTTAGAAAAAAAACGATACAAATTGCAGAAAGTTATATTTTATTTATTATTTCAACCACCAATCACGATCTGATGGCGTCGCAGAAACGCACCATTGTTCTTCAAACAAATTCAAGAATTCCTCCCACCTTTACCAAATTTGACGATTATCATCCCACTAAATTCTATGATAGCGATCTTTAACATTATGCGAAAGCCCTCTGCATTCCATTGTTCCTCCCTTCTCAACCTCTCAAATCGAATGATCTGGTCAGAGCTTTCACTCTAGCAAGATATTTTGTGAGTAATGGGCTAGATGTTTCAAAATTTGGTGACCTTGTTGTCAATCAGTTTCAAGTCGTTATGGACAACTTGGCCACTGGCTGAGCATTCCTTTATTATTCTGAATCTGACCAATAAGATCTTGTAATCAACGATATTGTTGGTGGCCAAAAATTCGAGTGTCATTGAATATTTTATATTTGACCCATTCGAAATTATCAAGACCATGCCTACTCCATTCTAAGATTAGGATGATGATTTGTCCACATGTGATACCCCGATCGAAGCCTCTTCTTAGTGACGTGTGTCTTCGTGCTTCTTAATGTCATCTGAAATCGATGTCATCGTTTTGACTATGAAATCTTAGAGAGCTTGACCGTTTGTGGTCAGCTGCAGTTAGAATTTTATGTCAAAGTCGCTCAATTCGATTTTCCATTTGATTAATTGTTTTGACACTTTGGATTTCTGTAGGATTCTCTTAAGTGGTTGGTTAGTTAGGACGATAATCTTATAGGTTTGGAAGTATGATCGCAACTTTCTGGCGGAGTAGATTAGTGCTAGAGCTATCCTTTCAACTTGCAAGTATCGAGTCTTGGTGTATGTTAGAATTTTGCTTACGTAGTAAACCAGTTATTGTACCTCAAACTATTGCCCACTTTGGACCGATCTTAGCGTTGTGTCGGTGAGATATTTATTTAATTCTTGAAAGGATGCTTGGTAGTCCTCTGTCCATTGGAATATGTTTGCCTTAATTCCTCTCCGGGTCTTGAAAAAGGAAAAATATTTTTCTATGATTTTATCAAGAATTGGGAGAGTGTTGTGAGTCTCCCGATTAGCCTTTGGACTTTTCTCACGATGCAAGATGAATTTATGTCCACAAAAACTTTTATTTTCTCGAGTTCGCTTCAATCCCCCATTGAGACACGACAAACTCAAAGATCTTTCTAAAAGTTATTTCGAACACACACTTTGTTATATTTAACTTCATCTGGTTTACTCGAACTGCCTCAAAAGTTTTACCTAGGTTATAAATATGATAGTCGGCTACTATACTTTTGATGACCATGCCATTAACATATACATCTATATTTCTTTTGATTTGTGCCTCAAATATTTTGTTTACCAGCCTCTGGCATGTTACTTTCATATTTTTTAAACCAAAATGTATGACTTTATAACAGTATATGTCACGAATTCGGATCAAATAGGTCAATGAAATAATTAATTATAATTTTTAAAATTTAAAATTCTAAATAATTTTAATAAATACTGCCAAGTCCCAAAAAATTTGGGTGTGATAAACCAAATATACAGAATCCGATAAATCAAAACCTCCATTGGACCTTATCGGACAACCGTTTGGACAATCTAAACACGACCTACTCCATAATCATCTTAAGGAGGTAATAATTCAACCAAAATCATAATTAGATATAATATAATGTCTCAATTATTCTCGAAATATAACTATGGGTCTATATCCAGCCAGATTCAAAATTCAATCATATCAAATGCCAATTTAAATGATAACTAAATTAAAATTCACTAAATCGGATGAATAGTTGACAGATCACATCATTACTCCTATGATACATTTGAATCTTCTACTCTAAAGGGACAAAATATAAAATAAGAGTATAAAACCAAATAAATATCATATTTAAATAAAACAAGTCCAATAAATTAGAGGGAGGGTCGAATAGATAAATATCCAATCAAATAACTAACTAAGTCTAAATCGTCGATATAATAAATATAATAAAAATTCAATATATAAAATTCAATAATAGTTTCGTACTCAAATTAAATATTTAAATCCAAAATAAATGTCCAAATCAGAAAATAATCCTCATCGGGATGTGTATATGTACAACCAGAAGTGATTCGCACCGATTTCAGTAAACCGATATCCAATCCAAATCCAAATCTGAGTCCGAGTCCAAATCTGAGTCCAAATTCAAGACCCAATCATCTTGTGATTTGAGATAGAATTCGATAGTTGGATGATCCAATAGCGTGTGTAGAAATTAAAATAGTATCACAATAAATAGCTCAAAGATTTGGATCAAAGCACATAATTAAAATTATTTGTATGAGACATATCAAGACCCATCTGTGGGCAAAATTGAAAAATCTTAAATCCAAATCTAAAATCCAAGTTCAAACCAAAATTTAATATAAATCTATGTAGAAATACAAATCATATATTAAATTTGAGTTTTGATTATTTAAAGACTAATTTGAGAAAGGGTTACACATATTCTTGGTAACCATAGACCATATCAAATGTGAATTAAGCCAGTATGCTTAGCCACCTATATACTCTGTCTCCCATGGATAAGGTTGCTCACTATATTTTATCACCCACGATTTTGGGTGTAATCATCAAGTTTATCAGATATATTAAGACGTTTGAATATATTATGAGGATGAATCAAATCATCAAAATGGAAAGTATCACTACTCCAAACTTTTCCTACCAGTAGGAAGGGATTTTCAATAATAAATATTTTTTCATCGAGAGTTGACTAGAATATCTAATAATAAATCAAAATATAGTGACCACAATCTGGCACTTGTATGTTGAAATGCACGGCTTATATAAATTGCATACACATTTTTATATACACATACTAATATAAATATATATAATGTCTGATAAATTATTTAGGCTGTTAGAAAAATATTAAATCCTTTAAAATCATAAAGCCCGTACCAAAAATTCCCAAATCAGCCAATGAGCCATACATACATGTCCAGAATAAACTGATTGGGTGTATAAAAATACATGCATATTAGTAAAAATTTTAAATAGTATTTAAAATATATCAGATATTAAATCAAACCAAGAAAACAGATTATAGACACTTGTTTCGACTTTATTCCAAGTATATTTACTAAAAGGATACTCCAAGGTACCCGAATTGCACGATTCTCTCTCTGCTTCACGCGTGCCCTTCTCTTTCCCTGCCGCGTTGCTCCTCTGTCGCCCTTCATGTTTCTCTTTTGTAGAGGACAGCTCCAACATGGGCAACGGCAACAGCAGCCCGGCGATGGCAATGACGACGCATGCAAGCCAACGACAGCGTTTTCTCTCTCTTTACCGCACCTCAATTCATTTTTCCACGATTGGACCAATTTTTTTCAAAATTGACATATGCAACCCCAAAATCGGCATCCACAAGGAGAAGGGAAGGATTTACTTGTCTATTTCCTCTAGTGAAGGCGGCGACGGTGGCGGTTGTTCTATTTCGGTTCGCGATTCCTTCCTCTACTCACATCGATGCATAAAATGGAAGGTAATGTCATGGAGAGCGCTTCACCAACTTCTATTCCCGATGTCGGCTCCTCTAGCGACGGCAGTGATGGAAGCCCCACATCAGCCCTTCCCTCTCTCCGGGATTAAGACCCAACCTATAAATCATCACATTGGACAAAATTTTCATCATATTCACGGGTGTCCATGCAAACACATTTGAGTTTTATCAAAAACAGTCATTGACTATTCACGCAGTTGACTCGGTAAATAGCTTTTGATCTATACATATTTCTAGGGCTTGTTTGGATCTATTGGAATTCGGTTGGTTAGCTCAACGAACTGACCTTACTATGGAGTTACTTCATCTTAAAGATTAAATTTCTCAATCGGCTGATTTAGAATCGCTTGATTGATTTTAAATAAATAACACGTTCAATTAGTGACTTGGTCACCTAGGATTTCTCTGACTCTACGTACTGTCATAAATTTTATCTTCAAGCGTGGGATCGATATCCCTATTTTAAATGCAACTAACTAGGGTCGTCCCAGAACAACGTTGTAGACCGGAAGAAGATTGATGACTAGGAACATGAGCATTTAGAACGCTATTTTTCGATACATTCCTAGTGTGACATCCAATTAAATGGTTTCCTGAACATGCATGAATTTATTGTCTAATCCGTATAAGGGTCTCTCAGTCGGTCTCATCTAGTCTTTTTTCAATTTGAGCTTAAAGTAGGTATTAATGTACATTAAATTTCTCAAATTTTTATTATCAATAAAGATTTATTTCAATTGGTAGTCAAGAGTACCGCATGAAATGAGTACAGATACAAAAGGGTGGGAATGGAAAGTATTATATGAGTAATATCATCGTTACTAAAACTAAAGTTATCGTTCATTACTCCTATCTTCTACTTCTTGCTACTAGAAGTCTTTTTTGGGTGCCCTGGAGCTTTATTTCTGTGTATTTTGGTTGATATTATATTTATCACTCTGACCGCAATTCGAATGTGTTGCTACTCTTATTACCCCAACTCGTCATTATTTGTACTCCCATAGGCTTGCCCCAATTCTCTCAAGAATTTGTTGATATACCCTTTCTGGATAAGGGTCATGATCTTTTTTTTAGAGTCCGGTAATCCTTGATATTATGACCCTAAAATCCATAGTAGAAATAATACTTGCACTGGTCCCCTTCTTTCAAGTTCTTGAACAGCTTAGGCTACTTCAGAAACCTCTCGTTCCAGATCTGCATTCGAACATTTGTCTGAGTGTCATTCAAAGGAGTTAGGTTTAAGGGCTTATATTTCTTTCAGATACTCGGTTCCATCCTCAATTGCTTCATGGTATCTCAAGTGGTGGAATTGTCTCCATTCCTCATTTTCCCACTCATTGATCCTAAATGAAGACTTGTGTGCTCTGGCCTCGTTAGCATCTTTGTTGATGATATATGCCTAACTGATAGTCTCCACCTCAAGAAAAGTCCTGGACTCTCATTGAGCCAAGTGTTTGACAAATTCACCGACTGTGTGATCGCCATGAAAGAATTCAACTTCACCTTGCCAGTTAGCTTCGATATCTTTCAGGCCTCATTGTTAACCCGGGTCAGGAAGAACTCTAGACTCTCATTTGGCCCTTATTGGATGCAGACAAGGCGTCAAGGCTGTTGTTCTTCCTTTTGACTGGATAAAAACTATGATAAAAAGTTATCAGTCAGCTCTTGAAATGTTTGGATCGAATTTGGTTGTAGCCGGTAAAACCAAATGTGAGTATCTCCTTTGAGAGGCAATGGGAAGTAGAGGTATATGGTTGAATCGTCTAGGCTCTAGAATCTCAGTAGGGTACGGAAGTGATCCAGATAATCGATGGGATTAGAACTTCCGTCGTAGGGCTCCAGGGTCAGCATTTTGAATTTTAGAGGGAGTTGTTACATCTAGATTTCCCTCATAAATGGTGACTTGTCTAGTACACCGAGTGTATGTCCATGCTTCCTTGGAAAAGCCACTACTCAATCTTTCTGATTCTCTTCTCCATCTGGGAGGTAGATGCAACCCTCTTAACATTGAGGAAGATTCTCAACTCTGAGTTATTTGGGAAGACATGCTGTATCTATTGGCCATGAGCTCTTCTCGGCAAGGTATTGTATGAGACTTCTTCTCAGGCTAAAGGCTTCTTAACATCTCGGAAATAGTGTGGATTCCATCGTTCTAAGCTTTTATCCTGTGCTCCAACACGTAGTCAGCCTTCTAGCGGAGTCTAGGCCTTGTCGCTTGTAACCTCTCGAGCCTCTAGGTTTGCATGCTGCGGAGTTACCTATTTGGTTGACTGCTTTTCCCTCCGATTTCTCCTCTTAGATGCAGAAGCTTGGGAGTTGGGTGTCCCTCCAATCTGTTACAAATTGTCCGAAGGACCTTGGACATTATGTGTACCTGAGCTACCAGCATCACTGCATTTACATTTGAGACTGGACAAGCATTTCCATGACTGCCCTTCGTCAGATAATCGCCACGTGAAATGACAACCTTAGATGGTATGCTTGCCTGGATCTTGGTGTTTTCCATATCCTTATTCTCGGTTAGGTGGCCTGATTATTGTTTTTCTCACAGGCGGTGACAATGATATATCTTTGAGACCCGAATTATTATATGAATTAGGGAGCCGCTTTGTCACACATAGGCATTCAAATAGAATTGTGTTCGCTGTTCATAACTCATAATTTAGATCCTATGCATCACAACATGACAAATAAGAGGTAAAAAATATATAAGACTCACTACTCATTACATGTCAGAAATCTTTTTACTCGAATGAGAAAATGTAAGAAAATGAGTGCGAGAATCTAGAGAGGATAGAGAAGAGTACTTGTACAGAGTGTAGTGCTCCTTTATTTTGTACTCGTCTAGTGGAGTGACTTTTAGTTATTGTGCACTCAACTGGTGGAATATCTTTAATTGTTTTATACTCGTCTGGTGGAATGTCTAATTTTTGTAGCCGTTTTTCAGGTGTTGTTGTTGCTTTCTCTTTTTTTCCTCATCATTTGTTCCCCCTATTCTTGAGGGGAGAGGTTTTATTTATAATTAGATATATCGTTTGATTGACATACCCCTAAATCAATTTGCGGGTA
This sequence comes from Nepenthes gracilis, assembly GCA_033239525.1. NCBI lineage: Eukaryota > Viridiplantae > Streptophyta > Magnoliopsida > Caryophyllales > Nepenthaceae > Nepenthes > Nepenthes gracilis. The sequence goes on along the minus strand of BSYO01000023.1, from coordinate 12,650,235 downwards.
TGGTGCATCTTTAATATTGAGGGATGTTATTGCATATATAACAGTCGTTGCAATTTAATGTGAGAACCGCCTGGCATCCATTTTCTAGATCGGCAGAGCCGTTGCCTGGGATAATTCATTAAGTAAGCTATTGTGATTATTTAATATTTGACTATTCAGATCGCATCCCCTGGTTCAAGTGTTGCATCGCTTGTTTGATGGGCTCGGTGGCGCATTCTGTTGGGTTGTTATTATTTGGACCTTTTACCCTTCTGTGTATTGGGCTGGCCTAATGTTGGTCGTAACCATCAATTTGTATTTATTGAACATTCAATATATTTAAAAAAAAATTTAAAAGATAATCACTCTGATCATTTTTTTTAATTTAAAGATTGTTTATTAAATTTTTTATTTAATAATGAAGATGTTGCTAAGGAGGTTTTTTCCTCCCCAAACTCGAAATTATTCAAATGCTATATTCTTAATTTTTTTAAAAAATTAATTTTTCTTTGGTTAAACTTAAAATATTTAGAATTAAAAAAGTATTAAGATTGAGTATATAATCAATAAAATTAAAATATCATATTAAAAATACAGAAACGAGGGTGCTATTTATGGTCATTAGTCCAACTCTATATAAATTGAGGGACTCCCTAAAGTTGTGTAGAAGCCCCTCCTATGTATACATAATTTTTAAATTTAATATAATTTAATGAATCTTATTTAATTTATTTAAAAAATACGAAATAATATCTAAATTTTTAAATAAATGATAAAATATTAAAATACTAATATTATAAAAAAATTCAAAAATAAGACTACTACTTTTATTATTTTTAATTTTTTAAAAATATGAAGATAATTGACAATTTGAGATCTAAAGATTGTTAATATAAAGAAGTAAAATCTTATTTTTTTTAATCAGAGTTGTTGAATTAAAATAATTTGATTGTTAAATTTTAAATAATAAATAATATATTTAAATAAATATTTTATTTAAATATATTAAATAATATTTAATATCAAGTAGTGGGTCAGAAATTTAAAAAATTTTAAGAATTTAATATTATAATTTTCAGAATATATTTAAACGTCTATTATCAATAAAAACTCATTTTAATTGGTAGTCAAAAGTACCATCTAAAATGAGCGCGGATACAATAAGAGGGCTAAAATGAAAAGTTATTATATAAGTCATATCATTGTTACTAAAGCTAATGATATCATTTCGTACTCCTATCATCTACTTCTTGTATTAAAAGTCTTTTTCAGGTAGTTTGAAGTTTTATTGCTGTGTGGTTCGGTTGACATCATGTTTACCACTCCAGCGACAATCCGATTGCACGACTACTCTTGTTACCTCCAACTTGTCGTTATTTGCAATCTCATAGGCTTACCCCTAGTTTTTATGGCGATCCCGTTTGAGCATTTACAATCCGATTGCACAACTACTTCGATCCAATTTCATGGTAATCACCATGAAAGAATTCAACTTCACCTCACCGGTTAGCTTTGATATTCTCTGGGCCTCATTATTAAACTGAGCTAGGAAGGATTTTAGATTCTCGTTTGGCCCTTGTTGGATGTGAACAAGGTGCCAATATTGCTTTTCTTTCTTTCGACTAGATGTAAATTATGATAGAAAGTTATTATCTAGAGCCTGAAATGTTCAAATCAAATTTGGTTGTAACCGGTAATATTAAGTTTGAGCATCTCTTTTGAGAGTCAATGGGAAGTAGAGGCATATGGTTCGGGGAGACATGCTGGATCTATCGAGCATGAGCTCTTCTCGGCAGGGTGCTGCATGAGATTTCTTCTCGGGCTGAAGGCTTCTCAACATCTCAAGAATAGCGCAAATTCTACCACTCTGAGCTTTCATCCCATACTCCAAGACATAGTTAGCCTTCTAACTAGGTCTAGGCCCTATCGCTTGTGACCTCTTGAGCCTTGAGGTCTTCAAGCCACGGAGTCACCTCTTTAGTTTACTATTTTTTCTTTGATTCCTCCTCTTAAATGCAAAAGTCTGAGAGTTGGAGGATGAAGCCCCAATGGGTATCTTTACAATCTATTGTGAGTTGTCTAAAGGACCTTGGACATTATATCCACTAGTGCTATCAGCATCTCCACATATACGTTTGTGGCTAGACGAGCATCTCCATGACTGCCCTCCATCGAGTAATCGCCACGTGAAATTATTTCCTTGGGTGGTACGCTTGTTTGGATCTTAGTGTTTGCCATATCCTTTATTCTCAGTTAGGTGGCTTGACTTTTATCCTTCCCACAGATAGCGCTAAAAATGCATTTCTAGGATTTGAATTATTATACGAATTATGGAGTCATTTTGTCATGCATGGGCATCCAAATAAACTCAGATCTAATCTTCGTAATTCAGAATTTGGATTATACACATCATAACAAGATAAATAATAGGTAAGAGGTATATGAGACTCACCATCCGATAATCCTTCGATATTCAAATCATAAATCTTTTTATTTAGATGAGAATATGCAAGGAAATGAATGCAATAATGTAGAGAGGATGGGAAAGAGTATTTGTTTAGAATGCAGCGCTTCTTTATTTTGTACTCGTTAGGTGGAGTGACTTTTAGTAGTTGCGCACTCGACCGATGGAGTATCTTTAGTTGTTTTACACTCATGTCGTAGAGTGTCTGTTTTTTGCAGCCGTTTTTCAAGTGTTATTGTTGCTTTCCCTTTTTTCGTTGTCCTTAATTCCATCTATTCTTTGGGGGAGATGTTTTATTTATAATAATAAGTGCCATTTAGTTGGCAGGCCTCTAAATCAATACATGGATATGGTACATCTTCAGTTATAAAAGATATTACTTACATGTATAATGGCTGCTTCAATTTAATAGGAAGACCGCCCGACATCTAGTTTTTAGGTCGGCATAGCCATCGTCTGAGATAGCTCATTAAGCTATTATGATTGTTTAATGCCCAACTTTCAGGATGCATCCCCTGATTCAAGTGTTGTATTGTTCTCCTGATTGGTTTGGTAGTGTATTCTGTTAGTCCGTCGTCATTTGGGCCTCTTACCCTTTGATGTATTGGGCATGCCTGATTATGGTTGTACCCATCAATTTGTATCTACCGAGCATTTAAATACTATATATTTTTTTTAAAAAATTTAAAAGATAATCACTCCTATCATTTTTGTTAATTTAAAGATTATTTATTTAATTTTTTATTCAATAGTGAAGATGTTGCTATGGAGATTTTTCCTCCCCAAACTCGAAATTATTCAAATGCTATATTCTTAATTTTTTTAAAAAAATTTTAATTTTTCTTTGGTTAAACTTAAAATATTTAGAATTAAAAGAGTACTAAGATTGAGTATATAATCAATAAAATTAAAAGATCAGATTAAAAATACATAAACTAGGGTGCTATTTGTGGTTATTAGCCCAACTCTATATAAATTGAGGGACTCCCTAAAGTTGTGTAGAAGCCCCTCCTATGTATACATAATTTTTTTAATTTAATATAATTTAGTGATTCTTATTTAATTTATTTAAACAATATAAAGTAATATCTAATTTTTCAATAAATAATAAAATATTAAAATACTAATATTATAAAAAATTTCAAAAATAAGACTACTATTTTCATTTTTTTAATTTTTAAAAAATATAAATATAATTGACAATTTAAGATCTATAGACCGTTAATTTAGATAAGTAAAACTTTATTTTTTTTTAATCTGAGTTGTTAAATAAAAAATTTAACTTTTAAAATTTTAATAATAAATAATATATTCAAATAATTATTTTATTAAAATTTTGAAATATTAAAATTGATATTAAGTAGATATTAATATTATAAAAAATTAAAAATATAAAAATATATAACATTTTTTTTTATTTTTAAATCTTTACTATTAAATTTTAATATAATAATCTTCTTAAATAAATAGAATTCAATTTTTTTAAAAGTGAGATAGGATCCTCAAATTTTTGTCAATCTATAGAAGGCATTTCAAGAGCTTCTCTATATGCTTTATTTGGTGTGTTGAGGGGGGTTTTATTTCTTAAATTATTTTTTATCTTAATATAATAAATAATTATAATTCAATCATTAAAAAAATTAATTTTAATTATTTGTAAATATAATTAAAATTGTGAAAATTAATATTTTAATTTATGTAAAATTTGAAGCTATTTCGAATCCCTTTGTTCATCGTAGGGTTTTTTTTTTTTTGAGAAAAAAATTGATACAAATCCCAAAAAATTACTTTTTTTATTTTTTTATTTTTTCAACCATCAACCAAGAACTGGGGGCGCTGCCCAAACACATCGTTGTTCTTCAGATAAATTCAAGAATTCCTTGCACCCTCACCAAATTTTACAAGCATCGTCCCTCTCAAATCTCTGATGGGGATCTTTAACATCATGCAAAAGCCCTCTGCATTTCACTGTTCCTCCCTTCTTGGCCTCTCAAATTGAATAACTCAGTCAGACCCTTTACTCTAACAATATACTTTGGAAGTAATGAGTTAGATGCTTTAAAATTTTTGAAGACCTGATTGACAATCTGTTTTGAGTTACTATGGATGATTAGATTTCTGGTTAAGCATTCCTTCGTTATTCTGAGTTAGGCTAATAATGCCTCTTGCTCAGTGACATTATTGGTGGCTAAAAATCTAAATGTCATCGAGTATTACATCTTTGACTCATTCGAAATTCTTAAGACCATGCCTACTTCATTCCAAGATTGACCATCCATGTGTAAAATCTTGGTTGGAGTCTCTTCTTAGTGACGGGTGTCTTTGTGCTTCTTAATGTCATATGAAATTAGTGTTATCGTTTCAATTATAAAATCCGCGACGGTTTAACTTTTTATAGTTGGTTACTATCAGAATTTTATGTCAAACTTGCCTAATTGGTTTGTCCATTTGTTCAATCATTTGGACGCTTTGGGTTTCTACAAGATTTCTTCTAGTGGTTGGCTAGTTAGAACAATAATCTTATGAGTTTGAAAGTATGATCATATCTTTCTGGCAGAATGGATTGGTGTTAAAGTGATCCTTTCAGTTTGTGAGTATCGAGTCTCGGTATCTGTTAGAATTTTGTTATTGTAGTAAACCATTCGCTGTATCTCAACTCTTGCCTGATCAAGATTGAGCTTAGTACTGTGTTGGATATCGCCAGATAGAGGTGTAATTCCTCACATTCTTTTGGAGAAGATAAGAGAGGAGGGTTGGCTAGATATTTCTTCGATTCTTGAAAGGCTGCTTGGCAGTCTTTTTATCTATTGAAATCCGTTTACCTTAATTCCTTTTAGGATTTTGAAGAAGGAAATATATTTCTCCACAAATTTTGCCAAGAATTGGGAGAGTATTGCGAGTCTCCCGATTAACCTCTAGATTTCTCTCGTGGTGCAAGGCGAATTTATATCCATGATAACTTTTATCTTCTTGGGGTTCACTTCAATCTCCTGTTAAGACACGATAAATCTAAAAATTTCAGAAGGATATGACTTTGTAATAGTATATTTCTAGTCGGTCATGAAGGAGGTGAGCTCTTCACTTATCCGAATCTAGATATAACCTAAATAAGTATTCATGAAACTTAACAACTTGTGCTCAGATGTCGAGTATATCAACAAATCGATTCTTTGTAATGGAAATCCGTCTTTTGGATATACTTTGTTCACATCGCTAAAATTGACATACATCAACTATGTTCTATTACTTTTCTTGATGAGCACCGCATTTGACAACCAATTCAGGTATTAAACTTTCCTTATGAATCTTGCGTTGAGAGTCTTTCTGATTTCCTCACTCATGACAATCAGTTTCTCGATAAAGTGGCTCATCCATTTCTACCTCACCGGTTGATACACAGGATCAAGGCCTAGCTTGTGAAACTCCACCTCGGTCGAAATTTTTGGTATGTCCACGGGTGTCTATGTAAACATACCTGAATTTTATCAACGAAAAGTCATCGGTTCCTGTGGTTGACTTGGTGAGAGCTTCGATCTGTACGCATTTCTTAGGCTCGTTGTGATCTAGCAGGATTTTATCGGTTGACTCACTGGATTGACCTTACTGTAGAGTTGTTTTGCCTCAAAGGTCGAATTCCTCAACCAGCTGATTTGAAATCACCTGATTGACTTGAGATAAATAGCACATTTGGTCGATGACTTGGTCACCTAGGACTTCTTCAACTCCACATGCTGTCATAAATTACATCTTCAAGTGTGGGATCGATATAACTACTTTGAATGCAACTAATTAGAGTAGTTTCATAATGCATTATAGACCAAAGGGAGGTCAATGATTAGGAATATGAGCAATCTTTGGGTACGTTCCTAGTGTGAGTTCCAATTGAATGGTTTCCAAAACTGGCATAAGTTTATTGTCTAACCCATTTAAGGGTCTCGATCGGTTTTATCTAGTCTTTTTTCAATCTGAGCTTAAAGTAAATATCAATGCACAACAAATTTTTTGAATTTTCATTATCAACGAAGATTCATTTTAATGGGTAGTCAAAGGCATCATTTGAAATAAGTGCAGATACAATAAGGTCAGAATGAAAGGTTATTATATGAGTCATATCATCGTTATTAATTAATGATTTCATTCCTTACTCTTATCCTCTACTTTTTACTACTGGAAGTCTTTTTTGAGTGGTATGGAGTTTTATTTCAGTATGATCTTGTAGACACCATGTTTACCACTCCGGTTGCAACTCGATTACGCGGCTACTCTTGTTGCACCAACTCATCGCTATTCGCACTCCTGGAAGCTTGCCCCGAGTCTATTAAGAATTTGTTGATATACCCCTTCTGGATAAGGGTCTTGATCTTTTTCTACAGAATCTAACAGTCCTCGATAATATGACCCAAGGATTGATGGTAAAAATAGTACTTGGACTAATCCCCTAGTTTTGGATTCTTGAACTACTTAGGTTACTTCAGAAACTTCTCGTTACAAATCTACGTTAGAATGTTCATCTGAGTGTATTTAAAGGAGTTTGGTTCAAGGGCTTGTACTCTCTTCAGACACTCGGTTCTATCCTCAATTGCTTCATAAGATCTTAAGTGATGAAGTTATCTTCGTTCTTCCTTTTCCCGCTTGTTGATCCTAAATGATAATCTGTGTGCTCTGGCCTCTTTGTCTCATTGGTCTCTTTGGTGGCAATGTATACCCAAGTGATGGTTTTTGCCTCAAGAAAGGTTATGGGCTCTTGTTGAACCATGTATTTGAAGAATTCATTCAACTGTACGGGTCGCCAGAAGGATTTCAGCTTCACATTGTCAATTAGCTTCAATATTCTTTGGGCCTCATCGTTAAACCAAGTCAGGAAGAGTTTTAGACTCTCGTTTGGCCTTTATCAGATACAGATAAGGTGCCAGGGCTGTTTTTCTTCCTTTCGATTGAATGCAAACTACAATAGAAAGTTATCAGCCAGTTTCTGAAATGTTTGGATCAAATTTGGTTGTAACTGATAATATTAAATTTGTGCATCTCTTTTGAGAGTTAGTGGAAAGTAGAGGCATAAGGCTGAATCGTCTAGGCCCTACAATCTCAATAGGGTATGAAAGTGATCCAAATAATCTATAGGATCAAAATTTTTATTGTAGGGCTTCAGGTTAGCATTTTGAACCTTAGAGAGAATTACTGCATCTGGATTTTCCTCTTGAATGGTAACCTATCTAGGTCGACCAAGTGTTTATCCATATTTCCTTGGAACAGTCGCTGCTCAATCTTTATGATTTCCTCCTCCACCTAGGAGGAGGATGCAGTCCTCTTAATATTAAAAAAGGTCCTCAACTTCGAGTGGTTCAAGGAGACATGCGGGATCTGCTGGCTATGAGCTCTTATTGGCAGGATGCTACATGAGACTTCTTCCCAAGCTGAAGGCTTCTCAACATCTCGAGAATAGTGTAGATTCCAATGCTCTGAGCTTTCATTCCGTGCTTCAAGACGTAGTTAGTCTTCTAGCCAAGTCTAGGCCATGTCGCTCATCACCTCTTGGGTCTCGAGTTCTTTAGGCCGCAGAATAACCACTTTAGTTGATTACTTTTTCCTTCAATTCTTCCTATTAGATGTAGAAGTTTAGAAGTTGGAGGATGGAGCCTCAATGGGTGTCCTTCCAATCTATTACAAATTGTCTAAAGGACATTGGACATTATGTTAACTTGGGCCGCCGGTGTCTCCACATTGACGTTTGTGGCCAGATAAGCATTTATATGATTACCCTCTGTCAGAAATTGCCACGTAAAATAATGTCTTTAGGTGGTACGCTTGTCTGAGTCTTGGTGTTTGCTACATCCTTTATTCTCAGTTAGGTAGCTTGACTATTATTTTTTCACAAATGGCGCTAATAATGCATCTCTAGGAACCGTATTATTGTACGAATTAGAGAGCTACTTTGTCATACATGGGCGTTCGAATAGAATCGAATCTTATCTTCATAACTCAGAATTTAGATTTTACGCATCATAATAAAACAAATAAGAGGTAAGAGGTATACACGATTTACTCCCCAATATATCTTTCGACATTCAAGTCAGAAATATTTTTACTCGGATAAAAAAATACAAGAAAATAAGTGCGAGAATGTAGAGATAATGAGGAAGAATGTTTGTATGGAGTGCAATACTTCTTTATTTTGTACTCGTATGGTGGAGTGACTTTTAGTAGTTGTACACTCGACTAGTAGAGTGTCTTTAGTTGTCTTATACTCGTTTGGTAGAGTGTTTGACTTCTGTAGCAGTTTTTCAGGCATTGTTGTTGCTTTCTCTTTTTTTGTCGTCCTCTGTTCCCTCTATTCTTTGGGGTAGAGGTTTTATTTATAATGAGAGGTGTCATTTGAATGGACAGCTTCTAAATCAATGCGTTGATATAGTATCTCTTCTTTGGTTATGGACGTTACTTGCATGTATAACGGTTGGCTTAATTTAATGGGAGGACCGCCTGACCTCAAATTTCTAAATCAACACAAACGTCGTCTAAGATAACCTATTAAGGCATTAGGATTATTTAATGTCCAACTATTCAAGTCACATCTTCTAAGGTTATATTCATAATTTTTTTTCCTCCCCAAACTCAAAATTATTGAAATGTTATATTCATAATTTTTTTTTAAAAAAAATTAATTTCTCTTGGGTTAAACTTAAAATATTAAAATATTTTAATCAAAAAAATTAATTTAAAGTATTAAGATTGAGTATATAATCAAAAAAAATTAAAATATCATATTAAAAATATATAAACGAGGGTTGCTATTTATGGTCATTAGCCCAACTCTATGTAAATTGAGGGACTCCCTAAAGTCGTGTACAAGCCCCTCCTATGTATACATAATTTTTTTTTTTAATTTAATATAATTTAATGATTCTTATTTAATTTATTTAAAAATATAAAATAATATCTAATTTTTAAATAAATAATAAAATAATAAAATACTATTATTACAAAAATTTTAAAAAATAAGACTACTATTTTTATTTTTTTAATTTTTTAAAAATATGAATATAATTGACAATTTAAGATCTAAAGATTGTTAATACAAAGAAGTAATTTTTTTTAAAATTTGAGCTGCTGAATTTAAAAAAAAAAAAATCTGTTAAAATTTAAATAATAAATACTATATTTAAATTATTATTTTATCAAAATCTTCAAAATATTAAATTTAATATTAAGTAGATATTAATATTATAAAAATTAACAATATGTAAGATTTTTTTTATTTTTAAATCTTTACTATTAAATTTTAATATAATAATCTTCTTAATAAATAGAATTCTATATATATATTTTTTTAAGTGAGACAGGGTCCCTATATTTTTGTCAATCCATAGAAGGCATTTCAAGAGCTTCTCTATATGCATTATTTCTGTATTGAGTAGGGTTTATTTTTTAAAAAAATACAAAAATATTTTTTACTTTAATATAATAAATAATTATAATTTTATTATTTAAAAATAATTAATTTTAGTTATTTGTAAATTTTCTATAATAGTTATATTGTAATGATTTATTTTAAAATATATAATTGAAATTACGAAAATAAATATTTTAATTCATATAAAATATGAAGCTATTTCGAATGCCTTTGTTCATCGTTTTTTTTTTTTGGTTGAGAAAAAAAGCGATAAAAATTGCATTTTATTTATTGTTTCAATGATCAACCAGTAGTTGGGAGCGCCGCCCAAACATACCGTTGTTCTTCAAACATATTCAAGAATTCCTCCCACCTTCACCAAATTTAACGATCATCGTCCCTCTCAAATCTGTGATGGCGATCTTTAACATCATGCGAAAGCCCTCCGCATTCCGCTGCTTCCCTCACTCTCTTGTCGGGGACCAAAGGACACAAATGTCCGGAGGTTCATGTCCGAGAGGTTGACATGGACGAGGACGTGTGTCCTCGAGGCGAATGAATTGGACGTACTCAAAGGTATCATGTCCGAGAGGTGGACAACAGGACGCTGGAGCCTCGTCGACTTTCTCTCTCACGTAGGCTCGCTGCACAAGCGTGGAGTGGATGCAAACCCACTCCGATTGGACATCCGGGCGGCTTCAACTTCCAAGGTGGCAGGCTCGCCATTCCGACACGCAGAGGCGTGCGGGACGGCCATGGCAGGCCTAAGGGGTGTAGTAACCTACCCGTAACCCACTGGCCCTCCCCGATTATATATAGGCTGGTGCGTGAGATTGAGAAGTGAGAGTGTGAGTGTGAGAAGCTTGAGAGCTTGAGAGCTTGTGAAAGCAAGTGTGAGTGCATGTAAAGGCAAAAGGACTTTGTGAAAGACAAAGAGGAGTCACCACCGGTCGGGAGAAAGAGAAAAATCACCAAGTGTGCTTTTCTCGCCTGTTTTCTTCTTTTATCTTCTTGGGTGTGTAGCGGATACTCCCTCTTGGAGGTTGGTTGTAACCTATTTCACATAGTGGATTTGTTGTTGCCTCTACTCCCGTGGTTTTTCCCTCTTTCCTGAAGGGTTTCACCGGTGTGTTTCTTCTTCCTTGTTGACGCCGTCCAGTGAATCTCTCCGTCTCCGAGTACTTTGTCCGCCCGGTCACCTGAGCATTCTGTCCGAGCGCCCATTTGGGTCCCAACAATTGGTATCAGAGACTGGTTCGTGAACCGTCGGTGGGATGGCGTCGTCGATGAAGAATGGGACGTTCAATGTAGAGCCAATGGGTAAAATAATTTCATCCTTTGGCCCAAGGAACGTAATGGCTCGAGGAAAAGGAGGAGAAACCGAGAAACTCAAAGTGGCAAGAAAAGAGGATCTTGCCAAACTTGACCATTAAAGCTTGGCGGACAACACGCCGCAGAGGTCCTCGGACCGCCCATCCGGCCGAGGTCCGGGACAAGCTTGAGAGCCGTTACAAGTCCAAGTCCTTGACAACCAGCCGTGTGAAGAAGCGCTTTATGGCTGTTGTCGGATGGGGAGAGCTTCGAGAAGCACTTGGCGCCATCGGCCGGTAACGCAAGTCGACCCTTGATGAGAAGATCAAGGACGAGGACAAGGCGTTGGTATTGCTCATCCTTGCCGGTCCTCGTATGATCATATTGTCACAACGCTGTTTGTTTGGGAAGGATACGTTGAAGGAGGTTATAGCTTCCTTGCTTATGAATGAGTCTAGGCGGAGGGAAAGCGGTGAGGCTCTCGGGAAACCATTCTGGTAACCACCAGCGAATGGGACGGGGAGACTCAACGGGGAGGATGGAGAGGAGCAAATGTGAGACAAAAGGAGTTGCTTCTTGAAAGGCCACATAAAGAAGGACTGTCACGAACCGGGAGGGCGTGGACCGTGAGGATCGTGAATCCGTCTCGTGGCCTAGACCTCAAGACGCGGGGAAAAAGACGAGTGGTGATGGACACACCATGCGATCCCTCTTTAGGAGATACATGCCCGTTGGCCGCGGGGTGTTGAAGATGGGTACGGTGGCTGCGTAGGGTTGTTGGCATTAGGGATGTTTGCTTGAGAACAAGCAACGGAACACGCTTCTGGAGGGCGTGCGACATGCCCCCGACTTGAGGTTGAATGTGATTTCAACCGGGAAGTTATGAGGAAGGCTTCTCGACAGCGTTTGGCGGCGGCAATGGAAGCTCACCAAAGGCGCCTCGGTGGCAAAGGGAAGCAGGGACATCGGGCGATATCTGATGAGGACTTGCATTGCCCAGGGAGATGCCAGGATGACCAACAGGGGCACTGGTCAAGGTGGCAGGAGAGGCCGGCCGGGTGGGAGCTTTGGACGTCCGAGTGGCCGGGAGGGCCAGCAGTGCCAAGGACGGAGCTGTGCAGGACCAAGGGTGGAGCTGAGCAGGGCTGAGTGCGGAGCCAGCAGGACCAAGGGTGGAGCCAGCAGGGTCAACGGCGGAGCTGCGGTGGCCAAGGCCAAAGGGGAAGGTGCCAAGAACGTGACCCAAAGTCTGAAGACAAAGGGCTGTGTAAGTCACGTCCTCGGTACCAGAACCAGGAAAGCAAGGGAGGATGACAAGTCTGCAGGAAAGGAGCTGAAGGGGAGTGGGCTTACTCCAAGTTCAGCAGGCGGGCGTCATTCAAGGACAACGCTATTCGGTTAAGGGGAAGGTGCCGAAGGCAAAGCGATGACGATCACGGATAGAGGGGAGTCCACTCGGTCGTGAGTGGAGGGACAACTCCCTCTATGTCCCTATGTTCGCGGGGAAAGGACGCGGACCCTTTGAAAGTGGCCGTCAAGTCCGTTCGGGGAAGCCGCCAGAGGCAAGAGATGAAACAAAGGCAAAGGCTCTTCACAAGATCGTGAGGGGAAGTTTGTTGGGGTCACTCTCTTGTGGTGTTTATGTCCGGGGGACCGTGGACACAAATGTCCAGGGGACCAGTGGACACAAATGTCCGGAGGTTCATGTCCGATTGACATGGAAGGACGTGTGTCCTCGAGGGCGCTTGGATGAATTTTAAAATCAAAGAGGTGGACATGGACGAGGAATAGCCTAGGCGTCGACTTTCTCTCTCAATAACTAAATAAATAAATAACTTCCAAGGTGGCGGCTGCCATTCGACACGCAGGAGGCGTGCGGGCGGCCATGGCAGGCCTAATACCCTATAATAAGGGGTGGGTGGACGAAATGGCCCTCCCCAGTATTATATATAGGTTGGTGCGTGAGATTGAAAGTGAGAGTGTGAGTGTGAGAAGCTTGAGAGCTTGAGAGCTTGTGAAAGCAAGTGTGAGTGCATGTAAAGGTAAAAGGACTTTGTGAAAGACAAAGAGGAGTGCACCACCGGTGAGAGTAGGGAGAAAGAGAAAAATAGAGTGAAGAGAAAACAAGTGTGCTTTTCTCGGTTAGCTCAGGAGTGTTTTCTTCTTTTATCTTCTTGGGTGTGTAGCGGATACTCCCTCTTGGAGGTTGGTTGTAACCTATTTCACATAGTGGATTTGGATGAGTGGTTTTTCCCTTCGGTTTCAGAAGGGTTTCTACGTTAAAATCGGTGCGTTTCTTCTTCCTTGTTGACCGTCCGTCCGAGTGCTGTCTCTCCGTGTCCGAGTACTTTGTCCGCTCGGTCACTGCGCTTTGGGGAGCATTCTGTCCGAGCGCCCATTTGGGTCCCAACACTCCCTTCTCGGCCTCATCAAGAGAATGAGTAACGTCCCGGAAAACACCGTCTACGGCGGACCCAAACCCCTGATCAAAGAGTAACCTTAACCCACTTGAGAAAGAAGTACATTTTCCTCGTCACCGCCTACGATTACCCTTCCGCCGTCCACCTTGACGCCGCCGGAATTGATGTCTGTCTAGTTGGTGATTCTGCGGCCATGGTGGTACACGGCCATGACACCACTTTGCCCATCACTCTGGATGAGATGCTTGTGCATTGCCGTGCTGTCGCGCGCGGCGCAAAGCGGCCGCTTCTCGTCGGAGACCTCCCATTTGGGACTTACGAGTCTGGCACTCAACGGGTAATGGCATTTACACAAACTTATTGAACTATTAATTGAGCGTGAAGTTGCCTAATCAAGTAAAAAAAAGTACAATGATTTACCTCTATTACGCATGATTAGTATTTGGTTTTTTGGTTACTTTTTTTGTGGGGTCTCAAAAAAATAAAAGATTATTAAAAGATCGCGTCGGATTCATACGAGGATCAGCACGTGGCAGAGTGGTTGAAGGGCAATCGGACTATTGGGCCGAGGGGTGATCAGATCGACCAGGTGGATCTATAACATTTCAAATATTTTTAAAATTAAATAATAATAATAATAAATAAATAAATAAGTAAAAAAAATATAATAATAATATAATAACAAAACAAGAAAAAGAGGAAAATAAAAATAAAAAAAAAAGAATGAAAGAGAGAAAGAAGGGAAACGGATGAGAGCGGGAGAGAACGTTGGCTCATTCAACTCAACAACGGCTTCCTCTTCTTCAGCCAATTAGTTGAAAAATAATATTTCTTCTTCCTCTCGGTCGTTAGCCTCGTTCTTCTTCCTTTCACTTGTCCTCATTTTCTTTAAGATCATTGCCTTCTTTTTCCTTTTCTTCCTCTTCTTCTACTTCTTTTTCGGGTGTGGTTATAGGTGAAATTAATGAAAGCAAGAGCAAGAAAGGGCTAGCCGAAGTCTTCTACTATTTCCGCTATCGTTAACTAGTGTCGGAGAGAGTATTGCCAAGACTGTTCGAAGCCGCCACCGTTGATATTCTCGCTGTTGCTACATTACCGTGGCAAATCAGGCAAGTTGATTTGTAACTCCTTTGCAAATAATTTGTAACCTTCATTCTCCATATTAATGCCAATTTTCTATGTGTATCAAGATTATGAACGAATTTGTTATATATGGATAAATTTTGGAAGATTTCGATTAAATTGGGCCGTTTGACAAAGAAATTAGAAAAACATGGCATTCAACTCTGCCGTGAATTTTTCAAAGAATCAATATGATTCTGGGCTAAAAAAAAAATTACTTTATAAAATTTACAAATTACTTGTTAAATAATGAGAGTTAAATTTTTGTTTTCATACTTTAATTTTGAAAAATTTTGGTTAATGAAAGCTTGGGGCAAAATAGAGCCTTCGGCTCATTGGAAACATGATTTCGGGTTTCACGTTAAAATTAAAGCTTAAATCTTAACACAATGAAGTTATATAATTTCCTGATTTACACGTTGGATAGTTTTAATTGGTGAGAAGTTGATGAATTGTGAAGAACACATTTTTGCATTTGTCTCCTGAAAGTGAAAGTAAACAGTGCTATATATGTGTGCTATGTGCAGTGAGTGCAACATAGTGTGTATTGCGGCGTGACTAGCAGTGTAAGATGTATGCTACTAAGCGAGGTGTGTGCATGGAAGTGGTGTTTGTGTATATAGCCATGTGTGTGTGTAGCCGTGTGTGTATGTAGCCATGTGTGTGTATGAGGTGCAAGGGTGATGTAGGTATGTGAAAGAGAGAGGATAGTCGAGGATGCTGCTATATGTGGGGTGTGTAGTAATCTATGAGTGAATGCGTTTGTGTATATAGCCATGTGTGTGTGTAGCCGTGTGTGTATGTAGCCATGTGTGTGTATGAGGTGCAAGGGTGATGCAGGTATGTGAAAGAGAGAGGATAGTCGGGGGTGCTGCTATATGTGGGGTGTGTAGTAATCTATGAGTGAATATATATATATGATTTAATAAAATATTAGTGTATTCGATTGAGTATCTAAATTATCATTGGTATTTTTTCTCTTTTCGATAATGACATTATTTTTGTTATCTTTAATTGCGTGTGTATGGTTCTTATCAGCACCGAGCGACATTTCTGTTTTTGTAATTGCAAAGCTTTCTTTACGTCATACTCGATTGCGTGAGTATTTGAGTTATTGGTTTCCTACGATCGAAGTTAAGGAGATTGTATGAAAACGCTAAGATATTTAGTCGAATGGGAGGTTACGACACCTTAATGTGGTTTATATTTAGCCAATATTAATTTTTGTATCATAGTGGTGATGAAGTAAATTGTTATTGTGGATGAATACTTATAACCATGTGACTATCATAGGATATGATATCAGAGATACCATGGACGAGGGTTATTATGGATAATATGAGCAAACTATGAGTACAGCCTCTGGAAAGATTGTAGCGGTAGTAAGGATACCATAGATAACTTTGTGTCACTTATCTAACCCCTGAGAGTATAAATACGTGGTCTTTAGTTCACGGTGGTAGAATAAAGTTCAAGAGATTTTTCATATCTCATTGTTATTAATACCTCTTGAGTTGTGATTCAGTGGAATCCATGAGTTGTATTCGATATAATTTATGTGTTAGATTTTACAATATTTAGATTCAGTGGAATCCATACTGTTCATTATTATTTGATATTCAAGTCGTTTATACTAATATTTGGACCAAGAGATCCATTTATTTCTTGTGAAGGTCGAATTCTGGGAATCTTCGCCTCTTATTAATAAAATCTTATAATCTTTGTCGTATTAGAGTCCGGAGTGACTTGCCTTCCTTATACATTTGAGTCGTGAATACGATAAAATATATATTCTTGATATATTTATCTGTTGGATATTATATTATTGTTCATGAAACTTAGCATACATCATATATTATATATTTGAGATGTTTATTATCATTTTCTTTTTTTTTTGTTAGATTTGTTATCACTTATTGGGTATTTGGCTCACTTTTACTAATTTTCTTTCTTTCAGAGTAATAGGACTAGACGATAATAACTTTAGAATTGGATAAAGAATTGTGGTAAGAGAGATTGAGGCCGAGCGGGAAAGAGTGTTGATTTTATGCTCTAGAGATACATTTTGATATTTTGTTTCATTTTGTTTGAATTTTTCGGGCTATGTATTTTTTTAGATTTATTTTTGGTATAAAGATGTTTAGATTATTATAGTTATGTTTTTTATTAGTTGTGGATGTGTTACATGTTGATTTGAGATTTAAAATTTTTTCTATGTGATCAGATTTGGATAATAGTTATGGATCGAGTTAAGGTCGTCACACTATTCGAGCCAGAAAGGAGATCGGGCAGAGAGGTTGAAGGGCAGCCGGACATCAAATTGCATGGACTACCGGACTGTTGAGTCAAAAAGCTTACCAGACTGCTAAGTTAGAGAGTCAATCGGGCTGTAGAGTCAGAGGGGTGACCGGACTACTTATATTAATGGACTGCCGGTTACCTGTCCCAATGGCCCATATTGTAAAAGTACGAAAAATGTATTTTTTTAGGGTTGTAAAAGCACCAGAATTGCATTTTTTAGAGCATTGGAAATGCTTTTTAGACAATATGTTATTATAAAGCACGCGAAGTGCTTTAAGATTGATGACAACTAAGAGACGGTAAAAAACACTTGTAAAATCAGAGAGCAGAGAGCGCCACCTAGAAGAGGAAAGAGAGAAAGTGAGAAGACTTTTACTCTATCTCAAGTCGATCGGTTGTTGGTACTCTATTTCGAGGGTTTGTATAACCGATTTTATATAGTAGAGTTTTTTAGAACTTGTCCTGTGATTTTTTTCTTTAATTGAAAAAGATTTTCCATGTTAAAAATCGTTATACTTTGTTGTGCTCCTTTTATTCACAATTTTGGTTGTTGACAGCTGCCGGGAGGGGTTTGGGTTTGTTTCTCTATGTTGGTTGCATATATCTGGGCCAAATTCCCAACAATTAGTTGATTCTATGTATTTTTTTTTTCTGTGTGTTGTTTGGTAATTCTTGGAATATTCATGTTATTCTTATGTCTCATTTTGATTGGATGCTATTTCTAATCACTTTGGATTGCATTTTTTTGATGAGAACTAATGGGAATCCCTTTCTCACCATTCTTCTTTTCTTCAATTTGGTTGGAATGAAGCAAGTATCTGCCATAGTTGCAATTGGAACGAAATTCTCATTCCTTCATTCCTATTCTGATATCTTTCTGTAAGACAAGTCCCGGGGAAGGTGGTGGTGGTTGGTGGTTGGCGGTAGCAGTTGGAGGTTTGTGAGGAGAACCACAAGTTCGGATGTTTGGTAAAGCAAAGAATTTGGAGGTGTTGGCCCGCATTTCCTCTCATATCCCAACAATTAAACGTAGAGAAATAATACTCGAATAAGTTATATACAACCCTCCTTTTACAACCATTTTTAAATTTTTAACTCTTTCATTTATTTAAAAAAAAATCATTTATTTTTATCTTAGACCGGAGTTCTTACCTTATTTCTTGGGCTGATGGTTGTAAGGGGGTTTACCCGTTATTTTGCAATAGGAACAAGGTAAAAATAGAATATAGCAGTCAATTTTTTGATGAAAATAAAAATTTTGTTGCAAATGTATTCCCGATGTAAGGTACATAACGCGTTATCTACAGTACTGTACAAGTCGATATGCAAAGCACCTAGTATCTATTGTTTACAGCTAAAACTATTGGGATATCTGTGTGTGGAGTTTAAGTGCAGAGGCTTGGATCCCAAAACCTAGGCATGATAATCATAATAAGAGCCAACTGATTTGGATTACTACTCCCTTTTGGGATATCTCCATGGACTTCGGTATAAATGTATGATAGATACCCTTGTACAACATATAGGTCATTGTCCCATTCATATCCGCTAGAGTACTCACATCAGGGATACATGACACTAAAAAATGATATGGCAATAAAAGTCTTGAAATCAACGGAAAAATTCTACCAGAATTTTGTAAAATGGCAATGTAGAACAACTCAAGATGCCAAACAACTCAAGATATACACTCAAACTTGCGTTGAGTGACGTAGTTTGACAAAATGCATTCAAATAGTTGCACATTTTTCCTCTTATTTGAAGAGTCATACCCGAGTAGCCATGTCATATACCTCTCTATCACCTATCTAAGAGCCATTGCTTTATGTAAAATGAATAGTTGGAATAACATTGAGTGTAACTAAAACTAGATATTGATCCTTTAATTACTGAACTACGTATTATTGTTAAAGTCTGGATGCTTAAAGGGATGCAAAAGCTTAAACATTTTCTTATCAATGTAGAAAAAAAATTGTCTTCCTTATTACTCTAATTCACTTGATGGGGTGGGTTTTTTTTTTTATGACTGCAAAATTATCCTGAAAGTTGAGTAAATTTGGTAGTTGTGTGACAGTGGCAATTATTAGCAGGCAGTTGATACTGCTGTAAGGATTTTGAAAGAAGGCGGAATGGATGCAATTAAATTGGAAGGAGGAGCGCCATCTAGAATAACTGCGGCAAAAGCAATTGTTGAAGCAGGAATTGCAGTAATGGGGCATGTTGGTCTTACTCCACAAGCAATTAGTGTTCTTGGAGGATTTAGGCCTCAAGGAAAAAATGTTGCTAGTGTCATTAAGGTCCCCGACCATCTTCCTCTTCAGTTATTTGCTATGATTATATCTTTATGTGTGTGTGTGTGTTTGAATTTTATTGAGGTTAAATTTGATTGTTTTTTGTTTTAATAGGTGGTGGAGACTGCAATTGCATTGCAAGAAGCTGGATGTTTCTCCGTTGTTTTAGAATGTGTCCCTGCACCTGTAGCTGCAGCAGCAACATCTGCACTGAGGATCCCTACTATCGGTGTCGGGGCTGGACCTTTCTGTAGTGGACAGGTTTATTCAATCTTATCCTTTTCTTCTCTTGAAGGGGAGCCTTAGCTCAATGTAGAGCTAATCGTCAAGTGATCAGGTGGTCATGGGTTCGAGTTGTAAAAATAACATTTGAGATCTAAGTGGTTTGACCCTTCCTGGGCCTTGCACGTTGCGAATATTCGTCCATCAGGCCATCCTTTCTTTTTCTTCCTTTTCTTGTCTTGACGATCCCATGGAATGTCCAGTAGTGTTTATTAGGGAAAATATGATCCTCAAAGTATTTTGAGTGGAGAGTATGAATTACAGTGGAAAATCACGGGGTGAAGGGATTTTATATTTTTATGTGTCTTCTAGTGGCCCTTGATGTCCATATAAAAGGACATACTTAACAAGAAAGATGACAATTTTAAACATAGATAAAAATCTCGGTTAATAGGTATCGATATCGGGGCCCAAAAATTATATTTCCTGATCAATAACAATATTACAAAATATTGTCATATCGATAATATATCATGATATATTAATAGATATTCAAAATATCAAAATCACAAATATATAATATCAACTAATTTTGGACAGCCCGCTTACAATTATCGAAATCTTTTTTTTTTCATTATATTCGATACCAATTTGTATTGTTCAATGTATCCATACTGATATGACCATGATTAATACTAACAATAAAATTGATATTTTCATCCATGGTTATGAGGAATTAGGGCTGTATTGCTATCTTCTTGACACCAGTGCGCTGATATATATCGACAAAGCCTTATGTCTTACTAATGCAGGGTCGGATATTAATTTCTCCATATTTGATCCATGGCAACATCCTATGAAAAATGGAAGTCCATCGATTTATTATATTTCAATATTGAAAAAGCCTAAAACGCAAACACGCGTTTTATAGTATAGCGGAAGCAATAAAATAAATTAATTAAATTAAATATCCGATACACGTAAGGGATATTTAACTCTAGATGTAAACGGAACTAATAAGCATGCACAACATTAATAACAATAAACAATAATAATAATGACGCGATTTTTGCGACGAATAAAACTCGATACCCACGGTATCGAAAAAACACTCCGGCTTCAACGGCCGGGAAGCAATGCACTATGAAAATCAACTTACAGCCCAATGGTAACGACTTTTAATGCGGCCGACTTACTCCCGACACGTGATCCCTACCAAGGAACTCCTTGGTTTGCCCAAGGCAACGCCCGACACCTTCCGGTCTTCAAGTCACTCTTCCTCTCGTGCCACTTGAATCGCCAATCACGAACGGATCTCAAAGTATTTTGATGGTAGAAGGATGAAGTTTGAATAGAAAAAGGATAATAAAAAATGGTGAGAAAATTTTTTAGAAC
The DNA here is from genome assembly GCA_033239525.1 of Nepenthes gracilis. Taxonomy (NCBI): domain Eukaryota; kingdom Viridiplantae; phylum Streptophyta; class Magnoliopsida; order Caryophyllales; family Nepenthaceae; genus Nepenthes; species Nepenthes gracilis. The sequence continues at coordinate 12,629,343 of BSYO01000023.1, read as the reverse complement.
ATGGAGTACAAAGATATGTTTTTGAGTTTTCCAAGAGAAGCTAAATCAATTAAAGCAAGAAGGCTTTCTTCTCAAATTGGGGGCTCAAATAATCAAAATGTTTATGGCGTCAATTAGGGTTTGAATAACATAAGCCAATATTTATAGAGGAGCCAAAAATCGCGTTTAAATTCCCCCGTTGGGCCGCCAATATTATAAAATGGTGGGCATATCGAGCGGCCTATGTTCTCGATTATCGGCTAATAGATAGTGAGCGAGCATCGATCAATTCTGGGATTACATGCTCGATGGACATCGAGCATGAAGCGAGCGGGCAGAGGTATTTTTCGGGCCGAGCGCGTGGAGGGCGGACCGAAATTTTTTTTAATTTTATTAAATCCGACAACCCACAACCCGACATCAATAAAATAATACATACGGAATATGACCATGATTAAAGTCTCTAACAAATATGTTGGGTTTTGACACCCGGATTCACCCGATCTGGCGTAGCGAAAATTCGAACCTCCCGTCAGTCAATAATTATCAATTTAGTGGGTACAATGAACAAAAGAGATGTACAAGATTTTCAACATGAAAACCCTTCACAAAACGAAGGAAAAAACCACATGACAAATTCCGAAATAAAGACTTTCATTATGTAAAATCGGTTACAAAAATTCCGAAACAGAGTATCTGCTACACGCTCGAGACAGAATAAAAAAACAACCCCACTTCAGAGTAAGGAAACTCTCATTCACTCTTAACTCTCTGTTTTTCTTTTTTCCTTCTTCTCACTGGTGGTGCACTCCACTCACTCTAATTTTACATGATGTAGCATGGACAGTGAACAACGGAGGAGGAGACTTTCATCTGCACTTAGCCTCCTCCCCGTTCTGCCTTCTCCATTTTAGCAACACAGCTCCACCGCAGCTGCCTCGTGCTGCTTCCCTTGTGTGTCTATCACCTTGAAGCGTTTCGTATGCTCCTTATAAAGACTCCGGCGCCAAATCCATCTACTAACCTGGCCCGATTCTTATAGATGATTTATCACACTAATCCTATCTTTTCCTGTGACCTCACCCCGTTTTCAATCCCCTTATATCATACTTCTAAACCACTGTTCAAACGGCGCATATTCCCGCGATCAACTACCATGCAAAAAAATTTACCCCACTCTAAAGTCAACTCACATTCACTTTTTGCTCTCTTTTCTTACCAACTTTGGCACTTGGCATCATCCTGCAAAAGCATTCCGAAAATCCTCTATGTATTTCCATCGCAAAAAACCACTCCGGTATTTAACACTCCAGAAATCCACACCAGATTTCCTCTCCATCAAATGCCACTTTGGTATTTGCACTTTGAAAATTCACTCCGAATTTTCTCTCCGGAAATCCACTCCGGAATTTGTTACTCCGAAAATCCACTCTGAATTTTTTCTCCAACAAATGTCATTTCAACATTTGCACTCCGGAAATCCACTCTGGATTTCCTCTTTGGCAAATTCCACTTCGAAATTTGCCACTCCGAGATTTGCCTTCTTCGGCAAATGGTCATCCTCCGAGATTTGCCCGACAAATGGTCGCTTTGAGATCTGCCCACCTGGCAAATGATCACTCCGAGATTTGCTCATCTGGTAAATGGTCACTCCGAGATTTGCCCAACCAGCAAATGGTCTTTTCCGGTCTTTACTGCAACCAATTTGTAACACTCCAAATATTACACAAAACCTGTGTGATCCTCCAATGACGCTTCCGTTTATTGAGTCACTCACAAAAGAGTGACCAAACCTAACACAATATTCACTCAAAGTCATCTGGATCTATCCTATCGCCGCTTTGCCTACTGCCTTATCCTTCATTAAATAGCAGTTTCTCACTAGTGCATGATTTGGCCTACATATACTTTTTTTTCCACAAACCACCTCAACCCTTCTTTTGTTATCTTATTTTCTATATCTGTCTCTTTGTCATTTAGAATCATACCTCATCCATCGTAAATTTTCATTTATAGACTAATTTTTTAAAACAGAGCCCAATTCAATAAGCTCCCACGTCAAGAGACCCGGATAGAGCATTTTTCATTTGAGACCAATATTTTAGCATTTTAAAAAAATAATGTGAGAGTCTCTCTGTATCGTTAGAATAAAACTACTTGCATCTATCCCTCCCGAGATCTCACAATTTTGAAACCTCGTGCATTAAGCTGCCTCTTTTGGACCAACTTTTTGGATATATATTTTCATGCCTGCTCTGCACGTTAATCCACTGATTAACTACAAGTTTACTAAGTAAAACAACTTTACCAGTCATCTGGGCTCATATTATAAGATTATCTTACCCCATGGTTGGCATCACTGTACTTCAAGAAGTATTTATTTGTAGCTTGGCAAATATACAAAGGTGGATTTGATTTCCTATCAATTTTCAAGCTGTTGTATGACATTTGTCCTTTTCTTGTCAAGAAACTTGAATCACATTTCGTTTTCATATTGACTACTAATTCAAAAGTGAATTGTAAGATTTGGTAGTGCCCTGAAATTTGAAGACAGGAGTTCTTTGCTTGAATCCCTTCCACCATGAGCTATCAATTTGATGAAAGACAATTATTTGATCGATGCAGGCGCTCGTTTACCACGATCTACTAGGCATGATGCAACACCCGCATCTTGCAAAGGTCAATTCTATAACCACTTTTCAATTCTGTTTTTACGCCCTTCGAAGAAGTAATGGCTAAGAGGGACATTTTGATCCGCAATTTGCAGGTTACCCCTAAGTTCTGCAAGCAGTATGTCCAAGTAGGAGAGGCCATTAACAAAGCTCTCTCAGAGTACAAGGAGGAAGTGACAAATAGTTCATTCCCGGGCCCTTCCCACAGCCCGTATGAAATCACTGCTTCTGATGTTGCCGATTTCATAAATGAGTTGACACAGCTGGGTTTTAACAAGGCAGCATCTGCAGCTGCCGAAGCAGCTGAGAAGATTGGCCAAAGTCATACCGCCTAATGGTGGTGATGACTAAAATCCCTTTCTGTTTTTAAACTCGTTGCAACGTCTCTGCTGGATTGCATCAGCTTTATATAACTGGTGTCTTTCTTGATGAAGAAGTAGAATAAATGAATAATAGCTGTTGCAGCTGTAATTTTTTGTTTTGTTTTTTTTTTAATAATAGCACTGGCAGCTGCATAGAACCGTTTAGGGAGATATTGAGCACGGATCAATTGGACTATCTCCCTTAATCAAACTGGTAAAATGCTGCTTACAGTAACCCCATGAATGAAGCTCTTGCAAGGAGGAGGTTTTCAAGTTCTTATTTCCTGAAAGTTCAAGTAGGGACGGTCTTTTTTTTTAAACCCTTTTTTATGTCATTTTGAGCTGCAGCAGCAAACTCACACCCTAGCAATAACTAGGTTTGTTATGGATGAAAATATTGGTATCAGTATTGTATATGTCAAATAATTTTTTAAAAAAATTTAAAAATCGTAAATTAATAAAAAAATATCAGTCGATATATCAATTAAATATCGATCATATTAGCAAATATATCGCAATATATTATCGATATAACAATATATGATTGTATCGTTATCGAAAAATATTAATTTTGAATGCTTAATACAGATATATATCTATCGATATTTCAATTTATTATTGATTCATATCTTCTTATCACATAGACGTTGAGAGATGGTGTTATCTTTATGCTATTTAGTTAGTGTTGGAGATTCTATACTTATTGTTATTAACCTACTATGAGATATGTATTAACTATATATTTTGGTAGTTGTTCCTTCAACATTTACATAAAATGATATGGTCACTCTTTTATAATATAATCTCTCATTCCAGGTCAAATCAGACACCCGTCATGCTCTTCCTACTGGGAAGATGAGCATGCCATCAATACCATCAAAACAGCCAAGGCTATTCTAACTAATTTTGTTCCAATGCATAATTTAATATGTCTAATTAATTATTAATTTTAAAATTTAAAATATTAAATAAATTTAATAAATAATATTAAGTTTTAAAATTTAGGTATAATAAATAAAATATACAAAACTCAACAAATCAAAACCCGTATAAAACCTCATCAGATAACCGTCTGAATAATATAAATATGACCCGTTATATAATTTTTATAAGAGAGGTAACAATTCAATTATAAACATGATCAGAATATAACATAATATTTTAACTATTCCTGAAATATAACTATAGGTCTATACTCAGCTAAACCCAAAATCCAATCATATCAAACACCAGTTTCAATAATGACGGATTTAAAACTCACCAAATCTGGCAAACAGCTGACAGATCACGTCCAAATTTTCACAATATATCTAAGACTTTTACTCTGAAAGGTTGAAATATAAAATATAAGCCTAGAATTTAACAAGTATCATATACAAATAAACGGGTCCAATAAATCAAATAGAGAATCCAAATTCAAGACAAATATAAATGCCAAATTAAAAAATAGATATAAATTCAAGTCGTCAATATAAAAAAATCCAATTATCAAATTCAAAACAAAATCTAATATCCAAATCTAAAAAAATCTAATATTCAAATCCAATTGTGATCTTGTATTCAAATCAAATATTAAATTCAAATAAATATCTAATAAAAAAACAGTCCCATCGTGATATATATATAACAGAAGTTATTCAAACCGATTTAATAAATAGATGTCCAGTCTAAAATTCAATCCAAGCCTAAATGCAATACTCGATCAGCTCGTGATTCGGGGTAATGCCAAATGATCCCATCATATACACAGATGCCAAAACAGCACCACAAGCAAATAATTCCAAGGTCCAAATCAAAAAATATATTTAAAATAATTGCACAAGACATACTAAAACCCATCTATAGTCAAAATCGATGAATATCAAATCTAATTCCAAAATCAAAGTCCAAATATCCAATTTATAGAGAAATACAAAACATACATCAAATCTGAGTTTTAATTATTTAAAACTCACTTAAAGAAAAATATTACTTTAGGCTAAATCAAATACAAGTAAATTAGTATATTAGGCCACCTATGTACTCTATCTCCTATAGGTAAAATTGCTCACTATGTTTTGCTACTCACGATTTTGGTGCAATTTTTTAATTGTTAAATAAATTAGGACGTTCGAATATATTATAAATTCAAATTAAATATTTAAAGGAGAGGGTCATTACATCCAAATCTTTTTTGCCAACAGAAAGAAATTTTTAATAATAAATCTCTCCATCATGAGCTAACCAGACTATCAATAACAAATTCAAAGATAGTAACCACAACCCCGATATATGTATGTAAAAATGCACGGTCTATATAAATTTTATACACATTTTTGTATACATAATATAAACATATACAATGTTAAAAAATTATCCAATTTTTAGAAAATGGCAAAACCCAAAAATATTAATATAAATAGAATAAAACTTTGAATAGCCAGCAAAAGTATATGCATAAAAAAAACTAACTGGTTAGTTAAAAGTGCACACATGAGTATACAAACTCCGAAATAGAATCAAAATATATCGAATGGAAAAATAGACGAAGGATAATGTTAAAAGATATTTGACTCGACATTATACAAAATAGTTTGTTAAAAGGATACTCTAAAATTTCCGAACTATGCCCTTCTCTCTCCTCTTTGTGCGCGCCCTCCACTCTCTCTTCTCCTCTCTCCTACCGTGCACTTCTCTTTCTCAGCTGTGCACACCCTTCGTACGACGGCGACTTGGCTCAACATGACGACGCCGACTACGGCAATAGTAGCTTTGAAATGGCTTCCGTTGATGTCTCCGACGACACTAGTAAATGTGGCGGTCCATGCAAGCACCGCTGATTCCTTCATTTTTCCCTCTTCTCCTTCGATCCAGCTCCCTCGGCTCCTCTGCCTCTCTCTCTCTCTCCTCCTCCTCCTCCTCACTTTATTTTTGGCTTTATTTGCCTATCATCAAGATTTTGGTCGATTTCTTCAAAATCGATATATGCAAGCAACGAATTGACATCAACAAAAAAAAAGGAAAGATTTTCTTGCCTCAATTTCATCCATTTCTTCCGGTGATGATGGCGATGGTGGTGGCTAGGCCTTGCTCGGTTCAGCTCCCGCCTCCCCTTCCTCCATACTATAGCATTCCTTAATTAATAGAGGGAAATTAGAGAGTTTCTAACGTCGATTCCTTCTTTTTACTCGTCATTGCAACGGCCACGCCATCTTCCCCTTCTTTCTTCTTCTTTTCTCCTCTTCTCTCCTTTCTTTCTTTTCCCACCAAGTCAACTGATCCGAATATTATTCAAAATTTCACAATATATATATAATTTCTATTACATTCAAATTATCTAAAATAATAATTGTATTTAAAATAAATCAAATGAAAATTTAAAATATTATAAATTTCCGCTGCAAAATGCTAACATCACTGTCGTTCGTCCTTCATCTCGCTGCCAGGACTAGCCTCTTCAATTGTCTTGCAACCACTTACCAACAATACTTGCAGAGAGAAGCAGAACCAAAGACAATGAGAGCTCAAAAAAACAACCAACTCAATAATTTTGTTGTCGTCGAACTCTCTCTCCTTCCGTTGCCTCTTCCAAATTATCCGCCAATTGAGCAATTGTGATATCGGCTTCAAATTCTTTCATGACCTTCAATCTAATTCTCCTTCCCTAGATGTTGATTTTCTGTTATCTTCATTCCAAGCCAATTTCGAGCTCTCTGGGCTTGAACCCAACTCGCAAAACAAGCTTTTAAATTTCTGCAATACTTACAAGGAGTTCAACGCCGACAAAATGGTTGATGAATCGATGATTAACCATGAAGAACTCGACCCATATCTGAGGAAGAACCACGTAAGCAATATGATTTTGGATGTGCTGGTGAGATGCGATTGAATGGATGGTGCGTGCAAGTGTTCGACGAAATTCTTGAACCAACTGCTGAGTTTCTGCCAACTGGGATTATGGGGATATCGTTTTTGCTGGGTGTTGAAAGAGTGTCTTCTCTGATTCAATAGAGCTTGGGATCTTTGCCATGCATAAACCAACATCTTGCGATGCTCAATTAAAAAATTGGGGGCATAAAAAATGAAGATGAGAAGATGAATTTGCTCGAGTGAGATAAGAAAAAGGGCATAGTGTCCAGTGTTATAAATACTGGTATTGTTATCTATCATCTGCATAACTAGTAGTATTAACAGAAGTACGAATAATATCATCAGTAAAAAGGGTTTAGTTGAGCCTGACATGGTCATTCACATTTAGTTGAGGGGGGCTATTGTGTGAATCAACTTCCTTTGCCAAAAATTACTGTCAAATTTATAAAGATTTAACAATTGATATTTAGTATATAAATAATGAGGTATAAAGGTATTTATTGTTTTTTCAAAAATATGAAAATATCAAATATTCATAATATTAAAAAACAGCAAAAAATGCTATATATATATATATATATATATATTAATTTTTATATAAAGATTAAATTTTAACAATTAAATCTTAGTTATTATTAACATGAATTTATAAGTTATAGAAAAATAAATAAGGAATATGATGAGTCTCTCACTCATGGATCTATTCGGATGTCAACATCCATAGTGAAGAGATTGTTAGAAAGTCCTAACCTAGGAAGTGGGCCTGTAGGCAGAAGGGGCAAGCTCAAGATCCAAACGGTGCCCCAATCAGCCCAGTTGATCCAATCAAAACAACCCACAATTCTCTTCCCATACGCTAAAGCAACTTACTATAATTGGTTGGAACTACCTAGTATATATTCAAAGAATATTCGCCCACGTATGCATGATTGTTTCAGAATGGCAACCGCCATAATGACGGCTAGAAAATTCCCTAAGAGAAGGAAGGGATATCCATCGATATCCGAGATTGCCTTGTCAGGCACCCACGAGCATTGGCGCCCAAACAACATTTACCCTCTATATATCTACTCCCTTCTCATAGAAGAAAGGAAGAGACACACACTTGAGAGCCTAAGTACATAGATAACAAACCCTAAGAACACAACAAAGATGAGACATTAATGGAGTAACCATTTGTCCCTTGATTACAAAGGAAGGCCAAGAGTTCCCCATCCCTTTTGAGGTCACTGACTCCTAGTGGGATTTTTTTCCTTTCTCTCTTAAGCCGCTCCCTATTAAGCACACTCGTCGGAACTAAGTTTTTCTCTAGCCTCAACGACCAACGCCATTGACTACCTAAACGACGGCCAACAAAGCTTCGAAACCAGAAGGGAGAAGAGAGAAGCCCCACGGGGAGTGAACCAAGGTGAAGATCCAAAAGACACATCGACTCTCACATTCTCGAAATGTCCCCTTCTCTTACTCTTACCCCAACCGACGCGTCTGTGAGGCCCTCACCGAATACTGAATCTTTCACTGCATGACTGGTAGAACCGACTTGAAAAGCGGGGCATAAAGGGCCACTTCACCCGGAGACAGAAGGGAGACTCTACAAAGTCTTTGCCTTTATCGTTGTCGCCAAGAGGTCGCTCCCACCTCTGGTCAATCACTCCTCTCGTGGATCTGCTATACTCTTCCTTATTGCAATCAGTCTTAAGTGGAAGTACTCCAAGTAGCCCTAACCCGAGTGCACTTCATGAGCTACCTCTTGGTTGGGCATACTTCCAAGCTGCCTTTTAGCCCGGTACAACTAAACACTCAATCTCAATGATATGCATTCATGTATTCAACTTTCATATTCCTATCTTTTTGTACTGCTAAGAAAAATTTCTAATCTGAATATTGAAAGATATATCAAAAAACGAGTTCTATTAATCTTCTAACTTCTTGTTTTTAAACGTATTATATAGGGTCCAGGTTTGAACAGATAATGATTGGATAAGGTCAAATTCGACTCGACACAAAAAATTGAACAACTTCTCAATTCATATAATAATTCGGATCTAATGGCGCATCAAAATATATTTAGGATAATATTTTAATTATAAACAAAGTAGATATTATTTTAAATATAAAAAATAACATGAGAATAATCTAGTGTAACAAAATCTATGGAATTATAATGTTACGGTCACTTGATCTATGCCATTGTACGGCATTTAATTTCTAATGACTAAGCAGGTGACATATGGATTATAAATAAATATTTTTATTTTCTTTAATGCTTTTTTTAGGATAAAATAGGACGGATATCAATCGTCCTATTTTTGGGCATCGGAGCTTCTAAAGTGAACATACACGATTATATTAATTTTCAAGTTATTTTATTATTTCAAGATTATATTAAATTTTAAGTTATTTTATTATTTCAACAGTTGAGAGCATTTAAAAGTGGTTTATTGTAGAAAATAAGATAATATTTTAATGCATACATTTTATTTTTATTCATTATATTATAAAGATAACTTTTAACTATTAAAAAGAAAAAAAAGTCTAATATTTAAAATGGCTGTATAAATATTCAATATCTCCGTGTTCAATAAAGGGTATGTTGGCAGATCACATATCTTATACCGATTAAATAAAAATATAACAGATAATTTATAGGTAAGGGCATCGTGACATCCTTGTTTCCCTTTCAATGCCCATTTTTAGAACAAAATCATATGCGATAGTTTGAGTTTCCATTTGAAAATTTTAGAACACCAAGACATTTTTGATAGTCCGTATTTGGATTAATTGGATGCATCATTACTGATTGAAATAATAATATGCAACTGATATTTTTTAAGAGCAGATAAAATTATATTTAAGTCAGAATTAATATATTAATAGGCTTGGACTCAGTGCCTTGACAGAGATAACCCAATGGTATTTTGCTAATTTTTTCTTATTAGTAGACCATATTTCAAATTAGGTAATTTATTATTTAGAAATATTTGTGGTTGCTAAATAATTCAAATTGTGTAATGTATACGTGTAATTTAGGGTTTTCTCTAGAAACCCTAAGCTCCCCTAATCCCTAACCAGGTGGTGCCATGGTGATTTTAAACCTTGTTATGTCAAGTTAATTTCTAACTTAAATTAAGGAAAATTTGGCTACTTGAATAGGAAGAAAATCAACTAAAGAGCCATGTTAGAAATAAAATTTATGTATAAAAATTATGGTCCGATAACCAAAATTGAATCGGACACTATAAATTAATGCTATAAGTAAGATAATCAAATATAATCATTTCGGTCCTAGGAATGGTCAAAGTAACCCAATTCAGCCTTAAAAATAATACTGTATTTATTTGTGAAATGCTCAATATATATAAATAACACGAAAGATGTAAAGTGTATAATAGTATACAAAGATAACAAAAAAAATGTAAAAATATATTTGTAAACACGATACCTGAAAGACCATATCAAAAAGATATAAAAATTTAAGAATTAAAGATCAATGACTCATATTGATTAATCAAATTACGGCTTTAAAGAATGAATTAAACAATATTTTTGATAATTTTAAACTCATACACTACTATTAAATACTCATACAAGAGCCGTCTACAATATCTTATAAATATGATTACACGTCACTTTTTTTTTTATCCATGGATGATAGATGCGTTCTTCATACACATATAATATATTAGAATATATCCAAATATATTTTATTTACAATATAATGATTCTTATTTTGTCAAAAAAATAAATCTATATCATATATTCAAAATTTTTTCAAATTGTTAAAAGTAGATTATTTGTCCATTTCATAAAGTAGAGTTCTCATCAAATATTTGTACGAAATATAGTATGTAAAATTAAATATTTAAATATTTTATAATTTTTTATAATATTTCAAATATAAACATAAATCTTCAAAATACCTAAATATTCATTAAAAATAAATGTGCATATAATAATACTTTAATAAAAGGACAAATACAGTGATATGTATGTAAATTTAAATAAAATTGAAAGAAAAATTAAAAAACTTAAATCATAGACTAAAGAATAGGTTTTTATGGATTCAGTCTGCCTAACCCAGGAAGAATACCCACAAGTAGAAGAGATAGGCTCAGAACCCGAACAACATATCAGTCAATCTAATTGGCACGTCCATAGACGCAACACAATCAATTTCAATTCAGCAAATATGTCCAAATGACCATTACCACCAGGTGGTCCCTCACGCTTGTAGGGGTACAATTCACGGATGACAACGACCAGCCTGCCGCCATGAGAATATCGACAGCTTAAAGCACCGATGGCAGGCACATGAAATCGACTACTCACAATTACAGAACCTAGAGCATATGACCGACAGATCCACGCCCTCACTCTATATATGTGTCTCTTCATTCAAAGGAAGGGTGATCCTCCTTCAGATCCTTTTTGCAGTCCTTTTTTGGTCGTTCTTCTGGTATCCTTTTAGAGCATCCGGCAATCTAATCTCCAATTGAGTAATTAATCCCATTTCTAAAGAACTAGATGACCGAATTGCAACTCGCTATCTCAAAGCCACTCTTAGTCGAGTGCATCTCCCTCTTTCTAAGCCACTCTTCTCGAGTGCACCTCTCTCTCTCTAAGCCACCCCCGTCGAGTACACATCTCTCTCAAAGCCACTCACTATCAAGTGCACATCTTTCAAAGCCACTCTCATCGAGTGCACCTCTCTTTCCAAGCCACTCCCCCACAAATACACTTTCTCTAAGCCGCATACCTGTTGAGCACACACATCGGAAATTAGTTCTCTAGCCAACACTCAATCCTATTATACTTGTATCTATACATTACTTTCTCATCATTTCATCTTTCTATTTGTCTAAGAAATATTTTTAAATTGAATATCAAATGATATATTAAGGAACGAGCCTTACCAATATCTGACATATCGTTTGTTAGTTGTAGTGTATATTATTCAAATTTAAAGTAATAAATACTAGACCCACTTTAATTCAACTTATCGAATGAGATCAAACAGTTTTCGAATTTATTCGATAATCTCAGATCCATTAACATATCAATTTTAAATTATAAAAAAATTCCATATAATATTTTTTATAAAATTTTATATAATATTTGTATTTATTGAAAATGTAAATACTATATATTTAAAAAAGTAATAAAAGATAATTTATTAAATCTTTTGATTCAATATTGAAGATGTTGCTAAAGAGATTTTCCCTCCTCAAACTCGAAATTATTCAAATGCTATATTCTTAATTTTTCAAAAAAAAAAAATAATTTCTCTTTGGTCTAACTTAAAATATTTAGAATTAAAAAAGTATTAAGATTGAGTATATAATCAATAAAATTAGAATATGAAATAAAAAATATATAAACGACGGTGCTATTTATGTTTATTAGCCCAGCTATATATAAATTGAGGGACTCCCTAAAGTTGTGTTGAAGCCCCTCCTATGTATATATAATTTTTTAATTTAATATAATTTAGTGATTCTTATTTAATTTCTTTAAAAAATATAAAATAATATCTAAAATTTTTAATAAATAATAAAATATTAAAATACTAATATTATAAAAAAAATAAAAAATAAGATTACTATTTTTATTATTTATATATATTTTTAAAAAAATATGAATATAATTGACAATTTAAGATCTAAAGATTGTTAATTCAGAGAAATAAAATCTTTTTTTTAATCTGAATTGTTGAATTTAAAAAAATTAACTGTTAAAATTTAAATAATAAATAAAATATTTTAAATAATTATTTTATTAAAAAAATTTAAAATATTAAATTTAATATTAAGTAGATATTAATATTATAAAAAATTTAAAATGTAACAATATATAATATTTTTTATTTTAAAATTTTTAATATTAAATTTCAATATAATATTCTTCTTAATTAAATAGAATTCTATTTTTTTAAAGTGAGATAGGATCCCAAAATTTTTGTCAATCCATTAAAGGCATTTCAAGAGCATCTCTATATGTTTTATTTCTTGTATTGATGATGGTTTATTTTTTAAAGAGATAAAAAAATTATTTTTTATTTTAATATAATAAATAATTATAATTTAATTATTTTATAATAATTAATTTTAATTAATTTTAAAATTTTCTATAATATAGTTATATTGTAATGAATTATTTTAAAATATATAATTGAAATTATGAAAATTAATTTTTTAAATTTATATAAAATATGAAGCTATTTCGAATCCCTTTGTTCATCGTAGTTTTTTTTTTTTTTTTTTTAGAAGAAAAGAGATAAAAATTGCAAAAAATTGCATTTTATTTATTATTTCAACCATCAACCGGTGGCTGGTGGCGCCGCCCAAATTCACCGTTGTTCTTCAAACAAATTCAAGAATTCCTCCCACCTTCACCAAATTTAACGATTATCGTCCCTCTCAAATCTGTGATGGCGATCTTTAACATCATGCGAAAGCCCTCCGTATTCCGCTGTTGCTCCGTTCTCGGCCTTATCAAGAGAATGAGTAACGTCCCGGAAAACACCGTCTACGGCGGACCCAAACCCCAAACCCCTGATCAAAGAGTAACCTTAACCCACTTGAGAAAGAAGTACCGTAATGGCGAACCCATCACCGTCGTCACCGCCTATGATTACCCTTCCGCCGTCCACCTTGACACCGCCGGAATTGATGTCTGTCTAGTTGGTGATTCTGCGGCCATGGTGGTACACGGCCATGACACCACTTTGCCCATCACTCTGGATGAGATGCTTGTGCATTGCCGTGCTGTCGCGCGCGGCGCAACGCGGCCGCTTATCGTTGGAGACCTCCCATTTGGGACTTACGAGTCTAGCGCTCAACAGGTACTGGCATTTAGAAAAACTTATTGAACTCGTAATTCAGCGTGAAGTAGCGTATACTGCATTAAGTAAAAAATAGTAGGATGATTAACTTTTATTACGCGTAATTAGTTGATTCTATGTTTTTTTTTTCTGTGTTGTTTGGTAATTCTTGGAATATTCATGTTATTCTTATGTCTCCTTTTGATTGGATGCTATTTCTAATCGATTTGGATTGCATTTTTTTGATGAGAACTAATGGGAATCCCGTTCTCACCATTCTTATTTTCTTCAATTTGGTTGGAATGAAGCAAGCATCTGCCATTGTTGTAATTGGAACGAAATTCTCGTTCCTTCGTTACTATTCTGATATCTTTCTGTAAGACAAGTCCTGGGGAAGGTGGTGGTGGTTGGTGGTTGACGGTAGCAGTTGGAGGTTTGTAAGGAGAACCACAAGTTCTGATGTTTGGTAAAGCAAAGAATTTGGAGGTGTTGGCCCACATTTCCCTCTCATAACCCAACAATTTAGTGTAGAGAAATAATACCCGAGTAACTTATATACAACCCTCCATTTACAACCATTTTTAAATTTATAATTCTTTCGTTTCTTAAAAAAAGATCATTTCTTTCTATATTAGACAGGAGTTCTTACCTTGTTTCTTGGGCTGATGGTTGTAAGGGGGTTTACCCGTTATTTTGTAATAGGAATAAGGTAAAAATAAAAAATGGTTTATGATGAAAGTAAAGAGCTTGTTGCAAACGTGCTCCCCGGGCAGGGTACATAACGCATTATATACAGTACTATATAGGTCAACATGCAGAGCACCAAGTATCTATCATTTACGGCTAGAACTATTGGGGAATCTGTGTGTGGAGTTTAAGTGCAGAGGCTTGGATCCCAATAATCATAATAAGAGCCAACTGATTAGAATTACTATCCCCTTTTAAATCCATGGACTTTGGTATAAATGTATGATAGATACCCATATCCAACATTATAGGTCATTGTCCCATTCATATCTGCTAGAGTACTCACATCGGACACCCAACAGTCAAAAATGATACGGCAATAAAAGTCTTCAAATCAGCAGAAAAATTCTACCAGAATTTTGTAAAATGGCAATGTGAAACAACTCAAGATGCCAAACAACTCGAGATATACACTCAAACTTGAGTCAAGTAACATAGTTTGACATAAATGCATTCAAATAGTTGCACATTTTTCCTTTTATTTGGAGAGTCATACCCGAGTTGCCATGTCATATAGCTCTATCTAAGAACCGTTGCTTTATGTAAAATGAATAGTTGGAATAACATTGAGTGTAACTAAAACCAGATATTGACCACTTATTATTGTCAAAGTCTGGATGCTTAAAGGGATGCAAAAGCTTAAACATTTTCTTATCGTTGTAAAAAAAAAATTGTCTTCCTTATTGCTCTCTAATTGCTTGATGGAGTGTCTTTTTTTTTTATGATTGCAAAATTAATCCGAACGTTGAGTAAATTCAGTTATAAAACACGTGATGGTTAGTTGTGTGACAGTGGCAATTATTAGCAGGCAGTTGATACAGCTGTAAGGATTTTGAAAGAGGGCGGAATGGATGCAATTAAATTGGAAGGAGGAGCACCATCTAGGATAACTGCGGCAAAAGCAATTGTTGAGGCAGGAATTGCAGTGATGGGGCATGTTGGTCTTACTCCACAAGCTATTAGTGTTCTTGGAGGATTTAGGCCTCAAGGAAAAAATGTTGCTAGTGCCATTAAGGTCCCAGACCATCTTCCCTTTCCATTATTTGCTATGATTATATCTTTTTGTGTGGGTGTGTATGTGTTTGAATTTTATTGAGGTTGAATTTGATTGTTTTTTTTTTAATAGGTGGTGGAGACTGCTGTTGCATTGCAAGAAGCTGGATGTTTCTCTGTTGTTTTAGAATGTGTCCCTGCACCTGTAGCTGCAGCAGCAACATCTGCACTGAGGGTCCCTACGATCGGTATCGGTGCTGGACCTTTCTGTAGTGGACAGGTTTGTTTAATCTTATCCTTATCTTCTCTCGGAGGGGAGCCTTAGCTGAACGTAGAGCTAATCGCCAAGTGACCAGGTGGCCATGGGTTCGAGCTGTAAAATTACATTTAAGATCTAAAATGGTTTGACCCTTCCTAGACCTCATGCGTTGCGGGAGATTCATCCATTGGGCTATCCTTTCTTTTTCTACCTTTTCTTGTCTTGGCGATCACATGGAATGTCCAGCAGTGTTTATTAGGGAAAATATGATCCTCAAAGTATTTTGAGCGGAGTGTGTAGATCACAATGCAAAATCACGGGGTGAAGGGATTTTATATTTTTATGTGTCTTCTAGTGGCCCTTGATGTCCATATAGAAGGACATACTTAACACTGGGTTGTAATGAGGGATTAGTTACCAGGATAGATAAAAATCTCGGTTAATATGTATCGATATCGGGGCTCAAAGACAATATTTCCTGATCGACAACAATATTATAAAATGTTATCGTATTGATAATATATCATGATATATTAATAAATATTTAAAATATCAGTCGATATATCTAATATTTGGCCAACATTTGGGCTGATATTTTTCTGTTAGCTTCCAATTCTCAGAATCTTCTTTTTTCTTTCATTATATATGATATTAACATGTGTTATTCAATATATTAATTATTAATATGACCGCGATTAATACTTTCAATAAAATTGATATTTTCATCCATGGTTACAAGGAATTAGGGCTGTATTTCTATCTTCTTAACACCAGTGCGCTGATATATATCCACAGAGCCATGTGTCTTACTAATGCAGGGTTGAATATGAATGTTCTCCATATTCGATCCAAGGCAACATCCTAAGAAAAATGGAAGTCGATTGATTTATTATATTTTAATATTCACTCAAAGTCATATAGATCTATCCTGTTGCCGCCCAGCCTACTGCCTTATCCTTCATTAAATTGCAGTTTCTTTTGTTATTTATTTATTATTTTTATATCCGTCACTTTGTCATTTAGAGTCATACCTCATCCACAGTAGATTTTCGTTTATAGACTAATTTTTAAAAATACAGCCCAATTCAATAGGCTCTGACATCACGAAACCCGGATAGACCAATTTTCATTTTAGACCAATGTTTTAGTATTTTAAAAAATGATGTATGAGCCTCTCTGTAACATTAGAATAAAACTGCGTGCATATATCCCTCCCAAGATCTCACAATTTTGAAACCTTGTGCATTAAGCTGCCTCTTTTGGACGAACTTTTTGGATATATATTTTCATGCTTGCTCTGCACTTTAATCCACTAAATCACTGCAAGTATACTAAGTTTAACAACTTTACCAGTCATCTGCCCTTGTATTATAAGATTATCCTACCCCATGGTTGACATTGCTGTACTTCAAGAAGCACTTATTTGTAGCTTGGCAAATATACAAAAGTGGATTTGATTTCGTATCAATTTTCAAGTTGTTGTGTAACATTTGTCCTTTTCTTGTCAACAAACTTGAATCACAATTCATTTTCATATTGACTATTAATGTAAAAGTGAATTGTAAGATTTGGTAAAGCCCTGAAATTTGCAAACAGGAGTTCTTTGCTCGAATCCCTTCCACCATGAGCTATCAATTTGACCAAAGACAATTATTTGGTCGATGCAGGTGCTTGTTTACCATGATCTACTGGGTATGATGCAGCACCCGCATCATGCAAAGGTGAAACTTATAACCACATTTCAATTCTGTTTTTTATGCCCTTTGAAAAAGTAATGGCTAAGAGTGGCATTTTGATCTGCGACTTGCAGGTTACCCCTAAGTTCTGCAAGCAGTTTGGCCGAATAGGAGAGGCCATTAACAAAGCTCTCTCAGAGTACAAGGAGGAAGTGACAAACAGTTTATTCCCGGGCCCTTCCCACAGCCCGTATGAAATCAGTGCTTCTGATGTTGCCGGTTTCTTAAATGAGTTGAGACAGTTGGGTTTTGACAAGGCAGCATCTGCAGCTGCTGAAGCAGCTGAGAAGATGGCCAAAGTTGTACCGCCTAATGGTGGTGATGACTAAAATCCCTTTCTGTTTTTAAACTCGTTGCGACGTCTCTTCTGGATTTCATCAGCTTTATGTAACTGGTGTCTCTCTAGATGAAAAAAAGAGGTGGAATAAATGAATAGTAGCTGTTGTAGCTGCGTTTTTTTTTTTTTGTTAATAATAGCACTGGCAGCTGCATATAACCGTCTAGGGAGATATTGAGCACGGATCAATTGGAATATCTCCCTTGATCAATTGGTAAAATGCTACTTACAGTAACCCCATGAACGAAGCTCTTGCAAGGAGGAGGTTTTCATGTTCTTATTTCCTGAAAGTTCAAGTAGGGATGGGGTTTTTTTCTTCACCCTTTTTCTTGTCATTTTGAGCTGCAGCAGGAAACTCACACCCTAGCAATAACTAGGTCTGTTATGAATGAAAATATTGGTATCAGTATTATACATGTCAGATAATTTTGAAAAAAAATTTAAAAATCGTAAGCTGATAAAAAAAAAATCAATCGATATATCAGCCAAATATCGATCTATCGGCAGATACATTACAATATATCATTGATATAACAACATATAATTATATTGTATTGTTATCTAGAAATGTTAGTTTTGGATGCCTAATATAGATATATATTTATTGATATTTCGATCTATTATTGATTCATATCTTCTTGTCACATAGACGTTAAGAGATGATGTTATTTTTATGCTATTTAGTTAGTGTTGGAAATTCTATACTTATTGCTATTAACCTATTATGAGATATGGATTAACTACATATTTTGGTAGCTGTCCTTTCAACATTTACATAAAATGATATGGTTACTCCTATATAATATAATCTCGCATTCCAGATCAAATCAGAGACCCGTCATGCTCTTCCTACTACGAAGATGAGCATGCCATTAACACCATCAAGATATCCAGAACTATTCTAGCTGATTTCCGCTGCAAAATGCTAACGTCACCGTCGTTCCTCCTTCACCTCGCTGCCAGAACTAGCCTCTTCAATTGTGTAGTAATCACTTACCATCAATACTAGCAGACACCAGCAGAACCAAAGACATGAGAGCTCAAAAAAACAACCAACTCAATAATTTTGTTGTTGTCGAACTCTCCCTCCTTCCGTAGCCTCTTCCGAATCATCCGCCAATTGAGCAATTGTGATATCGACTTCAAATTCTTTCAAGACCTTCAATCTAATTCTCCTTCCCTAGATGTTGGTTTTCTATTATTCTCATTCGTAATGATAGTATTGTCTTCGTCGATGAGTTTTATCATGGGATGCGTCAGAGTTTTTAACATCCGTTGAATGAGATCCTATTTATAAAGTGGTAACTCAATTTGCGAGATCCAAATTTATCTGACGAGTAGTAGAAATTTATAAAGTTTGAATGGCAATTATGCAGTTTTATAATTGTTATTGATTGAAAATTAATTGAGCTAGCTGTTGATTTAGAGTTTCAAATTGGTTAGAATCCATAATTAGGTTAGAGGTATGATAGAAAATAATGCGTCAACTTCGTAAATATATGCAACACCAATAAGACTAATGGAATTGAGATCAATAAGCAATTAATACAGTCCAATTTTTTTGTAAGACTTTGTATGGTTCAAATCATGCAAATAGATAGTACTAATCTATTAAAATAAGAAAGAAAGAATCAATTACAGTGTGATTGTACTCATTATGAAGGTAGTTATGAGATATAAAATGAAGGAAGGTTTTTTTTGTGTGTTTTTTTGGTTATTAATAATAAAATGGTACACACAAATCAAAGTAAATACTATTAAAAAATAAAAATATGTTACCTAAAATAAAATGGAACTAATACACCTCAAAATGATTTGACCTACTTGTATAAGACTGCCTAGAAATGAGAATTTTCTACTGTCTAGATTTTGTTCGTTGTTTTTCTTTTCTTTTTTTTTTTTGCTCTTTCTCTCTTTTTTGTTTTTTTGTTCTCTTTGTTTTTTTTCTTATTTTTATCTTTCTTTTTTTTGGTTTGTTTTTTTTTGCCCTATTTTTTTCTTTTTTTTCCTTCTCTCTTATGCCTTACAGCCCACATGCATGCACCAGGGGACGCGGTTCCCCCTCGTAGCAATTGGGTGCTTCAATGCATGCTCTCTTTGTGACGTCCAGTATTTTCTGTTGAAAATCCAACGAAATTTTCTCTACAATACAGATATTGGCCAAAATACAAAACCTGCACATCAATTATACAACCCCAATACAGCTAAAATTTCATTCAAATCAACTCCAACCGATACAAACTACAACATCCAGACAAATACAATAACCACATTGGAACCAAAATCTACCACAATTTACAACACGTGACACCGACGTCATAACTCTTGTATAATGTCGGTTCAAATAAGATGCCACTAGGTACATTTCTAAACCATATGAACCTACGGAAGCAATTAGATCCAACGAGTACAATAGAAGCTAACTATATGTACAATATTATCATTGCCATTAAATATGATCATCAAAATAATACAAGGGCTCCAAAAGTATGAAATCACAAAACTAAGTCTTCAAACTATCCTTCAAAATTTCAAACTTCTCTAACTTCTAATTCTCTATCCTACCCGATCAGGTATAAGCCTGTGCTAATCTGGAAGTAAGGAAAGTAGCAAAAGTGAGCTAAAGGCTCAGCAAGCACACAATATATGTATTGAAGACATGCACAATTTCATATTCGAAATAGAATAATGCATATATGAAAGACAAATGTACATGTGAGATTTAATTCATAATTTTAGAAGAAAATTCTTTTATGATTCGTTTCATATTTCTTTGGTTCATTTTCTTGTCATTTCCTAAATTATCCGTTTATTGTTGAAAACTTATTTCGTTGAGGGACCGGTGCCAATAGACCTTGCTGACTAAATGAGCAGTCGATCGTTGTCTGGATTGTGTGCACCTACACAATCAAAAGTCCGTTTCCTCCTATTCTTGACCCAGAGGCAAGCCGTCTACGTATAAACCCTATAGATGGGGCCATAATCCATTACTGCAAACGGCATCCATACAGACAACGACCTTCCACTATAATATACTAAGGTATGCCGAAGAATATCACCCGCTAAACACGGTTAAGATATACGGTCAGAGTAATCATTGATTTTTACCGTGATATTATGGCATATTAAAGTTTATTATCCCTAATCCTTGGTCCAAGTTTCTTATTTCTTTAGAAAATTCTGCTCTTAAATACATAATTCCTTCATTCCACTCTGTTGGAAAACGTTTCGCATTCGTATTTATATTCATATTCATATTCATATTTGTATTCGTAATTCATTGTTCCAAATAACAGTTCATAGGTCCCTCATTTAATTACAAAATTTCCTTCATCATTAGGTTTCCTTTTTCCATAAGCATATTTCAATACAGATTTTTATATTTTCTTGTGAGCTTTGGTCCTCACGTGTTCGTAGTTCATACCACGTGAGCTTAGATTCTCACATTTTTATAATTCATACATAATATTTCTTACAATTTAGAAGGATTATGAAATCCCCTTTTGGTCATGCTAGACAAAATTTTTAAAGCCTTCGATAGTTAATTCTTTCGTAAACGATTCATGACATAATTTTTTTAGAGCATTCGAAACATTGTGTTTGTAAGACGTGTATAATTCATCATATAATTAGAACAATTAGAAAATTTTTACCATAGCGAACCTATCATGTATCTGGAGCTTTCGGATGATCAATTCCTATGTGCTTTCATGTATCATAATTTTCAAAACTAGAATCATGCATAATTATGATTATTTCGGATAAGATTGAAGGAGAGACATGGGTTATGGTTCCGAAGAGTATAAAAATCTATAAAACTACCAATTCGAATACTCAATTGATAAATTAGCTTATTCATAGTGCAGGTAATAGCATCTTTGAGCCAGTTCATCCATAAATCTCAATTTAATCAGTTAATTTTTTTAGACCGCGTTTTTGGGGTTCCCTATCCGGAAATGGGTCAAAATTATAAATTTGGGCATAAGATTCACACAATCACTTGCCCATGCCCTAGGTATCGATCATCTAAGGCCAATTTATGCTTTAAATCCAATATAATTGATCAAACGTAGTCCGAATGTACCCTTGGGTTCCGACGAATGGGTTTTCACCTAAAATTACCAAATCGGATATCCAATCGATAAATTAACTTATACTAGACATGAGTAATGATATTTTAATATCAAATTATGTAAAAATTCTAAAAATTTGTGGGTAAAAAAGGGCCCGGGCGGGGTGAATAGTACTGCACAGGAGTTAGGGTTTTCGGAGAGCGATATACCACTCAAAACTTGATATTCGGATATGATTTTAATATATTATCATGTTTAGGTTATGAGCTATACAAAATATAAATTCATTTGGGTATCGAAACGAGAATATTTGAAAAAAATGGAATAAAAATGCATGAAAACGAAATAAGAAAATATGAGTGCACTTGACTCGTCCCAATCTATCACCTTTTAGCTAGTTCTCGGACGGATTCGGATTCGGGAGCCTCATTCTCCACCTTCTCTCTCTTCCTCTTCCCTCTCTCTTTCTCTTATTTCTTTTGGAATCAGCAAAAATGGCCGAGGAAAACGCATGCGCCTAAAGCAATCTAGGGCACTGGTCCACTGGAACCGGTGCCGTTGCGCAACCTTAGGCAACCAGCGGGCCAACCCCTGCCGACTCGTCCCTCGATCCCAAAACTTAATTTTTCACGCATATTAAATCTAATCTTAATTATATTAACTTAATTATCCAAAATTATTATGTTTGGAAACCGGTACATCACACTCTGTCAAGTAGCACAGCGACGAAGGGTACTCACTCAATGATAGCGACTGTGACTATAGTGAAGGTGACAGTGACTGTGACAATGACAGCAATGAGGGTGACAACGAAGAGGAAGATGAAAACGAAGGTAAACAAGATGATAAATATGAAGATAAAGAAGATGAAGGCACAGGCGAGGACGGAGATGTAGAAGATGAAGATGGAGAGGAATCGGAACAACTCGATTCGTGACTTTCTCTCTCTCTTTGAGATTTGAAGTTTTTTGTTTTGAAGCAATGTTACTGGGGCGTATAGGGTTTGGTTGGGTTTCGACTTGGGTGTCCGGTAGGGTTTAATGTAGTTGATGGTGGTGAAGCTTGGGCGTTGGGTTTCGAGTGAGTGGTCGATTAGATGTCGAGTGGGGGGCCAACTAAGGTTTTTGGGTGGTGCAGATAGTTATTTTGGGTGTGGTTTGGCTTGGAGACAACTGAAATGGTGATGGGGGAGTGGTCAGCGGCTATGTGGAGGATATCTTCGGTGAGTATGGCCACTGCTATAGGTCTTGTCTCGCCTTTGGCTGCAGCTACTCCATCGGCTGCGACGGCTACATCGAACTTTTCTACCTCTTTGATTTTCCTTTTTTTTTGTACTATTTTGTTTCTTTTGATTTGGATAACTAGTAAAGCTCTGTTTTTTCAAAAGCTCTCTTTTTTTTTAACAATAATTTTTTTTATTTTTTTGTTGTTGATAGAAACTGTACTCTTTACAAAAATTACTCTTTTTTTGCAATATAAAGAGAAGGTAGAATTGCTTAGACTTTACTTGCTAGAAGAGGAACTAAATTGTTTGTTGCGGTGTGGCGGTGGGCAATCACAATGATGAGATTGTTGCTGGAGATGGTAATAGGATTGAAAGTCGTGAATCATAGGAGTTGGCAATGACATTGATAGTGTTTGATTATATGGGATTAATCTCTGATATTAAATTTGATGCAGGGGAGGAAAAAATAGAAGAGGAAAAGAATAAGAAATTAAGACAGGAGGAAATAGAATGAGAATCAAGGGAAAGAAAAGTAGAGATCAGAGGAGAAAGAGAAGTAGAAGGAGCAAGAGAGAAAAATGACAATCATAATTTAATACAAGGAAGGGGAACCTTTCCGAATCCCAAATTTGTTATAGGAAAAAGGATAAGAGTAGGGGAGGGGAAGAAAAACAGAAGGAAGAGAGACAAAGGAAGAATGGAGATTAGAGAGAGAGGTAGAGATCAAAAAAAGAGGAGATCAAGAGGGAGAGAAGAAAGACAGTACAATCACTTAAATTCATTCAATTTGATGGGTACACCAACAATGGGCTGGCCCAAAGAAAGGTCAACGGAAGCCCATTAAGGCCAGTCAACGTTTCTAACGGCCCAGTAAGAAGATGGGCCCAGGACTGAGAGGCCCAAGGACGGTCAACGTTGGCGTTGACCGTCCAGGCGGCCGGCTTGCTCACAAACGGTCAACCCGACATTGACCAGTTTGTTGGGCCCTTAGAGGCTTTGCAATAATGATGAGCCTATTTTATTCAGGCCCACAACCCATCAGTTGGCCGCCCGCCGCTCTCTTCGTTCTCCATGAAGGCGGCCAACAAGCTGACGGTCAACACAGACGTTGACCGTCAGCTCCCTACACGCTGGGCCCAAACGAGGCCCTTTTACAGTAGTGGACCTGACTCACTCAGGCCCATAGCCCAAATGGAGGCCAACGACGACGCCCTTCATAAGGGCGGCCAACACAAGCACCGACGGTCAACCCAGGCGTTGACCGTCCACGTTTCACACATTGGGCCCCGAAAAGCTTTCTAACAGTAACGGCCTGACCCGTTTAGGCCCGTCAGTCATAACAAAGCCAGCCACGATCTTCCAAGGATATTCCACGATCTTAAAGAGAATACAATGATTGGCGCCCTTCAATAAGGAAGGCGCCAGATCCTTCCAACTCCTTGCAACGAAAAGAACCTCAACGGTAAGGAAGGAAGCTAACTTGGAAAGTGGTTGACTGTCTCATAAGGAAACAATCCACCACAATTGGGCAACAGGCATCAGCCTCAAGAAGGAAGGGCGGCGACAGATCACAATGAGGGTGATTCCTTCCAAAGAAGGAAGATCACCATCTTTGCCATAAAAGAGGCCCTGAATCCAGCATCCAGGGCACGCTCTAATTGAGACTCTGACAGACGCTCTAATTCCTGCTGACATTGAAGCTTTCTGGAGAACTCTGACTCACGCTTCCAAACAAGCTTTCAGACTCTTTCTTCAAGCTAAGACAGAGACAGAGAAAACCCTAAGTGCTCTGAGAAACAAGCTCTGGTTCCCAGCAGCCAAACTCTCAAACACTTAAACACAATCCAACTCCAAGGCAACGGACGGGTCCTTACACACGTTCTCTGCCTTCCCACCATCCAGATACGAGAAAGGACTCGCGTCTTTCTGACATCTGGAACAAGACACTCCATTCCCCTCCTTCATCGCTTTCTCTTACTTTCAGTTCCTTCCATTGAAGGCTGATTTACTGACTTGAGCGTCGGAGTGTTATCAGTGGGATTACATCCCGCCGTTAACGCTGACCTCTCATTTGTTTAGTGGTGTGCAGGATTTGTACTCAGTGAACGGAGCCGGTTCAAACCATCTAGAAGAAATCCGAATCCGTTCGAAGTCGGATCCAGGTAAGCATCACAATTCATTAACATTGAATCAAATAATAGAATTAGAATCCTTATATAAGGAATCATATTCTTAAGATAATTTGAAAAAATAATTAAATTAAAAAATTTCTAATTTAAATTAACATAAATTAAAAATAGAAGATCTCCTAAGTAGAAACAAAATCAAATCCAATTTAAAAATAAAATAATATCAATACTATTTTAGAAATCAAATCAAATTAAGAAATCAAATCAAATATCTAAATCAAATAAAATCAAATCTCTATATCTATTTGAAAATAAAATCAAATCACACCTCTACATTTATGATATTCACATTACAAATACTAACATTGAACTATCTTTCTAAAATATGTAAACTCAATTGTCTTCACATTGTTTTAGATACGGACATCTACTATAGTATCATGCAATATATAGAACTGTATATACCAAATATTTATACTAATTAAATAGTATATTTTAATGTTTTTAAAAAATAATTTAATATAATTTTTTACTATTTAAGATAAAATGAGTGAGACCCCCGAGCAATATCTTGAACATTTTTTCAAGAACATAAACGTCCCTTTTGCTCTGGCTAAACCTAGCTTCCCACTTAAGATATGTCTTAAATTTAGAAATTCTGATTTGATATGGAAGGATTAATGTGACATTTTTTTAAAAAAAAAGTATATTTAGATTCAATTTTTTTTTAGATAATTAATATCAATTCATAATTTAGATAAAATATATATTAAATACGATAACACTTCAGAACTCAATACTAATATTGATGCATCTCTAAATTCAAATTGTTGAACGAATTAGGGAGCCACTTTATAAAAGTTTTCGATTGGTAACGAGTCTAATCTTCGTTACTCGAAATTTGGATCCTATATACCGCAACCAAACAAATAAGTGGTTAGAGAAATATGGGACTCGTTCCCCAATATATCATTTGATACTAATCAGTAATATTTTTACATAGAAGATAAAGATATAAGAAAATAAATGCGTGAATGGAAGTAGATGGTGATTGAGTGTATTTATTGGGCAGTACTCCTTAAGATACGTTTGGATGGGAGAGTGGTTTTAGAAATAATGCATTCATTTTGATAAGTGGTTTTAAAAGTGTTACACTCATTTGTGAGAGAGGCTGACTTTTGTGATTTGTCGAGTTTAGATATTTGTCTGTCTAAATATTCGTTCGAATGTCCCCTTCCTTTGATGAGGGAGAGGTTGTATTTATAGTGGAAGGTACAATTTAATTGGCAAACCTTCGAATTAATGCGTAAGTGTTGCAGTCCCGCATTTATGATGGGTATTAATTGTATAAGAAACTATTGCCTTCAATTAATGGTAAAACTATACGATTTCTGACCGTTGGATCGGTGTTTAACCATCTAAAATTATCTATTGATTATCCATTAATACTCTTTCAATGTTAGGTGATTTGGGTTGCACCTCTTGAGTTGACCACTATACCTTTTATTTCTTGGGTTCAGAGGGTTTTTTAATAGATTTTTGTTGATTGGGCTTTTCTTCTTTCTATGCATTAGGTTCTGAACTGACATATATATTACTGTATTCATCAGATATTTTTATTTGACTTTTACGGTTAATTTTCCTCTTTGATTTTAATAAAGTTTGGCTGCAAACTCGAACCAGAGCATGACATAAGAATCAGGATAGTGATCACTTTATCCATATTTAATCTATGCATTTTATGAATATTATATAAAAAAAATTAAAATAATTATTTATGCCTTATCCGTTAGTGGGAAAAAAATGCACGTAAAACATTAAATTATCCAAGCACACGGTTTTCCCAACTTGGACATCTCCCTCAACTGAGAACTTATCAATCCACTAATGGATCATGACATATAGATTGGCCATAATTATTTAATTTTTATATTTTAAATTTTTTTTTCACATCTTAAAATTTTCATATGATAATATCATATCTATATTTATATATTTTTAATAATATTTTATTAATATTATACTTATTATATCTCTTTATTACGATAACTATTTTTATTCTTTTTACTCTTAAATTTGTTTCGTTATTTTTATTCTTATTTATTTATTAAATTATTAATATGTGTATATATATAATATGTACAAACAAGCAACTCACAAGGGCACAATGATTCAATCCAATCCAACCCAACCAAGGCTAATGCAGCCATAAACTCAAGGACTAGGCCTTATAAAATACCAAAAAAATAAAATTATAAAATCTGTATTCTTATGCTGCAGTCCAAATATTTATATATATATTTATTTATTTTTATAAATGAGTTTTTTACATAAAAAATCTTATATCCTTTACGTGAGTTTTAATTTATTTATATGCAATATTATTTTTGTCTCATTACGAATTTAAATAAATAGTTCTTGATTTTAAATAAGTGAAATTTTGGTATAAAATATAATTTATGCCTGTAATGGCAGTCGCATCAGGACAGATTGGACGAAAGAACAGGAATTGGCTCTTGGATCTTGCATGGGCCACTTGACATCGGCCAATAGATAACAGACAAAGAGCTTTGTGTACACTAGTCAATGTTATAGTGTTAAATAAATTGGATCATATTAGTATAATTTATTTGTTTGGGTCGTCAATACGTAAACGTCTCATAGTAAGATGGTACACAATAACTATGTTTTGATTCGGTACAGTACGTGGCCCACTTGTGGTGAATAGGAAAGCTTCTGTGCTGTGTTGTATCAAACACGATTCTAATATAAAAAAATAAAAAAATATATATAATTATAAAAAATATATCATATTTTACTTATTTTGTTAAATATTTATAATATTATAATTTATAAAAATAAAAAATATATATTTAATGATAACTCACTTATTTTTAAGTTTTACTTATTTTTTATTACTATCATTTTTAAAATAATCATCTTTATTGGAATGTAAAATGATCAAATTTATAATATAATCTTTTGTATCTAATCAATCATTAAAAAGTAATATATTTTTATTCTTTTTAATGTCATCACACTACTTTTTTTTTTAACCACTCAACCTCCAGTGAAAGGCTATTTTGATGATATTGTACTTACTGATGAGATTAAAAATTTTTATATTATTAATGTGATCATGAAAAATATGTGCTTGTTAACCTTTCATCAATCTAAAATATTTAAATCTGGTCTGTTGTTTGTAAAATTGAAAACATGCTTAGATTGTAAGTTATGAAGAAGTTTAACCGGTATTTTATTTTTAATAACTGGTTATATTCTACATTGAGCCCTTACCAAAAATAAATAAATCTCATTGATCACATTTATTATTATTGCTGCTTGCTTCTACTATTGGAGTGAACGATTTCATTGTTATTTGTAATATATATAAGTTGTACGTTATATAAAAATTGTGTAATCTGCATAGGCTTTCATATTTTTCTATTATACTGTGTATCCCATGTTAGTATAAAATTTTTCAAGACATATATATGCATAATATAAATTCACATAAAGGTTCATAATTTTAACAAAATAGACTAGCATTAGAACAATTTTTTTAATATTTTAATTTTTTTTCTAAAAAATATAGTTAAAATAATATTAATGAATGTAATATTTTTAATAATTTTAATATTTATTTAAAATTATATATTTAACTTTATTATCGATATAATATAAAAAACTATAATTGTCTCAATAAAATGTAAAATTATCAATAAATAATAATTAGCTTTTAAATAATTTTTAAAAGTATAAAATTATCAATAAATGATAATAATTTACATAATAATAGATTTTAGGTGATCTAATGGGTACTAGTAAATTCGTTAAGAGTAAAATAATATATTTTTAAAAAATAGTTAATCATTTTCACCATCTTTCGAATGGTATCATCTGTAATCAACTCTACTGTTGTGATAATTTTGTTATAAATGATGATTAAAATAGAACAAAAGTGATATATAGTTGCTATTATCGTGTAAG
Organism: Nepenthes gracilis; assembly: GCA_033239525.1. Taxonomy (NCBI): domain Eukaryota; kingdom Viridiplantae; phylum Streptophyta; class Magnoliopsida; order Caryophyllales; family Nepenthaceae; genus Nepenthes; species Nepenthes gracilis. The sequence goes on along the minus strand of BSYO01000023.1, from coordinate 12,600,172 downwards.
TCTAATTCAATTAAGTAGTTAATTCTTGTAGCTAAATTTGTTCTATTCATATAATGTTAAATTTACTATTAATAAGAAAAATATATTCTAATAAATAAAATAGTATTTTTTATTTTCTTCACATAATAAGGAATAAATTGTAAAATATTATTGGCACAAATATTAATAATATAACATATATATTTTAAAGAAAAATTTTACTATTTAAAATTAAGAAAAATTACAATTTAAATAAAGAAATTACAAAATTATTATTTAAAGTAATTTTAAAAGTAATAAAAAAATTTTATTAAATATTTTATATTTATTTATAATAATATTAATTATGTTAAAAATTATAGATGTACTGTGTGAATGTTTAAAATTTTTAAAATTAGTAATTTTTTATAATATTTAATTTTTAAAAATCTAATGTATGATAATATAAATATAAAGTAAGTTATTATATGATAACCATATATTACTAATTAAAAAAATATCAGATCCTACTTGTATTATTTCTAAAATTAATTCATATTTGACGAATAGTTTTAGTTTTAATAGTATATTGAAATATTTTTAGACATTTAAGTTATAAATATTTTTATATATATTTTTCAAATTTGTGACCTTTCGCACGAGAAAGTGGTTTTCCGTGTGAATTATATATTCCTCCAATCCTTTTATATTTAATATTTGATCGTATTGAAAAATTTTTAATCATACACCATCTAAATTAGGTAGAGGGCAAAAATAAGCTTCTTTCAAAAAAAATATTAGTTCAATTTAAATTAAATATAATTATTATCTATTTTACATTTTTATATGTTACTTTAGGTGTCCAATACCTTTAAAATTTTTATAAATATAATATATTTTTATATTTTTTCTTATGGCCCCATAGCTGTTAACTAATTTAATTTTAAAAATTATCATACACTATCAGAATATTTTCTAGAGGCAGCCAAAACTAAGAGTGATAATGATATCTAAGGTAGGCTTTGATTCTGGTATTTAAAGATTATTATTACTTTGTACATATTGGGTAGTCGATATGAAAGTATAAAAATAATTTTTTATATTTTTTTATTATTATTAAAAAATTATATGCTATGATTAATAATTTAATTATAAAATAATATTATTATTATATAAAATATAGATAAAAATTAATAAAATAATATAATTATATAGGAAAATATAAGACTATCAATTGTTATGCTACAAGAAAGCATAGAACAAAGAGTAGAGAGAGTAAAGAGATGTATGATGGTAGAAAAAGAGAAAAAAATATTTATAATTTTTTTATTTAATTCTTTTTTTTTTTTAAAAAAAAGGGGGAACCTCTCCCCTTTCTGTTGTAATGGTCGTGTGACCATCGCAATATAAAAGAAAATTAGATTGTGTTAGACACAGCACTCAAGCAGGCTAACACCTAATTTGGCATGGTTTAAAGTTTTGAGTCATATTTGGCTAATATTATTTATTACGAGCCGTATTGGATATTGTTCGTGACAAGCTTAGTCATGTCGTGCTATGAGCGATATGATTTAGTTAAAATCTTTAAGTCAATCTCAATAGGTTTTTACAATAATTATTTATATAATCAACTCTATGATAAATTGTATTATGACCGAGTTTAATATTACCAATTGCATTAACCTGTATAGTTTAATACATTAACATATAAAACCTTTCACATCATACACATAGCAAATGCAACTATATCATATACTTATATTTTATTACCATTCAAAAATATAAAGACAATCTACTATAATAAAGAAGTAAGGTTGGTACGAACTACATCTTCAAAATCAAAGTAACCTAACCCAATAGTTTTAACTAAGAATTTTTTTCATTTCACAAGCATTTCCAGAAATATGTATTGGGTTAATGCCCTAATTTTCCTTGGAAACCCACAAAAATACAATTGAGATTTTTAATTTAATGAATCATTAAATTGCAATAAGAATTAAATATTTTTTCAAGTTGAATTGAATTAAAAATTAAAAATAAATATGTCAAAAAATTTGCAGTAAATATTTATATTTTAAAAAAAGAGTAATTTTTCCTTATTTTTTTATTTTTTCCTCAAATTCTTCTAATATACAATTTAATAATAATGGCATATGCACACTTAGATCTATCTTGCCTAGAAAAAGCCTAGATCTTCCCTTCTCCTTCCAACAACATTACGCAGCACTACAGCTCACTCCTAGTGTGATCAAACATACAAGACAAAAGGAAAATTACTTGGTTTATGGAAGAAGATTAGTGTTAATCACATCTGCTTAAGATTCATTATCGAACTAATCCTTATTCATAATTATCCATTACCTTACATGTGATTTCTAAGAGTTAAAAGTTTTATTTGTTTTTTGGGTAGATAAGGCAAACAAACCGAAAGCCAACAGGGGGCAAACAATCTATCAAAAGCATACATAGCAGCTTAACATAACTTTTACTGTCATTCTAAAAGAAGAATCTATTTAATAATAAATGGAGGTGACGACCAATGATAGATCTTTGCAAGTATAAAATATTCTTATTTAGTCAGGCGATTTAGACCTGTATTCCTTTCCCTGGCAGTTTGAGTGATAATGTATTGCCAATTTTTATTAATCAAATTATTGTAATAAAAAAAGGACTTATATCCTGATTGTTTTATGTAATCAAACTCAAAATTTTTTCTATGGCAATACCTGAATCAGATTTTATGATGATGTTATTCACTCGCTCGATCCCATGCAACTTGAAGGCCATGAAAGATAGCTCTCATTTGACAGTGAGTATATATCACAATATTTAAGAAAGCTCGAAAACCTCAAGGCATATCTGCCCCAATCATCTCCACTGATACTTCTCATATATGACACCGTAACTAAGTTCATACCAGTATTGGTGTTAAACTTCAAACAATGATAGGAAGGCGCTTGCCAATTAGTATCCTTCGAAAATTCTTAGGGTTTTGCTAATTAAAATTAAAACTTGCTTAGGAAAAATAGAATAACTTCTTTTAAGCTATTTTTTATGTTAAGAATGGCAATTGATTAGCTTAGTTTATGTCTAAGATATATTTTTAACATAAATTTTTTAGGTACAAAAGTTTAATTTATTGGTTTTGTATTAAATTATTTATAATCATTTTTTTTTATTGATAAAAGTTGGACACCCGAAGCACATTAGTACGAAGATCGAGCATGAGATTGACTGTCGCTGGGCTCGACGGGGTGACCGCCGGACACATTGGCAAAACAATTGCTCGTGACTAGCGAGAATGGGCAGAGGAATCCACGATAGGGATTGATGTTCAAGCTTTAAGACAGTTTCCTAACTCAATATAGACGTGAAATTAGGTTAAACAACATGATATAAATGCTTCTTGTGCAAGGTTATGATTTGCATTTCTCCTTGGTTTTCTTAAACAAAATTTTTACATAAAAGTTATTATGCATGTTGCAACCCTCTTCCCCCGAAACCCTATTATTTCACCTTCTCACAATTTTTTTTTTTTTAAAAAAAAAGAGAGTACACAATCTAAGGGTTTCAAATTTCATTGGCAAAAACTTATTACAAAACTTACAAATATATAGACACATGGCATCCTCTGCTCAGGAGCTAAACTTCACAGCACCAGCTGCTCAACAAACTATGCTTAAAGAATAAGAATAGTAAAGTGGGGCATTCTTTAGATAGCCTAAGAACATCATCGAGTGACATAGCATCTCATCTATCCATTTACATGAACGAACCCAGATAAAAATAAATGGACAGATAGATAGACGACAACGATATCCAAAAGTTGTCTCAGGATCATTTGTCTAAAGAATAGCGCAAGAAGCATTTGGGTTTTCTTCCATGCTCTGAACAGGGTAATAATATCTGGGCATCGGATTTGGCGGATAATAGTATTGCATTTGCTTGTTGTGAGCTTTGATCAGATCTAAAATCATAGCATCAGGCTTCTTCTCTTCTTCCTTCTTTGATTCCTCCTTCTTCGGCTCTTCGTTCTTTGACTCCTTCTTAGACTCCTCCTGCTTGCCTTCTTCCTTCTTTGGCTCTTCCTTCTTCTCAGCCTTCTCCGGCTCTTTTGCTGGTCCAACTAATATTATCTCTGTTGTTGGCCAAAGCTTGCGCAATTTAGATACTACGTATATCGGATCGACTGTTCCAACCACAGTTAGTTTCCTCTCCTTCATGTCCATCGTGATAGAATCAATCCCTGCATAGTTGCAAGACAAACTAGTCAAATAAGCACATTAGAATTGCCCAATATGACACAGTACATATTTAGTTTTTTACTGAATTGATCAAAAATTACAATCCTGTTAGTATATTTTATTGGAGAATTTATATTATTAATGAGTCTAATTTGTAATAGAAATAACGACATTTATATAATTAAAGAATTAATTTTTAACTTACCTTATGAAATTTGAAGGCGAACAATCACCGAAGGCGAACAATCACAATCAATTTGTTATTCTCTGCCTCTTTATATATATATATATCCCATTTCAGTTTTAGGTTGTGTGCAATTAATTCCTTAAAATGTTTTCTGCATTCTATAGAGTTTTGAGTCAAGTAGAAAAGTGTCTATACATTCAGCAATTGCGTTTTGGAGATCGAGTGAGAATGGGAGAGAAATTGGTTTTACGTTATTTAAGACAAGAACACATTTTTTGCACTTGGTTCAGTGTGATAGACCTTGTAGATTGATTGTAAAAATTCAACAAATTTTTGAAAATAAATGCACACTGAGTGTAGTGTAATTCGCTGTATTTCTTAGCAATCTCTTGCCCTATATACTTTATAGCCCGAAGACTAAGTAGTTGGTACCAGCTAAGATTCACGTAGCTTGTTTTGGTGTTCTTCCACAAAATTTTAGTGTATTGAACTGACAATGAAATTTAATGGTATTTGAGACTGGTTTCACAGAATTTTACAGTGTGACAGTACCACGATAAGCATTGCATTTCATCCATATATCCACCTATTTATATTAATAAGTTTATATAAAAATTGATAAATGAATTGGATTTCTAAGGATGTCACATAGATGTGTATATATATATCCCAATGAAATGTTTGAATAAGATTTCAAAAAATCATTTCTATACCCCCTGTTTCGTTTGATTAGACCATGGACAAAGGTACAGGAGTAGCTCTTCCGCACCTTCCTCAACCAGAAGAGACAGATTGAAACCACGTTAGAAGACTTTAACACGGAGAACTTTCTGGAAGACCAAATCAGAGAATTCAAAACAGAGCAAAGTAGGAGAACGATTTTGTTCATTTTTCAGTACCTGGAAGAGTGGCGACTGTCTTCATGGCTTTTTTCTTGGCATTATCATCGTGTAAGTCCAATTTACATACGATTTTCTGCGAAGATACAACACCACAACGTAGGATTTCACCAAAATTACTTAACCAGCTCAAAATAAAGAGGGGAAAAAAAAAGAAAAAAAAGACGACCACAAGCATCGAAGCGAAGCCAACAGAAGTCCGACTAATTTCACTATTAAGCAGCATAAGATTCGAGACACGAAATTAAAACTGATCTTTAGATAGCGAAAGATCTATATCAAGGAATCGCAAAGCTTAGTCGAGAAAGCGATGGTGAACCTAAAAGGTTTGTTAAAGCAACATCCATATTCAGCAATAAACAAAAAGAACGCAGAGTAAAAACAAAGAACGAATTTGTGAATCAGATCCCGAAAAGGCATTATACTGCGGAATAAAAAACACCGAGATTAACGAAACAGGAAGGCAATATACCTTCATCTCTTTCCGATTTTCTGGAACAGAGGAAGATTCTTTGATGCTTCAGCAGACCAGAAGAACCAGTTTTGAAGAAGAACGCGGATGAGAGAGAGAGAGAGGGCGGCAGGGAAGAAGAGGAAATGGAAGAAGGCTTTATTGAAAGAAAGATGGAGACTGTTTGAACGGACGTAAGCGAAGGCAAGGGAAGGTAGCAGCCGAATGAAAACAAGAAGCGCAGAGTAGGATAGAGAAAGTGATGCAGACATTTCTGAATCTTGTACTGCAATTTTTCTATTTATCAAAATTATTATTATTATTTATAATTACATCCTTAAATTATAATAAATTAATTAGTGATATGTCATATTCAAAGTGGTGTGTGAAGGGTGGCAAAATAATCCGTTAGATTTTAAATTATTCTCTTATTAATTTTATATTTATATTAAATAATATATAATTTTTTGCTTAATATTTGTGCGGTATGAGATTATTAATTACTTAATAAAATTATTATTTTATAATTTTATAAAATATAGCTTTACTTATATAATAATATTTTAACAATATATAATTATAAAATTATTATTTTATAAATTTATAAAATATGAATATATTTTTTTATAAATAATAAAAAAATTAATCAAATTTATAACTAAATTTATTTATGCATTTTATAAAAATTTAAAAAATATAAAAGGGAGTGGGGGCCTACTCGTTAGATTAAATTCAATTAATAGTACACATACAGTATAGTTGTTGTATCGTATCCGCATAGAGCAGCTCATCTGGGCCCGTATAATCAAGATATTTGCATTTATTAGTAAATAGTATCTCAATTACAGTATAATTTAAATAAGTTGAATTAGAGTGGGTTATTTGTGGCTAAATTTATACTTATACTATATTATATAACTAAACTATTTTGAGCATTATTTATAATCGAATGTCATACGTAGTTGAAATATTTTTAACATAAAGTCTTATTATTTATTATTATGTTAAGAATTATTTTATAAATAAAAAATATTTTATTATTATAATTGTATATATAACTATACTTTATTATTTTTTATAAAATAAAATAAAATCCTAATTAAATGATTTCACCTATGTGAAATGGGTGTATAGCTTAATGAATTATTAAAATATAGAGAATATTTTTTTTATTTTTATAATGTGTATGGTTTTATGTGATTTAATAACGAAGAAAATAATTTTTTATAAAAATTAAATATTTGTAATGTTATTTTTGGTAAAATCCTAAAGATGCGTTGCTTTCAGTTGATGACTCATCAATTGACTGACCCTCACACGTGCACGGAACCCGGCGCATGAGTAAGTAATACACGAAAATTGAATTTCTCGTACCATATCGACAGGGTAAAAAAATTTATTTTTTTACTTTTATTTAATTTATAATTTTAATTTTCTACCAATTTGTAATAGACAAAAAATTTTAATTAATTTATAATATTTGATATTATATATTTAATGATGTAATAAAACCTTAAAATAGAATCTTATTTGACTATATATATATATATATATATATATTAACATAATTTATAAAATGATCAATTTGGTCTAAATTTTTTACTACTACAATATTTATATATCAATAAGATTAAGATTAAAATTATCAGATTATGAAAAGCAAAATAAGAAAGAGAGAAAATTAAATTGTTTTCTTATATTTTCAGTTCCATAAAAGACTTTAATATATGCTACCAACAAATCATATTGTAACATTGTAGGGAAAAAACTATTTTTATACCTTATTTGTTATATTTTTTTTCTACATCTTTTTTATTTTATTTTTGGACCTTAACACGTCAAATCAAAATAAACCACAAAATAAGTCAGGATTTTGGCTTGCATAACAATGACCCTCTGGGCACCCCAATATTAGATGATTCGATCTGTTTAGATAAGATTTTTTTAAAAAATTAATCTTAACATTAGTCAATTAATTTATTCTAGATATGTCAATGTGAGGCCATATTGGAGTTATGGTCAGGACTCATATGGCTCATATTAATCGATAAAATATGCCAATTTTATCGATGTGAGGCATTACTACTTGGCTTGCTAGCTCTTAACGGGTCAAGATAAAATTTATTTCAAAAATCTCTAAAAAGCAAACTAGTAGATAGCACTTGATGACATATCCCCTCGGAATGCCTAATAGGAACCATCGACAATAGCATCATTCCTCTGTATTATCGACACGGAGCCAACCAACTATGTTGACAAGGCCCGGTAGCTCTTCCAAGCTCACTTACAAATACAATAATTCATCCATCGTTTGAAGGATTGAAAATTTAACAGAGAAGTGCCTTTATTCTTAAAAAATTCTAACTCACTTAAACTTAATTTAAATCATAATATCTTTAAAATCAAATGCATATTTTGAAAAGTATACGGTTTTATTATTGAGTAAAAAACTCAAGCTGAGTATCAAAATATTCTAGCATATTTTGAAAAAAAAAATCTAATTTTTGATCTTAATATTAATTTTATTTTTTTCTATGACCATTAAATCATTATTCTTTTACCCAAAAAAAAAAAAATTCTCTAGAATTTTCACTACACGCAAAAAATAAAAAAGACAAAAAAAAAGAAAAAAAAAAAAGAAAGTTCAATGTCAGACGGCTCAGCTGTGAAGCACATTTTTAAAGGGAAAATATACTCATACAGTCCGAGCCACGACAATGACAGTGGGCCCGGATCCAAGTTTATCTCATTTTCCTTTTATGTTAAAAAAATAAATTTATTTATATAAATTAACGAGAAATAAAAGAAACACAGAATATTATATTTTAATATATTATAAAATTATTATAAATCGTCCACATAAAATTGAACAAAAAAAAAACTCATAAAAATTTAAAATTAAATGTTATTGGGAAAAAGAAATTTCCAAATAGAATTTCGATATCAATAAATGATATAAAGTGTCATATATTTGGCATTAATTAATTATAAAATAAATATAATATTTTTTTAATAAGATGACAGAATTATTTTATTTTTAAAATATTTTTTAATTATATATAAATATTTTATATTTGATTTGTCCTATAAATTATATAATATCATATATATGTAATAACTTCTCTTTAGTAAGGCTGGGCCCCTGACTTGTTTGAACTTGTGACTAGTTATGTAAACAATAATATTTACTTATTTATTTATATATTTACTTTTATTAAAATTATTATCTTTAATATAAAAATAAAAAATAGATAAAGTAAAAATTAGAATATAGTCAATATCTATTTTTTATAATTTAAATATAACTAAATAAATAACGAAATATATAAATATTACACATCTTAATCATATGAACAAGGAATTATTGTTGTGTAATGGTTTATTTATTATAAATCATATTTAATATATTTAATTATTTAAATAAAATAAAATAAAATAAAATAAATTTTACTTATTAAAATAGCCGTTATCCAATTGCTACTTCTATTGTTTTAAGAAATAATAGCTACTTGATAATTTCTCTAACTAGTAATACTTAATCATAGCATAATATACCTGATATTTGTTAATCACAAATAAATTAATTAAAAATTAGAATCAAAAAGAAAGTATTAGTTTTGAAATTTTTAAGCATTTACATATTGGTTAGGCAATTATAAAAGCAATAAATATTATAATTGTTGCGTTTTGAGATCCGAGTTCTCCGGCCAAATCTTGAATGAGTTTGGTCTCTACTCTTATTAACCCGAGTTCTATACATCACAGATTACAAATAAAAGGTTAAAAATTGAAAAGATATTCTCCTATCAAAAATATTTGGACCCTCAAGTTAGGCATCTTTTGCAATAAACAGAAAAATATAGGAGTGAATGTAAAATGCTGTAGGAAATGTGAGGATGCAGGAGTGCAAGACTTGTTGAGTGATTTCGGGAGGCTAGGCTTCGCTGGATGCACTGTAGGGAGTGGCTTACTAAAATTGTTCAATAGAGGCTTTAGGATCAGTGACCTTTGATTCTCTCCGTGATCAAGAATTCGATCAGAGGATCAGGAATCTGATCATTTTTCTGTTAAAGGAAGGAATATTTATGAACTCTATGGTGAAAAATACTGGGCGCATGAACCTCTAACATGTGGCAAGTCGAGATTCGTCAGCGTCGCCTTTGCTGTGGTATAGAGATCATCGTTGGGTATTGACCACACTTAGTTTGGTGCTTGCATGCAGATTAGTTGGGCAACTTCGGGGGACGGTGTGCGCCGCAATTTGCAACGTTGATCTTCTCCTCATTGGTCAGCATCATCTGAGTAGACTTCTGCCTCTTACAACTACCTCAGTAGGATATAGTGCATGCTGATTGGCAGTTGTCCTGAGATGCCGTGTGGGTTGTGCACTTGGATCCGCTGGGCTTCACAGCAGGGTTTTGGATCTCGCTGATTGAATGGGCTGGCGTTCCTTTGATTAGGCCTCACTGCCTTTGACCAACCTCCGAGTTGGACCCAACAATAATAAATGGATGTAAAATTTCTAATAATTTTTTTATTACTTTTAATAATGTTTCAAATAATAATGCTACTATAATTTTCTGCAAATTTTATTTTTCTCTTATTCTCAATAGAGAATTATTTTATATAAATACGCATATTATATTATCAGCATGCGTGTGAAGGGTATCTTTGCTTCATTTATCCATTGCAGAGAATTTGAAATGTATTTGTTTTCTATTTGTTAGAATTTTTTTTTCTAAAAGCTATAATTTAAAACTTTATTCATGTAGAACAATCTCAGTTATAAATAGATAAAAATACACTCTCAATCAAAAAGAAATAACTATCTATACATTGATAAGGAAAGCATGAATTCTCAAAAAGAAAGGAACCATAATGGTCTCCCCAAATCGTCCAAATCCTATAAGAAAATAGAAAGTTATCTCTGTATTGGATCTTACCTGAAACACCACATCTGTCTCCCTGAAAATAAGCTTAGTTTCTGGGACTCCATGTTTTGGATGCTAGATTACCGAATATCTTTTCGCAGTATTCTAGTAGTCTTCTGAAGTGAACAAGTTTCATCGATATAACCTACTAAGAAGATAGACATAAAGATAGTCGGAATAATTAGACACTTTTAGAAATTTTCTTATTTTCCCACTAATAATCTTTAGGTACATATTATATGATATTGAATATGTTGCTTTATTAATTGCTGCCATTTAGAAGTGTTTTAGCCCAATACGAGTAAAATTATAATTTGTAAAATATCATACATTGTAGGCATGTCAACACTAATATGATAATAAATCCAAAAACATGCAAACAAATTTATCGAATTTAAAATGTCGGCTAAGTTGATAAATCTAATTTATAGGAAAATTTTATGAAATATTGGAGCATCCCTTTGACATTACCAAGTCTTGCTACAATCATGGTCCCACCTATGAAGGAAGGTGGAGTGACCCTTTATTTTGAAGAATATTTTACACGTTAGGGATGAGTGAAATAATTGAGTAAGTGAAGCAACAAGTATAATACGGTCAAATCCATCAATCTAAATTATCTTAGTTCACCTTCAATGCCTATGGTGGAGTAAGAGATGGAAAGATAAGGAAGACAATATACAAACTATTCAAATGTGCTTCTTTTTATAAACTGGTCAAATATAAATAATAGATCCCAAAATCTATTGATTCTCGATAACATTAAAGATGATGAGTTTCGAAGCAAATGTGAAAGCAAAAATTAATGTTACACCCGAGTTCTTTTAATCAAAAAATTTTTGATTAAAAAAATAAAATTTTTATGTATACAACTTTTTTTAAAGTTATTTTTGTTAAAATAATAGTCTGATTATAGCATAATATAACCCATAGTTTAGATAATAAAATAGCACACAGGCTAACTCGTGTGAGATATACCAGATCATACTGAAAGCATATCGTGCGAGATACGATCAATTTAATATAATTACCTAATTTTTTATTTGATTTTAATTAATTAAATTGGATAATTGGGTTATTGATTTACATAGCTCCCTAGTATATATATATATAAATATATATAAGGGTTTTTAATGGATTTTTTTGACTATTAGACGACTAACATCAGATATGATAATATTAAATACAGATTCACTTTCTAAAAGTGACGTGCCTTTGTCATTGTCATATAATCAATGCTTCCAACTGCTATGCTATGGCATTCTTAATAATTATATAATCATTTTAAAGGTGTTAAAAAATAAACAACTATGATAATATTTTAATATATTATATTAATTTTAATTGTTTATATTATTAATATGCCTATAGATTCAAATTTTGAATGATCTTTGGGTTTCGTTGTAGTTTTGCCCGTTGGATCGCCGCACACCACTAAATGTAACAAGAGGTCGGTGTGTTTATGAAAAGTTGGCCGAAAATACTCAAACGCTCAAATCAGTAAAACAGCATTTGAAAGGATGAAACTGAAAACTGAGAGCAAGAAAGAGAGACAGAAAGAGTATTTTTTTTCCAGATGTAAGGGAGATGTGAGGCCTTTTTGAATATGGAATGTGGGAAGACAGTAAACGGCCGTGAGGAGGTCGCTTGTTTGTCTCAGGGCTGTTGGTGAATGTGTTTGCGTAGCAAAGAGCTTGGGCAGTTTTTGAGAATATTGATGGTAGAGAAAGTAGATATTTGAGAGCACTCGTTCGTATTACAGAAAGTGTATGCAATTCAGATGATGATTGAAAGCGTCAATGAAAGCGTATGCAATTGGTGAGTAATTGGGAGCGTGCCCTCAATGGTGCCTCAAGGGTTTCTTTTATGATTGAGAGGACGATCCTCTTTCTTTGGAAGGAGTGATTGCCTCCGTGATCTGCTGGCGGGCTTGCCTTTGGGAGCAGACGCCAGTTGCCAAACTGTGAGAGATAGTTTCCTTCTGAGACATCCAACAGCTTTCCAATCGGGCGCTTTCATTTCGTGCATGTTATCGTTGGAGAGCCCTAGTTGGCAAGGATTTGGGTAAATCTGGCGCCTTCCTTATGTGAACGGCGCCAATATTGTCAAAATCCCCTTTGGTGCCAGATGGGACCGTGAAAAATCCCTGAAAAGTCGTTGTTAGACTTTTGATGATTCGTAGGCCTAAACGGACCAGGCTCGTTACTGTAGAAAAGCCTCCTTTGAGCCCAAAGTGCAGTACGCGGACGATCAACGCTGGAATTGACTGTCTGTACGTGCATTGGCCGCTCGGACGGTCAACGCCAGCGTTGACCGTCCTGGATCGCAAGAAACGTTGACCGTCCCTCTCGGGCCTTTGTTGACTTGTTGAGGCTAGCCCATTTCTAGTATACGCATCAATTTTGATATATTATATTAATTTTAATTGTTTATATTATAATAATACATTTTAATTATTCAAAAAATAAAATATTCTTTATTTAAAAGAATTATGACAAAATCTGATGAAATCATTTACGAAACAAACTTTTCTAGCGTGTCAATCTCAAGCTACTTTGTGCAAAAAATGCAACCCCTTCTAGAATAGGTGGACCCATTCGAAACAAAGATCAAATTAATTACTATAGTACATTAGTCTAGTAATTAGAGGGTGGCTATTTGGTCATATCTTCAAAGAAAGTTACAAGAATTTCTATTCAACAATGACTATAATTCAAAAATAAAAAATAATAATAACTATAAACTATAAGATTTAATTATGAATAAAAATATATTAGATTCAGATTAAAAATTTAAAAATATTTAACTAAAAATTTTAAAATTATGTATTTTGGATGTCATATAATATAAAAAATATGTATTATCTGTTTTGAAAAAAAGATATGAGATATATCTGATTGTTAGCCCAATTTTATATTATTTTATCCTTGCAATAATATCCTAAATGAAAAAAAAAACCCTTTTGGACAACAAATGTGGGATAATACATTGAACGGCAAATGGGCCCAGCCTTGAATGATGCCATTTGTCAAAATCTATGTGACGCCCACAATGTAGCAATATAGTATCCTCTTGACTAGGGGTTATGTGTATAGGAGTTGATTGTCTAATATTTATTGATTATAGAGGTGATATTTTATTTATAAGTAAAAATATTTTTTTATTTTTTAAGGTGTATTTTTAATGAAAAAATCGTGTGGGATGAGATTAATATTCAGATGTTTCCCACACATTTTTTAAAGTGTGGCCTAAACTCAAAACTCAACAATACATTCATCTGTGAGATTTTATATTAATACCCTTAATACAGTAATATGTCCACCTCTTCATTGTAGATTATGTTGTTATATTAGGAAAGCCAATGTAAATTATAATAAGGTTACTATTTAATATATATATATATATCTAATATAATTATAAGGTTCTTTTTATCTATATTAAATTTAAATTGGCTTAAAGGAGGCAAGACCTGATCAATTCATGTAGATTCTTATCTGAAATATTGAGTTTGGATTGTTTAAAAAATATAATAATCCATTTGTTAGTGATGGGTAGAACCAACGAGGCCCACCTGGAAGAAGAAGGGTCTGATCAGTAGATGGGCCTAGCCTAACAATAGCGTTTTAGGAGATTCGAAAACAAGGTTCACTAGACACCCTAAACGCACAGCCAATCAGCATTGCTCGCACCCTTGCAGTGACAACTGCAGGTTGCCAATAAAGCAGGTGTTGACTCAGATGATGTCAACAAATGAGAGATATTGTTAACGTTGACAAATTGTAACGTACGCCGCCCTAGCAGCCGCTCAAACAATCCAAGCCAAGTCTAACAAACCTGTGTTGGCTGCGCTTGACAATGGTCTCATCGCCTTCACAAAGTGACAATTGGCACCGCTGGCCATCACCGACGAGTAGTGGTCTACGAATCCCTACAAGCCACTTGTCAGAGATCTCGACTTCCAAATGTCTCTCTAAATGAGCTTACATATGCCCTCTTCATCAGCAGAAAAAAGGAGACTTCAAACTTCTACTCGAGAGCATTCAAACTTCTAAAAAAGAGTCTAAACGGTGACTTGAAATTAAGATCCCGGTCTTTGCACCCAGTGTTCAAAGCAATGAGGAGAAGGAACTAACTCTCTTCCCTTAGACCATTACCACTTTACGGCAACAATAGTGAGCCACTTCTAGCAGTGCACCAAAGGAAAAACAAGCATTCTTCCAGCATCCCATGCACTCCTTTCATCCGAGTATTCCTATATTCTCATTACGTTTACTTTCACGCGTACATCTTTTTATTTTTGAAAAAATATTTCTGACTTGAGCGACGGGGTGTTTACGTTGGTGTTTACAGTGGGATAACCTCCCGCCATCCTCTGACATTTTGTTTGTAATTTGTGGTGCATAGTGTTCAAATTAAGAGACGCGGATACCAAACCTGTTCGCGATCTAACTCAAACAAGGAATCCAAATACTCCTTAATCCGTATGAGAACCCGGATCCAGGGACGCATCAGTCAATAATGTAGTGTTAAATAATAAAAAGTATTTTTAAAAAAAGAATTATAATTTATTATCTATATTATAAATATTTTTTAAAGAAAGTGATAGATTAAAATTTACTAAAATGGTTTAAAATATTAAATATGTATTTTTAATCGGTTATCAGCAGTACAAGATATGGCATTTAAAGAAAAACTTTATTATAGAAAAAATATTTAGTGATATCTCTTTTAATTATTTATAGATTTTTGTGTTGATATAGTGATATTTATTTAATTAAATTTATATAATTTTATTAATAAAAATTAGATAAATTATTATATGACTAAGTATATCTTAATGATGAGTAAAGTTGTTCTCAGCACGATAGAAAACAATTAATCTATTTTGATGATCTCAATTATTAAAACAAGGATATTTTTAATGCATTTTAAATATTTATTCTGACATATATTTGTTAATATAAATAAATAAATAGTAATTTTGTTACAATAAAAAATTTCAAAATTCTCTAAAAATAATAGGAGTTGCTAATTATTATTTTAGTTTAGACTTATCAAAATATCATAGAGAGAAAAATAAAAAAAATTAAGAAATTATTTTCTTAAAATATAGAATTTTTTAATTTATTATATATGGTTTGATGTGTCAACTACCGAGTGGCTCGGGTCAAAATCTGATGGCCATGACAGGTGGTCCACCAAACCGGCCTACTTAAATTTAAAGAACCGGCCTGTACCCTTCGCCTGTATATGTGGGTCCCAGGCTGATGTAGACATTTTTCTACTCAATAATACATAAAACAATTATTAGAGTATAACAAAATCAATATAAAAATTATCTTAAAAATAATATAAAAATAAATATTATTTTGCATGAAATAATTTTAATAAAAAATGAGTTCATAATTATCTATTATATGTAATATAATATCCTTCTTATTATTATTATTATTATTATTATTATTATTATTATTATATAATTTAATAATATAAATAAATAAAATATTAATTAATATATCTTTCAAATGTCATCTTTTAATGTGAAATAAAATATAAATATAAATAATAGATGAATAAAATATTATTTAAGTTATCTTTCAAATATTATTATATCATATGAGATAAAATAGAGATATAACTATTACTGAAAAAATAGATTAGAAATAAAAAAATATTAAAGCAAAAAACACTTTTAAGATTTTTCTTAATGTTTTTCAATTAGATAATTACATTTAAATTTTATGATAAAAATTTAAAAATAATTATTAATATATTAATAAATATTAAATTTAATATTTAAAAATTTCTAAAATTAATTATTTAAATTATATTATTTAATTTCAAATTTCGTTCGTTTTATTTTTTATCTAAAATTTCAGACAAAAAAAAAAAAAAATTCCCAATTCATGACACACATCCGCATGACCACGTGCCGTTCCCTCCTTGCGCCCTAAAAGTCCCCTTGCTCGCACCTCTCCGACGCTTAAAAAAAAAATTATTAATCGTTTTAATTTTATTTCTTTTATATTAATTAAATGATTATATTATTTTTTATATATTAATTTATTTTTTTAAAAAATATTTTAATATTAATTTAATAACTATAATTAAAAGAAATTAAACAACCCATCTAAAAGAGGGTTAAAACCCTCAAATTTCCTTTTTATTGTTACCCCGATTCTGTCTCTCTTGATAATTTATTTCATTATTTCCTCTTATTCGAAGGAGTCTACGCATAGTTTTGCAAAATGTTACCATTCTTAGTGTGCCAAAACTTTTACCATATATTATAATTATTGATTTTAATTGAATAAATTTGATTTGATAGATTTTTTTGTGATAGATTGACAAGACAATGCGATCAACTTTGATTTCAAACTCATTGAACTTCTATGACCGCTCGAAGAACGGACCGGCATTGCAATGTTTAATCATGTTTGAAGTTTAACTGCTCTATGTTAGGATCTCTCCTTGTGCTATTAATTCCGTGCCAGACCGTCTACCGTTTCGTTGTCTCCACTGTGATATCATCATCTTGCTCGAGTTTGATAGCTCTTGACTTGCGGCATCTAAGACGCATCATCTGCACTCCATTGCGGTCGAATTAATAAAAACATTGAAGGTAATGTTAATCAACATCGATAGTATTTAAAATGGACTATTTGAAGGTAAAAAATTCTCATAATGTAACAATAAATTCAAGAGAATCATTAGTTATACCGTCTTCAAATGACTATTTAAAATGGACTATTCCACCTAAGAAATTAGATAAAATTTATAAAATTGGCACATTTAATTTTAGAGTTGTCTTATCAATTAAAGATTGTAAACAAACAATCTTTATTAAAAATGAACATAAAGAAATTAGATTGTTATTTTCATTAGCAATAGATAAATTAAATAAAAAAGCTATAATTATATCCATTATACTTTAATTCAAATAGTAATTAAACCATTAAATCGATACTCCAGTATTATTAGGTTTAAAAGATCAAATACTTTTAAAATATAAATACTCAATTTTGAAAACTATACAATCAAATTTACGTAATGGTCATATTTACTTCAAATGCATACTAAATTTCTCTATAAATATAAAAGATCCTATTATACTGAATATATCAAGACTAACTCAACAAGAAGATTATAAATATTTTCAACATATTTATCAACAGATTTACCAAATTTATCAACAATGATCTTAGGTTTAATACAGACTAAGTATGCTTAATGAATGAGATATGCAATAATCAAAATAAACATGATTTTGAAACCATAAAAATATTGGCTCAGGATAGTAATTTAAAAATTTTAACATAAAATAATTAAATAATTTAACATAGACTAAGAAATTATACCAATAATTGATAAACACTTACATTGATGAGTAGGCGGCACTACAAATTGATTATTAATTATTGTATGAAATGGGAATTGAATACAAAATGTTGAAAGGAGATACAAAGAAAATGGTTAAGAGTATAGGAAAACAGAGACTTCTAGATGTGCTTCAAAGCTTGTTGTTATAACTGATACTCTCCTCTCCTCCTCAGAAGAATGTGGGCTCAAGAAAGTGATGCCCTCCTCTCCTCCTTACCTGCCTTTTGCAGACTTAGAGCTCATACTCTTGGTGGTTTTCCGTTGATTTTTTGTGAGTTTTCTCATCTTCTGTATTATGATCAGATGTTGGCTATTAGGATGACATTGTATGTCTAGTTTCTAATGTCAATTAATGCATATTTGAATCGAGATTTATTCAATTGGTGTAAATTGATATAGCATTCTAGTCAAATTGTCCTTACCCGGGTCTTTCGCACTACAAATAACAACATAAAAGCACTCGAATTATTGTTTTTAGAAAAACTTCTCTAATAATTAAGTTAATATTTGCTTGATGTGAGTAAGAGTGTTAAAAAAGTTATTGATTTTAGAACCCGTTTAAAAGCTTATGTCTCAGGAGATGTAATGGAGAGGTTAAGTTTATCAATGGAGCTCGGTGGGAAATAGATGGCATATGGGAGGAACTTCCCTTGTCACCCAAGATAGCCAGGGACACTCAGCCTTTAAGTAGAGAGAAAGGCTTTCAACTCGAGACCAACTTTTCAATGAGATTATTAGACTCCACTTATAGACTAGTTGGGATTCAAGGGAGAATAGGTAAAACATAGTGTATAAAAAAGCCAACAAATCACTCTTGGTTAAAATAAAACCTACCTAAGGTGAATGTTTCTTTTTCTTGTAGAAATTAGAATAGGTGAATGTTCTTTTCCTTGCGAAGATTAGAAAATGGTTAAATTTACTAGCCATATCTATGCATAGTAACTTCTATTTTTCTTTAGAAACTTTCTCCAATCTTTGTGAATGTAGGTTGGTGGAGTATTTTTAGGCAAATGGTCAAAAATAGCCTTTGGGAGGAAATGTATTTAGACGGATGGTTGCATATCTTATGTATTTTTTTCTGAATTGCATTGGGTGTAGTCATACTATCCAATAATATTTTTTTTTAATTTTTTTGTAGGCCTCGTTTTCAAGTGTGTTAGGTGGCCTTTTCGGCATAATAGTCTTGATACACATTGCCTACTAATTAGAGAAATAATTTATGGCCTTTGTTCTCGTGCAGATGCTGACGTATTATTTAGGCAAAACTTATTCGCCTTAATATATGATTGTGGTCGAGATTTTTTGGTGCTATCAACCATGCAAGGGTCGAGTGTCATTGAACTGCTTGATTGTGTGGTGACCGAGTAAGCTCTTCAACCTTGTCTTTTATCTGTCCGAGTTCAAGGCGTATACGATTCGAGAACAATCTCATCATAACCGAATTAAATTGATTCATGGAGTATGCTTCCTCTATTGGGTTTTAGGTAACATTCTTAAAAGTTCTATTATCAATGAACATGTCATCTAAAGACTCGTTTGGATTTGGTGCGAGAGTTGCCATATAAAGAGAAATAAAAGAAAAACATTCAGTATCTATTTAAAGTCCGATTTGAGTTTTATTTTTCGCCAAGTTTAAATATAGTTTTGTTTATATGATGTATTATTGTTTGATTTTTTTTTTATGCTTTCTTCTCTAATGAGTTCTTAAATGTTAGAGTAATATTTAACCAGTCATTCATACGAGTTATTGTAAAAAATTTTAAAAGAAGTTATATTTATAATCAAATACTTTTATAATGAATTTTTTCAGAGTTTGTTCAATAATTTTTTTATTAATTGAGAATAATTTTTCATATTAAATATTATTATACAACTTATATACTTAGTTGTATATTTTATTCACTGGACTCTCAAGTGATGGATTGCTGATGATTGATAGGAGATTCGGGTTCTTTTCTGTTATGTCGGTGTTATGTACATGTGCTCAACTATTCTGCATCATTAACTCCTTTTGACAAATGAACTCTTGGAATTGAGTAGTTTTCATGGCAGCAATGCAGTTTGATACTTCGGGTATTGTTGTGCTTGTTTGATGGATGCTGCTGCCTAATGCCTGGTTGATTTTGTTTCAAACATTAGCAACGCGGTCCATAGGCTGCATTTTGTGCATGAGTGATTATGATCTAGCTGTACAGAAACTCGCGGCTCGCTGCAAGCTCTACCGAATTTTCTGAAGCTGCAAGATGGAACCAATTTGTCTCTATAATACTTTAAACTACATAGCCGTCGAGTTGGATGTAAGGATATTTCAAGTGGCTATGTTAATAAAGACAGGTTGAGCAATCCATCAATTTTATGGATTTTGTTTGCAGCAGATTTCTTCCCTTAGCATAGAAGGCAAGATGGGGTTACCAGCTCTCGGACACTCAGTAGTAGGGATGTGAGAAATGCAAGATAGCTAATGGCTACATGAATTCAGCTTGGCCAATAGCTCCTTCCACTCGGTTTGGTTTGAGCTGAACTCGAGCCTGAGCTACTCTATTAGACATGTGAGCCTAGTTTAATCCTAGCCATAATGGTGCTTGAACCATTCTTCGCTGTGCCTAATCTAGTGATGTCTTAGGCTCTAGGCGGGCTAAGGTGCTAAGAGTCCATATAGTCTGAGATACTAGGTGTTATATAAGGCTTACCATAGATAAGTAAAGTGCTAATTAAAATATATATAAAAATATTAATCAAAATTCAAATATTTAAAAATAACAATAAAAATCTCTATATAAAATTAGTATTATAATGCAATAAAAAAGCATTAGACAGAGATATGTGTTTTCTAGTGCATGCACAATTTCAATATGTTCTAATTCTAATAATGGTCAAAATCCATCATATTATTCTCATCATAGCTATCATAATCAAAAAAGATGGTATTTGCAAAGTTTGATTTCGATTCGTAATGTTCTATACAATCTATATCGATATGGTTACGATTAATATCAATATTTTTATATATAGTTAGCACATTTTCATAGCATTAAGATGGCAACATCTTTTGACAAACTTACCTCTGTCAATCTTTTTTTTTTCTATAAATCTGACTATTGTCCTATAGTTTCAAGTCTGATATAGTTTTACATACTTGTCATACTACTTGGATCAAGATACTGATATTCATGATGTTTGGAGTCCTCATGGCTTCCAATCTTCCAAACTTGCCCACTGGTTTTTCAAGGAAGGTATGTTATATCAATAATTTCTAGTTAATTAACTTCCTCGTTAGCAGTCTACAAGTTGAACAAGAAATTCCCAATTTTGTTTTCGTCTTCTATAAATTCAGATAAGAAACTATTGGAGGATAAATCAACTGAGAAGTCAATTGCCCGGCTTTCACCGATAACTGGTGGGGAGGAGGGTGCATTCATAGTGTCTGATATGGAGGCCATGCTTCTCATCCCACCTTTTGAATCTAATCCTGAGACAGTGACAAATAATTCTACATCGCCTGCAGTTGTGATTGCAAAAAAGCTAAGTGAAAATAAACCAGAATCAATGCCATCGGTGCTTGCTTGTGAAGATTTGGAGCAGTCAATTCTCTGAAATTATTGAAAATAATTCAAATTCTCAGCCTCGATTCTTGCTTCAGATATAAAGGTCAAACGGCCTAAAACTGATATTGATGAGGATGCTTCCCAACAGCTAATGTCCTCGCTACATAAAGGAGTGGGATTGAAGGATGCAAATGTTGGTTCAGTTCACAATGATGTATGACGGATGGAAATGCCAAGAAATTCCATGGCTCAGGAAAGACCTTAACTCTCGAATCACTCTACGGGACTGCATTTATGAAGGAATTGCAATCAGTGAAGGCACCTGTTTCTGCCCAAAAAATATTCATTTGGGTTAGCTAGATCTGATGCTTCGGGTTCCTTTGGGATAACTCTAATTTCAGATGATGGCAGCTATCATTCTTCGTCCGAGGGAATTGGATTGAAAAGGATTAGTCATGGTTGCAGAAGTTTGGCATCAAATCACAGACAACAAATCAACTTGGGTAAGCTAGAAGACCATTGGTTAGGCTTTGATGACCCTAGAATCGAACTGGGATTTCGGAGGCTTAAACCGAAGTGAATTCTAATCCTGGGGGCTTTGATCGGCCAATCAAATTGAAACTTCCCGAAGATTACTCTTGGTGATCCTGTCAATGCTCAGAGTTCCATGATTATGCCTGATTTAGAAGTGACTAACGTGGAATTATTGTCATTGTCTTCAAACAAAGTTGAACAGTCTGTGCTTGGGAAAGAAAGCTTACCATTTCTCCACGAACCTTATGAAATGGTGAAGCCTGAGGTAACATGTCAAAATCTGCATGCACAATCATCTGCACAGTATCATCTCATGCAAATCAATGGTGGATGACCAGGTTTCCATTCTTTTGATTCACATCTTGATCATGTTTTTCGCCAGTTGAAGACCATGGGTCCGGGAGCAATGAGTCATCATGATTGTCCAACCCGTCACGAGTTTTCGGCAAATATAATCAATGCTGGAGTGCCGGAGTTTGATCATCATCGTATCCTACAGCAAATGCACTTGCCAGGTGATCTTCCTCCTCATATGCCTCTGGGATTTGCTGGTGGTGGATCGATGCTTCTTCATCCCGGTAATAATCCTGCTGGTTATGCTAGGGAACTTGACTGTATGCAAAGTGTTGGAAAAACGGCATCCTACCGGCAATTCAGGAACACACACCCCACAAAGGAATAAGGAAGAAGATGAGTGCACTGAAATTTTACGTGAAAAATTTTTCTCAATTAAGGAAAAAATTACGAGACACTTAATCCACATATAAATTTCACTATGTGGAATTGGTTACAAAAATCGCACAGTTACACAAGCCATTGAGGCAAAAGGTGAAGGATAGTGTACGAAAACACAAAGAATTTTACTCTTTTGTTTTCACTCACTACTCTTCTCTTTCTTCACACTTTCACACACTTAGAAACTTTTCTTTTCATACCCACACTGTTTTTCATGCAGCATACAAATATATTAATTTGCAATCACCTTGAACGGTATTGTATATACGATAAAAAACCGTCTCCATCAACAATGTATAAAATGGCTCTACAAATTATTGTGCTTTGCAGAGACGACGTCCAATCTGCAGGAATTGCGCATATTCTCTAGAAATCACGCATGCCCAGTCAATCTTCTGAGTTTGCACCCATAGGCTATACCGCTTATCTTGTGGATGGTCAAGTATCTATTGACCGACTTCTCCTCACAGCCGATTAACGCCTCATTGACTAGTTTCTTATCTCAGTTAGGTTAACAAAAAGTTGACCGCTGGCCATCCACTTGAAGTCATTCATGTATAAGTGTCAAATTTGCATCATACCTTCATTAGAGTCATCGGGCCTTCAACTACTCAGAGTTCTCGAACGCTCAGCATTCAAGTTTGCAAACCATATCCGTGCAAAGTCCTCGTCCTCAATTACTTTACACAACCTTAGCCGGTCAACAGTATGTTAACTAAATTCTTTTCTCAACCGGTCAACATAATGTTAACCGGTCATACAACTTATTTTCTCTCCGAAATTTTCAGTCAATGCTTGCTCCAAAAATTTTACTCCCACATTTTCCCACATGGAGGTGACCCCAACAAATTTTTCCTCACGACCGTGTGAAAACTTAATCAGTCAGACTAGCGATGTCATAGCAAGTTTCAAGTTTTCCCTTGGGTAATATTTTGGTTATCATATCTGACCCATTTTCATCCGTTCGGATCTCTCTACTGACAGTCGTCCTTCATCAATAATATCTCTCATCCAACAATATCGAATATTAATATGTTTCAATTTTAAATAGAATGAGAAGTTCTTACATAGATGTATAGCGCTTTGGCTGTTACAGAGCACCATATACTTTTCCTATCTCAAACCTAACTCTCGGATGAACTTTTTCATCCATAATGCCTTCTTGCTGGCTTCAGTGACAACAACAAATTCCGTCTCCGTAGTGAAAAGGGCAACGCATTTTTACAGCTTAGATTGTCCCTCCGACAAACTTAACCAAGTACCCCAAAGTGGATTTTTGAGAGTCAATGTCTCCAGCCATATCCGCGTTTGTGTAGCTAATCAAGTGGAGCTTCTCTCTTCCAAAACGCAGACACATCCTTGAAGTCCCCCAAAATATCTCAAAATTCAATTCATAGTAGATTAGTCCTTCTTCCCAGAGTTTGAGAGAAATCTGCTAATAGTGCTGACCCAGTATGTAATATCTGGCCTCGTGCATACCATGACATACATGGACTCCCTACTACTGATGAGTAGGGCACGCTTCTCATTGTAGCATTCTTAATATCCGAGGTCGGATACTACCGGCTACTCAGCCTAAAATGGTTGGCCAGTAGGGTGCTCACTGGCTTGGATTTTTTCATCTTGAATCATTAGAATACTTTCTCAATGTAATTTTCTTGGGACAGTTAGAGCTTATTGTTCTTTCGGTCGATAAATATTCTATTCTCCAAAATCTACTTCGCCGGCCTTAAATCATTCCGAACTACTTCTTCAACTCCTTAATTCGAGTAGTGTTTTGTCCGATGATCAGCATATCGTCCACATAAAGGAGAATGACGATAAAGTTATCTTTTGAAAACCTTTGAATAAATACGCAATGATTGGAAGTAGTATTACGGTAACCTTGGTCTACGATAACAAACTCAAACGTCTTATACCATTGTCATGGAGCTTGTTTCAGTTTGTCAGGGCTTTTCTTCAAACGACATATCAATTATTCCTTTCCATTGACCTCAAACCCCTCCGATTGCTCCATGTAAATTTTTCCTCAAGGTCACCGTAGAGGAATACTATTTGGATATCCAATTGCTCTACCTCAAAATCCAGAATAATTGCCAAACCAAATACAACCCTTATTGAGGACATTTTACCAAAGGAATAAATATTTTATCAAAATCAATGTCATTTTTCTAATTGAAGCCCTTTACCACCAGTCGTGCCTTATACTTTGGCTGCGTTGTATTATTATTTTGTCTTCAAACAGAAAATCCATTTATTCTTTAGGGCTCTCTTCCCCTTAAGCAATTCAGTTAAATCAAACGTATGATTCTTATGCAGCGAGCTTATTTCATCCTATATGGCTTACAGTCATATTTCTTTATTCTCATCCTTCATAACATTATTAAAATCTTCAGATTCACCTGCATCAGTAAGCAAGACGTACTCACCAGATAATAGGCGAACGGACGATTTCCTATCTCTCGTGGAGTGTCAGATATGGACCTCCTCGGTCGGTTGAGGAGCGACTTCATCCTATTGCCTCATTATTTTCTTTAGCCACTCCTGGGCCATTGACCTCGTAGTGAAGAGGTATCGAACGGACAACATCAACACTTATATTGTCCATCTGATCAATATCAGATTTGGTTTTCTTGCCAATATCTTCAATTATTTCACCTTTAACAAAGACCACGTCTCTTGACCGTACAAGCTTTTTCTCAATTAGATCATAAAGTTTGTGCCTAAGTTCATCTTTCTCGTAACCTAGAAGGACGCATTGATTCGTCTTTGGCTCTAACTTGGTCCTCTCGTCCTTTGAGACACGAATAAAAGCCTTGCAACTAGATGTCCGAAGATAGTCATAGGACGGCTCCTTTCTGGTCCACATATTCTCCTAAACTTCACCATTCGAGGGTTTTTTAGGCAACCTATTGATGACATAGGTCACCGTCTTCAAAACTTCTGTCCAGAAGGATCCAAGAAACTTTACCTCAGAGAGTAAGCACCTAACTCTTTTCAAGAGTATGCGATTCATCCACTTAACTACTCCATTCAACTGTAACGTTTTTTGTAGTGTTTTTTGATGCCGAATGACATGCTTTCAGCAATAGGTATCAAATATCCCAATATACTCGCCACCATTATCGCTTCGGATGGTCTTCAGCTTCTTTTCTGTTTGTCGTTCCACCAAAGTAGATAGTACTCAAAAGTATCGAGGACTTGGTCCTTGGTCTTAAGTGGATAAACCCACAATTTTTTTGAACGGTCATCAATGATCGACATGAAGTATTAGGTCACTCCGAATGACTTTTCTTTAAATGGTTCACACACATCAGTATGGACTAAGTCAAGTAACTCCGCCTTCATGGAGGATGAGTATCCATGGAATGAGACCTTTTGTTACTTTTTAGCCAACGATGCCACAAGTGCGAGGACTCCCCACTACTCGTTGCATTCATATCTTCGGCCACAGTAAACACTTTCATTATATATAGGCCGGAGCTCTTCTTTCCACGTGCTACAACCAGAAACCTCTGATCAACTTTTATTTTCTTTCACAGAAGGTATTGTAATAATTTTCACATCTAATTTGGCAACTGAAATTATATTTAACCGGATATTAGAAATATACCATACATCTTTCAACATTAATATTGTCCCATTATTGGTAACTAACAACACGTCACTTCTGCCAACAATTAGGGACATTCCTTCGTTTTTCATCCTTATTACTCCAAAATTTTTCGGAGTATAAGAAGTGAATAGTCCACTTTTGGACTTGGAGTACAAAGAAGCACTTGTATCTATCACCCAGTCAGACTCGTGATTCATCATACTCATCACGTCATCCATTTCACAAGTTAACAGGAGATCCCCTCCTATAATTACTGAAATCGAGGTCTTTTCTTCACCTCGTCCCTTTTCTGCTTTATTCTCCCTTTTAACATTCTTATACTTTCACTTGTAGTAGTATTTTTTGTTGTGGCCTTTCTTACCACAATGATGGCACTCAATATTTTAAAACTTTAAGTAGGACTTATTACGACCCTTTTTACTATGCTTTGGGCCGCACCCCTTACTTCTTCCCTGTGACTCAGTTAAGAGCATCTCGGAGCAAGAAAAAGTAGATGTCCCTTGAGATCGCCTTGCCTCATTTATGAGGAAGAACGCAACGACCTCGTGCAACTTAAGCGTATCCTTTCTTATTCCAAACAATAAGGTTATCACAATGTGGTCGTACGAGGCTGGCAAAGAAACTAGCAATACCAACGCCTTATCTTCCTCCTTGATCTTCTCATCAAGGTCGACATCTATATTACGATTCTGTTGAACTCATTCAGGTGCTTTTTGAACCTTTCCCCTTCGGACAAACACAGTCCATAAAACTGCTTCTTTACATGAAGCCTCGTTGTCAATAATTTGGATTTATATCTGCTTTCAAACTTCTTCCAGACCTCAACTGCGTCTGACAAGCCAAGGACCTCCTACAGCGTGTTGCTTGCCAAACACAATTTGATAGTACAGTTTGTAAGATCTCTCTATTCTTGCCATTCCTCATCGGTTAAGTTCTCCTACTTTTTATTCTTTTTTTTTCAGCACTTTCACTATTTTTTCTCAAGTCAAAATATTTTTCACCCTTTCTTACTAAAAGATGAAGTTACCTTACCTATTGAACTGTTCCACACTAAATAGTAAGTTCTTTGAAGACGATTCCCTTTAAACAAAAGTTCTTAACCAAGTCTTTAATACCATTTATTGAAAAAATGGCGTCCTACTAGCAATTCAAGAACACACACCCCATGAATGAATAAGGAAGAATATGAGTGCACCGAAATTTTACGTAAAAATTCATTCTCAATTAAGAAAAAAATCACGAGATATTTAATCCATAAATAAATTTAACTATGTAAAGTTAGTTACAAAAATCGTATAGCTACACAAGCCCTTGAGGCGAAAGTTAAAGAGCAGAGCTCGAGAACACAAAGAATTTCACTCTTTTATTTTCATTCACTACTTTTCTCTTCCTTCACACTCTCACACATTTAGAAACTTTCCTTTTCACACCCACACCATTTTTTATGCAACATACAGATATATTGATTTGTAATCACATTCAACGGTATTGCATATACAATAAAAACCGTCATCATCCATAATGTATAAAACGGCTCTGCAAATCATCGTGCTCTGCAGAGGCGACGCCCACTCTGCAGAGATTGCGCATATTCTCTAGATATTACGTATACCAAGTCAATCTTCTGAGTTGGCACCCATGGGTCATACTGCTTCTCTTGTGGATAGTCAAGTATCCATCGACCGACTTCTTCTCACAGCCGGTCAACGTCCCGTTGAGTAGTTTCTTATCTCAACTGGTCAACTTTTTGTTGATCGACTTGCCGTGCACCTGAAACCATTCATATACAAGTGGCAAATCTGCACCATGTCTTCATCAGAGTTCTCGGGCCTCCAACTACTTAGAGTTCTCGAATGCTCAGCTCTCATGTTCACGGACCATATCGTGCAAAGTCCTTGTCCTCAATTACTTTGCGCAAACTTAGTCAGTCAACAACATGTTTACTGGATTCTTTTCTCAACCGACCGGTCATACGGCTTATTTTCTCTCTGAAATTTACAGTCAATATTTGCTCCGAAAATTTCACTCCTTTATTTTTTCACATGGAAGTGACCCCAACACAAAGCTTTCTTTTCGTCAATGGTAGTGAAACTTCAGTGGTGTTGCAATGACTGTGCTAGGTAAAACTCTTACTTACATATTTGGTTATATAAATGAAATAGATAAGAATACAATAATTTATGGGAATAGTGTTAAAAAGTTAATATTCTTATTTTGATTGGTCACTTCTAATAAGTGAGAATTGAATTAAAAATTAATTTCTAATTGTTCTTATACACAAATAATGAGTAACAATAAAGAAGCATTTCCATTCTCACAGTATATATTATCTAATAGATTATTCAGCATTTCCATACCATCCCACCACCACCACCTGTTGCCATCACCCCACTAGCACCTAGCTGCCGCCACCCTACTGCCGCCATCTATGTTGGAAAAATGGTAATTTGTTTCCGAATAGTTATTCCATGAGAGCCAATAATAAGTAAACCATGATATATAAGTTTATTTATTCCTTGATTACAAAGATACAGAAATACTAATTCTTAACATATAGACTAATCAAATAGTAAAACTACTATTTCACTTGAGGATCTAGTTCTCTCTACTCACACATGTCTACATAAATCCGCGGATCCAGAAAACAAAAAATGCTATACTTTTTTAGTTCTTGAAAATTTTGAAGGAAAGAAACTATTAACAAAAAAAAATGAAAAAAAAATATATTTTTTCTTTTATTTAGATATGGACGGATAATCACACAGAAAAAAAAATATTTTTATAATAAAAGTATTTATTATTTTTGTTATCTAATGAAATTATTACATACCCTTAATACTTCAGTTTCTTACATATTTCAGTATAGTTTTTTCTTATAAGTCAAATATAAAAAAATACTTTCCTTTGTATATATTTTTTCTTTTCTGTAAGTTTTCGTAAAACCATACTAGCTCTTTAATAATGATACAATTGTGCCAGACAGCATTTCATGTTGGACTGTAGATTCGAGTAAGGAATTTGTTTGGTTTCCATGGTTTACCATTTATATCAAACGTAATTTTTACATGCTTAGCTCTTGTTAATGAGACCAGCTATAGAGCATTTACACTTTGAACTTCATTTTTGTACGGCTGCACAATCTACCATGTGTTTATGTACATTTTTTCCCCAATTTGCATTGAGGGGTTAAGCAATATCTACTGGTCTTCATTGTTCATTAGGGTTTCACTCTGAGCATCAATGGGTGGAGGTACCTACCTTACGTTTGTCTTTAAATGGGATGATCTTTTCTCTTAAGATGCATCAATTTGGTTCTTATTTGATTTATATTTGAAACATATGCCTTTAACTTTAGAGTTTTGTTATGATCCTGTTAAATATTTGACTTTTTTATTTTTATAATAGTTAAAATATATCTTTATAATATGAAAGGCTAATATTGTAACCATAGATTAAAATATTATTTTAAATTTTGTTCTTTATCACTTTAAAATGATCAGAGCCATTAAAAGGATGAGAAATCTAATATTTGGAAAGATTATAAGTGAGCTATTGACTTTATACCAAAGAGTTTTGCTTGCTTACAACTGGCTTTTTCTTTGTATCTTTGGCTGGTTTTTGCAAGATTATCAAATTAGAAAAAAACACTATTATACTACATATTTGCCATAATTTTGTCAAAATGATGATGATGCTAGATTCTATGAGATCATATCATTTTGGGAATTACCAAATTGTGATGTTATTTCATAGCTCAAGATATGGAATTCAATTTTATCAATATATTCGAATAGATTTCTCTTCATTCATCTTTATCTGTCTTTCTTAATTAAAGTAACAAAATTTGTGAATGATTTGGTTATTTTTAATTTTTTTTTTTTTCGATCATGACCTTATAAAATTAGAGTCAATTAGAAGTTAACAAAATTTCTTTCAATTCAAATATGAAAACTATCCTTCATTATGGAAAAAAAGCCCATTTTTTATCCGTAACATATGATGAAAAGTTTTGCCATTTTTAGAATTAAAAATGAGTGGTTCTTTAATTATATAAATGTTATTTTTTTTATTAAATATCAGGCCCATTAACAAGGTAACTTCTTCAATAAAATATAATAAAATTATATAGATTTATAAATTTACTTTTTTAACTAAGTATGCATCACATTTTGTGAAGAAGTTCTAACAGACATGGCTCCTATTATATTGGCCCACTCAACTAGGGAAAAAAAAAAAAAAAGTCTACTAAACAAGTGTCACGTCATATTTTTATAAAATTCTAATAAATTTATAGCAATGTATTTGGCATCCAATTCATATGATATTTGACCGTGATTAGGTTTTTTTCCTTGGTAATTTAGATCCTGAACTTGGTGGTATGACCAATCCTCCATAGGAACTTGACTTCTCAAATTGCAACCTCGGTCAAACCTAGAGCAAATGCAACCGATGGCCCCTGGTGGCCACATCCAACAAATTTATGGACATGATTTGGTAGGGTTTTTGGTATAGATATACCGCCATGATTGTTGTTATATTGCAAAAATATACTCTTTCATTCCGGTGTAAGATTACATAGGACTCTAACTGTGTGCTTATTTCATTACTTTTTCTTTCACTTTTTTTTTGGGTTAAATATGCTCGCCACGAGAGGAATGAATCAAAGATGTTGTACATTATGGATTGGTTGAATTCACCATCTGATCTTTGTTTCATCGAACTGGTTCGATTTTTGGTTCTAAAATGTGTTCTTGGATTTGGTTCTCTGTACAGATGGACACTCAAAAGGAAAGGACTAACGCCGAGCATGAGAGAAAAAAAAATAGTTCACCTTGAATCATTTGTAGTTTGTAAGACATGATTTTCTGGTTATCATCTTGCCTGACTGGTGTGTAGAAGTTTAAGAGTGCGTATCAAAGCTAAAAATTAAATAAATAAATAATTGAGATTATATTTAAGTAATTTTATATTATATAAATTTGAAAAATTATTTTAAAGATGTTTACTTTAATTTAATTGATGAATTTTTAAAATTAATTTAAATTTCAGGTCAAAAATTAAGTATTAAATTAGAGTAAAATAGATTGAGTGGTGCTTGATGCATTCCTTATTTATGCAGGAGTATGTTTTAGGCAGAATATTCGTGTCTAGGTTGTAATTGAATGGTATACCTGCATGTTTAGATCAAAGTGTTGGCATGTGATGTGCGCATGAAGGTGTTTGTGTATGATATAGATTCTTCTTTGGTGCCTAATTTCAACATTAACTAGTGTTCATGTGCTAGTTTTTTTATAAATAGTTTTTCTAATTAGTTTTAACTCATTTTTGCTGAACTTTTGAAGGATAAAAGAAAAAGTGAAGAGGAAAAAAGAGAGAGAAAAGAAAAATATAAATTTGATGAGATTTCAAGCAATTTTTTTAGTAAAATCAAATAAATGTAAGTACATTTAAGTTATTTTTTAAATATTTTTTATTTTAAATACTTATATATGTATTATTTTTATATTTAAACTGCTTTAAACTCATATGCATGTAATTGTGCTATCATTTTATAAAATTTTATAAACAATATACCTTAAATTTACACAAATCGTATTAAATACAAAATGTTTGTATAAATAATCTTATATGTTATTATATTCCATATATATGTTCCTACTTGTTCTTGATTTTTACATAAATGTCTTTACATATTTTCTAATTGTAAGAAAATGATAAAAATTATATAAACTATACTAGTTTTCTATAATTTTTGCATAATAGTTTCTACATATCTTCAAGTTACACATTAAAATTCTTGTATATTCATAATTTTTATTTTATTATTTCTATTTGTCATATATTTGTAGAAATATGGAAAAAAATTTCACATTAACATTGATTAGTGAAAATATTTTCTCTAATATAAAAAAAATAATATTATATTTGTATTCGAGTAGATTTTTGAATTTGACCCAAATAAGGACCATTATAAACAATTAATAAATTATATCTAACATTTATTAGTGTAATATTAGTAAAATTAAAGGTTGAGTTTAATATTTACGAATTAGAAAAGTATTGTTTGTTCCTAACTATAAAACATAATATTTAATCAGTCCACTCACGGGTATTTAATAATAACATATGCCTTTGATTATATGCAAATAGTAATATCTGAATTTTAATATTTATAATTTGTTGATGACATCATCACTGATCCTCGATTCTTTAAATGCTAATATAATTTTAGTATGATTTCGATATTTGTATAGTCTTATTATATCTAATCTTGATTATGCACTTTTCACATGTTTATTCAAAAATTGAGGTTATCAATATTTTTAGAATTTTTATCATAGCATTATTTTTAGTATAAATGCTGTTAAGTAGGGATGTTCGAGGATAGTATTGTAGATCTATGGAAGGTTCACAGCGAAAAAAGAAAGTATCTTGGTGGTCATCCTCGGATAGGTATCCAGCGTGACTTCTAGTTAGACAACTTCTTATATGGGTATTAGTTCATTATCCAGTCTGTATAAGGGTCCTTTTGAGCTCCTTAATTGACTTCTTTTAATCCCAATTTGAATGATGCATCCAAATAAAATAAATTTTTAGAACTTTCATTATAAATAATTACTCATTTCAATTGGTAATCTATACTACCGTTAGAAGTAAGCGCATTTACAATCAATGGGTCGGAATGTATATATGCCCTATTGAGTGTTAGGCTTATTTTAACATCTATTTTTATTAAATATCTAGATTATCGAGTTTGAATTAATTTACATGCAGCTGGATTGTGAGAAGGGAATTTATAGGGAATAGTTTTAGGATGTTTTAGCTATTATAATTGTGATTTGTAGCTTTAGATTTACATATTTTATTTCAATTTTTTGTTAAATTTGTATATGGCCATTGGCCGATAATGATGGTAATCATTATGCTTAATTAGTACTTCGAATAAACTTATGGTTTGATACTCCTTATTAGTTAAAATATGTTTTCTTACTTATTAGTTGTGGTAAAGTAGCTCATAATTTTAAAATCATTTTTGAGTGTAGCTTTTAAATTTTATGATTAAATTATTATTATATCATTATTTGGACTATTTAATGGTATTTGATACAAATTTACATCTTAGTATTGGTTCGAATATAAGTTGGTTGAATAATAAACGTTTGATTTTTAATGCAAACCTCTACGAAAATAAAATTAAGAAAATTATGAATTGTGAAATAAATAAATCCTGGCCGTTATATGTATATGTGAACCACTCTATGTGAATATGTATGTATTTGCTATTATAAAGAAAAATATCTTAGTTATATTTATTTTTAATGTGTTTTTGAAATGACTTTTAAAATAAATGGTAAAATTATTAATTTTTTAAAGTTTATGTCACTTAAATTATTTACTTTTTGATTTATCCTTGATGAGTTCAGTAAACCGAGTCTAAGAAGAAGGACTGCAAAAAAAGTAAATTTTCAATATAATTTGAAGCCCAATAAATGCACAGGCAAGCTCCAGTTAGTAGTCCTTACTAATTTGGCCCAGCAGCTTAATCATTCTGGCCCAACGAATGAGCCCGTACAATTTATCATAACCAACTGAACAAATCTCTTCAAAATAACCGTCGTACAGTAGAACTATCTACCTCCCACTAATCTATCATAAGCAATTGGTCAGAATAACACAATCGCCTTATCCTATTCATGGGCGGTTAGTCCAACCGTCCTTTACATCTATACTTACCCCTTTCATTCTCACGGAAAAAGGGAGAAATGGCTGAGAACCACCAGAGATGAAGAATCCTAAAAATATGGCTACTGAGGAGAAAAGAGAAAAAGGTACTATCGACTCTAATCAGGAGACCATCCATCTTAGAAGTCCATCTAGTGAGACGACCCAGAAGAGAGGTTCCAGAAGAGAGGTTCCAGAAGAGAGGCTGGAGAAAAGGATCCAAGAGAAGGCTCTTTCCTGAAGTCATGTGTTTCGTCCATAAGACCACACCTAAGGAGTCTAGCTTTCCATCTCAAGAGGCCAAAAGAACATCTCCGGAGTCCATCCTAACAGAGGCTCTTCCTCCAAGAGATCTTCCATTCAAGTGACAGGCAGAGCACTCCGATGAGCCTTAGACAGTTGTATAATCTACAACAACTCATCTAAGACACCTTGCTATGGGCACATTCCTAAATTGCCCACATGCTGTGTAACGTTTTCAAACACTCGCTTGTAAATATTGTCCGCTTTGTCACACAGACACACGATTCTGTTCCTGGTAGACGGCCTCCACCGCCCCCAAAATGTGTCCACTAGAAAAACACACAGTCTTTTAACCATCAGAGTCTCAGCAGCCACACAGGCACACAGCGTGGTGGATATTATCCCTCCTAACCACACAAGTCGCAGGGTTTTGTTCTGGTGACCCCCCGTAGATCCCAAGACGCGTCCATAAGGGAGAGGTATCCACGCCCTTATAAGGCACATTTCGTTTCCCTCCTCATCCGATGTGGGACATCACAGTTGTAGTGAATAATTAGAAATGATTACTGTAATTATACAAATTCATAGTAACACATAAAAGTACGACTGGATTGAATGGGAGGGGAACGAAGCGTGCCTTATAAGGACTATATACCTCTCCATTGTGGACGCGTCTTGGGATCTGTGGGGGGTCACCAGAACAAAACCCTGTGGCCTGTGTGGCTAGGAGGGACAATATTCATCACGCTATGTACCTGTGTGGCTGCTGCAAACTCTGATGGTTGAGAGATTGTGTGTTTCTCTAGTGGACGCGTTTTGGGGACGGTGGGGGTCGTTTGCTAGAAACAAAACCGTGCACTTGTGTGGCAAAACTTATAATATTCACAAGCGAGTGCTCGGGGACGTTACAAATGGTATCAGAGATGGGGCCCGGTTCGGTGTACCAGCGCAGACGCTAGGCTCCCAAGAGGGTGGACTGTGATGTCCCACATCGGATGGGGAGGGGAACAAAGCGTGTCTTATGAGGGTGTGGATACCTCTCCCTTGTGGACGCGTCTTGGGATCTATGGGGGGTCACTAGAACAAAACCCTGCGGCCTATGTGGTTGGGAGGGACAATATCCACCACGCTGTGTGCCTGTGTGGCTGTTGTAGACTCTAATGGTTGAAAGACTGTGTGTTTTTCTAGTGGACGCGTTTTGGGGGGGTAGAGGCTGTCTGTCAGAAATAAAACAGTGTGCCTGTGTGAAAAAGCAAACAATATTCACAAGTGAGTGCTCAGGGGCTTTACATGTTGGGCACATCTCTAGGCAGTCCCTCCGCGGGCGCACCTCTAAGCTATCTATCAATTGAGCGCATCCAAATTATCAATCCATCACACGTGCATCATCTATGCTCATATTTTAAATAATTTATATGATATTAAAGTTTTACACAATATTAAAAATTTTAAGAAAATTACATCAAATAATATTTTTTTTAAATATGATATTTTATTATTTTCATATTATTTTTCTGTTAAATAATATCAAACAAATCTTGTTTCTTTTTGGAGTTTTCTAGGCCAAGTTTAAATTTAATATTACATTATTCCTTAACCGATATAAAATTCTTCACTAGAATATTATTTTATAGTACTTTTTACATATTTTTACTGTTTTTATTATGTTATTTTAAAATATATTTCAGATATTATCAATACCATCATGATGATATATTTAGGATATATGATATAAAATCTTTCTTCTCTTTGTTTATTTACTATAGGTTATGTAATTTTACATATTTAATATTCAAATAAACCAAAATTATTAAAATTAATAACAGTCTAATTTACCCTCATCTTAAGATATATATATATATATATATTTGCTTGTACATCGAAATAAAGCATTTGTAAAGGTGTTTCTTTAATTTTTTTTTCTAAGTTATTTATAAAATTAATTACGTATAAGTAAATATCTATTTTGTCCATTTGACTTTTTATTTTATGAAAAAATATATAATATATTAAAAATATTATCCCAATTTTTTATATTATTAGTAATTCAAATGTATATCATAACATTTAAAATATCCACTAAATTTGGTTGACTTTCATTTTTATTTTTTTCATTTCTCCACTTATAATCCTTTTTATTAATAAATAACATGGTTTATAAATATAAATAAATTTACTCTAATTATAAGCAAAAACAAAATAAATTTTATTTTTTAAAAAATATATTAATTAATTTTATCAAAATTATAAAATAATAAAGAATCTTTTCTGCTATTAAGATGATGGCCGAGGGAAAAAATTTAAAACACTTCAAATTAGTAAAACGAAAAGAGGAAAGCAAATTGTTTTTATTTGAGAATAATAATTATTATTAATATTATTATTAATAATTAAATTAATTAGCAAAAATGTCTGAGCCCGGGTTCGAACCGGGGACCTCTAGTGTGTGAGACTAGCGTGATAACCAACTACACCACCCAGACGTTGTTGCTATGTGGTTTATTAAGATATTATATAATAATTATTGTTTGATTTTAATTAGACGACTGATAATTTTTAAATTTTTTAAAAAAATTAATTAAAAAAACAATTAAAAAATACTTATATATTTTTAATTATTCAATTAAAATCAGAGGATTAATAAAAAAAAAAAATTGACTCTACCACTCTTTCAAAAGGATGGGCTTCCCAATTTGCTTTCCCTTCGAGATTTCTCACTCTTCTTTTACATGATAAAAAAACTTTTTCATTTACTATTAATTTTTTAAAAAAATATCCTTTCAATAAAATAATTTTAAAAAATTTCTTAAAATAATCTTGTATTCAAAAATTGATTTACAAAATCGACTAAAAAGGGTATAACGGGAAATCATTTAAAAAGTCGTCTAATTCTCTTGGATAATATTATATTTTATTAATATATTTATATTAATGATTTTACATGATAATAAATAAATAAAATGTCAAGCCTGAAAATAAATAAAGAAGACATCAGCTATCAATGGAATATTTATGCCATTTCAATCAAATAAAATATAAATCCTCTAACATTACCGATAACAAAATATTAAAGAATTTAAAATCATTTCATATAATTAAAATGAATAAATTTTAAATTATTTGATTAAGTTATTTATATCTTTTAGTTTTTTAAATATTTTTTATCAATAATTTAATTAATAATTATAATTGCATTATTGTTGGGGAAATTACGGTTTTGAAAATTGGGGGGCCTTGATGAGAGCACCGCAAATCCCCTCAGATTCGGGGGTCCAACTCCTACGAAAGAGTGATCGAGTTTATCCTTTTTTTTCTATCGTTTGATTTTAATTAGACGACTGATAATTTTTAAATTTTTTTAAAAATTAATTTAATAAATAATTAAAAAATAATTATATATTTCTAATTATTTAATTAAAATCAGACAATTAATAAAAAAAAAAGGATTGACTCTACCACTCTTTCAAAAGGATAGGCTTCCCAATTTGCTTTCCCTTTGGGAGTTCTCACTCTTCTTTTACATGATAAAAAAGCTTTTTCATTTACTATTAATTTTTTTTAAAAAAATATCCTTTCAATAAAATAAATTTAAAAATTTCTTAAAATAATCTAGCATTCAAAATTTGATTTACAAAATCGACTAAAAAGGGTATAACGGGATATCATTTAAAACTCGTCTAATTCTTTTTGGATAATATTATATTTTATTAATATATTTATATTAATGATTTTACATAATAATAAATAAATATAATGTCAACTTAGAATATAAATATAGAAGATGATTCTATCAATGGAATATTTATGAATTTCCACCAAATAAAATATAAATACCTCAACATTACCCATAACAAAATATTAATGAATTTAAAAATCATTTCATATAATTAAAATGAATAAATTTTAAATTATTTGATTAAGTTATTTATGTCTTTTAGTTTTTTTTTAATATTTTTTTTATCATTATAATTTGATTAATCATTATAATTGCATTATGACCAGTTAAGTTTCTTAATTCGTTATCAACTATTAATTATTGTAGTTATAGTCAACCAACTGACTGCATAATTCTGTATCAACGTTTTTTTGCTTTCCAAAATCAATAATTAATTAAAAAAATACGATGAGATTAAATTTAAATTCATATTAAATATAAATTTTAAAAATAAAATATTAACTACAAAAAGACGTATATGTTTTCAGATCCGAAGTTTCAAATTCCAAGCATTCATATTTCCAATGCCACGTCAAAACCAGTGACAATTTATTTATTTAGACTCAGATATTTATTTAATAATAAATAAATAAAATATTATGTTAAAATTATACTTAATTAGATTAATAAGAATTATGTCTGATAAATAGATAAAAAATTATAATTATATCGATTTATAATTAAATTTATATTTTTTGATTATTTTTAATTAAAAATTTACATTTATATAAAAGCCTAGAATATAAACTACTTGAAAGAAATTATAATATTTCAAAAAAAAAAATTACCCAACAAAGTTTTAAATAAATAATATTTACACAATTAAGATAAATTTGATAGAAATAGTTGGAATTGGCCCACCTAAAAAGGCACTCAGTCTAGGAGAATCACAGCTCGTTAGCCCAAAGGACGGTCAACGTTCCAGTTAATTGGAGCAGACCTTCAGACAGTCGGGTGTAGCCTAAACCGGCTGCGGCTCAAACTAGAAGCGGCTAACGAACCCTTTCCCGCGCACAACAGATCATCTGCCCTAATTGGCCACGATACTGAGAATCTTCTCAGATGGTAATCTCCTCTAAAATAGAAGCTCTTGAATTAGTGCACATCCTGGTAGTAAAACCCCCCAAATCAGCATACGACTCACAATGAAAGTTTCAATATTCACGACATGTAACATCTTTGCGGAGGAAAGAATCCTCCTTTCTCGCCGTTGTGACCCCAAATGGCACCTACACTCCCTCGATGGATGAAAATGATCTCTTCATATAAGCTGACAGCCCGCCTTGCCATCTAAGAAAAGTTGACAATATCCGACGATTATAAAAAGTCCTAAAGACACACTCTAAAGGCATGTTCTCTCCAATACTTAAACTCGCACAAACAATTCATCCTTCAAGCAACTAATTGCCATTTTTTCCCCACTACTCTGTAATGTTCTGAAATTTTTATCCAATTTATTGGAGATTATTATTTTGGGTAATTTAGGTGTAAAAAAATTAATTAAATATCATAAAACTTTAGAGAATACTTGAATTTTGGGCCGGCGCCCAAAGTGTGCCGTTCGATTGTTCGGGTATCGATTTGGGGTTTTAGAATAAAGAAAATGGGGATTCGGGAGGCTGAAAAGAGGGGGCTTGGGCGAGGGTTTCGCGGGAAAGAAAAGATGCAAGAGAGAGAGAGAGAGAGAGAGGAGGGCTTCGCCGAAGGCGATGCTGGCGGTCAGCAATGGCTTGCGACGGCCACTTGTGGCGATGGCCAACTAGCGTGACACGGTTCAATCGACAGTAGCGCGGGAGGTTAGGGACGAGGAGAGGAACCACACGAAGGAAAATAGGAGGAAACAGAGGTTTTCGGGTCCGAAATATTATCGGACGTGAATAATGATATTTTACCACATATATGTTTTGTATGTTAAATTGTATCTGTCCCGAAAATTATGTATGATTTGTTCATGAAGAAATTCGAGATGGGAAGCCTAAAAATAATGCTTGGCTCAAACGGTAAGAATTTCATAAGCTTCAAGTTATGTTATGCATATGATGAAAATTATGAGAAGGCTTAAGTATTGAGAACATGAAACTATTGACTTCGGTTATGAGTTTTGACCATGGGCTTCAACTATGGGTTTCAGATATGGGCTTTGACCATGAGTTTCAACTATGGGTTTCAACTATGAGCTTCGACCACGAGTTTTGACTATGGATCGTTCTCCTGGAGTGAGAACTATGAAAATTTTAGATTTAAGAGTAAAATTTTTTAAAAAAGTAAGAAGTTAAGAACTTAGACCTAGGATGATCATTAGATAGTATAATTTGATCAGATAAGAAATTTGGATAAAATAAAGGAATTGAATGGCATTATAAAAGTTTTACTTTTATGTATGTTTTGGGATTTATTAATTGTTATTCCTTTCTGTATATATTTACATGTACATATAGTTATGTTTTAACTATGAATTTGCATGCTTTTCAATATTTTTATGTGACTTGCTGAATTTTTGGCTCTCCTTTACTATTTTTCTCCTTCCAGATGAGTATGAATTACACCCGATGAGGTAGGATAGAGAATTTGAGTCGACTAGGCCTAAAGGCATGGAAGATGATCTCATGAACTTAATTATGTAGTTTTGTGTTTTCTGATGGGATATTGTATATTTTTGATGTATTTTATACATAGATGTACTCACATGGTGATGATGATATACCCGTAGCATAGTTTCTATTATATTGATGAATGAATACGCTTTCGCAGGTTTTATGATTAGATTGGATACCTAGTGATATCTATTCTGAGCCAACGTCATACAGGAGTTATGACATTGATACCATGTGAGGTTTTGTAGCTTTTAGATCTTGTGTGTTGATGACGGTGTGTTGGTTAGATCATGGATGTCCTGATTTGTTGGTTATTGATTTTGGAAAGATTTTTATTGTTGTACAAGTTTGTTATTTAGGTGTTTGTATAGTCCTACGTCCACATTACAAACGGACCCTTCTCGATTTTCTATTGGGATACGGGACGTCATTTCTCGTTCTCAGCGAACCTAGTGGTTTGAAAAGCCAATCTTTACGGGCGCATTACAACCTAAAGCCACTCTACATCGAGTGAACCTCCGAGTCAGACCCACGAATTTCCTCCCCTATAACATTTCTAGCATATTTAGTCTTTATCATCTTTATTTTAGAAGAAAAAATTTCTGACTTAAATATCAAAAAATAAATCGGAGAAAAAGTCCTGTTGTTTTTCTCTTATTTCTCATCTTTTGTTATGGAGCGTAAGATTCAAACCACGTAGCAGCGAAACCAAGACCCACATCATCACGAACCCGTAAAGTAGTTGAACTCGAATCCGTTAAAGACTCAAATCTATGACAAATCAAAATTTAAAAAATAAAATTGTATACTTGTAGATAATCATAAATTATCATTAACCATAATCATAAAATTTAAACAAAAGATCTCACCATAATCATAAATTCGGTGTTCATTTCTCTTATCTACTCTCTACTTCATAGTGCTCATTGTGCCCTATTAATTGGCCATCTATTCCTGCCAATAGGTGAAAACTGTTCCTATAATTTGATAAGTAGGCCACCCGTTGTCCTCCAATAGATGTCTCCTACGTATCAACTCCGAGAAACATTCAAAGGCTACCAGAAATACCTCCAAGCCTATCAAGTTACATAAAATTCGTGGTTCTTCCGTTTCCGGCGGTCGATGGTCTACTACCGGACGGAGCAGAGGCCACCGTCGACTTACCGTTCGAGAAAATCCAGTACTTGAAGGCTGCTTTCGATCTCCTGCACCATCCCATAAAGAAAATCATTGTAAACCGATCACCCGATTGGGTAATCTCCGATTGCGGTTTCCCTCGTGTGGTTGTTGCTGCTCGGGAATGTTCGGTCGCTCTAATGATGTTCTCCGTATTCTCCGCGGAGCAACTTGCTTCGTCGGGCCACCGGAATACCTGATGGGCGAAGGTCAGAAGAGAGTAAGGGCAACACCGGAAACCCTAACAACGCCGCCGGAGTGGGTCACCTTCCAATCTCTAGTGGCTCTACGAAGCTACAAGGCAGCGGGATTCCATGCCGGATTCTATGGTAAGGATGCATCCGGCACAACAGATGCTGAACGGATAGGGAAACTGAAGGAAGGAATTCAAGCTTTGGGCATACGTAGTTGCATGGAGTTCGAGGCAGATACATCAATTTGCTACAAAATATTCTCAAAATTCCTGTAATACCTGCCGGTTTGCTGCCACCGGAAAAGCAAGATAACCAGTGTGAAAGCACAGATGTGAAATGGGATGAGGTTTTTCTGTGGCTTCACGAGCAAAATCCTCACTCATTCGTCTTTGTCGGGTTCGGCAGCGAGTGTAAGCTCACTAAAGAACAGGTTCATGAGATAGCACATGGGTAAGATCTGTCGGAGCTGCCATTTCTATGGGCTCTCAGAATACCCGACTCGGCTACCGGCGATTCTGATGCTTTGCCGGCACGTTTCAGAAACCGGACGAGCGGTGAAGGACTAGTGTGGTTCGGATGTGCTTTGCCATTTCTATAATCTTTTTATTTTTAAAATTTATTATTTTTTTAAGTTCATATAGCCCCAAGTGTCGTATCATTCTTAGAAAAAATGGGCTAATATTAGTTCATTTCTATATTTTGTGTTGGTATCCAAACATGCTTTCGAGGTTAGAACTAAAAATATAATTTGTGAGTGTGTTTCATCAATAGATTTTGAGCACAAATGAAATATACACGTCTTATATAAGTCGGTCTGAATTAAAATTCCTATACAATGAATAAAAAGTAAAAGATCTCCAAATAAGAACCAAACTTATTTGATCATTATACATTATTAACATTAAGAAATAAAATAATAGGAATCTCAAAAAATTAAAGAAGTTATGAGAGTCGTTAAAGTAGTAATAAATCCTGTTGATAAAATAAATCCTATAGAAAAATCATCTTGTTCAGATCTGATATATATATATAAAAAATTAATTCGTTTACAATCACGTGTCAAATGAATTGATTACACATTGAATAATTCGTCCAATTAAAAAAGTTGGTTATAGACATGCGTTGGACATTAACATTCCCTAATATGTGTCAAATGCTTTTATTTTTTATTTCACACCGATACATCTTCTGACATATTTAGGACATATTATGAACGCGTTGAATATCTTTATAAATTTAAAAAAATATCAAGGGCCATAAAATAAATTATAAAAAATTTAAAATATTCTTAAAAATAATATATTATAACTTATTTATATTGACTTGATTATGATTGTAATATCTAATAAATTTATTAATGTATTTAAAATTAAATTGAGTAGACTTAATTTTAGCATATGAAAAATTTCAGTATGTTAGAAAGGATAATAAAATATTAGGTATATAAATAATTAAATAATAATAATAAATAAATAAATATAATAAATAATAATAATAATAATAATAAGTAAGAATAAATAAATACAAAAAAGTTGTTGCCACATCATCCTCATTCTTCCGCTTTCATTTCATTCCCCACCTCATCCCTCTCCTCCTCGGATCCGGGGCGATGAATTTTTGTGGATTAAGTAGATTTAATTTTAGCCTCATCTTAACAGTACGACATGAAAAGATAATAAAATATTAGGTACACGCTTTTGAATGGATAATATAACGTAAACCGCTTGATTTTAAATTTAACCATCCAAAACACGAATAAGCAAGAATTTTACATCCGATACAAACAAGTTGTTGTCACGGTCCTTCTCCAACTTCCGAGAAGGATGCCCCCTCAATCCCTCCTCCTCTTCGTTTGGTTTCTCTCTCTCTCCTATTTCCTTCTCTCTCTCTCACTCGTAACGGCCTCAGCAGAAGGGCCGTTCGAATTTTCAACCACTCTAACGATTTCTCCCCGTTGTAACCATCTGAATTCCTCCTACTCCCCACCGTTTCATCTCCATGGCCCATTTAATCAACGCTCTAGTGTGTGCGTGTGCTGGCGAGTGGAAGAAGGAGAAATCGAGCTATGAGTGGGAGCAAAATGAGACGCGGTTCATCACCGAGGCGTCTTCTTCATCGCCATTGTTGATTTGCTGCTACTGCCATCGTCTTGCTGTTGTCGACTTTGAAACCGAAGCCAAAGCTGAAACTGAGCCGTGTTCAAGGATCGTGACATTAGAAAAGTGAAATCTCTCATCTGTCACTTTTCCTCAATTTGCAAGTGAATATCCCCTGCTGCTTTCACACTGAAATTTGCAAGTAAATTTTGTTTCATGTTCTGTTCCTTTGTGGCAAATGATTTCCTTCGTGGCTTCAATTCTCTGTTTGCTTCGTTAATAAACGTTGATCTGCTCCTTCTTCCTCTTAAATTTTCACCCATGCTATGAGATTGCGTTATGAATGGAGGATGAGGAAAGGAATCAGAAATGGGAAAAAACAAAGCATTGTGTTCTGTTTTGGCCGAAGGGTTGTGAAGGAGAGATTTATAAATTTTGGTGATTAAATTATTGTACGGTTATTGTGTGTATATATGTATATTCA
The DNA here is from genome assembly GCA_033239525.1 of Nepenthes gracilis. Taxonomy (NCBI): domain Eukaryota; kingdom Viridiplantae; phylum Streptophyta; class Magnoliopsida; order Caryophyllales; family Nepenthaceae; genus Nepenthes; species Nepenthes gracilis. The sequence continues at coordinate 12,555,468 of BSYO01000023.1, read as the reverse complement.
TTTATTGTGTAGCCGTGTGTGTGGATTGTGTGGGTGTGTTGGCAGTGAAGGTGTGTGAACTGCTATGTGCGTGTGTACTCTGTGAGGTGGGGATGAATGGCTGGTATGCGGTCGTGTATGTGCTGTATGTTCGGTTATGGAAAAGCAGCAGGTATTGTGTCTGTGTTCGTTGGGTGCAGGTATGCTGGTGGTGGGTGTGGACGGCTGGGTGTGCAGGTGTGTGTGTGTGACCGGGTGTATGTGTGTGACGGTGTGGGTGTGGGGGAAAGCAGCTGAGCTGCTGTGTGTGCGTGTGTGTGCCTTGTGTAAGTGGGTGTATTGTGTAATTGTAGGCATAATGTGCAGATTGTGTGCGGGTGTAGAGAAGTAGCAGGTGCTGTGTGTGTGCGCGAGCGCATTGGTTGTGTGTGTGTGTGTTACTGTGTGCTGTGTGCGTGTGCGTGTGGGGGTGTGCTGTTAGTGCGTGTGAACGCTATGGGCGTGTGGGCAGGGAGTGTGTGTGTAAGTGTGAAAATTATTTGAGAGAATTTACGGTGGTCTATTGGCGGTACGTATACATATATATAGATAGTTGATCATCTGATGGTATGAAAATGGAAATTGACCGTTTCAATGTAAATCATATCGTAATGCTGAGAAGGTTTCGCATATTAACGGAATGGAAGACCAATTGGATAAATAAATTAACTAGAGATTTTATATGTCGATCCAATGGTCATTTTCTCGTTCTGGGATAAATTTCTTTGTATTAATTTTGATGGCGTGAGTAGGGTCCGTGTCAGCATCGAACGACGTTCTATTGTTGATATTGCAAAACTTTCTTTGCATTATACTCGAATGTGTGAGTAATTGAATTGTTGATTTTCTATAGTTAAAGTTGAGGAGAGTGTATGAAAATATAAATGTATCTTATGGCTATATGATCATCGTAGATCATGATATCGAGGGTATCATAAGAGGAGATACTGGATTTGACATGTGAGTTACCTTCCGTGCATGGTAAAGTTGGAAGAGGAGCATGTAGATAAGATCACCCGTGCCTGGTTGAGTCAGATGATAAGTATGCTCAGAAGACATCTGTACTTTGTTGGACAGAGTCTCTATAGACTATGGATTTGGTCGGAGGTCAAACTTCCGAGTATCAGGTAACCCGTGTAAGTATCCAACTGTCGGGGGATATACATAACATTTGGTTCACAATGGCGGAATAAGATCCAGGAGTTTCCTTTAGATATTCTATGATTGTGAGTACCTCATCAATTGTGTTAGCAGTATCCTTATGTGGATCCTGTTACATACGGATTCGGTGAAATCTATATTGGTTATTATCACAATTATGCCGATAGTTCTTGCTGACATATAGACCAAGGAATCCCTACTCATCATTGGTGTCGGATTTCAGGAAATTACCATTGATTATTGGCACTCTTATTATTTTTGGATGTATAGGTCAATTGGGATCGATCTTACTTAGAGTCGTATTTACGATGTGTTATAATTTATCTTGGATATAGTAGGTTGTTAGAGTAATGTTGAGACCCTTATAGTTAATATTCGAGATTGTTATTATTTTAGCGTTTTTAATTATTATCACTTGTTAAAATTTGACTCACTCTTACATTTTTTTGGCTCCAAATTGAATAGACAGCGTCTAATTTGGTGAGAAAAACATTCGTACAGTAGAAAAAAATACCGGTAGAGAAGAAGGTCCTGATGGCTGGATGCTTTATGTCGTGGAGTCATCAGAGTTTAGATTGTCATAGAGATTGACATATTTTTCTTTTATTTGAATTATCTGTTCTTTGATATGTCTTTATGGATGATGGATGAATTTATCATGATGAAATTAAATCAAAAGAATGAAATAGTTTGAAATATAAAATTATTATATTTTGTTTTAAATTTTTAATCCGCATGTATGATTGGAATCATATGTTTGAGTGTTTAGGCTCGAGCCATCACAATTATAGCTCTTGTTGTGAATTTGTTTTAAAATAAGAAAACAAATATATATTTTTATTATTAATTTATAATAAATTAATAGCTATATCCAATAGAGATAGCCAGAAATCATTGGTTGGTTAGCATATGTTTCTCAAAAAAATAAAATAAAATAAAATAAAATAATTTCATAATCAGTGATTGTGAAATATATTTAGGAAAATAATATTTAGGATTACATTTTGAATACTTTTAAGAAGTCTATCTTAACCTGTTGTTATACTTATTTATTTATTAATATAAATAAATAGATAAAATATTATGTAATTTTAAAATATCTAAAATATATTAGCTAAACTTTGTTTTGGGTATCTGGGCCAAATTAAATTGTGCCAATTGACAAGTACATGTACTTGATAGATCCAGCAAGAAAATAATAAAATCTAGATCCAAATGTCAAATTTTGGATTATCAGAAAGATAATTTGTTAGAAAGTCACACCATCTTAGAAGTTATATGATCAAAGAACCATGTTGTTCAAGAGATCATATTATTAAAGAGACACATTATCAGAAAGATCATATAGTCAAAGATCTAACTATAAAAAGGATGAATTGTCAAATGACTTTGCCAACTATTTGGAAGGTCATGTTGTCATATCCACCCAAACAAAATTACAAAATGGCCTAGTGCTAAAATTAAAGTTAAATAGCCAGTGCCAGCTGCATACCATATCAGTATTAAACAAAAGTGCACAATTTAGAAGTTATTGTTGCGTTAAATAACTCACGAATATCCTAGTAAACTCATGATCACCGAAAATAGTAGTTTGGATTATGAAATTAGTGAGATATCATACTATATAAAGATTACATTTAGATGGTTAAAGAAATTACCACCACTAATCCCAAATTCACATGGATGTATCGATGCTAGAAGTTCACCAATAGGCCTGACACAATATCAATTGATCAAGGTGTAAAGGCTGTATCTTATTATTTAGAGGAGTTGTCTTCCCATCTAATGATTCCACCCAAAACTTAGCCATTTATAAGATAAGCTTGTGACCTTTATAAGTATAAAGATTCGTCATATCAAAAAAGACATGATCTACTTAAAAAAAAAAAAACTCAACACTTACTTAACACTGAGTCTTGCAATACTTAAATGTATATATTTTAACATCCAAATTGATATAATTATTTCACTGCAATCTTATTTTATATTTTAATTCATTTAGCATAATTGCTATTTCAAACTTTAGAGAAGAAATTGGAAAACTCTTATGTCCTTTTATTTTCCTTGTAATGTGTTGAATCATAGAATATAAATTCTTTAATCTAAACGATTTTTAAAGGATTAAACCTTACTATCATCATGAACGGTAGAGATACCGCCGTCCCAAGTCCTCTTCCCCCTCTATTACAATTATTTTAATGATAGTAAGTTGATTAGATGTGATAATTGGACCATTTTACCCATAGCACGACACAATCTAAATTGTATAGTAAGTTTATCTGACGCAATAATTGGATTGTCTTACTCGTGACATGACATAGCATAGTTCATTATGGATTATCTTGGAAACAACCTATAATGAATAGTATTGAATGATATATAACACAATCTAATATTTTAGTTTGTATCAGTCTATATGCTAGTCGACCTTCATGCTATACTGACTTGTTACACAAACTTCTTGTGTTGACACTAGTATGAATGGATTATGTTCAGAACAATCAATTATTTAAATTTTTTAAAAATTATAATAGTTATGTGACCGTTATCTTTTTATATAAAAATAATTAAATAAATAAATAAACTATAAATACACACCCCAACCCTCCTGTATTTACACCACTTATATCTTGACACATTCTTTCTATTATCTACCCTCTTACTCTTATACAACTAGTGATAGTTTAATTGTTATATAATTATATTATGTTTTTAATTTTAATATGTAAGCCCATAAATATCCACATGGATGTGATAGGGCCATTAACCAATCTATAGCCAATAGCTTAATTATTAATTATGACATATAACTTTTTTAATTTCAATAGCAAATAAATACAAAAAATTTATTATGATAATTTCAAACCTATTGCACCACATATATATATATATATATATAATAATTTTGAAATATCAAAATTATAACCAATCAAATATACTAGTACCTCTTCTAGTTCTGATTAGACTTTCAGAAAATATTTTAACACGGTATAACAACTTTGTAAAATTAAAGTAATTAATGATCAGGCATTGACCATTTGTAATAAATATTTTAAAACAATTATTCTTGTTAAAATTCTTAATTTACCATATATTTAAAGTGACACATAGAAATGCACAAGAGATAGAAATAATCCTCACCTTGTTAGGAATAGTGTATGGTTAGAAATTTTTTAGACTTATTAGAAACTAAATCGGAAACAAATGCAAAATATATAGTTCACTATAATAGTCTTTTTCTCATGACAAAAAATAATAAGTTTAGAAGGTATGTGAAGAAATGATTTACAATACAATCATGTAAAAATGACCTGATATACAATTAAAAATGATACTATCTATCTTTTTTAATATTTTAAATAAGAATTAATTTTAAAATTAATGTAAGTAAAATCTAAAAGTTTTAACTAACAATGATTGGTCATCACATAAATTGAGAATAATTGGTAAAATATATAATTTACTCCGAGAGCCATTTTGTCTTGGTGAGAGGCTAAAAGTTTAAAAGATACAAGTAAAAATATTTATAATTTAGGTATGTGATATGCCTTGGATTTGGATTGTTGACAAGTTAGAGTGCCACTAGGACTTCAAGCTTAAATGAAGCGGGTTCAGTTCTTCGTGCTCCTTGGCCTGGATCTTGTACACCACAACTCAAAATTAGGATGTTAGAGGATTGATAATATTCGTTTTTCAATACGTTCTCCAACACTTAAGTGAATAATTTTTCTTAGGAGATGAAAAATGTAGAAATAAAAATGTACAAATGATGATACAAGGAGGTGGTTTTTTTTAGTTTAATTCAAATGTTGTGCTTCATGTGGAGCGAATTATATGGTGATGTGCTTGTGAGGAGCAACTTTGATGTCTATGGGCGAAAAGGGTGTGGGAATTCTCCTGATACTCTGTGGATAGAGTGCAATCTCTTATAAACTCTTTAGAAGTAGCATTTGAGGGTTGGTATCAATGTTAGTGTAGGTATCGATGTGAATATGCCCTTAGAGTCGGTTATAAGAGCTCTTTATAGCCTATGGGTTAATCCAGTTTTACTTGGGTGATAAGGCTGGCTACCAACTACTCCGTGCAAATTTGGTAAGTTGGCAAGAGGATTGCGGACACCAATTCAGATAGCTATGACCAGTTTAAGAAGATTCTTTCCTTCCTTGGGGACATACTGTACGCGATAAATATTGGGGTTGTCATTATGAAAAATATGTTGAGTTGAGAGTTGTCATTTCAGAGATCGCGATTTGGGATAATATTCGGGATCCTGTCTATTAAGGTAGGTATCTTCAGTATGCAGGAATGGTGTTTTGAACAGACCGGATTGGGTCGTAGCCGGCTTGGGCCACAACCGGCCAGCTGAAGTATTGTTTTTGGTCAACAAAAATGTTGACTGGTCTACGCACCTGTGGGCCGCACAACTCTTGAGCCTGCTACCAAATCCATGGAACTTTACACTGGGCTGGCCCATTTCCCCCATTCCCATCAGTATATAAAAATATTTTGATATACTATTAAAGATAATACTATCCATCTTTTTTTATAATTTAAACACAAATTAATTTCAAGACAAATGCAATTAAACTATAATATTTTTAATTAGTAATGTGTTGTCATCATATAATAACTTATCTTATATTTATATTTTCATGTATTAAATTTTTAGAAATCAAAATATATAAAAAATAATTAGTTTTAAAGTTTTTGATCACTCACATAATATTTACACAATTTTTAAAGCAATAAATAATAATAATATTATTATTATTATATTTAATAAAATTTTTCTATCACTATTAAAAATATGATAAACAATAATATTTTTTTTATTTAAATATGATGGTATGCCCATAATAGGCTCGCTCAATAAGAAAAACAGTTCAAATCCAAGAATGCTCATGTGTGCAGTTGGACGGTCAATGCTAGCATTGACCGTATGAGAGACAACTGGGCGGCCAACATGCTCCCATGAAATGGTCAACATTTCAATTGACTGGAAGCACTGTAGTAAGCAAACCCAAGGGGAAAAACCTTACATGGGCCATGCCCAATTCGGCCCACGCTTCCATACACAACAAGCAACGGTCCATTTTTCTAATTTTGCATCTTCCTTGAAGCCAATTTGCACTAAAAAGGATATCAACGGATTCAACGCCCTTCCCATGAGAAAGGTGTCAGATTCTCTCTTTTTGCCTACTGTAAACTCTAACGGTAACAAAAACGTAGAAGAAAAATAAGTAATCTTGAGAACCGTTGCCCACCAGAAAAGGAAGCAATCCCAATAAATTGTACAGGTCAAGCCTTCCTATCCAAAGAAAGCCACCCAATACGGTGCAAGAATCGCGCCTTCTTGGCTAATGAAGGTCGCTCTACCCTCCATCTATATAAATTCACGGAGTCTCCACTTTAGGGCATGCCAACTTCTAAGCATACAGGCGCTAACTTCTAAGCATACAGACGCCAACCTCTAAGCATATAGAGGCCAACTTCAAAGCATACAAACGCTCACTTCAAAGCATACAATCACTTACTACAATAATCTCACATTCAGCTTTCAGATTCCAGAGACACCATTCACTCTCTAAGATTTGTCCTTCAAAGCTTCCACGCTTACAGGACTTAATCTCCTACTTGTTCCCCATGAACACTGAGTTGAAAAAAGTGTGCTCATCACGAGCTGCCAGAATGCCTCTTACGTCTGAAAGTGAACACTCCTTACCCTTTCATTCACTCTCACTCTCAACTCTCATTTCCAGTTACCTTCTTAAAAGTCGAAGGCCTATTACTGACTTGAGTATTTGAGTATTTTTGACGGGATAATATCCCGTCGGTACCTGATTTCTTGTTTGTTGTAGCGGTATGCAGGGTCTAGATTCGGAGAATGGAGCTGGATCCAGACGATTAAGTTAATTTAAATCTGTTCGAAACTCGAATCTAAGGACGCATCATTGGCGCCGTCTGTGAAAAACGCTTACGAAAAGCCTACCACGTTTTCCAAAAATATTCTCTCATCCTCACCAACTGAACCAACCAAAATGGCGAATATAAGAGTACAAGCTAATGAACCAGCTAGAGACGCGACCTCTCCTGACCAAGACTACGCTGCTGGTGCCATGGTTAACGGGATGGTTAACGGGTGCCAAATGATTTCAAAATCACGGTAGAGCATTATACAAAATACCAACAAGATCCTCAGATGCTCTGCTCTCGACAAGAGTGCTCACAGCTAGGGGCTCCGCCCACAGTAATCCCTGTGCCCGCCTCCAGGAGAGGAGGCCAAAGGAAGAAGAAGCCGACCAAAAAGCCCAGAAGGTCGGCCAATACTCAGATCCCCGAATCTTCACGTACTCCAAGCCAGACCAGACTTGAAGAGTGCTCAGGAAGCATAACTCCGAAAGAAAGTCCGAAACAGAGGAACCCCTGATACTCTCGGGTGGAGAACAGAAGCCCGATCCAGGAGGGAGCCTCCAGGATAGTTAGATCCACTGGAGGTAGTAGCCGACTGGCTATTGGCCACTCTAGGGAAAGAACGAATTTGAGGACTTATCTCAACTCCAAAAGACCAGCCAACACTGCTCGTACATACCCCAGGTTAGAGAAGATTTGAAATCGCGTGTTCAAGGATGATTAGCACGCCATTGATCTAGACAAATCTCCTTTCATAATGGAGATCCTGAATCATCCAATGCCAGCCAAATTCAAGATACCTCCCCTTAACTCTTACGATGGGAGCACTGATCGATAGATCATCTTGATCATTTTCAAACCAATCTGAGTCTGCAAGGGTTGGAGGATTCGACGACATGCCACTGCTTCCCACTCACGTTGAAGGAAGATGCTCGTATATGGTTCCACCACCTCCCTTCATATTCAATTGGAAGTTTAAGGGAGCTGACTGATCTATTTTTAGCTCAATACGCTTCTAGTCGCCGAGAGAAAAAATAGTCGTGGCACCTCTCCCACATCCAGTAGAAATAAGGAGAGAATCCACGGAGGTTTCTAGATCACTTCGTGGCGGAAGCCAGGCGGATCCTTAGGCTCACAGAGGAAATGAAGTTGGGCAACTTCATCTCCACACTAACGTACAGGAATTTCTTTAGGCACCTGGCAACTAAGAACCTGCAAACCTTTTAGGAGGCGGAATCAATCACCCAAGCTTACGCGGCGACGGAAGAGGCCAAAGAGGCTAAACGTCCAAAACGGACTCAACAACCTTACCCGTTTTCTGGAGAGGGAAAGAGGAAATACAACGGAAGAAATCACTCCCACCGAAAGCACCACAGGATCGGACCACAAGAGCGCAAGGACTACAGGCCCACCAGCCCAATGCCCATGACTGATACACGTTCAAACATCCTTATGCTGATCCGTGGGAAGAAGTTCCTTAAGTGGTCAAAACCACTTAAGAAGGCGGAGGAGAAAATGCGACAAAGTACTGTAATTTTCATCGATCTCCCGGGCACTCCACAGAGGATTGTAAGACCCTCCAGCAGGAGATTGAAGAGTTGATCAAAAATGGTCATCTCATCAGATTCGTTAAGGGCCTTGGCCAGAGCTCTGGCACTATGGATAGAGAAGGCCCAGAGCCTTTCACTCCATGAAACTGAATTGCAGCAGGAGTGGTCAACATAATCACCATCCGGCCGGCCAAGAACCCAGCGAACAATAAGGAGTAGCAGATTGGGAGGAAGAAATAGTGCACTGTGGACAACGTCATTAGTTTTAGTGACGACGACCTCGCACATGTAATTTTTTCCCATGCGGATCCTCTTGTTGTATCTACACTCGTTTCGAACGGTAGAGTCGACTACCAACTGAAATGAGAATTCATTGACAATGAAAATTATTGCGATTTACTTTACTAGGATGCGTTCTTTAAACTTGGCTTAAAAAATAACGAATTCAATCCTGCCGAATGTCCGCTGTACGGCCTTGACAACGAACCCATACCCTTCCAAGGGATGATCCAATTAGAAATCACTGTAAGCACATACCCAAAAATGGTAAATCGTACACTTACCTTCTTGGTAGTCGACCCGTCCTTCGTATACAACGCTATACTAGGCCGACTGTGTTTAACGATGTTCGGGACCGTTACTTCAATACCACACCTCAAAATGAAATTTCTAACACTATATGGTGTGGGCGAAGTGTTGGGTGACCAACTCACTAGGCATACATATTACATGTCCCAAATTGCTCCTAGCTGTAGCACTAGAACAATGGGAAAACTCGACCATCGAGGCAAAATAACCTTACAGCAGGCACAGTCTGGTGAGGCAACCGACCTAATTTCACTGAACCCGGAGGATCCAAAAAAGTGCGTACAGATCGTTGGCTCACTCACGGGTACATCAGAGAGCCGACTTTCTGCGATATTCGTATGGACTATAATTCCGGTAATGGTCCACAAGTTGAGCCTCGATCCTTACCGAAAGCCCGTCAGGTAGAAGCAAAAAAATCACTTAGAAGAAAAATTGGTCACCATCCTAAAGAAATCTGCTATGAACGCAATTTATCGAGAAGTCCAAAATTGGCTCTCCAACGTTGTCTTGGTAAAGAAGAGTAGCAAAAAATAGCCAATATACGTCAATTTTATCGACGTTAACAAAGCCTACCCGAAAGACAGCTTTCCTTTACCTAGTATCGATCTGCTAGTGGACTCGACATCCAGATATGGACTGTGGAGCTTCATGGATGCTTACTCGGGTTATAACCAGATCCGAATAAGCCCGGAGGATGAGGAGCATGCCTCGTTTATGACAGATCAGGGCACTTATTACTATAATGTAATGCCTTTTGGATTGAAGAACGCATGAGCCACCTACCAACGGTAAGTAAATAAAATGTTTGAGAAACAAATCGGCCGCAATATGGAGGTTTACGTCAATGATATGCTTGTCAAGAGCAGAACCACTGGCGACCATATCCGCGATTTGGTAGAGTCATTTGAGGTGCTTCGTGAGCATCAAATGAAGCAAAATCCGACCAAGTGCGTCTTCGGGGTAGCGTCAGGAAAATTCTTGGGTTTCATTGTCTCCCAATGAGGGATCGAGACAAACTCAGAATAGATCAAGGCCCTCGCAGACATGGCTCCCCCACGGAGCATTCAGGACGTCCAGCGATTGACCGGACGACTGGTAGCCTTGTCCTACTTCCTAACGAAGTATAGTGACAAATATCAGCTATTCTTTAAGGCTTTAAGGGGGACAAAATCAAACGGATTCTAATAGATGATAAATTGCTAGGAAACCTTCAATGAGTTGAAGCAATAACCGACTAGCCCACCATTGCTAACGTCACCCAATGATGGAGAGGAGCTGTACCTCTACCTTACGGCATCAAAGGTGTCTCTCAACTCCGTCCTCGTACGCCAGGACTCTGACACCGAATGACCAATCTACTATGTAAACAAAACCCTGATCGGCCCAGAGACGCACTACCTGCACACAGAAAAGTTGGCCTTAGCTCTCATATTCTCCACACGAAAACTAAGGCCCTACATTCAGGCACACCGTACAATAGTTCTCGCCGACCAGTCTTTGAAGAGCATTCTCCAGAAACTCGATGTTTCCGGACGGCTGGTAAAGTGGGCTATCGAATTGGGTAACTTCGACATCGAGTTCCGGTCTAAACCTGTCATAAAAGTAAATACTCTAGCTGACTTCATTGTCGAGACCACGATCCCAATTCTCGAATAGTAGCCCCTAGAGAATGTGGGATAGAACGAGAGTGTTTCAGAATGAGTACTCCACGTAGACGGATCATCTACGGACACAGGCAGTAGTGTCAAGGTGGTCTCGAGGACCCCTGATAGGTTTGAAGTGAAGTACTCAGACTCAACTTCTCGGCCACCAATAACGTTGCCGAACATGAAGCCCTATTAGCAGAGTTAAGATTGGCCAAATAATACTTAGCCAAACGACTAGCTATTTATAGCAACTCTGATCTAATTGTCAATCAGGTTAATGGGAGCTTCGAGGTGAGCAACCCACACTTGGCCAAGTACTTGACCAAAACAATGGATGCCGTCCGGAGTTTCGACAAGCTAACCCTAGTCCATGTTCCAAGAACTAAAAACTGGAAGGCCGATGATCAGTTGGCCAGAGCAGCAGCGGTCGAAATCTAGAGCAATAATCAAAGGGCATGAGGGAGGTTCTGAACACTCCCAATATAGAAGAACAGGAGACAATACAGATCTCCGGGATAAAAAATTGGACGATGCCTTACCTAACGTACCTAGTGGATGGAGCACTGCCAGAAGACACAGAGGAGGCCACGCAGATCAAGAAAATGGCCGGCTGGTATACTGTAGTCGACGGACTGTTATATCGCCACGTTTACTCAACTCCGTACCTCCGGTGCCTAACCCCTGAAGAAGCTAACAATGCCTTGGGCAAAATGCACCTTAGGATTTGCGGATTGCAAGTCAACGGCGAAAACCTAACATTCAAGATCATACGACAAGGCTACTATTGCCAGCTTCACGGCAACCTTCACCACCAACCATCTATCGAGCTGAAGTCCCTCCAGCCCTTGACCCTTCGCGCAGTGGGGGCTCGACATTCTTGGCCAATTTTCCATCACAACGGGGTAAAGAAAGTTCATCATAGCAGGCATCGACTATTACACCAAATGTGTTGAGATCGTCCCGCTGGCCAAGTTTACAGAACACAACACTCTTGAGTTCGTTCTCCAGAATATTATCAACGCAGATTTGTCGTTCTAGAAGTCATAGTGACAGACAATGGGACTTAATTTTTGGAAAAGTGCTTCACCAAGTATTGCACCAGCTTTGACTTTAGGTTGGTCCACACTTTGGTGGTATACCCTCAAGCGAATGGACAGGTGGAGGTCACAAATCGAACGCTACTCCACGAACTTAAGATCAACTTAGAGGACGCGGGGGGGGCTCCTAAGTAAATGAGCTCCCCTCTGTCCTCTGGTCTTACAAGACAACTCCAAAGGAGCTAACACGAAAACACCTTTCATCCTCTGCTACGAGACTGAAGCGGTGATCCCGGTTGAGATTGAACTTTCAAGTCTTATGGTGAAATCTTTCGACCCGCAAAGTAACTCTCAGAAAATTTAGTAACACCTAGACTTGCTAGAAGAAGCTCGTGACGCCGCCAAAATACGAACAATAGCCTACCAACACCGAATCGCCCGCTATTACAATAAAAAGGTAAAAGCACGGCAGTTTAATGTTAGAGATTTGGTCTTGCAAAGCATCGAGGCCACAAGCAAGATAACCGGCCGAATATGCTCTCTCCGAACTGGAAATGGTCATTTTCTAGTCTCCGCCGTCATGCAAAACGGGGTATATAAGCTCCGAAATCAGGATGAAAAGTTGATCCCATGGACATGGAATGCGATCCACCTCAAAGGCTACTTCCAATAAGGACCCAGGTAGGTAGTCTACATTTGTATGTAATTATTTGTATGTATTTTTCAATTAATAAAATGAGTATTCACTTTAACATATTGTGTTCGCTTCCTTTTTTGTGTGCATATATATACATTTCTCTTGTTGCAGGTTTAAACGGCTTAGACTGTCCCTAACTCGAGAGGGTCTTCACTCTCTCATTACTAAATCCTGGTTATCCAGGTGATCAATGAGTGGTTGTATCTAAACTCCGGTCATCCAGACGGCCTATAGGCGGTCGAACTTAAACTGATCATCCAAGCGGCCCATAAGTGGTCGTATATGAACCTCGGTCTTCCGAGTGGCTCATAGTTGATCGAACTTAAACCCTAACCATTCAGGCGGCCCATAAGTGATCGTATCTAAACTTTTGCCATCCAAGTGGCCCATTAGCGGTCAAAAATATTGCCCCCGTCCCATTAATATATTTTGTTATTATTTATCGTTTGATAGTGATGTATGTTTACACTTATTGAGTTGTACGCTCACCCTTTCTATTTCTCCTTTTCATATAAGAAAGTATTGATATCCGACGAGACTTAGTAAGCTATAGGAGAGCGATAAGCGGCAGATATCGAGAGCAAAGCTTTGGAACTTAGGTTAATCTATTATTCGAACAGGAAGTTTGTATTTTATTTTGAGAACCTCGAATATTTATGCATATATGACATAATGATAATGATGATTCATGTGGATGAATGTATGATTAATCTCCACTGTTTATTATGGTATTTATACTCCCAGAGGTCTCATTTTGTGGTGATGTTGGGTTATTCCTAGTGCGCATCCTTTTTGAACCGGCGCCTCCTGTGCTAATGCAGTGGTTGTGAGATCCTGTGATTGTTTGGTTGTATTTGTGGGCTATTGTACAGGGTTGATATAGGGTTTATTTTTTGATAAATATCCGATTTATAAACGGAACTCTATCCAATTTTTTACAAAATTTATAATGTTAATTATGAATATTATTTATGTGTTTATTAACGGAAGTTATTTAAGAAAAATAATCCGATCCGTCACAGAATCTGTTACAACTTACATATAATGTATATCTTATATGCACTATAGTCAACACAGAAATCGTTCAGTTAAGCAATAGAAGTAAATAGCTATAGTAGAGGTGGTCCAGGACCTCCTAGTATGCGAGATTTATTTGCTTCGGTGAAATTTATAATACAAATTAAACTTATTTACCATTTACAATCCGAAAATTTCTCTAACTTCACAAGTATTTTATCAGAGTTTAAGATTGTGGAATGATGAAATATTAACAAGTAGATATTTTTTGTATTCACATTAATGATATGAAATCTTTTAACCCCAAGATCAAATATAACATCATCGAAATCAACTATCAATGTTAAATATTAAATAATTAATAAAAAATATGACAAAATCAAAAATTAAAAAATAAATGTATTTTATTTTTAAAGATTAGTCAAATAAAAAAAGTCTCATGGGAAGTTTGATCACTTTAAATTTCAATGAAAAGGATAATCTCAAAAACAACGTTTGTTATACAAATAAAAATATAAGTAAAAATTAAAAATAATTGAGTTATTAGATATATATATTTTTTATTTTTATAAATTATAATATTAAAAATATTTAATAAAATAAATAAAATAAATTTATATTTTTTTATAATACTTTGTATAATTTTATTTTTATATATCTTTATAATTTTTTTATTATAGTCATGTCTAAATTGCCGCCGCCTAAAAACACGCTCGGCTTAGTACAAGTCATCCACATGCCATGCTGGGTTGAGATATTTTATCTCGTCTTGTATTAACATGACACATTTATACACTGATGGTTTAAAAATAAAGACTATACAGATACAGTACGATCTATTTAACACTCCTAAAATTAATATATCATTTAGATTTGTAAGTCAGCTATCAATTTGTACATTAATTAATTATATTAGCACAATTATATCAAAATATTAAAATCAATAGTTGTTATATTAATTAAAAATAATAAGCTAATTAACATTAAATTATTAAAAAAATTTAATTTATACCGAATAACAAAATTACTCTTAGAATTTAACGTCATTGACAAGACGACACCATTGAACCGCGGAAGAAGAGGGCATTAGGTAAAACAGTCCTACGAACAACCCCTTCAACGGGTCGAGAACCGTTGTCCCTGGCACCACTCCAGGAATAAACATTGAGAAAAATTAAAAAGAAACCGCAAAATTCCACCTAAAAAAACAAAAATATAATTTCATCCATAAACAAAATTTTAAAATAAATAAAAATAAAAAAATATTATTCATGTATTTAATTATATATTTATTTATATCAAAATTATTAAAATAAAATATAAATTTTATCCAATTTTTTATATTAAAAAAATAATTTTAATCTAAATAAATATATAATTAAATATATAAATAGTACGGTGAACAAAAAATTTTTACCGATTTTATCACATTAGAGACTTCAACGACCTAGACTTGATCGCCTTCCGAGCTCTCTTCCGACAAATCTCGCCGTCTAAGTCGCCGTCGGTCTCCTCCTCGTCATCGTCAATATTATCCAATTCTTCAATGTCCTCCATAGCAATATCAGAAGGGAGACTGGGAGTGATACTAGCTGCATAGTTGTTGCTATTATCGTTGCTCTCTTCGCCGTCATCGGTAATGGCTTTGGGTCGAATCGTCTGCCTGGAATCCTTGGAGGCGGTCCTCTTCTTCCCCCACCGCGGACCGAATCCAGAATAGTAATAGAATTCGTTCGGATTCGTTGGTGACGCCGTCGTCTTCCTTGGGCGGCCCCGCCTCTTGGGGACGGCTGGTGTGGGGCTAGTGACTTTCTCGGGCTTCCTGGTGGCCGCTACGGAGGAGACGGACGGTTGATTTTGGTGGCAGAATCTGAGCAGAGCCAAGTGCTGCTCACACAACGAGCCGCCTTCTTTGGCGGCCCTCTGGCACTGCCAGCTCTTGCCGTCGGTCTTTTTGCATTCAACAGTCGTCTCGCCGCCATGCTCAGTCCCAATTTTCGTGTCGCTATCGTTTTCACTCTTGGCCTCCGCACACGCATTCGTGGAATCGAAGATTCCAGAAGCTCCAGCGCCTTCGGTTATCGCCTTCTCATCGTATTCGCACGATAATTTCAAGGACTCGCTGGATAATCAGAGCGAGGAAAGAGCTCAGTTTACTCATTCTGACTCAATTTCCGGTAACTATTTCTGAGAACGAAAACTATTTTGGCATTCAAAATAAAAACCCTAATAACTTCAGGATAGAGAAAGGAACAAAATTTTTCGAAATTAACATAGAATCGAAGATTAGAAGCGTGATGCTTGCCTATTAATAGCTGCAATAGAATCATTTAAGCTCATCTTTATTCCGACATTATCGTCTCCTTCTGCCTGCATAAAACCACTCTAGCAGCTAAATGCACGATGAAATGGGCATTCGTAAAACCCTAATGCTTGAACAAATTGATGCAGAAAACCCTAGACTAAGTTCACAGGATATCTATATAAATATATAATAGATGAACCATGAGATGGATTATCTTTCGGGCAGATTTAGGAGAGGAAAGCTTAGGGAAAGAACTATGAAAAGAAAATTGCTGGACTGAACCGGCCGACCTGGTGAGAGAATGGAGAAGAGACAGGAGGGAAGGAGAGGGCATCCCATGGGGATCGGTTAAGCTGGCACACGCGCGACTGCAGAGTTTCCGGTGGGATTGAAGAAGATGAGGATCCGAATATGATGCTGGCTGAGAGCTTTGCGTTCTTCCTAATCCTCATTATGATTAGATCAACGCCGCCACCGCCGCCGCCGCCGTCACTGCTGCTGGCTTCGCCCTTCCATTTTTTGCGTGTTCTGTTTTGTTTTGTTGCCGTTCGTACGAGTTTTGGGTTTTCAACCCTCTGAACTGAATCATTCCGTAGAAATATAGAATTCTATATTATATATTTTTTAAAAAGTAAAAATACATATTAATAGTTATATTTTAAATAATATTTTTTATAATATATATTTTTAATATTCTATAAAAATTTTTTAAACATTTTACTTTATAATTTTTTAACAACATAAAAGAAAAATTATTAAATTTTCGAAAATTAAATAGTTGAGGAGGGAGTGGCTCAACCCGTGGGGTTTAGGACACAAGGCACTCTGTTGAGCCTCCCTCTTTCCTACATCGATCATGTAATAAATATGCAATACCTCTTAGATTTAACGGTCCATATTTTATATCTAAGAAATTTAAAAAATATATATTAATAGATATTTTTTATTAACTTTTATAATATTTAAATATTAAAATACTTATATTATAGAATATAATTATATAAATATATTTTTATTTTTTAAATATATAAATTTATGGCTCGTAAAATTTTTATCCAGATACTCCATTACTGGTCATCGCAATTGCATGCCCCACCTTTTGTACAATTTAGCCCCATGTTACCGTTGGACCATTCCTGAGCACGAACCTAGAGATTGACTCACAATAGCACCTGAACAGTATACAGATTCAAGCTTATATAATTTTAAAATTTTAATACTTTAAATAATTGAGTCATTTAGAATATAGTAAAATATTTTATAAAATTTTAAAGAAATATAGAGGTATCTATTTTATAAATATCTAGATTTTTTAATAAGATATTCTAAAATGAAGAAAATAGTGAAGAATTCGAGAGAGTGTATTTAGGAATGATATTCAAAGAGAAATCTAGAAGCTCAATACTAATTACCCATGTGAAATGATCTCGACCATTGATTAAGAGGGTAGATGGAAGAAAATCCACAAAAAAGGCGGAGGGGACCTTGTTTGCAAACCAAGGAAAGAGTTTTTGGGCAGTACTATATATATATATATTTTTATACTTTCTTCTTTATACTTTTGAGTTTGTTCTTTAATGTTTGTGTCTGGCTTTCAAATCATTTAACTTGCGTCTAAGTGTAAGGTTTTGGCTAATTTAGTAGAATCAAGGTAGTGGCGACGCTAAATACCGCATAGTGATATGATTAAAAGTATTATCCTGTGACACGTGATATCAGAGGTAAATTATGGACAGATTCATAACCATATTTAGTAATAAAGGAAGGATCGTAATCTCTTTTGAGGCTATTGATGAGCACGACCTAGACTATACCTAAGAGATGAAGGACTCATCCAATAGTAGAATTCTCTCCAATGACCCTCTAACTAGCCTCAATGTAATTATACCTAAAGTGGAGATTGCTGTGGACGGTATTTGTGATTGTCTTGAGACCTTGAACTTTAGGGGAGATGAGCAAGAAGATGTCGAAGACTTGGCCGGTATGTTCCAATGATTAATCAACTCCATGGCAGACTTTGTAGAGAAGGAGATAGAGGAGTTTCATGATCTGATAATACAGGAAGTCCACTTCGTACAAGAGAAGATCCATATGGTAGAAGTGGATCTAACCACATGCAAGATAGTAGTACTGAATGGTGCAAAGGGAAACAACAATTCTAAGGTAAAAGTCCCAGCACTCCCAAGGTATATTGGTAGGCATGATGTGAAAAAATTCGATAATTTTATTTGGTGCATGAAAGGTTATTTAGATATAATGCAGTTACGAATAATCCAATCAAAGTAATATAATGCAAATTAGACCTAAGATGATTCCAAATAAAAGACAATGCCACCAAAATAAGTTCTCGTACTCTATATGTTGAACATGATGCCATTCTATGGTGGAGAAGGCACCATGATGACATTGAACAAGGTGTGTGCATTCTAAGCACATGGGATGAGTTTAGAGGAAAACACAAATGTTAGTTCTACCTGGATAAAGTCAAGGAGATTGCCACAAAGAAGTTGTGTGGCTTGGAGCACATTAGAGCCATCAAAGACTACATCAAAGAATACTACACCTTGATACTAGAAATCTCTGACATTATGAAAAAAAATCTACTCTACTTTATGGATAATTTAGGAAGTTGGGTGGAGTAATAGTTAAAATGAAAAAATGTTCAAAATCTTGTTTCAACCATAGCGGTGATGGAGTCGTTAATAGAATTCTAGCGCAACACAAAAAAGGACAAATCAAGGAAAAGTACTTCCAACAAATGTGGGGGAGGCAAACCCCACTACAAGGGAGATAAGCCACTTACTTATGGAGATAAGGGTAAGGAGAAGGACAAAGGAAGGTCTAGCGTTCAGAATAAGGAGTAGCACAAATTTTGACAGGCAAAGTTATTCCTTTGTAGTGGAAAGCACTATGTTCAAGACTGTCATCAATGGAAGCAACTCAAAGCCTTAATCTCAACCTATTAGGAAAAGATGCAAGAGGAAGCACGCATGGGATCATTGTGATTTTCAAAACTCAATCTTTAGCAAGGTTCATGTAGAGGCATAGACCATTGAAGTCCCAGAGATAGAATAAATCAGGAAAAGGCTTGATGTTTGTGGAGGCCAAGATAAATGGAGTGATCACCAAGACATTAGTCAATACGAGAACTTCACAAAACTTCATGGTCACAAGTGAAGCCATGTGGTTGGGATTATCATACACCAAGTAGCCAGGCTGGATGAAGGATGTCAACTACTCATCACAGCCTATCCCAGGTGTTGCACAAGGTATTTCATTTACTTGAGAGAGTAAAAGGGCATATTTGATTGCCCATGGATGATTACAAGCTGGTGCTAGGCTTGAAGTTCATGAGTATTGTGATGCCTCTACTATTCCCAGGTAATAATACTATGCAAATTTTGATGAGGTATCAATCTTATCCTATACCCATCAAATGGGAGAAGATAGGACTTGAATACTTTTGACTTTCTAGTTCTTAAAGGGATTCAAGGATGGCAAGAAGTCAAACTTGGTGACAATAAAGGAGGAATACAATGTGTAAAGTTCTCTCAAGGTACCTAAGGAAATTGCTAGAGTGGTTGAAAATTTTATAAAGATGATACTATTAAAAATACCAAAATAATTCCCACTTTGATGGAAAGTTGAACATTTGATTGAGTTAGAGCTTGGAGTCAAGCCGCCATCCATGACATACTATTGCATGACTCCACCAAAGTTTAGGGATTTGAGAAGGTGACTTAAAAGTTACCCGATGCTGGATCTATTCAGCCTTTTATGGCCTCCTTTGGTGCCCCAATACAATTCAAAAAGAACCATGTTGGAAGTGTTCATATGTGTATTGATTATTGGATACTCAACAAGGTAAATAAAATGAACAAGTGCCCGACCCCATTGGTGGAGGGTCTTTTCAACCAACTTGGGAAAGCCCGATGTTTCTGCAAACTAGACTTACGATCAAA
Organism: Nepenthes gracilis; assembly: GCA_033239525.1. Taxonomy (NCBI): domain Eukaryota; kingdom Viridiplantae; phylum Streptophyta; class Magnoliopsida; order Caryophyllales; family Nepenthaceae; genus Nepenthes; species Nepenthes gracilis. Next base: position 12,535,577 of record BSYO01000023.1, on the reverse strand, counting down.
GGTACTAGCAAGTATAGATTGCGGAGGAAGAAGAGCTGAAGACAACATGTTTCATATATAAAGTATAGATCTTTTGAGTTCTTAGTCATACCTTTTGACTTGACTAACAATCTGAATACTTTTTATACATTAATGAATAAAATCTTCCAACCCTTCTTAGACAAATTTATTATGGTATACTCAAATAATATTATGGTGTATAGTGAATTTTTATAAGATCATGTAGAGAATTTGAGGTAGGTTTTCCAAGTGCTAAACGAAACCAACTCTACATTAAACCAAAGAAGTGCTTGTTTGCTTAGAATGAGATGATGTTCTTGGGACATCAAACACAAGGAGGAAAGATCTACTTGGACAAGGCTAAGGTTTGGGCTATCTAAGAGTGGGACCAACCTAAAAGTCTCCAAGCTACAGTCATTCCTTAGCTAGGTGAACTACTACAAGCATTTTATTTATGACTATTCAGCTAGGACTACTCTCTTGATGAATTTATTGAAAAATAAGATAACTTAGAAGTAGATGCAAGCTTGTCAGGATGCATTCGAGGACTTGAGGCATGTCAAGATGGAGGAGTTGGTCATTGTTGCCTAACTACTCCAAATCTTTTGGAATTCAATTCGAATGTTTCGATATTGCCATCGGTGGGGTGCTTATATAAGATGAGCATCCTATCGCCTACGAAAGCCATAAATTGAATGACACCGAGAAGTGATACCTCATACATGACAAGAAAATGATTGCTATTATACATTGCTTGCAATAAAAGAAGTGATACCTCATTGCTTGCTATTATACCACATTATCATTTAGATAGATAATATGGCAATTAGTTTCTTCTAGCAATAAAAGAAGTTAAGTTCTAAGTAGGCTTGTTGGCTAGACTTCTTAGTCGAGTTTGATTATGATATGGTCCACAAAATGGGTAGGATCAATGTTGTCATGGACACTCTTAAGTTGCAATTCTTCACTTACAGCAACAAGTCAACCCCTATGTGATATCCTTAGTGGTATCAAGGGGGGATTGACATATGACCACTTAGCCACAAGAATGGTAGAGGTAGCTAAGGAGGAAAAAACTTGCCAATTTTAGGAGACTAACGATTTACTCTAAACAATGGCCAATATCTTGTGGACCAACAAGACAAGATGGAACAAATGCAACCTATAGACTTACCAAAGCCCTTTTCGATTTCAGAGTGACCTTGAAAATTTATCGATATGGACTTCATCTCAGTTTTACCCAAATCAAAAGGAGCAATTCCATCATGGTAGTGGTGGACTGGTTCTCTAAGTATGGCACTTTCATTCCCGCACCACGGGCATGCACAGTTGAGGGAATTGCCCATCTATTCTTCAAGAACGTGGTGCAGTATTAGGATCTTTCTCGGATTATCATTAATGATCACTACCCTCACTCCATGAGAAAGTTTTAGAGTGGGCTTTTCAAACTCATGGGGTTTGATCTTCATTTTTCTATGAGCTTTCACCGGTAAATAGATAGCCAAACAGAACGAGTGAACAACTTACTGGAGTTCTATCTAAGACATTTTGTTAGTGACATTTAGCCAAATTAAGCTAAACTATTTTATGAGGCACAATTCTCCTACAACATGCAAAGGACTAAAGTAACACTACAAAGCCCATTTGAGATTGTTCTAGGGCATCAACCCCTCTCCCCTCAAACATTAGCAATGGGATATACTTGTACTAGCTCTACGGCCTATAAATTTGCTATGGTATGGAATGAGAATATGAGCATTGCTAGAGCCTGCCTTATTAAGGCTTCTAAAAAGATGATGAAGTGGGCAGACTTGTATAAAAGCCTTTAGAGTTCAAAGAAAGTGACCTAATGATGGTAAATTTATTACCATAGCAATTTAAGATTTTCATACAAGTATACAAAAGGTTAGTATGGTGCTACAAAAAATGGCATCCTATTGTGAGGAAGATGGGGTAGGTATCCTATCATATGAAATTGTTGGCGAAACTCTGCATCCACCTAGTCTTCCAGGTTAGCTTTCTCAAGCCCTGTCATGTGGACATGGAAGATCCTAGCAAAGATAAATCACTTAGAGCCTTACTTGTGACAATGACTTCATACGATAAGGAGAATGAGAGGATCATGATAGATCGCATCGTGATGCAATACATGGTTCTCAATTATGTCGCGTACCTAGTATAATGGAAGGGATTGCCAAATAATGTGACAAGTTGGTAATGCTGGCAAGATTTGTGGCAATTCCAGGAGGCCATTGAGATGTTTCAAAGCATTAAGCTTGTCAATGGAGGCAAGGTAATAAAAAATAAGCTTATCTTGTTGTAAGCTTATCTTTCAAAATAAGAAAGATAATAAAAAAATTTAGAAATAGCATTCAAAAGGAATATTCTTGTTGGAGTTCATTTCTTAGTTTTTATGACTTGCTTTTAAGTCACTTAGTTTGTGTCTAAATGAAAGACTTCAGCTAATACATTAAATCTAAGGTGGTGATAATGCTAAATACTGCATAGATGATCTAGTTAAAAATGTTGTCTTATGACACCCTAGTTCCCCCTTTAAGTGCTCTCTTGTCTCATGAACTCAAACATCACAAAACTCTTAAACTTTACTTTTACCATGGATGGAGGAGTAATTACAAGAATATCTAAAGCTTTGTTGATAGATAAAAAACATAGAGCTAGGACATCAAAGTAGTAGTATAAATAATATTTTAGGAAAAGATTCTTGTTCCACTTCAATGCCAAAGGAATTGGAATTCAAACAAATGATACAATCTTATTATATATCGATTTAGCAAACTAATAAGATTTCTTGTCCCGTTTGTACCAATATTAATAGTAGCAATATCATCAATTCCTCTCTCTTCATTAACCTCGTTCCTCTCCTATTCAAACTTATTCTTTTGTTCATCTCATTGATTGAAACTTTTCTAGGTCTTTGTTGAGAAATTAAAAGGTGGAATAAATACAAACAAATAAAAAAAAAAGAAAATGGTGTATGAACAGAGTTTCTTTGATTACGTAGATGGACCAACTAGTTAAAAATCCTATTCACAGTCTCTACTCATGTCCTAAATCATTTGAGGACGAAATTTACTTCAATTGTTTGTCTATTACGTTTACCTTTTCTTGAATTAGCTTCTACCATTTTTTTTTTAGATTGTGAAAATGGGGTTACAAAAATCCTAAAAAATATTTATCGCTTTCTTAGTTGAGTCATTTTGTAGCGTATAAGTCCAACTTGGATGTCAAATTTTAAAAATTATTAATAAGATAATTTTTAAATTCTTTTACTATTTATAAAGCAAAATTTATATAATTTTTTTTTTAATACTACTTATACAATACTATTTTAAGATTTTATGGCTATACTCGTAACATCCTTGCATTTTTTAGGACTATCTTATTAATAAAGATCATTAATTAAAGAAATTAATATATATATATGAACTTCTTTAGAATTGATAATTTACAGTTAAATTTAAACTGACTTTATAAATAGTATTGAAGCATCGGAATCATGAAAAATTTTATGACACTTTGACTATTTGAATGGGATAAAATGGAAAAAGAATAACGTGCAAATAGAATAATTATTCTTAGATAATAGAATAAGATATGAATAATGTTAAAAAATTTTATTTTTATATTTGATTGTTAAAATAGAATAAGGTAAAAATTAGTATTCAAATATTTGGTATGTATAATAGTATGAGAAATAAAGTAAAAATTTATTATAATGACTTTTTTACCCTTATTAAAAAAAATTATTCTACATATATATATATATATATATATATGTAAGTATGTATATTTCATAATTTATCATATATATTTCATAAACTTATATATATTTCCTATATATATATATCATAAAAAATATAGAAACTGTCTCAGAAAAGCATTCATATTTCAACAACATATTCATTCACTGTCGCGGAAGAGGATACATATTTCAACAATATGTGTCAACAAAACAATAGACGGTATGCATTTTTCAATGATATGTTTGAAATAGACAGTATGTTTGAACAAAAGAGCATACAAAACAATATGTTTCAACAACATATTCTTTGAAAAACATATTTCAACAACAATCTCCGCAAACAAAACACAACATGTTTGAATGAAAGAGTATCAAAATTGTCCAATCCAATCTAACAAGGCATAGTGACATTGTTTGAACCAATTTAATAAAAAATATCTTCCACAATTAAAATCTCAATATATTTTATTATAAATATTATCTGATTCAATCTAATTTTTATTCCGATAAAAGATTAAATAAGCCTGTCATAAGTCTCGGATCAAATATACATTTCGTATACAGTGCGTTTCTTTTACTTGTGGATAGTTCATAAATTTTAGACAATACATCATATAATTACTCTCTCCTTTATTCATGTTTGCTAGTTAAAATACATAAAAATCACCAAATAGTATGACAAATTTTAGTCCATTGCATTATAACGACTATTATCTTTTTTTTTTCTTGTTAGAGAAATTGAAACATAACTGATCTATGAATTGTAATAATAAATCACAATATATGTAAATATAAGGAATAAATGTGTCTACATAAGAACATTAAAAATTAACATAATTGGTTGACAATGATTCAAACTTCTAAATCTATTGCTCAGAACAACAATGAATCAAACAAAGATAACTTCCAAAAATGTAATTTGAAAGTTCAACATTACTCAACAAATACAACAACCAAAAACAGAAAAATTATTGAATCAAACGTAAGTTGCAGAAATAGCAATGCCAGAGAGACTGAAAGTTCTAGAAAACCCAAAGCGTCATTGGAGTTTTGCATTAAACTCAGACAAGAATAAAAACCCAAAAATCTCAGATTGAAAGTTTTGCAGTTTTATGGAATTAAAACTATGAAATAATTTCATTAATTAGGGTTTCACACAAGTTGACAAATTGCACATAACGACAACGAATCAAAGCTAGAATTTTGCACATCCTAATTGTAAATTTATGGAATAATTTCTCATAAATTTGATAAATGAAATGATAAAATCGAATTAGAATTTTGCACATCCTAACTGCAAATATATGAAATAATTTTTCATAAATTTGATAACAGCAAACAGCAAAATAAAACTAGGGTTTCGTAAAAATAAAATAGAACAAGGGATTTGTAGAATCTTTAAAACATTATTATTTTTCACAAATCTATAATATAAAGCGATCAAGATATTAGAGAAAAGTCAAACTCACGAACATTTTGATAGAGAACGGTGGAAGAGCTGCAGAGAAGACAGGTGGGTTCAAAGGGCTGATGGAGGAAGCAGGGTTTGGAGTGGAAGAGAACAGTGGATGCAGAATTTCAATCGATGGAATGAGCAAGGAAAAATGATGGAAGTAGTTTAATTGAGAGAATGTAGCGAGGGAGGTAGGGTTTCGATGAAGAGAAATGTCATGGAGGCCGACTAACCTAGAGAAAAGGAGGGTTATTTTGAGAATAAAAAATATGGGATGCAATAATAGTTATTTTCAAATACTCAAAAATAAAAAATAACTTACAAAATATGATATTTTTTATTTTTTAAAATTTAAAAATAAATATTTCTCTAAAAATATTTATTTTATATTAAAATATAATTAATTAGTAAAATAAATATTTTATTAAAAATAAGATAGAAATAAAAATTTTATTTTCACTCACCAAACGCAGCCTTAAGTAATATTTCGGTAATTTTTTTGATACTAGTGAGGGCGATGAGAGGAAGTAATCCTAACCATTTTCCCCAGTTGACCTAGAAAGTTACCCAATTAAATCAGCCGGCTCCCCCTCCATTTCTGAAAGCCGTAGCCTTCTCCTCCATGACTGCGGCTCAACTGAATAGGAGAGAGAGAAAATTTTTCAGCAACTAATTCTGTCTGAGAAAGTAGAGAAGATCGAGAAGCTCTACTACTGGTTGCTGCTGAGTGTTCCGTTGATGTGGAGGTTAGTTTGCTGCTCGAACTGCTGTGCCGCTGCTGCCGCGTTCTTCTGTTAGGCTGCTGTAACCTTGAAGAAGAGATGAGAGAATGGAGGAGGAAGAAGGCGCTGTGTGCCACCGCTGCCGTTAGCCGAAGAAGACAACCACCAAAGCAAGCGAATTCTTCACCCGTTGATGTCATTATCTCGTAAAAATCCTTCTTTTTCTTCTTATAATCGATCCAACAATCACGTAGAGTTCGTACAATTTTCAGTAATTGGCGACGGGAAGAAGATGATGAACTGTACCCGGGCTAGAAAACAGTTTTTTTGAACTATTTTAAGGTTAACTGTTTATAAAATATATTCTATGTGTTTCCTGATAATAAAGTTATTATTTTTATATTATAATATATATATTTTAGTTTTTTATTGATGAAAAATAATTTTCTTTACTATAAATGATATTTGTCAAGTAATGAAGATACTATGATGAACATTGGAATCTATTTATCCCACTTTAAAATAAGGTGATAAGAGATTTTTGGACTAATTATTTATAAATTATATAAATATTTTTACATTGATAAAATTATTGTCTTTATGTTATAATATGTATGGTCTAATATCATATTAACAAATTCTAATTTCAATGCCTCAAAATTATAAAAATCAAGTAATGAAGGTGAGTTGAGAAATACTAAAATCTACTACTTCATAGTTGGCCACGACCTCAAGTTATGCTCGCATCAATCATTTATATGGTAAATAAATGTGTTCATGACAATAATAATGTCATTTTTATTATGAAATATATAATTCAATACAAATTTGTTGGAAGTTCATTTCGATTACTAAAAGTAATAGAAATTAGTAGACGAAGTTGTGATGACAACCACAAAAAACTATCTCAACCAATCTTTGAAGAAGTCGTTGATAGACATATAAAATTGCTGTTGTTACATTATGATATATATAAATTAGTAATCCACTAAAGAAATATAGTTCCAACTATCCAAAGAAGTGAAATCGGGAATGCTATGACACCGTACGGACGTCGCAACGCCTGTGGCACCCCGTGGGCCATTGATTTTTAAAACCAACGGCCCACATTTATTATAATAAAAAATAAAATTTAAAAATATTTTTATTATTCTTTTATAGAAAAAATGTGGAACGTTGGTTTTAAAATTCAACGGTTCATGTTGTGCCACAGCCGCTATAACACCCACAATGGAGTGACAAAAGAGTGAAGTTGATCATCAAACCAATTTCAACCACTGCTACTGCCGGTAGACTTAGAGCTACTATGCCTAATAGAATAGGGAAGAAATTTTAAGTATATGCCCTTGAAATTCATGCTAATGCATGTTATTGTTGCTATGGGCACATAATTGATCAATTAAGCAGATAATTTAGTGCTTGAATAGTTAGACCAGCACTTGAATGTCGGGTCAGATTTTGATTGGTGATAGCATTTCATAAGTTATTTGGCAATGATAAAAATGGTATATTTTATATAATTATGACTTTAAATGAGATTAACAAATGATAGTTTAGATGATAATTAGAAATATTATAAGTTAACGTGTGAGGTGATATATGAGTGGATACTTGAATGCTAAAAAATTTGAATGAGTTTTATTTAAATTTTTAGACTTAACGTCTAGGTGGTATCGTATTTTGAAATTGTATGATTTAGTTGGCTATAATGAATCAATAGGATGATAAAAGTTAAATACTTAATGTATCCAAAAATCTTTTTTATTCTTTTAGGTAATAATCTTCTTTAACTTCATATTAATTTGATCGTGTGAATATGGTTTTCATTAATATCAAATGACACTTTTATACTTGTATGTTGTATAATTCCTTCACATTATACTCAATTGTATGAGTATATTATTGGCTTCTTATGATAAAATAAATAAGATTATATGAAAGTATTACATTATAAATGAATATAGAACTTGTAAAATCTTAATATGATTTATAATCATCTTATACTAAAATAAATAAGATTATATGAAAATATTACATTATTAATGAATATAGAACTTGTAAAATCTTAGTATGATTTGTAATCATTTGATGCTAAATTCTATATATATTGCTCAGTGTAAAAAGATGCTTATGACCAAGTGATTATTATACTGTGATGTCGATGGATATTATAATGAGGAGCGCCAGATTTGATATATTTAGAAAGTTGGGGATTGTCTATTCAAAGAGTTGAGAATCATCTTAGGTTAATTCTTATATAAAGAGTTAGGGATCTTTTGGGTTAGTACTTATAATGAGAGTTAGAAATTCTCATATAGCATTTGGTTGTGATGTTTACACACTCATGGTGGTAAGGTTTTGAGAGGCTATAGATTTGATCACTTGTTAGACTTGTGAATATCATTTATTTAGTGGTAGTTACCTGATCATTTAGAATATGAATATACAGCCTTTGGTTTACAATGATAAAATAAATTCTTAGATATTTTTATCGTCTCTCATTATTATTGATACTTCTTAAATTTTTAGGTTAGTACTTATATCAAAAGTTAAGAATTCTCGTATAGTATTTGGTTGTGATGCTTACACACTCATGTTGGTAAGATTTTGAGAGACTATAAATTTGATCACTTGCTAGACTCATAAGTATCATTTATCTAGTGATAGCTACCCAACCATTTAAAACGTAAATATATAACATTTAATTCATGATGATAGAATAATTTTTTAAATATTTTTATAATATATTATTATTATTGATACTTCTTAAATTTAAAATTCATTATAATCAATGAGTTATATTTAGTAAAACCCATGAATTGGATTCAGTGATATTCACACTAATATTCAGACTATAGAATCCCCATCCTTCTCATGATGTGAGACTTAGAGGATCCACACCTATTATTACTAAGATTTGTATTATGTGAAATCTGTTTAGCTTTGTGACATGTGTGTTTGGTGAGACCATTCTTGTTGTTATTTTTGAATCGTAGTTACAATAAATTATAGAGTTTCAAATAAAATTTATGTTTGAGTTTTTTATTATTGTTATTGATATTAAATATATTGATATTATTTATCTAAAATAAATATTAATTATTATATATTATTAATTATTATTACTTTTTAAATATTCCATTCATCATTATATTTTATTGACTCCATATTAGAGTAGAGTTCAAGTCATTACTGAAAGATCTTTCAGTTGTTTCTAAACATTAGGTGGAGAGGACCCAGGAGTCAGTAACTTTTTTTTTTTTTTTTTAGTGTTGGAATATTTTTTTTTTTATCGATTATATAAGTATTATTTTAGGGCCTTGACTCTTGGTAGTTGTTCATGTATCCAAATTTTATATTTTTTGATATATTTTAGGTGTTAGACTCTTTATAAATAATTATATTTTTAAAAGTATTTTTATATATAATAGCTATTATATGATTTATAGGATTTGAGATTTTTGTGTGAGCACTTCGGACCAAATCAAGCTATTCGGATCTGGGTCAGCACAATACAAATATTATGCTAGAAGTTTAAAATATAAATATGTGTATTAAATAAATAACAAAATTTTAATTCATTTTATATTTAATTTTATTAATATTTTCAAATATTTTTTAATTGAGTTATCCAATATTTTATATAATTTACTAAACTAATATGCATAATATTTTACACGTGAAAAAATTATAAGTATAATAATTAAAATTAAATTTTTTATAACAATAATACTTAAAATATTATTTATTATTTATTATGAATTAAAAAATTTATGCATTATTAATTTAATAAAAAGTTGAACTAACTATAGCATAATAATTTTTGAGATTATTATTATTATTAGAAATAATATTGGTAATATTTATTTTTAATTTATTCATAATTAACTACACAAGTGAGGTTATAAATGAATTAAATATTAGTAAATTTAGACTCTAATCATTGATTTGACAAAGATAAAGCTAAATTAGAGTTTAACTCAAAAGTTTAATGAGTTTAATTTAAATAAGATAATTTAGCAAGGCCATTATTTATGATTTAATATTGAATATACATAATAATTATAAAATATGTATACAAATATCATTTTATAAGATCAACTCTAACTAAAAATTGGTATATAAATTGTTATTATATATTACACATAATTTTTTGTGACTTTTGGATACTATAAATTAAACTATCATAAATTAAGTTTGCTTATTTAATTTGCTATGAGTGAATATATTAAATAAATTTATAATTAATTTCTGTGATATGATTGATCAACGGTTACTTTTATATTTTCACTAAAGAATCAAAAATGTCTCAAATTTATTTTTTTCTCTTTAAATTATAATTTTTATATATAAAAAAACTACACCTTATATTTATAATAAAAATATATCTTTTATCTTAATTTTGAGGTATATAATCTATGCTAAATGTAATTTTTCAATAATTAAGGTTAAAAATACATATCCCTTATATTTTATTGTCTAAAATATTATTCTTTAAATTATAATCATTATTTGAACGAAGGTATATATATATAAAAGCCTTCAAAGTAGAGAAGGTAAATTGGAAACAAGAGAGAGAAAATAGGATGATCAAGAATATGTCTCAAGAACGTAAAAGTAAAAAATAGAAGTTTTATTCTTAAGTCTCCTAAAATTTTGGTGGGATTGAACACTTGTGTAGAGAGAAAGAAGAAGATGAGCCTCTGTTCAAGCTCTGCCTTTGTGTGGGAAATCATCTTTCCTGTTCTCGGGAAGACAAGTTAGAAAGTGAGCAATTGTTTCCCGAAGCTATTATTTGTCTGAGAATTTTGTGTATAGCTTGTATTGTAGGAAAAAGAGCATGTGTCTTCCAAGACGAAGACCTCAACTTTTATGGACAAGTGAGCCACCTTCTTTGGATAAGGTGGCATATCTTGGGTTGTATTAGTGGGCTTGATAGGTCGTGATTTAATGGATCTTTTATCTTAATTTTGAGGTATATATTCTATGCTAAATGTAATTTTTTAATAATTAAGGTTAAAAATACATATCCCTTATATTTTATTGTCCAAAATATTATTCCAACCGTATCAAATTTAATGAATACAAATTTATTTTTAAGGAACTAAATAATATTTAAAAATTTATTTTTATTTAAAATATTAGATAAAAAAATTTAATTATAAAATTTAAATACAGAACAACATCTTTTAAATATTCAATTTTATTAAATTTTTAATATCAAATTTAATATTTAATAAATAATATTATAAAAAATAAATCTAAAAATATAATTTTTTAAATTTTTTTAATTTGTTTTTAATTTTAATAATTTCCTTATCTAAAAAGTATTCGTGTATAAGCACGCAATATTTTTAATTTTTGCGTAGACGCGTACGGCATCCTAAATTTGTTGCGTGTATATACGTGGTTGTTCCGCCTGGAGAGGAACTGCAGAGCGTGTTAGATGGGCGCCGAGCTGCTGAGTTGACTCGGAAAATGGGTTTCAAAGCTCCGAATCTGGTTGGCCCGAATAGGTGAACCGTGACCATGCTCAAGATATGTATGATTTGGGCTCCATGAAATTATACGCGTAGATTAAAACAAAAAATACTATTTATATATTTAATTATATATTTATGTATTCAAATTAAAAAAAGTGAGTGTGATTTTATCATATTTTAATTTTATATTCTCTGATCTCCCTCTCTTTGTAAAAAAATAATAATTTTAATACAAATAAGTGTACAAATAATTATACAAATAGCATTGCTAGATTAAATTAGGGTTATTAGCAAATTTGATTTGATTTAAATAAAAAATAATTATTGTTAAGTTATATTTGGCCATGTCCAATTACCTGTGTAAGAAAAATAAGTCATTTATTTATAGTCAAAATTAGGACGATTTGAAACAACAGGAGATTTTAGTCTTAAATATTTTAATTTAAAATTTTATATTTCAATAAAATTATCTAAAAAATATGAAATTATTCTAATTAAATATAATACTTATATATTGATAGGTTCAGTATCGTGGACCAGCTTAGAATTTAAATCACAGCAAATAAATAGCTCGTCAGAAAGCTCCTCCAAATCCAATGCAAGGCCCACCGATCGACTCGACAATTCAGTCCAATGAGTCTTCTTAATATATCTTGCCTAAGTTCCCACATCGTCCATGCAAGTAGGGGTGATGCTACAAGTCACACCATAAAAGCAATTGCCGCAGTAGACTCCAGCAAACTTCGGACATTTAGGAAAAATAGGCAACCATCACCAGCAACTCTCCTACGAGTTCAAGCCTACCCTTTATCCAAAGAACCCTCATTTCAGGAGGCTAGCCCACTATCCAGAGTATCATACCTTCCATCCAAGAGGCCCTTCATCCAGTAGGTCCTTTCTCTAGGCATCACGCCTTTAATCTAAAAGTCATAATATCCCTCTTGAAGGCCAGCCCTCATTCTAGGAGGTCAACCTGTCGTCCAAGGAGTTCATCATTCAAGAGGCCCTCCATCCAAGTGTTGTATCCTTCATCTTGGATGCCCTCCCTTTAGGTGCCATATCATCATTTTAGGAGCCATATTTTTCATCTAGGAGGCCTACTTTCTTTTCAAGCATCCTACTTTACATCCTGCAACTCAACTCTCCATCTCATAAGCTGCCCTCCATCTCATAAGCTACCTCTTGCCCGGGCGCACTTTTAAAATTCAGCCCTTCATCTCATAAGCTACCTCCGCCTGAGCCTCGAATCCTCCATCTCATAAGTTACCCTTGATCTGACACAATTTCGAAACTTAATCCTCCATCTTATAAGCCACCCTTGATTAGGTGTAACCTCAAAATTTAGTCCTCCATCTTATAAGTGACCTTGACTCAACGCACCCTTGAAACTCAACCTCTCATCTTATAAACCACCCCCTAGTTGGATGCACTACTAAATTGCCCCTCAATTGGGTGTATCTCTAAACTACCATTTATTCGGGCACATCACTAAGTCACCATTCAATTGAGGCACACTCACATTCAATCCATAGAAAAACATGTATCCATACATTTCTCTCATATCTTCACATTTTTTCATCTATTGAGAAAAATTTTTAAATTAAGTGTCGGAAGATAAACAAAAAAGTGAGGTTCACTAATCATTTAATTTCTTATTTTTTAGTTGTATTGTATAGAACCCAAATTATTAGAGATAGAGACCAAACCCACATTAATTTAACCCAACGCGGAATATTAAGTGGCTCCATTAATCCATATAATAATCTAAATCTTATGACGCATTATATATATATACCTAGAAATATTTAAAAAGACTTATTTACATAAATATATTTATTAATAATTTTTTTATAAAATTTGATATTTATTTAAAGTAAATAAATTTACTTATGAAAAATCATATTTTGGGTTCGGCTTGGGCCAAATTTGTTATTTTCTACTCGTTAGTATATATTATTCAAAAAATTAACCATTTTTATTTATTATTTATATTTATTTATCTTAATTATAATCTATAAAATTTTAGACCATATAGATTAGACTGACTTTACTCTGATTCTAATTAATTATACCTGATAGTAAAAATTAACATAGAAGGATTATTGCCATTTAAGAAGTTGCATGTTGCCTGCCTGCTAGAGGAATGTATAACCTCAACAAGTATCAAGTTTGTCCTTTTCAATTACCAAACTTAATATATATTAATTTTTATTTCAAGTAATACTAAATAATATCATTTAGATACTTTTAATGATACAGTATCTTATTTATTTATATATATTAATAAAATTATATAAAATTAAATTGATAGTTACATATTATATTATTCTATATTATTTAAAAAATAGCTAAAAAAATCTCAATAAAATTCAGTTTTATGGGCGCAAGTTACCAAGTCTTGCACGCAATATGGTTGGAGATCAGAAGTAAACCCTGCATTTTGGCCTATAGTTATTGACTCTTATCTCATATTAATCCATATTCCTCAATTATTAAAATATTTTACTTTTTATTTAATATTGGACTCATTAAAAAAATAAAAATTTTGAATAAATATAAATTGAATTTGAGCTTAAATCAAGGTTTTAAGATTTTGATTTTATGTGGGTTTGGTTGGTTGCTCACTTAGCCCCATCTTTTTATTATTTTATAGTTATGTATTTAAAATAGCACATATTAAAAAAAAGGAAATAAACTTATTTTTCTAAAAATAAATAAAAAATAATTAAAGTTAAATTTAAATTAAATATGAATTAAATTTTAATAAAAATCCATAATTGATAAATTTACTTTGAACGGATAAAGCCTGGTTACTGTAATTAAAAGACTTAATTATGTTTGTTTATAAGTTAAATTAGGTTAATTCTGGTTGATTTATAGGAATTATTTTATTTTTAGTATAATTATTTAAATATTTATATTTATATTTAAAAATGTATAATATTTTAAAAAGTTGATAACTAGTTATCAATAAATCAATTATTGCGTCATTTAAATTTAAACAAATAATTTAATAAGCGAGTTTAAATTTGAACTCCGCTCGCTGGTCGCTAACTTAGTAATTTATATTTGAATTAATTGAGTTTAATCTTCTCATTAACTAAATAAATCTGAATTAATCAACTCGCTAATCCAATTGAAATCACTAAATAAACATGAAAAAAATAAAATAAAATTAAATTAAATTTGTTTGGAATCTGGCCAACGTCGCTGCCAATGGCTTTTCGAGTTGCGCGCAAGATAAAGCTATGGCCGATGAGGAAACCGAGAAGGGAACACACGCAGCTTTAAAGTTCCTTGCGATTTTCTCTCTTTAGTTCCTCAATTTCGCGCACTTTATCAGTTCTCCTACCTGCGCCTGTGTTTGAGTGTGTGTGCGTGTTACACTATCTATGACCGGAGGCAACTGCAACTGATTTCTGTTTATGTTTCTTCCAGATTGGCTCTAGGTTACTCTGTCTCTTGAATCTGTGATATGTGGTAGGGTTTATGGCTTTTTGGTGATTTGTTCATCTAAATCGATAGCTGGCAACTATTTTGAGCTTCCGCTTCATTTGACTCTTTTTGTTTTGGTGTCGTTGCGGTTACTTATTTATTCGTTCTGGATTTTCATAATAGTAGTTGCTTTATTTTGCATGACACGTGATGTCTCTGAAATTCGTATTGATAATTTTTTTCTACTTTTTTTTACTGTTATGATTTTTTTTATTCATGAATTTCATTTCGTCAACAGAATCAATTTGTTTTTTTATATGTTCTGTTGGCATCGTGGATTTCTGTGGTCTTTTGTTCTGAAATATGCATAAAAGCAACATATTCTAGGTTAGAGGTTAGCTAAATTATCGCGACCTTTTGCAATTTTCTACTTGAATTTTTTTTTTTTTTTTGGTTAGATTTTGGGTGTATTCGATAAAAGTTGAGTTTCAATCAAGTCTAGGGTTTACGTGACAGCTATTTTTCGTGTTTGAGTGGGAGCCTGACGGAGTTTTAGGTAGTTTAGGCCTTATATTGCATATAGGTACAGAGAGATCATGTGGAGCATATAGGTAGGCCTATTGATGGGATGGGATAATCAGCTGATCCAGAGAACTTCAGTTTGATCTGTTAATGACTCACTATTAATATATATTCTCTCTGAATTGCACTAACATTACTTGTTTGAATTTTTGAATATTTATCATTTTAGGGGGATTTAATTCCTAGGTATTCAATTCTTAAGATAAGATGAATACTGTGTGTTTTAACTGTGTAGCTTTTATCCAATCCCCTTACTTGGATTTGGTGGAATAAAACAAATTACTTGGAATGAAAGGCAAATTTATAGAAACTAATTCTCCATTTATGTCGATAGTCTTTAGGTTATAATTTTAATAGGATGATTTTTTAGTAAATATTATTTTTAATTCACTTGGAAGGAAATGTGTGGATAAGTTCTTGTCCAGTTTCTGCTTACCTTCTTTTAGTTGATGAAGTAAAAAGACATTAAGCACATCATATTATATAATTTCATTTATAGATCTATTAACTTAAATTTTTGAACATGGACTATGTTTTCGTAGTATTTTCTATTGTATTGGACTTATTAGCCTCAAATAGGCAAAATATCCAGATTATCAATGGGATCAGTGGCAAAGTGAGTGGAAATATCTGTGCACTTACTTTCTATAATACATGTATGTGTTTTACTGTGGAAAATTTAGCGGCACATTGACCCCTCACCAAATCGTGGATCTGCCTCTGGATCTGATTGAGCGCTGGGTATTTCCTGTGTTGGATTATTTTTCATCCCTTTATTGTCCGTTATGGAAATTCGGTTTTATAATTGAAACGAGCATGCAAACGGATCAATGAAAACTGAGAAATTCTAATCCTTCCCAGGTTGAGGTTACACTCTACCAATATACTTTTTCTCTTACTCTTTTTTGTATGTCATTAGTTCACTGGGGCAGTTTTTTTTACTCTATGATTTTATGCCGTGGGGTTCCTATAAGAATTAAGAACCTCATCTGTAAATGCTGACGACAACTGCTTCCACATGGAGCTTGAGGTCTTCCTTAGATATAGTATGAAGTGAAAACCAAAATAACAGATAGCTATATGAGCTTCCAGCCTGCCTTTGCCCCAGAGCAAGAACCTCTTTATGTAGATTGTTCGTTAGATTGACCGAGAACCAAACCAAGGCATAATCATAGCAACCCAGTCTAATTGCTTGTATTGATTCTCTCTCTCTCATGTGTATTGAGTTCGCACCTGGCTGCTAGTTATGTAAATAGTTTGGATGGAGTGAATGGAGCTTTCGAATTTGCCCTTTCTTATTTGAACTGGTGAAAGGAACACTGATGCTTTGAATCATGGCAGCTGGACTAGGTGAAATTTGGTGGATTTATTTTCACTGAGTGTACTTGGTGTCCGACACATGTCAGACACCGATACATTTTGAACACTCTGAGTAATTTTATAATTTTTTAAAAGCTGTGGGCCATTTTATAAATTTTAAAAAATATGGATTGTTTTATAATTTTAAAAACTTAAAACAGTATTTCTCTCTTTTATTTCTGTCAATAGTCCCGACTCCTCAAGAATATTAGTCTAGAGAGATTTCTTCTTTTATAGTAGGCGACACTTTTTTTTACCAAGTTTTCATAGGATATAGAATCAAGACTCGAGTCGATGAGACGAATACAGATGTGTAACAAATGAAGATGATAATACAACTGATCTTTGGTGGAGCAAAGATTTAATTTTTTCATCATAAATAAAGATAATAACTCACAAATTAAGTATAAAATAGTAGTATTTATCAATTAAAAAAATTATAAATTATGATTTTAGCTTACGTGTCTCCAACATATTGTGTCCTTAATTTTTATAAAATAGTGTGTTGGCGTGTCGGTGTCGTGTCGTGTTCATGCTTCATAGGGCATATCACACTAGCAACTCATTGATCGTTGGAATCTCTGAACATAATTTGTCAATCTTGGCCCGTTAAATTGCCTTTTGAAGCCTTATACATAGTATAGTATTCTATTCCAATAAAATGCTGCCATCCTTTGTACCTTTGGCATTACACTTATTGTCCCTCTCATGTCAGTATGTTTCATTCTTTACCCTGTTCTTTATTGTACGTCCTCTTGTGATAATTGTGTGACAGTCTTTTTTTCTCTCTTTTTATGCTTTTAGTCTTTCATTTTCTGTATCTTTTTCCATTCTTTCTATGGTGATTTGTAATTGTCTATAAGCTCATTGTTGATTTCATATTTCCTGTGTGCAATCGTTTGGGTAACTTAATTTAAAGATTACACCCTTTCTTTGTTAATTACAATGTGCTTATGAAGATTTCTTCTTTGGTTTGGGAGGCTATGTGGGGAAGGAATCTTACTCTTGATAACCTTCGGAATAGGGTTTTGCTTTGTTAAGTAGATGCCTTATGTGTAATTATAGTCTAGAATCTGTGGGTCACTTTTTTCTTAATCATTAGACAAATTAAAAGCCCTGGCCTTGTACCAAATGAAAAATAAAGTAATTCATTAGCTGCTGCTTTTGGTTTGACGGACTTTATTGTGTTCAAGCTGATGTGAAGAATGAATTATTAGCAAGTGTGGTTCATCAAGAGGAAAACATGAAACTTTTGCGTTTTTAATCCATTTGGTTTACTTGGTAAAGATTCAATGATGCTGCTAAAATGCTAGTGTTACTTCCCCAAGAAATTTCAGTTGGGGTGGCTATTTTTTCCCTGCTATTTACAGCCTCCTTTTATTATAAAAATTATTTTGTTTGGTGTACTTCTTGTGTTTTTTTCCCCTTATGTCGCCCTTCGAAGCCATATGAATGATATACATTGCTCTTACTTTTCTGATAGAAAAAGAGAGAGTCCCTTTGGAGGACATTTTTTATAAATGAATACCCTTAACTAATATTTGTTGGATGTGTCTTCTTTCATTGGGGAAGGAGCAGAGACTTGTAAACTGTTGCTTAAACATCTTTAATGGCTTACTATCTCTTCATGAATTTGTTTCTCGTTGTTATGCCAAAACATCGCTGAATGCGTAACCAACATTTTTAAATTGATTTGATATGTTATTCATTTGGTGGTCTTTTTCTTAATGAAATAACAGTGAATTGTGTGACATAAGGAGGTGATTCTTGGTGGACAAGGAATTGCTGGCAATGGGTGGTTGCTGTTCTTCTTCCAGAAAATCTCATTTTCAAGGGACGCCAGTATATTACTATGTCAGTTGCATCTTTCATTCAACATTTCATTATGTTTTTTATATCATGTTGCCTTGCGTGTTGTCATTGAAAACTGACCCCCATAAAAAAATGGAAACGGAAGGGAAGGGAGTAGTTTGAACATAGGCCTACTACTAGGTTTCCTTTGGGTTATAGGATTATCAGTAGAAACCACTAACAACTAACTGAGAGGGGAAAAAACTATTAAGGTAAGTAGGAATTGTATGAAGGACAATTTAAGCTAAGAAAGCAATTAAAACAATAATTTTATGTTGTTCTATTAGGTGCTAATTAGGTACCATGAGAATCAATATTTCTTATTTGTCTGTGGTGCCTTGTTAAGCATTGCAATTAAAATACTTTGCTTATGGGGTTAGGGTTTTTCTGTGCACTGTTGGACCCTCTATTATATATTTAGTGCATTTCATACAACATATACCATGTCATCTCGCTTAAAATTGACTGGGTTGACTACAGCTGCTGATAGGTTGTCAGAAGCCTCAGTCAATTTCCTTTATCCTGTCGAGGAAGATAAAAGTTTCTTCTCATCCCTTTGCCGTGTCACCTTCGTCCCATCTTCTAATATAGTCCACGGTTCTTGAATCAAGCATTTTTGCTGCTTTTAAATGGCTGATATATATCGGTATTAAGTTTCTTAATACTAATATTTTCTGATATTGTGACTCGTAGATAAAAATATCAGTATTAGTATTAATCGCGATCATATCGATATTGAACAATATATGTTGGTATCAGACATATCGAATGGAAAAACATTTATGAAAATTATAAGCTAACAAAACAGTATCGACTGATATTGACATATATTGCGAAATTGTTGCGGATCTGAAAATATCGGTATCGGGAGCCTTAATATTAATATATATTAGTCGATATTTATATCAATACCGCAGCTATATCGTCATATGTTGTGATATCAGCCATATAATCCGATATATCGGCCGATACACCCAAAGTTTCCCTCTCATATTACAATTCTCTAATTTTTTTGCTTCTGATATTATCTTATACCAATAAGTATTGTTCGATATGTCCGATACCAATATGGTCGCGACTACACTTATATTTTCATTTATGCATTGGGGGCTGGAATCACCTTTGATTTTGAGGCTTTGTAGAAACGTGAAGATGGGCAGCGATCATTGGGATGTGCTTCTTCTTTTGTCTAATTTCCTTTCTAGCAATCTCATGGCACAATTATGCAGTGTCCCCCAGCTTTGGAAGAGCAAGAGACCTTGAGATCTTACCTTGGTGCAGCCTCTGGGCTCTCGGCAGGGAGGATCCTTGTCGAATTGAATTTGGATACATCAAGTCCCGATACTTACCGTCCGCCTCCTGCACCTATCCCATTCAATGTACTCTTTGGACACCCCCAAACTCCAAGTGGCACTCTCAGAAGCCCCAGCAGTAAGCACAATCTGGAAGGCGAGTTGACGGAATCAGGGCCCATCAGAGAAACTGCCATTGCTGGTGATCATGGGATTTCCACTTCACCTGATCATATAAAAAAATCAGACAGAAAAACTCTTGCTGATATTTTGCTTTCCTCTCCAACAAAATCTGGTTTTGAACCCTCAAATCCCAATGAACATTGTAAATTAGAGGGCGAAGAAGATGACGTCTGCCCCATTTGTCTTGAAGGTGTGAGTTTGTTTACAGCTTTAGATGATGGCATTATATTAAACAAATCTGATCATGGATTACTGATTATTGATTTTTTTTCTTATTTGTGAACTTGCTTTCACAGAGTATGATTCTGAGAATCCCAAAATGATCACTAATTGTGAGCATGATTTTCATTTGTCATGCGTTCTCGACTGGATGGAAAGAAGTAGTTCGTGCCCTGTCTGTGATCAGGTTTGTCCTCCACAGCTGTTTTTCTAGGGCCATCGATTTTCAAGTTGTAATGATGCTGGTGCCACTTCTTTTAACGGGCTGGGTTTGTTTAATTCAACAGTTGAAACACAAATGTTTTCACTAGAAAAACAACAGATATAACAGAAGAAATTATAGTGCACTAACTACGGTATGGAGAGGTAATTTTTCTAAAGAAGATGAATTATCTGTTGAATTGGTGTTCTTTGTGGAGAATGGCATCTTAATCCTATCCTAGTGGGGTCAACTCATTTAACTCGTGATACACTGGGTCCACCGTGTGTGTGCACGCCGTTGATATTATTATTATTAGGGCATTGTTGATACTTTGAGCTTTGGTGTTTTCTAAGTATACAATTGTTGCTTGGCCTTAAAATGCAGAGTTGCTAAGGTTCTCCCATTTCTTACGCTTTTCATAAACCTAACGGTTAATATTAGAAGTTTGATGAATAAATAGTAAAGATCGAATGGTCATTTAAATTATTTGATAAAATCTTTACTATTTATCCACCAAATTTTTAATCTTAACTGTTGGATTCATTTGGGAGTCTCTAATGTGAGAAGGCCTACTAGCACTTCCTCTAATGGTGTATGCTGATCTTCCATTCTTGCTTTAACATATATTGCAGGAAGTGACATTCAATCCCCCCGTTGATTAGCTACTAAGCTTCTCCCAAACATGCAGAGAGTTAACTGCATTCTCCTCTACATCAAAGCTTGTGGGTTCATGGAGGAATTGTCTCTGTTTCTTTATAGGTTTTTCAAATGGTGTTTCAGATGCCATTGTTGCCGATGGCAAGCGTCCTTGCAAAACTGTTCGAGCTGCATTCTTACCACGAAAGCCATTAAGAAATGCAAGCTTCTATAGTGTAAAGAGAGCTATGATTGTTTCTTCAGAAGCCATGGCTCCAAGAGGGCCAACTGCAAAAAGGTACTCCTCTAGCTCAGTGATCTTCGTTTATGCATGTATAGATTTTTTTTTTTTTTTTTTTGGGCCTTTTCACATTAAAAGGCTGCATTTATCTGTTCTTTTTTTTTTTTTTTTGGTAAGTAGCATTTATCTGTTCGATGTCATGGTTTCTGGTGAAGGATACGGAGATATGAATCTCCTGGTTGATGATGTATATGCAACATTGCTTAGGTGATCAACATTGGTTTCTGGTTGCTGCCGTTCAGAATTGTCCAACTTGACGTTATGTATATTTAATAATTTTTTTTTATAGTTGTGTTATTTTTATTATAATTTTTTTTAAATTTTTCCAGTCTTTGATTAAAAAAAATAATTATATATCTAAGAAATCGGCTGTAATTAGTTATTAGAGAATCAAGAATGTTTTGTTATATATTATTAAAAAAATTATTTTCTTATTAGTCTAATATTGATAAAAAGATAGATATTTATATAATTAAAGAATTGATTTTAAATCTTTGATTGAAGAGATTTGTTAACTTCCCATCAATTCTAATTTTAGGGAATCTTAGAGAAAAACTATACGGATATTTTTTTACATAGAAAATTATGTATCTCTTATTAAAAATAAATAAAGGTAAATTGAAAAAAAAAATTGATTTTTAGTTCTATATATAAATAAATTTAAGCAGGGATTCTTGTATATATTAATATTTAATTTTGTATTATTATATTGTGAAATAATTTTATAATTTGACGCTCAGTAAAATAATTTGAGTGTCAGAGTATTTACAGCTTCATCAATAATTCTTCTTGTTTTGTCTATGAAAGCCTAATTATGAAGGGATGGATAATTATAACCATTTTAAATATAAGCTTTCTTATTTTTAATGATTAAGACCGTTTTGAAAGTAAAAAGCATAATTAAGATAATATTTTAATATGTTATTTTTATTAAATATTAACTATTATAAGAATATTAGAGCCTAATATTTAAATAGATTATAATAAAAATCCTGGAGCTTCCGATTTGAAACATATCTGAAAGGAATTTTCTATGTCGAAATGCTTCCAGAAATGATGAATTTTGAATGATATTTATAAAATATGAAAGTATTAATAAAAATATATCTTTTAATTTTATATTTAAGTTGTAAAATTATGCAGATGTTATTTTTTCAGAAAGAAGGTCGAAAATTCTATATATTTTTAAGTTTTTAATAAATTTTGTCCTTAATTTATTAAATTATTCAGCAAAAAAATAATAGTGTTGGATGTGAGTTAATAATTCGATTGGCTATGTATCAATTTGATGGATTGGGGGAAGATTCATTTTTAAAAGACACGGAGATGATCATTTTTTATATTTTAATTATTTATTTTTAAATAAATAATAATTATTTAATTATTTAAAAATTAAATTTTATAAATTAATTATTTTAAAATAATTAAATTATAATTATTTATTTAAAAATAAAAATAATCAAAATAAAAAAATGAGTCACCCTATTTTTGAAGCATCCCTAGTTTCTGGATTATGATACAGATTAGGGAGCCTTTCATTATGGAGCGGGTCTAATATCCGTCGTTATTAATATTAAATTTACACACCATAAATTACAAATAAGAGGTCAGAGGACGGTGAAAATTACTTTCATCGTATATTTTCTAACATTCAAATCATAAATCTTTCTCAAATAATAGAAAGATACTAGGAGTATGTGATCAATGAAGAGAAGCATATAGCAGTGGATGAAATGTTTGGATGCGCCCGCTGATGGGCAGCTTAGAGGTATGCCCGACAAAGGAACGGTTTAGAGGAGCGCCTGCATATGGGTGACTTAGAGATGTACTCGGCAAAGGGGTGACTCAGAGGTGCGTCGGATAAATGGATAACTTAGAGGTGTACCCACAGTAGGGCGGCTTAGAGGAGAATGACTAAACTATAGTGGTGGGACATTATCCTGATTACCAAAGCAGAATGTTGACTCATGGACAGCAAGCTCCTGGCTCCAAGACGGGTAAGAGGACAGCTTAAATGTGCACCTGCAAGCCAGCAGCTTAGAGGTTCCCCCGCAAGAGGCAGCTTAGAGGAAAATGACTAAACTGTACTGGTAGGTCAATGTCCTAATTACCTAAGCGGAGGATTGACACTTGGACAACGAGCTCCTGACTTTGGGATGGAAGGCTCGTGGCTCAGGGCGGAGGGCTCATAGCTCTGAGACAGAGTGCTCCTAGCTCTGGAACAAAAGGCTCCTAGTTCCGGGACGGAGGTCTCATGATTCCGGGACAGAGTGCTTGTGGCTCCTGGATGGAGGATTCGTGGCTCCAGAACGGAGGACTCTTGATTTTGGGACGGATGGCTCCTAACTTTCAGATGGAGAGCTCCTGGCTCCGAGATGAAGGGCTCCTGCAACGGAGGGTTCCTGGTTTCGGGACGAATGGCTCATGGCTTCGAGACGGATGGCTCCTAGTTCTCGAGCGAACGCCAACTCCTCAATGAAGGGTAGGCCTCCTAAAAGGAGGGAAACTTCCACCTGAAAGTTAAGCCTCTTGGAAGGATGGCAACTCTTGACTTCTGGATGGGGGGCAACTCCTCAATAGAGGGTAAACCCCTTTCTTGGAAATGTCGAGCCATTTGGAGTTTTGTGGAGCTTTTTAGATCTTTTAAAGCTTGTCCTTCCAAGTTTGATAGTACCTAGTTATATAGTGTGATCCGTAGATGTACTCCTCTTACTTAGACAATGTGGGACATTTCACATTGGCAAAATCTTATTGGGCTGAAACTGGATTGTGGGCCTATTGCGGACAATAGCCCTTTGGGCCCATGGTTGTTGGACCTATCACTAGCCCCTCATATTGGAAGGTTTGAAAATTTAACCCTCAGCATGTCATGATCGGTCATCGTCATGCACGATCCCGTTGACATAATGTTGGTTGATGCCGTCTTTCAGTTATAAATTAAGGGGCTTTATATGCCTCATTTATTGAATCGTCTTCACCAACTAAATAATGTGAGAGCTTGAAGACGGTACAAGCCCGCACAACCACAAGCCAAGATCAACGGGAGTTACCCTTCGTCGCTCAAAGCTGATAATATAGGGATACATCTAAAATTGGCCTTGGCCGCTGGTGAGTTGTTGAGGAGGCCAAGCACTGATCAGTCTTTGCTAGTCAACATGGGCAAGTGCAACTAGCTTGGATGGACCATGGGCGATGAGCCCCGCGGTGGACTTTATTGCTGGAACGGACTGCTAGTGTTAATTGTGAGCGGTCAAGTATTGGGAAAAATTTGAGAGCTCATAGAGCGAAGATCTCGGGATTAGATCGCTAGACTACGAGGACGCGCTTTGGGAGGTCAATCGGTGACTTGCCGCCTTCTGGAGAAAGCATGCTCACAGAGGGAAGATCTTCGACTCGGGATCAGATGCCTTGCTGCAAGGATGCGCTTCTGGAGGCCGAGCGGTGACATGCCGCCTTCTCGAGAAATTGTGCTCGAAGAGGATGACGGAAGAGGACTCAGCTCTATCTAGAGGGATCTTGTCGACCTTGGATCTTCTTATTCGTGCTTTTGAAATGGGGTGTTCTAGATCAGCGTAGATACGACTTGGTCAATTTCTCTGAAATAGAATAGAAGCCTTCGCCGATTTCAACAGTGAGTTGTCCGAGTCTCAGACGAGATCTAGGAGGGTGCAAATGGAAGATCGTAGGCTCGGGATCAAATCGCCTCACTGCAAAGACTCGCTTCGAGACAGAGGTTGGGAGGCGACTTGCCTTAAGATAGCCGATTGCTCAAGTTGTAGCGGTACGATGCACTTTACATTCCTTGGAAGGGTCCTTCTCGTCGTGCATTACTGTTGGCGAGCTAGCCAATGGGATTGGGGGCGAGGAGTTCCCAGCGAACTCAATAGTTGGAGTTGGGAATCATTTGGCTCTCGGGTCGAGTCAATGGGTTAACACTGTGACCACGGCCAAGCGTGGGATCCTAATATCAGTGACTCCCTCTTCAAGGATGCCTCTTTGCTTTCTAGTAGAGTGTCAGGGCTACTAGGGATGACTTGCGCCGGATTCTGATCGTTCCCGTGAATGGAAATTGTCACCCTGAAGAGATGTGGTTGTCGTCTAAGCCTCCTGGCTTTGACGAACTCGTCTGGTTGGTTGCGCTCATCCCTGCCAAGAGGCGGTCATGGTGTTGAGAAGATGTGGCTGCCGGCTAAGATTTGAGGCTATCGTTGTCGAGTTTTAGCTAACCTAGGCCATCACCCACATATACTGTCGGCACTTGGTCCTATTAGAGGATGTTGTAACTTTCATGCGTCCGGTCCTAATTCGTTAACTGTTGTTGACTGATGATACTCTCTCCTTTGGAAGGAGGTCACCACATGCATACTAATAATCCCCCAAAGGTTTTTAGTTCGACCGAACTTGGGCTGCTCGGTGACAAAATTATGGTTCAAATACGACTGCGTCTCGGCCACTCAGAGTGGGACCAAGGTTTAATCTAATCCCATATGGGTCACTTGGTATGGGATTAAGGTTTAATACGACTGCGTTTGGGCTACTCGGAGTGGGATTGAGGTTCAATTCGGCTGCGTTTGGGCTCCTCAGAGTACGACTGAGGTTTAATTCAACCATGTTTGGGCCCCTCGGAGTGGGACCGTGGTTTGGTAATAGGTGAATGAGTATTCACCCAATTTAGAGGTAGTTTAGGTTGAATGATTTTATGTAGGATTATGTAATTATTCGTATAAGTAGATAATATTACTATTCTATTAACAGAAACATGAATCAAGCGAGCGGTGTAGTGCATACAAGACTTACTTGAATTCGGCGTTGAGTCATTGTCAGCGCGTGAGTGGTGCTTTTGTGAAAGGCTTACCATACCAAATATACGGCTGACATGAACTGCTTCGGAGGGTCGTTGGGGTGCTTTGGTTGGCATCTTGACCTATGGCCCTTATGCTTCATTGGATTTGGTCATTTGCCTTTGATTGGTTGAGCAACGTGCTGCTGTCACGCTGGGTGGCCTATTGGCGAGTAGTTTGGATCCCGTTGTTAGCCAATACTGCCTCGGGTGACCTGAACTGGTGCAGCGCTTGGTTGGATGATATTTTCTGTGATGCGATGTGTGGCGAGCTGAGCACATCGAGCCCCCATCGTGAATATTGCCATACTTTTGCGGGGTTTGCTGCTATGTAACGAGTTGATCAAAGGAGTAGTAGTGGGATCAACCTGCTGACTGGCGCACCTTTCTTAGGAAAATCGTCAAGTCTGAGGATGGCCTATGAACAAGGGAATGGTTGCCCAAGCCGGCAGTCTCGTATTTGTGGCCTCTACTCTCTAAAAGGTCGGGTTTGCCTCACTGGGCCTATAAGATTTGAAGCCAATGCCTCCTGGTGGCACTTGGAGCGCTTGGGTTGTATCACTCCGGGCCTTCATCTACGCTTCATGGCTCGGCTGGACTTCTGGCCGCTGTTAGGCCCTGTCGCTCGTGACCGCCAGGTCACGAGGTCGTTAGGCCACCAAATCTTCCACAGATGTTTATCCGTTTTGCCAGTTTAGGAGTTAGAGGGCAGAGGCCCCATTGTAATGTCTTTGTTTGGACATGAGAGGTCCAGAAGTGGGCATCAGACTGAGACATGGCCAGACTGGACTGCTGCGGAATGAATCTGGTTCCCGAGCAGGGTTACGGTCGGACTAGACCAGGGTGTCAAACTAGGCTCGGCTAGACATGACCCGAGCGTGGACTGGTCCTAGGCATGGGATGTGGCTCAGACGGGAAGGAGCAGTGTCAAACTAGCGGGACTCTTGATCGTCAGCTGCAAAACCAAATTGATTATGGAGTCGGGTTGGCATGCAACCGGACCGAATTTGGGCGTCAAACAGAGAACGGTGGACCAGATTTGAGGCATCGGAGTGGATATAAGCACTAGATGCAAATCCAAGCTACCTAATTGGGTCTGGGGCGCTGGATTGAGCTTGGGGTACCGACAGGGTCATGGCTGTGCACAGTCGTGGCTAAACCGAGTTGCTACCGAGTTGGGTCGGAGAGGCGTTTATATATGACGGCGAGGAGGCAAAGCGAGATGCGTTCAAATAGGATGGCTGGAATCACATTTGGTGGACCAACGAGGCATTCCTGAAGATGGCGATGAGGATCACTGGTGGAGGGTGGTCCCAGTGTGGACAACAGTGCTGATCACGACAATAGCCACCTGCTGACAGCGTGGGTAGCGATACAAGCTCCATTGAGAGTTTTCTCTTCCTCTCTCCACCGTGCCTTATAATACACCGAGATTTCGGCCAATTACCTTAAAATTGCCATATGCAAACACAAGATAGGCATCCACAAAGAGGAAAAAAGTATTTGCTTGTCTCGATTTGTTGATTCTCCTCCAGCGGTGGCGACGGTGGCAGTGGCTCTCCGCAACTTGCGATCTTCTACATTCCTTCACACCGCAGCACAAATCAGGGGGTAGAGAATGGAGATGGCTTCATCGGCTTCTGATCTCGGTGGCGTCTCCTCTGGTGATGGCGGTCTCTGGCTCTCCGTGCATCGGAGTCCGAAAGTCGGAGGGGAAGCCCCCAGTGTGGCGTCTTCGAACTGGCCCTACTATGTCTATGGGGTATGTTCCTCGCTTTAGCGAGGCAGCTCGCAAGTGTAGGATCGGGCAGTAGTTTGTCCGCTAACTTCGCATGGGACCTCTCTACGTAAGGAGAGGTTGTCGGCCGTCTTGGGAGTGGCAAGGCGTTGCCGTTCTGAGCTGTGGCTTGACTTCCTAGGATTGGATTGATCTTTCCTCCGGGAGTGGGCCCTGTCACTTAGATCCTCTTTAATACCAAGGTTATCGGGCTGATGAGATTGGCACTGGGGGCTGTCTGGGTCCTAAGGTCGTCAGGGCAGTTGATCCTATGAGAATGCTGACTTTCTCTAATTGCCTAAAACTTGAACAATAAATCCCCCAATGTTACATCTTCGGATGGGTGTAGATGGTTTGGGGACAACAGGTCCAGAGCACTCGGCTGGACAGCGAGTACTTGCATGCTTAGGGTCAATCGTCCGTCCGCATGGCTACCCAGTGGGGGGTCATTGCCATGGGCGACTTCTCCTTCGGCTAATGCAATAACTCTTGCCCGGGATGTTGATCTTCCTCGACCATCCCGGAGGTAAAGAATGGAGCCCCAGTGTTGTGCCTTCGGATTGACACAAAGGGTCCAAAAGAGGGCGGTTAGTTGAGCACCAGGCACCCGTACGTTTGGTGTCGATCACTCATTGGCATGGCTACCCGATGAGAGGTCGTCGCCATGGGAGGCAATATCTTCAGCTGACATGTTGGCTGGGATACTAATATAGATCGTGTTTGTTTCGTTGTTGTGAAGTGGAAAGACTTTTTAGTCGTTTCCATAGCTAGTACCAATGATACGTCCCTTGTTCTCGAGTTGTGGTACGAATTAGAGAGACTTCCATTCTTCTGCTACAGGTTGAATTGGAGTGGGCCCGATTTTTATTGCTATTAACTTGAAACCTACATACAATAAATTATAAATAAGATATCAGAGGATGGCAAAAATTGCTTCCACTGCATATCCTCGGACACTAAAATCAGAAATCTTTCTTAAAGAGTAGAAAAATATTAGGATGATACGAGGAATAAATAATTACATATAGCGGTAGATGAAACGTTTGGATGCACCCGCTGATGGGTGACTTAGAGCAGAGAGGCGGCTTAGAGGAGCGCCCAGCAGAGGAGCGCCCAGTAGAGGAGCGGCTCAAAGATACGCCCACAAAGGGATGGCTCAGAAGTACGCCCAATCGAGGGATGGTTTAGAGGTGCACCTATTGAGAAGCGGCTCAGAGATACGCCCACAATGGGACGTTTAGAAGTGTGCCCAGTAGATGGGCGACTTAGAGGCGCGACTGCAGGGGCGGCTTAGAGGAGAAGGACTAAACTACACTAATGAGTCAACATCCTGATTATTTAAGCGGAGGGTTGACTCTTAGACAACAAGCTCCTGGTTTCGGGACAGAGGGCTCCTGACTCCGGAACGAAGGGCTCCTGGTTTCGGGACAGGGGGCTCGTTGCTCCTAGACAGAGTGCTCTTGGCTTCGAGACAGATGACTCATGGTTTCAGGATGGAGTGTTCCTAACTCCGAGACGGAGGGCTCGTGGCTCTGAAACGAAGGGCTTCTGTCTCAAGGACATAGGGCCTAACTCCCGGGTAGTAGCTAACTCCTCAATGAATGGTAGGCTTGCTAGAATGATGGTAACTCTCATCTAGAGGGTAAGCCTCTTGAAAAGATGGCAACTCCTGACTCCGGGATGGATGGCAACTTCTCGACGAAGGGTAAGCCCCATTTTTCGGAATACCAAGCCATTTGGAACTTTGTGGAGTTTTTTGGAGCTTCTAGAGCTTGTCATTCCAAGTTTGAGGGTGTCTGGTTATATAGTGTGATCCGTAAATACACTCCTCTTACTTGGATAATGTAGGACATTTCATAT
Source organism: Nepenthes gracilis (assembly GCA_033239525.1). Lineage (NCBI taxonomy): Eukaryota > Viridiplantae > Streptophyta > Magnoliopsida > Caryophyllales > Nepenthaceae > Nepenthes > Nepenthes gracilis. Next base: position 12,505,619 of record BSYO01000023.1, on the reverse strand, counting down.
TGGCAAAATTTTATCGGGCTGAAGATGGATTGTGGGCTTGCCTTGGGGCTTGGCCCCTTAGTCCCATGGTTGTTGAACCTATCAATTTCTTTTTAGGATTCCATTCAATTGAGGAGAATTTTATCTCTTAAAGAAATGGAGACAATAATTTTTTATCTTTTAAACGTTTAATTTTAAATAGATCATTATGATTTAATTATTTTAAAATAATTACTTTTTAAATTTTTTTTAATAAATTAAATTAAAATTATCAATTTAAAAAATAATTAGTATATAAAAAGTAAGCTTCTCAACTTTTTCAGAGATGAAGTTTTTTCGTATTCCCGCCTTTTTGTCTCACGCTCATTTTTCTTAGGACATTTTTTTTTATAAATTTTCTAAAGTGCCCCTAATCTTTTTAAAAATTACAGTTTGTATTCTTTTCAAAATACCCTAACCTAGCCGTTTAAATCCGAAGAATCGCACCGCGCTCTCTCTCCCTCTCTCTCTCTACCGTTTCGTTCGGACGCTCACCGTCTTCTTCATCTTCGTTCCCCTCGTTAACAGCAAATCTTATGCGTCTGTCTTGTTAATATTCATCCTCAACGAACAATCGAAGTTCGATAAATTCTAGCTCCACAGATCAAGTACAAATCGAAACTCTAAGATGTTCTCCTGCAATTTTTATCGCCTGCGAATGATTTTCGCACTTCAAGTTCTTACAACCATAATCTGCAAAAAAGGTCTGTTGCAGTCGATTATTACACATAAAAAAAATGGAGTAAATCGGAAAATGGCTGTTTTTCTCTTGTTTATTCTCGCCATTTTTTCTCACCATTGACAGAAAAATGAGGCATTTCTTCTGTTTTATTTTCTCTGTGTTTTGATTCCCTCTCACCCTGGCTCTCACCATTTTTTGTCCCTCTCGTCCTCTCTATAGTCTCCAGTACATATAAACGATGCATCCAATTTGTTCTCTGACAGGTCACTGGAAGAGAAATATTTCGGGCAAAGCAAAATCTAGTTGCAAAATATATAAACGCATCACAATGTAATGAGTGTTGTGTGGAGATTAAGATAGAATTAGTGAATTGTGTAAACTAGAAAAATTCAGAAATGATTGAATCATATGGTTCATTATAAGAATTTGACGATGAAGAAGAAAAATTGGATATGATGATGTTGAAGATGAAGCAGAGGAAGTAAATCTGTCTATGGTAAAAGAGTTGGTGAGAATGTTAAAAGCGAAGCAAGAGCCCTTAAAAATGCCAAGATGAATGCATTAGGTCTAAATATGGAGGAGGTGTTAGACATAAATTGATCTTTTATTTTAAAATTTATGCCATATGAAAATCAAATGTGAAATTAAAATTTATGCCATATGAAAATCAAATGTGAAATTAAAATTAAGGATTGGACAAATCTCCCGCCATTGAATCTACCGCACGTTACTCATATTTTTACAATTATTACGCATCGACTTCTAATCTTTTAAGTCACAATATTCCTCAACGATGGTGTACTAATGGAATATATGACTCAGGGATTAAAAACTATCATCACCATTATTTATGGACAATTTTTATCAAATTATCCTGTAGTTACCGTGATGAAGGAAGTAGGTAAACGGTTACACGAGAAATATGAACTTTTATCTGTTGATTTTTTTTTTAAATTAAATAACCAACAGGATGCAGACGTTGATTCACATGAAATAAGAGAGCTTGATGGCTACACATTTAGTGATGAATTTGACAATTGCTTATTTAATAATTATGATGATAATTTTGATAAGGATGATGTGACAAAATTTAATAATGATAAGAATTAAAATATATTAAAGAAACTAATATTTTGAAGGATCATATGAGCATTTATATTGGACCATCTTTCTTTCTAAAACATCTAAATTAGATTATATAAATTTAGGCATCTATTACACTTCATTTGGCAAATCAGACAGTCCATACTAATTGTTTATATCATATAATAATAATTTTTAAAAATATTTTTTAATTTATTTTGGTTTAAGAATATTAATCAAAATTGAGATGATCAACAACTATAGCAATAATTGCAAAAGGAACAAGGGTGCTAAGAGAAGTCTTGAGCTGGATAAGAAAAGAAAAGTGGAGAGAGAGAAAAAATCTAATGAAATCTGAAATATTTAAATTAAATTTTTTTACTTATAAAGTTTAAATTTTAAATAATTTAAAAAAATTTAATCGATCTAACTTAATATTTTTTAAATATTAATTGCATATATTTAGACGTAAAATCTCTTTAGAAGAATGGATATAAATGTTCTAATATAAACTCTTTATATTTTATTAGACTTTTTTTTTCCCCTGAAATTAAGACTGGTTCACTGAGTTTGTTTGTTGGGCCATCAGGTTGATATGGGCTCGAATCCATCTATGGTTTAACAATTTGGATCACCCAATTAGAAAAAGCCCATTTCTAGAACCTATATTCGAAAGTTGAGTGGGAAGTGTTAAAAATAAAAGCAGGCGGCTTTCCTCCGGGGCACGACATAAGTGAAGCGGTGGCGGCGACATCTCTCGACGGCGCCGAAGAGCCGCCAGCGGTGAAGGGTAGAAAACTATTATATTATATATATATATATATTAAAATAGTTTATATTTAAAAAAAAAAAGTGGACCGATTTGTAAATGTGAAAAAATTGTGGGCTGGTTTGTAATTTTAAAAACTATTTAAAAAACCAAAAACCAACCTTTTCTTTTTGTTTCTATCGGGTTAGTCTGTTGTGTGCCCTTCGACTGAGGCCCCTTCTTGAGAGAGAGAGAGAGAGAGAGAGAGACTTCAACGGCGGAAGACAAGACAAGGTGCTATCGGCGCGCGAGATAGAAGATGATAGCGGATTAGAGTTGATCGTTCGAGGAGCTATGGTTTTTCTTCTTTTGACTATATACTACTAAAGTGAAAGGTTTGATTAGGGTATTTATGTTTGTTGAGTTGGGTTTTTAACCTATGCCGTTTCCCCTTACCGTGATATGGATTCTTTGTGGCAGTTTTCTTCAGTTGTCTTCATCATGGATGCGGAGGAGAAAGGTTTTGTCTTCTACTTTTGTTTCTTGATATGTTCTTTCAGTGGCATAATGCCTGAATGCCTGTTTCTGACAATAATATTTTCTACTAATTGTTCATCTTTTCAAATTTCATCTGAGTGTGTAGTTCATGAAGCATTGGAGGTGGAGGAAGAAGATGATAATTCTAATCGCAAACTTTCAACCTCCCGTAGAAGTGCTAGAGAACATATGAAGCAGCTGGAAAGGCTTAAAGAAAAGGTTAGAGATCCAAGATTTCACTTTCCTAGGAATTAGAAATTAATTTGTTGCCTAAAAGCATTGAACATGTCTGATTAGAGTTTTTTATTTTCCCAGGACCCCGAATTTTACGAGTTCTTGAAAGAGCATGACAGGGAACTTCTAGAATTTAACGATGAGGACATTGATGTGAGTCTGCAACTCACCATAACTCAGACTGTGCTTTCTGAAATGAGATTTTTTAACAAGGTTTACTTCCATCCAGGATGATACTGAATTTGGCATGGCCAATGACGATATTCAAGATCTGGACGATCCTGCTCATGAGGATTTCCAGCTCCAGTCGAGTACCCTGAAGAAGGAAGAGAAACCATCCAAAGGAGCTGCTATGACTATGGCTATGGTGGATTCCTGGTGTGACTCAATTCGAGAAAATGGAAAAATTGGTGCAATTCGCTCTCTTCTGAAGGCCTTCAGGATAGCTTGCCATTATGGGAACGACGATTCATCAGAAAAGCTACTTGTCATGTCTAGTAATGTTTTTAATAGGGTTATGTCATTTGTTTTGATTGAAATGGATGGAATTCTTCGAAATATGACGAAACTCCCTCCTTCTGGAGGAAAAAAAGAGACAATAATGGATCTGAAGAACACAAAGCAATGGAAGAAGTATAACCATCTGGTGAAATCATATCTTGGAAATTCTCTGCATGTTTTGAATCAAATGACCGACACACAGATGATTTCATTTACTCTACGGCGGCTAAGGTACTCATGCGTGTTTTTGGCAGCTTTCCCGAGCCTTCTGAGGAAGTATATCAAGGTATTCACTGAGTTGTACAGCATTTGCTCTTAAAAGAAAAATTATATTCTTACTCCTAGCTTGTATAATTATATTATCAAAATTGTCACATCCAAGAAGACCCGCCATAACGAATGAGAGATTAAGGTGAGGATGTACCGGAAAAATTAGATATTGAAAGTGACCTGATAATTTCGATACAAAGATATTAAGAAATAATAGTGAAAGTGTGAGTTCTCAAACTTAAATATAGTCTACCTTGGTTGTCAGTATTTATTTATTTTTAAGTATTGTAGCTTTCTCAGCCAAACTTGAGCATAATAGCAGAGCTGGTGCTTATTGATACGATTTCATAAATGTGTTCCTTGTCATTAATATGTTTTTCATTGTGCTCATGATTATTATCATTTTTTTTCTTAATCGCGGTAAATGATCTATGGAAACAACAAATTAAGAAGGATGGTTCAGAGCTGGTGTTTTGGACGTGCAAGAAAATCAGTGATTGCCCTTTAAACATGTTGTCAATTTCCTCAGAATATGCTGTCAACAATGCAGCATGTATATGATGATTTTTTGTTAAATTAGAGGGAAAAAAATTATATTACCATTTCTTTTCAAAAATGGTTGGTGAAGTGATACCATCTAAATTGGTGGTGTCATGTTATGATCTGCCTAGAGGATTTATTTGTTGCTTTTCACATATTATGTTCAGGATTGTCTATGAATATAAACCTTAAGAGTTTGAAGTAGCGTACCCATAAATGTAAATGTGGGTAGATATGTATTAATATCGAGCCTCCAATACCGGTATTTTTTAAATATTATGACAATATCATGATTTATTGCCGTATCGACATGTCGCAAATTATCAGCCAATATACCTGATATCTGGATCGGTCAACATGACTTTACTAGTATATGATTTTCAAAAATTTTTTTCTTTAAATATATTTAGTAAGAATATGTGTTGTTTGATATATTTGGTACTAATATGAACGTGACATGAGCACACCCTTATGACTATTGTAGCAAAGTGAACCACTGAATGGTCTGTTTCTGATTCTTGGCAGGTTGCCCTTCACTTCTGGGGTACAGGGGGAGGTGCCCTCCCAGTAGCTTCATTTCTGTTCTTGAGAGATCTATGCATTAGGCTTGGTTCTGATTGCTTGGATGAATGTTTTAAAGGGGTATACAAGGCTTATGTTTTAAATAGCCAGTTTGTCAATGCAACAAAATTGCAGCACATCCATTTTCTTGGCAATTGTGTCATTGAACTTTTTGGAGTGGATCTTCCAACGGCATACCAACATGCCTTCATTTTCATCCGCCAATTGGCGATGATTTTACGGGAGGCATTGAACATGAAGACAACGGTTAGATGCATTTCAGAATCTCCGCATTGCATAATCACTAACTATAGGATCTCTGAGATGTAAAACTGTCCTTTTTTGCATTTGAATTATGCACCTTCCTCTCTTCACATCATTTTTATCACAAACACGAAAATTATGTCATTTTCTTAGTTCTGTGACTTGAGAAAGTATTGATACATATTTCCCTATAGATGATTTGATTGCTACTTTGGCTTTAGCTGAGAAGTTTCGACTTGGGGCTATGAGCATGTTGCATTATATCTGTTGTGGATTCCAAATAGGAGTTATTGTCCTCCCAATGGAAGACTTCCATATTCCCAATGGCTATAATTAGAAGTTGGGTGAATAATAGAAATTATATCAAGTAATTTAAATAAATATTCAATTTTTATAATTCTTCTTTCTAACATCTAATCCTGACTGTTGGGCTTGTATGGGAGGTTCCCTACTAAAAAGACCATGATAGCTCTTATGAAGTACAGGTGTTTAGTTCTGCTACAACATGCCAAGGGGCATCAGATGCAGTTGACAATATTTTTCTCAGTACCATTTTGGATGTGTTTTTGCAGGAGGCATTTCGAAAGGTTTATGAATGGAAGTATATAAATTGCCTTGAGCTTTGGACTGAAGCTATCTGTGCTTACTGTTCAGAAGCCGATTTCCAGCCCCTTGCTTATCCATTGACACAAATTATTTCCGGAGTAGCTCGTTTAGTTCCAACTGCTCGGTACTTCCCTCTCCGACTGCGCTGTGCTAGAATGCTCAATCGAATTGCTTCTTCCACCAATACTTTCATACCCGTTTCAATGCTGCTGTTGGATATGTTAGAGATGAAAGAGTTAAATAGGTCCCCAACTGGAGGTCTTGGTAAAGCTGTAGATTTGCATACTATGCTGAAGGTATGTATTATCATGGATTTCTTTTTTCCGAGTAGCAGCATTAGAGACTACGAAATGTAAGGAATTTCTCATGGCAGGTCAGCAAAGTGACAGTGAAGACGCGATCATTTCAGGAGGCATGTGTGTTTTCTGTGATTGAAGAGCTCGCAGAACATTTGGCTCAGTGGAGCTATTCTGTTTCTTTCTTTGAATTATCTTTTGTCCCAGCTACCCGACTGCGGAGTTTTTGCAAAAGAACCAAAATTGAGAGGTTCCGCCGAGAAATGAAGTGGCTCATTCGTCAGGTATGTTTCGGGTTTGGAATTAGGTTTCCTTGTGCTTAAAAGAGATTGAAATATTTGGTAGATTTTTCTTAATTTGGCGCTCATGTCTACTCAACCATTCATGTTATGGGTTTATGGCTCTTACAAATGGATCATGTTGATAATGCATCTCCCACATTTGCAGATTGAGGCCAACTCGCAGTTTACAAATGAAAAACGGGCATTGATTTCTTTTCTACCAAATGATCCTGTTGCTTCATCTTTTCTTGAGGTTAACCCTTTTCATGAATACTTTCTTAAGCTTTTACCAGCATGAAGATTCATCTTAGCAATTTCTTCGATGAAACTTCATTAGTTGCAAGTTTAGAATGAGTGTCTTGGTATAGTGGTAGAGTTGTTTCCATGCGACCTATTAGTTGCGTGTTTAAGTTGTAGAAACCACATATTGCATAATATAAAGTAAGACCATGTATAATAGACTTAAAGTGATTCAAATCTTCCCCTGATCTTGTGCATAGCTAGAGTTTTGTATAAATGTACCATCCACAATCTCTGTGGCCTTTGCAGGAGGAGAAGAGATCGGGGACAAGCCCTCTATCAAAATACATCACCACTTTACGACAGAGAGCACAGCAGAGGAACAACACATTGAAAGAATCCAGGTTCACGACTGTGATCTTTATTACTAATTGATTTTTCGTTGTGTACGGCTCTAAAATGGCGCGCAATATTCAGTGTTCTTGTTGGTGCACAATCATCTACTTTTGGGAAGAAAATTGCAGAGCATGATGAAGAAGGAGACGCACCAAATGAAGAAGGTGCAGCAGTATTCAGTTCCTCATGGTTACCGGGAAAGGATTCCAGGTATGATATGAAATAGTGTCTTTTTGCCTCCCAGCTTCAAATATTTGCCGAACCTCTTGAGTCCAATTATATAATTTTATTTGATTTAGTGCAATATTCTCCTATTTTAAATCTTTTATCAGTAGAAATTTGTCTATATCTATGTTACTTTCTTTCCTCTAATCTCAAATGATTCATATTTTCTCACAAGTTTTTCATTTGGCTTATGTTTTAGGTGTCCAGGCTATCTTAGATTTACTCCATTATCTTATTTTCTATAGTTTCAACTTTTAAATGTTTGTGTATATTATTATTTATTGTCTTATCATTTGGCATGACACCCACATTTATCTTATGATTTTCATTTATACAAGGCCTACTTTTCATACATGTTTTGTTGCCCACTATTTTGACCCATAAAGGATAGTCAATCTGATTGCTGTCTTATTAAAACTTTAACAAACTTATCTTTTGTGTGATGTTATTATTACTCCTATTATTTTTAGCAAGACATTGATTATTAATTTTAATTTGTTTATTACTCTAGAGTTAATTTCATATATTTAATATTACTTTTATTTTTTTAATCCTTTAAATTCAAAAACCTTAAGCCCACATGCTAATTTTATCTTTGCATCCGTTCTGCCCTCTTTTGGTCGCGATGATGTTTTGTTCTTCTGAAAATTGCGATTGACTTTGTCATGAAATTGCAGGGATAAGCAATCTAAGGGCGAGGAAAATAAGAAGAAATCAAAAGACAAACGGCAGAGGCTGCCACCAGTGGCGGCGGTGGATGAAGACATTGTCGAGGACTTGATTCTGAGTTCAGATGAAGATGGATCCGTGAGTGACTCACCATCCCCAAGGAAGGAGGTGGTCAAAGCAGTGGAATTCACTCAGAAACTGCAGAAGCAGCAGCTGAAATCTCCTAAAGAAGTGTCAAAGCAGAATATACATCTTGGTAAGAAGCCAAAGAAGAGGAAGAGAACTGGGTAAGTGGGTCCCAGTTCTCTTACACATTTTGTGATTTTTAATTTTATTTTTCATTTTTTTATTTTTAAATAGAAGAGCTATTTTTGTGGGGTCAGTGTACTCAACCTGAGTTATCTATTTTTTTTTGGACAACCCTAATAATTAAGAGAGAATCTGTTAATTTATTTTCCTGTTTGTCATACAATATTGTTATTTTTATACCTTATTTTGACTGCATCACACTGTATCATTTAGTAACCTAATAAAACACTCTAGTTTTACTGTTATTTTCGGTCTATTTTAAAGTTGGAAGAATTATGACATGATAAGCCAATCAAATACATTACTCCTTCATTGGAACATATGGTAAGTCTACTGCCTATCCAGCTAGAATGGCCTCAACTACAACGAATACTGAGTTAGAAACAGACATGTTTTGTTAACTTGGCATTATGATTCAGAATCTTCTACAAAAAGCATGTGAAATGCATACTGCCTTGTTTCTGGACAAATATCATCTCATCACTTATAAGTCGGAGATGAACATTATGAATTTGAAGTGGAAAACTATCTAAATGACCGATGATTTTAGAGTTTATTAAATAGCAACATTCCCAAGTTGAACGGACAATGATCCCTGAAATTGACAACGCTTATTAAAAAGGGTCAAAAATCTCTTTTGATACGTGGTTAAGTTTTCTTATAGGGACATTTAATGACAACTTACTACCATGAATTTCAATCAACCACTTAGGATGCTTTGAGTACTTTTTTGAAATCACAAATGTGGCTGCACAACTAAGTATGTTATACATATAATTGATCCTTATTATTTCAAGTATTGGAATATAATTTATAGATACCAGTAAAATAATCTAAACAAATAAAAAGTAAATATTATTTAACATTATCTGCTTTAATAAAATAAACCCTGCACACTAGAGGCTATAGCCCTAGTGAAAGAAGGCAAACTCAAGTGGACTCTTTACCTTCACAAATGATGCTTGCTATAAACTCTATACATAATACAATATAGTTCTCTATACATATTGCCTTGTTTCCTAACAAATACCATATCATCACTTCATAAATAAGAGATGAACATCAAATAGAACTCTAAACATATATTCCTAACTCTGTATACTTAGGAATATATAAAATTCTAATGGTTATCTATACATTTAAGTAAAAACAATATCGTATAGGCTTACATAAAAAACCAAGCAAACCATCAATTAGGAGTCTAAATACAAATATAAAATGAGAATGCTACAAGAGAAAGATGAAGAATTAAAAACATACTAACGCCGTTGATGTAGCCATTCTTGAATTGCAGAACGAAGAGCACGATTTGGAATGAGGTTTTGATGTGCAAGTGGAAGATTTGTCATCGGCGAAGTGTCGTGCTTGCCATCCAGCCAACCTCTCAGAGCCTCCGCTTCATATGTGTAACCATCTGCAGCTATTTGTGGATCTTCCATTATTTCCTAAAAGTTTAATCCAATACATAAGAAATATGTCAAATTGTTGACAACTATAACCCAGATAAGCTTGTTTCAAATCAAATATAGTTGAGAACTTGTTGAATAGGGCAAAATTATGATATTCCTAAAACGGTGACTAGTATGTATGAAAATATTAGTAATTTATCAGCAGCATCAAGTGATAGTATCAATATTAGAAATCTCAAAGCAGAAGGGTAATTGCAAATAAGAACTTAGGGGTTTAAAATTGGCCACTATATTGAAAATGCCAGGTGTTACACCTAATAGTTTAAATATCTGTTAATATATTTTAAAATATTACCGATATAACAAAATTATATTATTTTGTTATAGCAAATATCTGCTGAATATTTTAAAATATTGCCAATATAACAAAATTATATTATTTTGTTACGATATCAGTAAATATCAGTATCAATGGAGCCTATACTCACATATGATATTTCATTCCATGGTGACCAACTGGAATCCCACTAAAGACTACAATCATGATCTAAGAGATGTCGAGCGTCCTAAATTTAATTTACAGCTATGAGATGAAAGAACGGACCAAAAAACAGTGAAATTACCTGAAAAATCGGACAAATGAAGTAGGATGGAACAGGGTCATGCCCGTTGGCACGCAAGCAAAGTGATGATAAGCTTCCACATGAAGCCCTCATCGGTTCAAGCACCCTCGACACATCTGGCATAAGGTCCGGCCGGTTGCTTCGATCTGTTTCACAACACCTTAATGCCAAGCAGGCCAACTGCTTTGCCTGTACAAATGGCCAATCTCCAGCTGAAGTGTCCAAAACAGCATTCAGGTTATCCTTGTCCAAAGCATATTGCACTTCCTTTGCTATTCCACGGGCCGGCTTCCCAGTCAACAAACGTAACAACATAACTCCGAAGGAATAAACATCGGATTTGGTGGTAAGTTCCCCCGTCGAAAGAATCTCAGGATCCATGTAAGCAAAAGTTCCCATCGGCTGCTCGGTTCTATAAAATCTTGTTGTGTCGCCCATCGACACATCTCCATTCGAGATTTCCTTTGAGATCCCGAAGTCGCTGAGTTTGCACGCAAAGTGTGCATCTAGCAGCACGTTGGCAGGCTTTAAGTCGCCATGTACTATGCTGTTAGGTTTACTCGAATGGAGGTAGATGAGGACAGAGCATAATTCTGCGGCAATCACAATTCGTGTTTGCCATGATAGTGGGGGTGTGTTATCCTTACAGCTGAGTCTGTCTTCAAGGCTTCCATTGGGAAGATACTCGTAGATGATAGTCCATGTTTCCGGGCATGCACCAATGAGAGTCACGAGATTTGGATGCCGTAACTTGCTCAAAATGTCAACCTAAAGAACAGAAAAATGAGCGTAAGTTTAATTTAACATGAAAATTCTTACTATTTGTTCCACATATACGTTAATATCACAGTCCATTTGAATTTTTTTTTTTCAACAGGTAAGATGCGGAGGGGGATTTAGTAGGGATATGGGAAACAGTTTTCTGCATGGTGGGTGTACGGTTGCGTATATTTGACACTCTTCAAAGCTCACAGTAAGGAAAGTGTTATTCATTGGACCACCCCCTTTAACATATGGAGGGGAAGCTGGTGAGAATTCAACACTGGGAGTCCCTTTACTTGGACAGCCATTTTACAATCTTCATACAATTCTTTTCCATATATAAAAAGAAAATTTTTCTTATAAATAGAAAAAAAAAAAGAAAATTGAAAGGGGCTCACCCTGATACCTCTATATGAAACGATAACCGTAAAAGAGTTGTATTTGAGTTGTATGAGTATTATTTTTATTTTCCTTTTGGGTGGGAGGATGGGGCTGGGAGGGATCCAGCAACAATCACTGCCTACATCACTGCCTGCATATTGCTATTTCATGGTATCTAAAGGGAAAAGATATTAAATGTTAAGTGATCTCCCCATTGGACAAGAGGATAAATTCCTGGTATAATTCAGTCATAGTATGCTTAATGTTCAACTTTTATCTTTTGAAAATTTCAGCTCTAGTATATTCAAATTTGTCTACAAGCACTTCAACATATCACCAAATGCTGCAATAGAAAATATCTCAAAAGCATTTCTTATATAGAATCTTAAAGGAAAGTAAAATTTGAACGCAATCTACACAAATTCTAAGGAAAATAAGAGTAAAGGATTCACATGATACTTAAGACTTAGCTAAAGCATGTGAAGAGTGAATGAAAACGTAAGTGATCAAGAATATGAACGGCCACCAAACAAACACAATATAGTGGACATCATTCAGATGCATGTGTAGCAGTAGAAAGAGCCAAACTCCCTCAAAAAGGAGTACTTAAAGGTTTCAGGTTCAATTTCCCCTCACCCAAAACTTTACCTAGAAATCGAGGAGAATATCAAGGAAAGAATAAGATGATTTTGATGGGAAAAGAGAGGAAAATAGGAAGACATAAGTGATATTGTATTGCTTAATAAATAGTTACATACATCTGTTAATGTGATATAGACAACAATGACTAAAAGGCATTTTACATATATCTTGATTTTCAGTACTTACAGTAGCAGACACCTCCACATCATTTGAGACCACATTTTCATCCACATGTCATGAATCCTAAGTTCCTAACTCATCTATCAATTGGAATTCCATTTTTTTAACAAAACTGTCTATTCAACATACAATTTCTGGCCAAGGACCTCAGAAAATAACCTTATTAGTTCCCAATGAAAAAGATGAATTATACTTAGAGCTTTCCAGTCCCTCCTATGGTCTACTCAACCATGCCCCATAATTGCGTGTACGAGAGAGGGGAAAAACCTCCATTCATGACTACCGTTTCATTATATAAATTCCCATTTTCCATCCCAAGAGAAAAAGGAAAAAAAGAATTCAGCACATAGGTTGCATATTTATCAAGGCACACATAATCCAGTGCAAAATCAGCAATGTTGGTAATTGATAAATCTCATAAACATTTCATAAATGAAATACCATACACCTGTTAGATCAATTTAGCAAATATATGAAGTGTTCCTAACTGTCTTACCTCCTGTTGAAATTCTTGGGGTCCCTGCAAGCTATCATGATGCGGTATCTTTATAGCTACTTCAGTATGTCGAAGGAAACCTTTGTATATGTTTCCGTATCCTCCTTCTCCAATTTTCAGGGACGGGTCAAAATTATTAGTGGCAATCTCAATCTCCGAGAAAGAGAACTCAGAGAAAAACTTAGGGATTTGTGAGTTGAAGGGCTGCCGTTCCAGTTGTCCCCTCAACTCTTCAGCGGCATGGAGTGCGTTATCCCGCTCTATCTGCAAATCCTGTCGTTCCCTCTTGTAGTTCTGCAGCAACTCAACAGCAGAGACAAGTTTCTCTTCCAGCTCTTTGACCATGAGATTTGATTTCTCAATTTCACTTTGGAGCAATGATCTCTGACCCAGGGCATTTTGGAGTTCTTCAAAGATATTGTCCCGCTGGTTCTTTATGCTTTCCAGTTCTTCCATTCCCCTGGCCAGTTCTCCCTCAATTTCTTCTCTCTGCCTCAACTCATCAGAATATAAACGCTCTGCAGCTTTGGCCTGTCAAATTGGCATTTGCAAAATTGATATGAGAGCATTACAAAGTTTAATTACAGAGTGAACGAATTTGATGATGGCACACCCGCATGTCACAATGTCCATGAAACATGGTCTAGATTATTGCCAATGCCTACTCTTCTGGAAGCTGCTGGAATTATATGCAATATTCCCTTGTTTGTCATCATTATAATACCAAACCAAACAAAACAAAACCAAGTCATTTCCCAATTAGTAGAGTTTGAAATCATTATTAAAGTGATTCTCCCTTGATGAAAAAGAAAGTATAAACAAGGATTAATAAATAGATACGACAGAAAAGCTGCCTTGAACTTAACCTCATGTCATCAAGGAAGTAGAGGCACGGTGTTTGAGAACAATGAAGAGGCTACTAGAGGCTTTCAAGAATCAGAAAGATGGACATCAAATTTTCTCTTCTGTAGTAGTCTATGTAGTGTTACATTCCAAAAACTTACCACTGTTATGACAAAAAAAGAAAAACACAAATATCCAAAAGCTTACCTTGCGAATTGCTTCGATAGTGTCCTTCTCAGCTTTTCGACGCTTCATCGATTCTTCAAATGCTTCTCGCCTTAAATTTTCAGCTTCTACCATTGCTTGCTTGAGTTGATAATAAAGGTGGTCAGTAACACTTCTTTCCTGCCAAAATCAATCACCAATTTCAGGAACTTGAATAATAATTGAAAAACTTGATTGATTGATCCACTAAGTTAGCCCGTCTATTATTGCTAGCCAGCATTGTTCAACCAAATCAATCCAAAGAAGATTGAATATGCAGAAAGCAAGAATAGCCAATAATACCGAGCTAGATACGCTCTCTGCAATTCCTGGAAATGGAGAAGATGAACTACTGACTGTTTCAGAGCGTGGATAAAGACCAGATGACTGGGAATCACTCTCTCTCAATGGTGAATAATATCCATCAGAACTTGCTTCGGCATCTCGCGTTGTTGACCACCCACTGGAATCATAACTACATCCACCAATATTAATAGAACTCGATTTTCTGTAAAATCCTTCATCCAGAGGGTGCTCTATATCAGGCTGATTGCTCTGCGACCGAGTCATTTGCAATTTCAAGGAGGTTGGCTGGATACTTTCAGTGTTTTGACTTGACTGCTTAATTCCTACCCTGTATTTAGACGGAACTGAATTTATTATGAAAGTTATAACAAAATTTGACTTAGATTAAGGTCCAAGTTTTTCAGTAGAATACTGTTTTTTACATTCTCCAATTATCTGGAAACCTAGTTTTCTAAGGTCAGGTGTATAAATTTATCGGAACCATTCGCTAGAATTTGGGAAACTGCTTTTTGCCAGACCTAGAAAACTGGAAAACAAAGAACAGCTTTGCACAAATGGATACTTAAGCTGAGACTATAATTGACATGGAGACAAAAGGAAATGGAAGTACTTCCTAGATTTCTGAAATTAACAAATAAATCTCAAAAATTGATGTCCAGAAAGTCCACAATTCCAGATTTTGTAAACAATTTCAGCTTTCAATCATAGGTCTGGTTCAGTTAAAGCACAAATAACTTACAGAATCGGAACCACATGGTTTGACTAGTGGAACATTATCTAACCCAGAGGTCATCTATGGACAGAGATTTTAGTTGTGTGTGCTGGTAATATAGAATTAATTGGAAGGGAACCATTGTTCTAATGCATTTCTGTTTGTACAAAATAACATGGTTCTTCATTAGAAAATGATTTCTCAAAAGGTAACACCCACTCCAACCAATTTAATTTTCCCAGAAAAAGTAGCTGCATTTAGAGACGAACAGTCTCACTGATACATCACGCTTGCACTCAGGAAGCCTACCAGCCATGTCACACCACTGGTTACTACAACCAAATCAAATACAAGCATGCATACCTCGTATAGATAAGGTCCCCCTTGCAGATGTACCAGATATGGCAAAAAGCAGGCGCCTGTCTTTGTACATAGATAGCCTTGGTTGACTTGGGCGCCTTCATTTTTCTGCAATGTCAAGAAAATAAGGAAAGTACTTTCAGTTGTTGAGATTATTCCCTTATTATATGATTATGTGTTGAATCTAGATATATGACTATCCCTGCCATTGCTCCCGCACAGTTGGCCACAGTTTGAGGACTTCCACAATCGACTCTGAACATCCAACCTAGATTATAGATACCGGCAACAGTCTACCATTTATTGTTATAAATGGGCACTACATTGCTTCTCCTCCACTCACGTGATATTTCTTTAGTTGTTAATATCAAATAAAACAGGCAACTAATCTCCCCCAAACTTCCTTAAATAATTTTAGAGTTCAAAAATGCTCCATCTATTCCTATCGATTTAACATCTTTCGCCATTTTAAGTGCATGTTTGAAAAAAGAAAAACCTTATTCTTTCCTCCTTCCCAACTTCTAGATTTAGGCTTTCTATTTTATTTTCGTTAAACAGCTTATTAAAATAGATTCGCCATCTTTCTCTTATGTCCTCTTCTTTTATTAATAGCAATGATCTTCATCTTTTAACATCTAATACAACCTAGGCCCCTACTCATTTATGTTCCCTAGCTTTCTCTCCTTCTGGAACCTAGCTTAGAGTAAAACACGTTATGAGATCTAGACTTATCTTCACTTACCACTTTCTTTCCTAGCTTTTTGCCTCCTTGTATTGTTTGGAATTTCCATCAATCCTGTAAAATTTCTAAGCCTTGTAACACACTCATTTCGTTTTAAGTACCTTTTGAACATCATCGCCCTACCACCAAGCTTCTTTAGCACTAGCTCTTCCTTCTTTAGATTCTCATAAGACCTCCTATGCTACATCGTTAATACAATTTGCCATCTTAAGACGTGCATTATTTACATCATCTCCATCGAGCACAATTGAAATGCATTTTTTCAGCATTTTATCTCTAAATTTTGGTACATTTTCTCCCTTCAAAATCCACAATCTCGTTCTCTCAAACTGAAGTTACAATAACTTTGTCTTTCTCTTCCAGCATTTCGTGTTTACATCCAATACTAAAGTCCATACAATATAGTTAGAATCTCTCTGGAAATAATTTTAATTTTTTTGACCAATGTTAGGTTCTCTTTTAAAATTTATTAAGTCTTCAATTCTTTTTCAAATGAAAATACTAATTATGATGTTATTAGAGATAGCAAACTCTAAATCATATCCCTCAAACTATTTTATCTCCAAGCTCAAAAACCTAGTGTTCTCATTCATACCCCATGTTATCACTCTCTATATAACCAATTAAATCTCCTCCGATAATTTTTTTTTCCATCAACACCTATTCTATGCATCAAACCACCCAAATCTTCCTAAAATTTTCTTCTAATAATTACTGATAAGTGTACTTGATGAACACAAGCATTAATAACATTTATTATTTCTAACCTTAAAGTTAATATGGTATTTATTATTCAATCCCCTAATTGTACAACTTCTACTATTATCTTTTGGAAATTCATCCAACATGATACCTATCCCGTTTATATATAATTTTTTGCCTTCTTGTGCGCAAAAGGTAATAAAACATCATTGGGACTTCTCTTGATTTTTTTCTCCCACCTACTTGGTTTCTCACAGACAAACTATGACAATTTTCCTTCTAATATATATCCATTATATCCAATAATCTTCCCAATAAGAGTTTCTATATTCCAAAAGGCCAATCTAATCTTACCCTATTGGAGTAGTCTCTTAACTTCTCCATATAATAAAACGGTGGCTTAGCTTCGAGAGATATCCCAATTAAACAACAAAATAATCCACAAATGCTCACATTCCCATATTGATAAAAATGCACTTCCTGCCTCCCACCAAAAAGGATTTGAGACCATCAACTATGTAACTGTCTCTCCTCAATAGCTGTTTCGCCAACAACTCCCAAATTGGCACAGACAGGTGCAAAATGAAAACCTAACCAAAGCAAGTAACTTCTCTAAACAAATAAGTGATTCCAAAGTAATAGGCACACGGAAATGTAAACTCAGACTTTGAATATTTACTGTCTGGTGCTGCTCCCATCACAAGCTTTCCAATCCTCTGCTGCGATATTAGTTCAACAATCCCCTTCTCTATAGAATCCATTTCTATATATAGTTTCTCTGCCCGTACCTAAAAGATGGATCACATAGGATGAAATATATTAGAGAAATTAGCATATGGATGAACTCAGTTTTCAATTGCTGCCAAAAATTATCTGGAGATGGCAAAAAATGTTTGTTGTAATAAAGAAAACTCTATGGTACTTATCTGGCTTATGAAATATTAGATTAATTGTCAACCAAGCAGAATGGTAAATGATTGTTACTAAAAGAAAACTCCATACCCCTGCCTGGGCGCAGATGCAAACATATTCATCCAGAACTTTAAACATGGCCTGTCTTTCAGTTTCTCGGTAAGCCCTCACTTCCTGCTTTCCCACTGAGCTTACTGGAAATTTCCCACCTACTGTAAGCAGACAAAAAATTACACAAACACAAAGAAAGTTACTTTTAAAAAAAGGAAGAAAGAAAAGGTGATAATTCATAGATATAAAACTGATGAATAGAAGCAGGTTTATAAAGAAAGCAGACAGTATAAAACAAAAAATTTGACATTCATCATTTCCCATTCCATCAGCCAATTTGCCATTCTCGGTAAGACACAAAATTTAAGTTACCCTATATACCAGTTGCCACTAAATTGATTTTGCATGCTTAAACAGCATTCATAGCCAAAGGAAAAACACGAACAAGGAATGATCACATTCATTAAATTTCATTCCGAAACCGGAATATTGTCAACCATCAAAGACAAAGTGACCAAAAATTAAGCATTAAAGAAGTAAGAAATGAATCATATCATATCAGGTTAGCCCGGTGCACAAGGAGAGAGGCTGTTTCCGTGTAAATGAATCATATTATGCGTTTTAGCAAAATCAAACGCCAGGTAAGTTAAGAATGAGAGCAGTTACAGATAGGTATAGTCTGAGACGGCTGATGAACGTGAATTATGCATATTTTTTTGCCGCGTGAATTCTGTAGCGCCCATACGAGAGTTGATCTGCTCTCTTTCACTATTTTGCCGACTGCTACGAATATCTTGTCTTCAACTACGTCGCTTGCCAGCGGCTCTTCTGCAATCTCTTCTTGCCTACTTGAAGTCGATGCCGACAACGTATCGATTTCCGGATATCTTATCCTCTCGATTCGCCACGAATCTTCAATAGCGGAATCCTCCAAAGCCATATAAAGTAACTCCCTCGTTCTCCTCCCTCCCTCCCTCCCTTCCTCCCTCCTTTATGTCTAGAGAGCGCACACCCGTTCACTTACGATAATGTAATCTGGTCAGCTTCAATCCTCCCCAAAGTCGAGCCAAAAATCTTGAATCCAACCTTCAATTACGACTACAGTGTGATACCAAATTGACCAATCCGGCTTCGATCTGCTAAAAAATCAAGACAAAGATCAACGAATTCAACCTTCAATTGTAGCAACCAACAGCTTCTCTACCCAGAAAAATGACAAAATTCAGTAAGAATACAGTGAATTTGACCTTAGGATGGACGAACTCTCTCCTATGAAAGCATGAACTAGAGTATACAGAAACGAAAACCCGATTCTTGGGATCTTCAACGGAGTTTCAAGCTGACGAAATGAAGGTTTTTCGTATCAGGAAGATTAGGATGGTGAAAATCATTGAACAATGATTAACTAGAATTTTGCTTGGCTGCTAACGAGATTACTTGTCTGGAGCTCTGAACCATTACGCAAATGAACAAGAACGTTGAATGGTCCTCCAATTGATTACGCCTCCGCAGTTTCACATTATATACTAGAGAAATAGAAAATTAAAATTTATATAATATATAATAATATGTTATTATCTCATTATTAAATATATATATATATTTATTTATTAAATATGTGGTAGTTTAATTGATTATTAAGACGTTAATAGTTTTATAATTTTCAATAATTGACTGACATTGTTAAATAATATAACCTTGCGAGATATAATATAATTATTTAAAAATAGATGTGATTTTTAAATTTTTTTATATTAATTGAATAATATTAAAAGAAAAATAAAATTAGTTTTGGACTAGGGAAGTTATTAAAAGGAAAATTACGTATAAAACTATTTTGATTGTATTTTAAAATTAAAAGTAGTTAATAATTAAGAGTAATATTATTTATATATCTAAGCTTATATCAATTTAAGACAATAATAATATTTTTATCCATTTACAAAAATAAAAAATATTAATTCACTATAAATTTTAAATTTTTAAAGCGTAAAATTTATATAATTATAAATTTCTAAAGTATGCAATTTGAATATTTTTATATTTTAACAAATTATTTTAAATAAATATATGTTTTTTACTTTTCAAGCAATGTTTTTATATAAATATTAATTTCTATATTTTTTAATAAAAATAATAATTAGACAGTCAGGTTAAATTTAGTCTTATTTAAATAACAGATGAATAATAAAAGAGTTTTAATCTGAATAATACTGATAATTTTTAAATAATAAATTATAAATAAATATTATTTTATATATTTTAGGTAATATTTTTATTTTTAATATTAGTTTTGATCAACAATAATATCATATTCGACCCACCTTTATCTAACCTAAACATGAATATTTTAATTATTTTAATATTAGCTATTTCATATAATTTTATTATTTTCGAAAACAAAATTAATTTTTTATTAATTTAATAGATAAAAAAATGGGTTACCAGAGAATAATAAATGGGTAAATAATTAAATATATATTATATTTGTTATATTTTTTTATAATTTTCTTCCGACTGAGCGCTTCTCTTGCCGCGCCTCCTGTGCCGCCAACGTAAGGAATCTTCGAGGAATTTGCCAAAAAATAAAAATAAAAAAAAAAATAAAAAATAAAAGAATATTCCATAAAGACCAGTCGGTGATGATATTTTCGGGGAAGAGAGGATAGGCTTGGTAGTCGGAAATGGTTGGCTTAAGGGGTAATTAATTATTTTTTTTTAATTTTTATATTTTTGAAAAATATAATATTAATACTCCTATATATTCTCACTCAATTAAAATACGTAAAAAATATAAATTATAAATTATATTGGTAATTTGTAAATTTATAAAAAGAACTTTCAGTGGCTTTTCCAGAAAAAATGAATTTAAAGTTATTTAATGAAATTTATATCAAATTATGAATTTAATTAATTAATTTATCATATCTTTTTAATTTATATATATTTTTAATGATAATTCTAAATCCGATATTTTAACATTTCAAAAAAAATATAAAAAATGAAATCATAATTATTTTAATGAAAATAAATAATAATCGTTAAATTACCTTAAACCCCAAGTTCCACCATTGAATTCAGATAAACAAATAGAGATTGGAAAAGTCATCGTGTTGCAGATTTGAATCAATATTTTAATTTTATATTATTCTAATGGATTAAAAAAATAAATTTAGTTTAATATATAAATTCAGTCCATAGTCCATGCTTCCTTGGTAGCTGGTCAGATCTTACATTATCAGAAAAAATTATTTTAAACTCATTTCAATAAAATTATAATTCAATAATTGATCAAATATTTTTAAAAAAATTAAAATAACTAACATTATTGTGCAATGTTATTAGTTAGTTTTTGACTTTAGGCTATTTCTAGATGATATTGATGCTTGGGCCCACACCTATCCGTATCAGTATCAATCATTTTTGATATCTGCTATTATTATTATCTAATATATTGAATATCTAAAATTATAGATTTTATATTATTAAGGATTTTTATTTTTTGATGAACTTATTAATTTCCTAAACAAAATAACCTATAATTATGATACTTATTTTATATGCATGATTTTTGCTATTTCCTCAATTATTTATAACAGATTATACCCTAACTTATATTATAATTGTCAAAAAATAGGTGTAAATTTAATATTGTTTTAAGTTTATTCTTTCTATTTTTTTTCTTTCCAGGCCAAAAGTAACAATTTAAAAGAAACAGATATATATATGTATATTATTATTTATATTAAAAATGTTGTGAATTGAAATTGATATAAAAGGACATGGTATATAATCAAGTAGTTATATAAATATTAAAATATTTTTAAATACTATAATATTTTATTTATATATCTAAATTGTTAAATTTATATAAGATAAATAAATAAAATATTATAGTATTTAAAAATTTTAGTAAATATTAAGTTTGGAATTTCTCACATACTAAAAAATAAAGTTCTGAAAATAAAGTCAAGTGGCATGGTAATCTTGGAACAGGGCGGTATTGCATTTAAGAGGAAATGCCAAATGCGGTAATCTTCCAACTATTTATTTAAAATTAATAGCATGAAGTAATTTTAATTTGAAAATATTAAAATAATATTTTATTTGTAATATATATGTATAATGATAGAATTAGAGAATTGGATTTTCATTTATTTTCTAATTTTCAAATCAAGTGAGAGGTTGTATAAAAATGAATAATTAGAAGGAAATAAAATTTAATATTAATCGTAAATCTTATCAAAATCAAACTATTTAACTTGCCCAATCCAACTAATTCAAAATTTTATAAAATTTGATCAAGATATAAATATATTATTGATAAATATTGATGGGGACTGTTGTAGTAGGCTGACACAAAAAGAAAGTTGGCCCAGAATGTATAGCGGCCAATTTGCTTGTGGAATAGTCAATGCTGTCGTTAACTGGAGAAGCATCCCAAGCAGGTCATACACAATCCAGATCAAAATCGGCCCACATGCATTTTCCTGTGCTCAATGGTCGTCAGTCTGAATTCTCCACAGCTCCAAGGATGGCAATCATTTTTGTAACGAAAATCCCTCAGAATCAGAACATATCTCGGAATGAAAGCTCTCAAATCAGCGCGTGACTCATAGTGGCAGCTTCAACGGTCACTGCGCGCGGTATCTCCTCAAAAGAAAATGAATCATCTTTTCTGACCGTTACAACCCAGAATGGCGCCTACACCCACACGAGACAAGGAAACGATCATCACAGAATGTGGGCATCTCACATGGCCACCTAAAGAAGGCAGCAAAGTCCCGCGATTCTAAAAGGTCATGGAGACTCATTCCATATGCATACTCTCTTGCATACTTAAACTAACAAAAGCTCTCCAACTCTCAAGTATCAAATGACTCTCCCCTTTCTTCTACTATTAGTTCTCCGCAAACTTAGTACTCAAAGAGCCCGCTCACTGCGAGAACTCCACGACCAAAGCTACTCTCCACGAGTGCACCTCCGATCCTCATTCTCAAATCCTTCACTTAGCATTCATCTCTGCATCCTCTGTTTTTACCTTTTCATTCTTGGAAGGCCGATTGCTGATTAGAGCGTCGGAT
The DNA here is from genome assembly GCA_033239525.1 of Nepenthes gracilis. Lineage (NCBI taxonomy): Eukaryota > Viridiplantae > Streptophyta > Magnoliopsida > Caryophyllales > Nepenthaceae > Nepenthes > Nepenthes gracilis. The sequence goes on along the minus strand of BSYO01000023.1, from coordinate 12,482,750 downwards.
GATAAATCGGTGAGCGAGTCCCGCCATTTTTTTTATTTCTCGGCGTTTGTTGTGGTGTGCAAAATCCTAGGCGTATAGGATGGTGACCAGACTTGAAGAGCAGTTGGACCATAATCTATTCAAAAGTTGGACCTAGGACGTATCATTGACGCCGTTTGTGGGAATGCAAACAAAAGGCCGATCAACTACTTCTCCAGAATCAGCATCATCTACCGATATGGTGAACATGAGGGCATATGCTAGCGTTCCCGCAAAAGAAATTACCTCCCCCGACAATAACCACTCAACTGGTAGTTGAGCCAGAGAACAACTTCCTCCGATCTTCCTGGCAATGGCAAAGTAGATGAATAGGATGTCGCAAATAATTCAAACGCTCTGCACACGTCAAGGCAAGTAGAAACAAGTGGCTCATTCCTCCTTAGCCACACACGCCGGCTAGGCGGGCAAGCCAAGGGAAGAAGAAGCTGACCAAGAATGCCACCAGGCCGGACAACTCTAACATCCCAGTGGCCTCCAATACCCAAAGTCATTTAAGGCTTGAGAGGCGATTGGGCCGTGGGACTCCTGAGGAGAGCCCCAATAGAAGAAATCTCAGATATTCTCAGGATGAGCAGAGACCTCCAGTGCGGGAGGAAGCCTCTTGCGTCACCCGGCCACGAGCAGTAGCAGCAAACTAGTGCTGCGCCATACCACCGGACATACAAAGTTGAGGACTTACCTCAACTCTAAAAGGTCTGCAACCTCCTCACGAGTGGAGAAGAAAGTTTAGAAAATATGGAACCGTATGTTTAAAGACAAAGCCAGCGAACATGCGGCCGATTTGAAGAGATCTTCATTCTCCATGGAGATACGGACACAGCCGCTGCCGCCTAAATTCAAGATGCTAGGCCTGGAACCTTACGATGGGAGCACCGATCCTATAAATCACCTTGACCACTTCCGCACACTATTGAACTTTCAGGGCCTGGAGGAAGCTTCCATGTGACAGGGCTTTCCTCTCACTTTGAAGGAAAATACCAGGATTTGGTAGAAGCATAGAAATCACTCGGTAAAAAAATTGGTCGCCATTCGGGAGAAAGTAAAGAAACTATTGGACGCCGAATTCATCAGAGAAGTCCAGTACCCCAATTGACTCTCCAACGTAGTCATGGTAAAGAAGAGTAGCGAAAAATGGCAAATGTGAATCGATTTTACCGACGTCAACAAAGCCTGCCCGAAAGACAGCTTGCCTTTACCCAAGATTGACCTACTGGTGGACTCGACATCCGGATATGAGTTGTTGAGTTTCATGGACGCCTACTCGAGTTATAACCAGATCCGGATGAGTTCGAAGGATGAGGAGTATACCTTGTTTATGATAGACCAAAAAACTTACTGCTATAAAGTAATACCCTTTGGATTGAAGAACGCAGAAGCCACTTACCAACGGCTGGTAAATAAAATATTTGAGAAACAGATCGGCCATAATATGGAGGTTTATGTTAACGACGTTGTCGTCAAGAGCAGAACCACCGGTGACCATATCAGCGATTTAGCAAAGTCATTTGAGATGCTCCGTTAGCATCAAATGAAATTAAATCCGATTAAGTGTGTCTTCGGGATAGCCACAGGAAAATTCTTGGGTTCCATCGTCACCCAATGAGGGATCAAGGCAAACCCATAGAAGATCAAAGCCCTTGCGAATATGGTTCTCCCACGAAGCATCAAGGATGTCCAGCGACTAATTGGACGATTGGTAGCCTTATCCCGCTTCTTAGCGAAGTCTGGTGACAAGTATCAACCATTCTTCAAGACTCTAAGGGGAACAAAATCAAATGGGCTCCAATAAATGACAGATTTTCAGGCAGCTTTCAATGAGTTGAAGCAATATCTGGTTAGCCCGTCATTACTAATGTCGCCCAAGGTTGGAGAGGAGTTGTACCTCTACCTTGCGGTGTCAGAGGTGTCCATCAGCTCAGTCCTCGTACGCCAGGACTCTGACACCTAACGGCCGATCTACTATGTAAGTAAAATACTGACCGGCCCAGAGACGTGCTACCCACACACAGAAAAGTTGGTCTTAGCTCTCATATTCTCCGTACAAAAACTAAGGCCCTACTTTCAGGTACACTGCGTAATAGTTCTCACCGACCAGCCTCTAAAGAGCATTCTCCAGAAACCCGACGTTTTTAGACGGCTGGTAAAGTGGGCTATCAAATTAGATGAGTTCGACATCGAGTTCTATCCCAGGCCTACCATAAAAGAATAGGCTCTGGTTGACTTCATTATCGAGACCACGACCCCAATTCTCGAAGAGCAGCCCCTAGAGAACGCAGAACAGCACGAGAAAGTTTCAGAATGGGTACTCCACGTAGACGGATCATCTACGGACACAGGCAGTGGAGCCGGAGTGGTCCTCAGGACCCCTAACGGGTTTGAGGTAATTGCTCCCTTAGACTCGACTTTCCGACCACCAACAACGTTACTAAATACAAAACCCTATTAGCCGAGTTAAGGTTAACGAAAGAGTGCTCAGCCAAATGACTGGCTGTTTATAGCGACTCCGAACTAATCATCATTTAGGTTAATGGGAGTTTCGAGGCGAGCAACCCACACATGGCCAAATACTTGACCAAGGCAAGGGAGACCGCCCGGAGCTTTGATAAGCTAACCATGGTTCATGTTTTCAGAACTGAAAACTGGAAGACCAATTAGCTGGCCAGAGTAGCGGCGGCTAAAAATCTAAAGCAGTATTCGAGGGACATGAGGGAAGTCCTGAACGCTCCCAATATAGAGAAACAGGAGGTAATATAGATCTCCGTGATAGAAAATTAGACGACACCCTACCTGAGGTACCTAGCGGACGAAGCACTGCCAGAAGACGCAGAGGAGGCCAAGAGGATCAAAAAAAGGGCCAACTGGTACACGGTAGTTGACGGACGGTTGTATAGCCACGGCTACTCGACTCTGTACCTCCGGTACCTGACCGCTGAAGAGGCTGACTACGTCTTGGGTAAAGTATACCTTGGGATTTACGGATCACACATCGGCGAAAAAAACCTAGCATTCAAGATCATGCGGTAAGACTACTATTGGCCCTTGATGAAAAAGGATGCACTCGAGTTTATAAAGAAGTATGAAAACTGACAACTTCACGACAACCTTCACCATCAGCCATCCGCTAAGATGAAATCCCTTCAAGCGCCTTGGCCCTTCAAGCGCCTTGGCCCTTCGCGCAGTGGGGGTTTAACATTCTCGACCCATTTTTCATCGCAATTGGGTAAAGGAAGTTCATCATAGTAGGCATCAACTACTTCACAAAATGGGTAGAGGCCGTCCTGCTGACCAGGATCACAGAACACAATGCTCTTGAGTTGATTCGTCAGAATATCATTAGCAGATTTGACGTTCCAGAAGTCATAGTGACTGATAACGGGACTCAATTTTTAAAAAAATGCTTCACCAAGTGTTGCACCAGCCTTAGGATTAGGTTGATCTCCATTTCGGTGACATACCCTCAAGCGAATGGACAGGTGGAGGTTACAAATCGAACACTACTCCACGGGCTTGAGACCAAGCCGGAGGACGTAGGAGGCTCCTGGATAGATGAGCTCCCCTCAATCCTTTGGTTTTACCGGACAACTCTAAAGGAGTCAACGTGTGAAATACCCTTCAGCCTCTGCTACGGGACTGAAGCGGTGATCTCGGTCGAAATTAGGCTTCCAAGTCTTAGGGTGAAATCTTTTGACTCGCAAGATAACTCCCAGAAAATTCGGGAACACCTAGACTTGCTAGAAGAAGCTCGTGATGCCACTAGAATGCAAACAACGGCCTACCAACACCAAATCGCCCGCTATCACAACAAGAAGGTAAAAGTATGACAGTTTGATGTCAGAGATTTGGTCTTGCGAAGATCGAGGCCACAGGCAAGATGGCCGACCGGAATAAGCTCTTCTCGAATTAGGAAGGGTCTTTTCTAGTCTCCGCCATCCTGCGAAACAAGGCATACAAGCTCCGAAATTATGACGAAAAGTTGGTCTCGCGGACGTAGAACGCAATCCACCTCAAACGCTACTTCCAATAAGGACGCAGATAGATAGTCTGCATATTTGTATGCTCGTTTTAATAAATAAAACAAGTGTTCCCTTTAGCATGTTGTGTTTGCTTCCTTTTTTGTGTGCATATATGTGTAATTCTTATTGCAGGTTTAAGCGACCTAGACTGCCCCTAAGTCGAGAGGGTTTTCACCATCTCGTTACTAAACCCTGGTCATCCAGGTAGCTCATGAGTGGTCGTATCTAAACCCCGATCATTTAGGCGGCCCGTAAGTGGTCGTATATGAATCTTAGGGGGCTATCGTGGCACATGCGACGACCTCCTTCACGAGAAAATAGAGTGATCAGTCAACAATGGTCGACAGAAGCAAAGCGCTCTACCAAAGCTGGCCACCCAAGTCTGCACTTGGGTAGCGCCACCAAACTTTACTCGCAAGCATATATTAGCCCGGCTTAACACAAACAACAGCCTAGAGAACACACCCAAGGACTCCACTCATTTGGAAACACCATGAACGCCTAAAACAAGGCGGGCGGCCAATCACAAGAAGCACGCCAAGTTGGCCGCCCAGAACAGCAAGAAACAAAATACAAGCCTAAAAGCAGCTGTAAAAAGCAAAAATATACATGTACAAAATTGCTCGTATTATTACTTATAGTAAAGTACATTTACATAACTGTACTAAAAAAACCTACAATCATCAAAAACTAAAGGTGCGATGATGGCCCCTATTTGTCCAATGGCTCCCCCACGAGGCTCTCGTGGCGCTGTGCTGACCGGTTCGACAAGGTTGATGAGATCCACTAGAAAGTCAGGATCTACTGGCCGCACAATATGTCGACTAATATTGATCACTTTCCATAACCAGCGATAGCATTATGTCCGCGATCTCGTGAGAGCGAATGTGGAGGCTTAGATCGTTTTCAATGGTGGCCATCTGCCCTACGAGCTGCTCAAGGTGCCTCTTAACCCGCTCATTTTTCTCCTTCAAATGAGCATTCTCCTCCTTCAGGCTCTCATTCTCCGCCTCCATGCCTGCCAAGATAGACTCCAGGACAACCACATTCTCCCGATGCTCCACCCCCAGAGCCTCCAGCTTCGAATCAAACCAGGCGATCTTCGTGTCCCTATCAGAGATCACCCTATCTCTCTTCCTTAGCGCCTTGGCAACTATAGCCGTGACTTTATTAGCCTGCACAAAAAAAAAAGATGGTCTGGAAAGGCAAACTTAAAAACAAGTCAGGTAACAGAAATTATACCTGCCAAACTCTTTGTGCTGGTCTGGCGTGTAGATTTAGCGTCAGGGGCAGTGGGCTAGGAGTAGAACCCTCATTGGCATAGTTGGCAGTGACCTCCACCAAGAGCTCCTTTGACAACTCCTCAGAAATATCCTTCATCTTGGCTGGCTCCTCGGGAACGGTGGGAGGCTCCAAAATCGTCTCTTGTTACTCAGTCTGTAGTCCCACAGCAGGAGACCCAATGGATAACTCCTATAGCCCAAGCGCCCCAATAAATGACTCAAAATTCATCTCTGTCGGCCCAGGTTGAGGATTAGACGGCAACCTCGCCAGCACAGGCTGCGCTAGAACAACACCTCCACTCGCCCTAGCATTCAACATAGCATTGTAAGCCTATAAAGTCAGCTCCGCTTCAATCCTGGAGGCTACGCCTACACCCGTAAAGCACCCGACGGTGAGGTAGTCTGGCTCGAAAGACAACGAAGAAGGCGCGACCGTGACCGCCCTATTTTGTCTTGGACTAGAGGGACTGGTATCAGACGGACGATAACCTATAAGAGTGGCCTTTGTCCTCTTTTTCCCCCACAGGGCCTCTGGTGGTGGGACCCTGAATTTCTGGACTGGAGAAGGAGTCCCCCACTTGACCTTTTTGGCCTCAACACGGGAGACCAAGTGGTCTCTCCGAAAATCCCCAATATGATCCTCGATAAGTTTGACAAACCAAGACAGGGACGCCGTCTCAACTTTAGAAGGCGCCCCAATATACACATCGGGCACCTAACCCCACTCCCTAGCTAAAGGCCAGGACTCACCCACGTTGATGAAGAAGAATCGGTTCTTTTAATTTTTCAGAGAGTTGTATATGATGGTACTTACCCTAAGACTACCACGTGGGGTTAGAGAAATCTACTCTGCTCCCTGGTTAAGCTTAAAGAGCCCTCTAACTATCGACATCGTCAGTAACTTCGAGTGCTGACAGAGAAATATGCAGAAGGAGTATAGATATCTGGTTGCATTGGCATAAAATTATGTGATGGGGACTCGAAGCACCTGAAAGATCGACAGTAACTCGTCTGAAATCGGAAGACGGAGCGCACTCCTCAAATGGGCCTCGTATATAGTCACAAAGCCCGCAGGTGGCAGGAAAGCCCTCTCGTCCTTCCCAGGAATACGGAAGGCGATCTCCTTTGGGATATTATACTCTACATACGACACCTTCACATCGTTCTCTCTAAGGACAAAAACGATATTAGCGATGGAGGCTATGGTCAGAAAGTCGTCTAGGGTTTTCTCTTTCGCTCCTACAAGCTAAGGAAGACGAAGAAACAGAAGAAGGCGTGGAAAAATTCAAAGTGAAATGGACGGGCAACTTAGAGGCTATTGTAAACACAACACCGCCTCGAAAGCATGCGCCATCATTACTGCCACGTGTCGCTTCCCAAAAAAGAGCCGTCAAATCAAATCCTCAGGCTCATTAAATACTGGGATCTTGAATACACCGCATGAAGACACGTGGCACATTTTTTCTGACAGGACGGCTAATGGTCGCACATCTCTCCTTCTCCAAGTTGCCAAAAAATTTTCCAAAACAGTCAACAAACCCGATCAACACTTCCTTCTCCAAGTTGCCTGAAAATTTTTCAAAACAGTCAACAAATTTGGTCAATACTTCCTTCTCCAAGTTACCCAGGAGTTTTTCAAAACGGTCAATAAACCCAGTCAATATTTTGGAAGTACGTAAGGCTCCACTTTAGATGATCAATAGTTCCGTCATCTTCGGCAAACGACAGATGCATCTCATCATGAACATGCCAGAGATCAGAATCCAAACCACCAGTATGGGGGCTAGTGATGGGTAAGTTCATAGTGGACTAGCCCAATAAGAAAAACGGCTCAAATCTAAGAATGTTCAAATGCACGTTTGGACGGTCAACGTTAAGGTTAACTGTGTGAAAGGTCAACTAGGCGGCCAACACGCTCCCTTAAGACGATCAACATCTCTGTTGACCGGGAGTACTGCAGCAAGCAATCCGAGAAAAGGTAAAAATCTTATATGGGCTAGGCCCAGTTTGGCCCACATTTCCGTACAGGACAAGTAACAGTCCTTTTCCCTGATTTCGCTCCTTCCTTGAAGCTAATCTGCACTAAAAATGATATCAACATATTCAACGCCCTTTCTATGAGGAAGACGCCAGATTCTCTCTTCCTACCTACAATGGACTCTAATGGTAACAAATGCGCAAAGGGAAGGCAAGTAATCTGAAGAATCGTTGCCCGCCAGAAAAGGAAACTATCCCAACAAATTGCACAGGTCAAGTCTTCCTGCTCAAGGAAGGCCGCCCAACACGATGCAGGAATCTCGTCTTCTTGACCAAGGAAGATCACCCTGCCCTCCATCTATATAAACCTATGGAATCTCCATTCCTAGGGGACGAGAATGAAACGACAAAGAACTACGACGGAAAAACCCCTGAGTATACTAATGCTCATTTTTAAGCATACAATCGCTTAATGCAATAATCCCACATTAAGCCTTCAGATTCCAGAGACTCCGCTCACTCCCTAAGTTCTGTCCTTCAAAGCTTCCACGCTTACAGGATTTAGCTTCCCGCTCATTCCCCGTGAACACTAAGCCGAAAAACTGCGCTCTCGATGAGCCGTCGAAATGTCTTTTACGTCTAAAGGCAAACACTCCTTTCCACCTCAATCTCTCTCTCTCTCTCAACTCTCATTTCCAGTTACCTTCTTATAAGTCGAAGGCTTATTGCTGACTTGAGCGTTGAAGTATTTTCGATGGGACAACATCCCGCCGGCACCTGATTTCTTGTTTGTTGTAATGGTGTGCAAGGTCCAGACTCGATAAACGGAGTCGGATCCCGATGACCCAATCGATCCAAATCTGTTCAAAATTCGGATCCAGGTACGTATCATAAATATATTATTTATATATTTATATTAATAAAATTATATAAAAATAAATTAATATCATATTATACGATTTAAAAAATATTTATTAAATATTTAATAAAAAAAAAGTAGTAATTTGGGAGATTTTGACAGGGCAATAAAGTCAAGTCAACACCTATTGTGACGGCCTCATTTCTTCGAAGTGCGGGCCTATTTTACTGCGGAGATAACTGTGCGTTCTTCATCGTTAAATTCAATTAAAAATAAATATTATTTAATATTTATATTTTTATTAATCATTCACTATATACTATATTCTAGATACTTCGGCTTCACGTTTCTTCTCTCCGTTTCCTTCCTTATTAAATTAAATTATTACGGGACAGTCAGTAACGCTATTGAACATTGAACACTTGCAAGTTTGAACGAAGCAGCATCTCCACCCTTTTTTAATAAAATATATTATAAAACATTAAAAGAAAAAAATTATAAAATAGGATGCTTTGTAAAGTAACATATTTAATCTCGGTTTGAAAATGCCTCATATACTTAATATTAAAAATTTTAGGATATAAAAATAATATAAAATAAATTTTATAATTTTTTTATAATAATATTAAAGTATTTATACTTTAGTTAAATTAAAAAATATAATATTTGTTTATACATTATTTATAATAATTATTGCTCCTATATAATGCTTATTATATTTTTTATTATATTTTATTTTAACGGTCAAATATATTCTAAAAAATAAAAAATATTTTATATACCTTACTAAATTTCAACAGCATTATGGTGAATTGAATTAGAGTTTAGAGTTGGATTAACTCATTTTTCTTATCATCATGTCCCACTAAAGATTTTATTAGACCAAATATTTCTACCATATTATTTTAGTAATAATTATATACATTAACTATATTCTATAATTGGACTAATCAATTGTCCCAATTTTAATTGTCATGTATTTGAAATTTTCAATATTTAATAAGTAAATTGTATAAATTAATAAAAATATTATATACATAGCTATCTTCCAAAATTGACAAATTCGACAAATTTCTCTTATTGTCTACCGGTGGAACCCATCTGTAATTTGTGCGTCTCCCGAGCAACTTGTAATGTAGTTTGTATTGTATAATTTGTGGTTTTGTTCCTTATGAAAGCATTGTGTGAAACACATCTCTCTTATTGTCCACTTGCAGAATATATATATAAATATATATAAATAAGACAGACAATTTTAAGCTATTCAATTATTTTAATGTGAACCTGAATTTTTATTTCAGAGATTGTAGAGCACGTCCTAAATCATCTAATTATTAATTTACAAACCTTAAACTAAAATAATAGTTTAGATGCTCGAAATTAGCTCTTTAAATCATCTATTTATACTCAAAATTAGTAGAGTTTAACTAAACTAAAATATTTAACGTGGGAAAAAGAAACAGAGCTTCTCGAGAGCACACAATATCTTGAGATATTTTATAAAAAAAATTATCTAAATAATAGATTTTTAAATTTTTTGTGTGCAAACTTAAATAATTAAACAAGTGTTTAAGGTACCTTTCAAGAATTGATAGATTATACAAGCTCTAAAAAAAAAATCCTTTGAGTTGTAAACTTGAGATACATTCATATGTGCAACGAGGCTTCATATTTATAAGGGGTAGAGCCTTTGGCAGTTGATTGAGTTCTCTATCTTAGAATAACTAACTGTTATCCTTTCATAAAGTTATTAGATCTGTTTTATTAACCATTCACCGTCTAACAATCTACCACCATGTTATAACAATCTAGTATAGATGTTTGAACATATATTTAGGTTTAAATTCAAGTCTGATCTGATTCGATTTTATATCATATTTATTACATTCAAAAAAAGCCGTTTTTAAATTAAGGGTTTCAACATGTTGCTCTATTTTGTCTTATCAATTTCATCAAATGGTATCAAATTCAAATGCATGATTTAGATTAAAAAGCAAGTTTAGCCTCATAAATTGACATTTGTTTGGAACATTAATATGCAATTTACCATTCTAGTTTGATCACTATAGCGTAGTCGAATATAAAACTTTATGTGTATGTTGTGGAATTACTCTAATATGACCTCGGGTGGATATCCATAATGAATCGATCCCTTCTAAAAAAAAAAAGCAATAGAGGTTTTAGAAAATTTTATTTACATTTTAAAAATAAAGTTTATTTTTTAGAAAATTAAAAATAGATAATTCAATCATAATTTTAAACCATATTTATAAAGACTTCGTTTTAAAACTATTATATTTTTTGGATCATTTATTTCGTCTATCTATACTAGTAAAATTGACATAAAAATAATTAAATAGATTAATTTTTTATTTTTCTAAAGATGTCTAAAGTGTATTCCCAAAATAAATTTTAAATATTTTATTATATATATATAATTTGGTATGCTCCACGTTGTTTGTCAATAATTAAACTTAAAGGTTAAGTTAGATTTAGACTTATAAATTTACATTTTCTTGGAACACTAATACACAATTTTGCATCCTCCGGGCTTTTACGACCAGGCTCGATTTACATGTTGCTACATATGCTTATTTTTAAGCATTATTTAATGTAAACCCCTTAAACTTGAAGATCATTTTGTCAAACTATGTCTAAATTTTTAAATCTAATATAAAAAAAATCTTTATAAAAAGTATATTTATCTATAAGTTTATGATAATTTAGTAATTTCACAGATGAAATAAAAACAATAATATTTAACATATTCAAATAAACTCATTCTTTTTCAACACATTTAAACATTTTATATAATATGACATATTTTTATTTATCTATATTAGCTATTGACGTATGGATAAATTGATGAATAAAAGTTATGTTACTCAAGGATGTCTCAATGGGTCTATTAAGTACCATTGTATTTTTTGACTTCCTATGAATAAATTTAATTATGTTGTTGTTTCTACTTTTAATATATATTAATATTTGTCAAAGTAAAAAAATAAATTTGAACAAAAATAAAGTAAAAAAATTATTAAATGATGTAATATTTTATTTATTATTTCAACTCATACTAAAATATATAGATAAATGCACGCCATTTCACCATAAAATCTCCTCAAAACATCTCCATTGCATTTTTATACTTAAGAAATGCGTAAATGTTGGAAAAAATTTAATGACAATTCAAAAGCACCAAAGGCACTGCAACGTCTCAGCATCGTAACAAATCCGTTATATATGCAATATTCAGGCTACGGCGCTTCATGCAGCGTCGCCCCCCTGCATGATAAAAGCGGTGGCGTTGGATTTTTCAATCCAACGGCCATATTATATATATATATATAAATATATTTTTAGTCATTTTTTTATTTTTATATTTTTTTAATATTTGATTTAAAAAAAGGTTTAATATTTTTTTTTGTTTTTATGATTTTTTTAAAAAAATTGGAGCCGTCAGATGATAAATCTGACGGCTCCTGTTAGCATCGGAGGGGTAACGACGCTGAGCGCATCGCAACCCTCGTGCTTATATATGCATTGATTTGGAAGAGCTTCATCGATTATAGATGCAGAGTATCATTGTTTTAATCTCAATAATATATTTTAAAATAAATAATTATAATTTAATTATATTTAAAAAATTAAAAAAATTAAAATTTACTATTTTAAAATAATTAAATATAATTAATTAAAATAAATAAAATGAATTCTTTCTCATCTATAAGAAGAGGATCATAGGGGATTCTATCTCTTAAAAAATAAAATATATTTTTTAAATATGAGTTATTTATCTTAAATAAGTATTTATATTTTAACTATTTAAAAAAATTAATTAAAATTATTTATTAAATTATAATTATTAATTTAAAAATAAATAACTTATATTGAAAAAAAATTGAAACTCTTATCGTATTTTGTTTTGTACAATTTATCGAGAGAGTACAAAGGAAGTGTTGGAAGATCAACCATCGTCTGCCATGTGTACACTCGAAAAGCTCAAATGCTTCTGCAATGATCCATGCGCTCGCGGCGGGATTCTTTCCTGCCCAAATTCTTCCACTTTTACTCCCTCACTGTCTAAGGATGTCGATCCATCTCTCTTCAGTTTCTGAGGAATGACTTTGATTTGAGATCTTGAATGGCGACGATGTGGTTCCAAGGCTCTCTTTGTACAGCCGCAATGACACCCCGTTCTGTCTCTATACATCCCATGTCTTCGCTTTTTGCTCCGGCGGTCATATATCCAACCCTCTCATCTTCTTGGAGATCGATTTCTCTCTCCAATCGTTCGGCGGATTGCCGAACCATTCTATTGAAAAGAAGTTCCTGCTGGATGCCTGCCCGGGCTCGGTCGTTGGCTGCGGTGGCGGATGGAGGGGACAGCATTGAGGACGGCTCAATTTTAGATGACGGTTCTATCGTGACTACTGATGAAGTTGAGGTATTTCGATGTCGTCTTGAGTTGATGTGCCAGTTCTTTTTTTCTTCAAGTTCGAGTTAGAATCATTGTAATTTGCTATCAATAATTCGGATTGTGCGATATATTTCTTCTCTCATAGTGCGATGACGATGTGCTAACCATTCTTCCCAAAAAAAGAGGATTGGTGAGGTATTCTATGATTGCACATATGAGAAACTTAGAAAGGTGAAGTAATGGACGCATATTTAACAACTAGTTCCATTTAGCTACAGTAAACAATTAATTATGTAATGCAAGCTCGCTGCACTCGGTCACCGTTTCAACGACGACAGGAGTAAGTGACAGAAGGAAGGGGGAAGTAAGTAGGGGAAAGGGAACAGGGAACGCAGACTGAGCAGGGGAAGGGGAAAGGGAAAGGTGAGCTCTGACACAGGGAATAGACAGAGAGGAAATAGATAGAGATAGAACGTGGGGAAGTAACAGAAATATATTCACTAAAGTGGTTGTAACAGAAAGCAAAAGTAGAAAAACAGAAAATAACGGAAGGAATAACAAGAATACTATGGGCAGTATATTATTTAGTAATTGTAATCCCAAAATTTTAGTGGTGGTTGAGTCAATTGGGTACTCCATCGCTGTTGCGCTAGATGATTAGCGGATGCAGCTGGGTGGGCTGTTGGTCCCAAATTTGGTGAAGTGGATGGGCCAGATTCAAGGAGACCTGTAACATTGCCTTTCCCATAAAAAAGAACATTGTCCTCAAGGTTGAATGTAGGAAAATCTTGGGTAAGATCGGTAGCCAACTCCCACGTAGCTTCCTCGAGAGATTGCGAATGCCATTGGACAAGGAGTTCGAACAATTTGCCGTGTTGTATGACTCGCCAAACTTCCAGAGTCGTGTGGGATACACCAGGGCTGTGAACCCCATGCTTGAGAGGGCAGGTCAATTTGTTGGTAAGAAGGGTTCCCATGGCATCTCTTGAGCAATGAAACATGGAAGACATTATGGATTCAGGAGTACTAAGGCAATTGCAGCTTGTAAGCTATAGGGCCAATTCAATCTAAGATTTGAAAGGGTCCTGATGGGTTCAGTATCGCAGGCCAATCCAAAACCCGAAGCGTAACAAAGAAGTTTCATTATAATGAGAAAAGAATTCGTTTTGGTGGGAGAAATACCTCTTGGAGGGAAAATTGAACTCCTCTTGGCGGGAAAATTTTCATTGCTTCCTTTAATAAAATGAGAAGCAGCAGAGAGAGTAAGGGAGACCAAGAAGGGCTGAACAGAAAAACCTCCCAAAAAGTGCCGCCTTTGCTTCCTTGCCCCAGTTCTCCGTCCGTTAGCGAAGCAGACACCCGAGGCAGAGGCCCGCTCCTCTATCCACTGAAGCGGGGGCTTGAAGCCCTTCCACTTAAATGTGCTCACCGAATAGAGCCTGAAAGCTCTCCTCAAGCGGTGACCATCTCCTCTCGGCCCGGCCTAGCAGCGGTGGCTCCCAGGCGTTATTGTCTGCTCACTATGTTAGGCTAAGCAAGGCTATTCCAGCGATGTGAGCTTGTCCCATTTAGGCCCACCGATCGTAAAAGTGGCGATCTCGAGGATATTCCACGATCTCAAAGGAATGCTCGACAAGATTGGCGCCTTCAAATAAGGAAGGCGCCAAATCCTCTGACTCCCAGTGACAAAGGAACCTCGGCGGTAACATGTTGGGAAGGAAATAAAATAACTTGGAAAGTGGTTGGCAGCCGAGGAAACACAATCCTCCATGGTGGGCAAGCATCGGCCTCGGAAGGAAGGCCGACAATGAATCACGGGGGCAATCCCTCCTTCCAAAGAAGGAGAATCGCCATCTTGACCATAAAAAAGGCTCGGATTCACCATCCAAGGCATGCTCTCATTAAGGCTTTTCCTCGCATGCTTTCTTAGACGCTTTCAATTCGCTCTCGGACATTGAAACTCCAAGAACCGCACAAGCTCTCTGCTACTCCAAACACGTTCATCTTCAACCCTAAGTGCTTCTGAAAACAAGCTCTTGGATTCTGGCGGCAAACTCTCAGACACAATCAAACTCTAAAGCAACGAACTAAGTGCTTTCACACGTCTGCGCCCCACCATCCAGACATGAGAAGGGCGTCGCGCCTGCGACATCCTAACGAAACACTCTCTTTCCCTCTCCATTTGCACTCTTTATCTTTCAGATTCGCCATCAAAACAAGTTTCGACTGGGAGCGTCGGAAAGATTTTGGTGGGATTCATAAAACGCCGCTGACCTTCTTGTTCGTTTTAGGTGGTGTGCGGGATTCGTGCTCGATGAACGGAGCCGGATCACATCATCCAGAAGAATCCGAATCTGTTCGAAGTCGAATCCAGGTACGCATCAAAAATGAATTCTTTCTCATCTATAAAAAGAGGATCATATGGGACTCTATCTCTTAAAAAATAAAATATATTTTTTAAATATGAGTTATTTATTTTAAATAAATATTTATATTTTAATTATTTAAAAAAATTAATTAAAATTATTTATTAAATTATAATTATTTATTTTAAAATAAATAACTTATATTGAAAAAAAATTGGAACTCTTATCGTATTTTATTTTGTACAATTTATCGAGAGAGTACAAAAAAAGTGTTGGATGATCAACCATCGTCTGCCATGTGTACACTCGAAAAGCTCAAATGCTTCTGCAATGATCCATGCGCTCCCGGCGGGATTCTTTCCTGCCCCAATTCTTCCACTTTTCCTACCTCACTGTCTAAGGATGTCGATCCATCTCTCTTCAGTTTCTGAGGAATGACTTCGATTTGAGATATTGAATGGCGACGATGTGGTTCCAAGGCTCTCTTTGTACAGCCGCAATGACACCCTGTTCTGTCTCTATACATCCCATGTCTTCGCTTTTTGCTCCAGCGGTCATATGTCCAACCCTCTCATCTTCTTGGAGATCGATTTCTCTCTCCAATCGTTCGGCGGATTGCCGAACCATTCTATTGAAAAGAAGTTCCTGCTGGATGCCTGCTCGGGCTCGGTCGTTGGCTGCGGTGGCGGATGGAGGGGACAGCATTGAGGACGGTTCAATTTTAGATGACGGTTCTATCGTGACTACTGATGAAGTCGAGGTATTTCGATGTCGTCTTTAGTTGATGTGCCAGTTCTTTTTTTCTTCAAGTTCGAGTTAGAATCATTGCAATTTGCTATCAATAATTCGGATTGTGCGATATATTTCTTCTCTCATAGTGCGATGACGATGTGCTAACCATTCTTCCCAAAAAAAGATGGTTGCTGAGGTATTCTATGATTGCACATTTGAGAAACTTAGAAAGGTGAAGTAATGTACGCATATTTAACAATTAGTTCCATTTAGCTACAGTAAACAATTAATTATGTAATGCAAGCTCGCTGCACTCGGTCACCGTTTCAACGACGACAGGAGTAAGTGACAGAAGGAAGGGGGAAGTAGGGGAAAGGGAACAGGGAACGCAGACTGAGCAGGGGAAGGGGAAAAGGGAAAGGTGAGCTCTGACACAGGGAATAGACAGAGAGGAAATAGATAGAGATAGAACGTGGGGAAGTAACAGAAATATATTCACTAAAGTGGTTGTAACAGAAAGCAAAAGTAGAAAAACAGAAAATAACAGAAGGAATAACAAGAATACTATGGGCAGTATATTGTTTAGTAATTGTAATCCCAAAATTTTAGTGGTGGTTGAGTCAACTGGGTACTCCATCGCTGTTGCGCTAGATGATTAGTGGATGCAGCTGGGTGGGCTGTTGGTCTCAAATTTGGTGAAGTGGATGGGCCAGATTCAAGGAGACCTGTAACATTGCCTTTCCCATAAAAAAGAACCTTGTCCTCAAGGTTGAATGTAGGAAAATCTTGGGTAAGATCGGTAGCCAACTCCCACGTAGCTTCCTCGAGAGATTGCGAATGCCATTGGACAAGGAGTTCAGGAACGAATTTGCCGTGTTGTATGACTCGCCAAACTTCCAGAAGTCGTGTGGGATACACCAAGGGCTGTGAACCCCATGCTTCAGAGGGCAGGTCAATTTGTTGGTAAGAAGGGTTCCCATGGAATCTCTTGAGCAATGAAACATGGAAGACATTATGGATTCAGGAGTACTAAGGCAATTGCAGCTTGTAGGCTATAGGGCCAATTCAATCTAAGATTTGAAAGGGTCCTGATGGGTTCCAGTATCGCAGGCCGATCCAAAACCTGAAGCGTAACAAAGAAGCTTCATTATAATAAGAAAAGAATTCGTTTTGGCGGGAGAAATACCTCTTGGAGGGAAAATTGAACTCCTCTTGGCGGGAAAATTTTCATTGCTTCCTTTAATAAAATGAGAAGCAGCAGAGAGAGCAAGGGAGACCAAGAACGGCTGAACAGAAAAACCTCCCAAAAAGTGCCGCCTTTGCTTCCTTGCCCCAGTTCTCCGTCCGTCAGCGAAACGGAGCACAGACAGGGCCCCGACTCCTCTGTCCCTGAAGCAGGGCTTGAAGCCCTTCCACAATGGCGCTTAAATGTGCTCACCGAATAGAGCACAAAGCTCTCCTCAAACGGTGACCATCTCCTCTCGGATGCTCATGGGCCAAATAGAGCACAGAGATCTTCCTTCAATGGCCCCCATATGTCCTCGCTGAACAGAGCCTAGAGCTCCTTCAACGGCGCTTCGATGAAACTCCTCTGAAAGCGAGCCCAGAGCCTCTCAGCAGATTCGGACATGAGGGTGTACTTCTCAGAGAATGCTCATTTGTCCTCCCTCAACTTAGTTTGAAAGAGGGCACGAAGCTCCTCACCGAAGGCGCCCAGGGTTTCCTGAAGCCCTCGGCCGGACACAGGATCGTCGAGCTCCCTAAAGCGTCGCTTGGCTCCCCCATCTTCGAATCAAGGAAGCAAGAGGCCCTACAAGGCCTTCATTAATAGAGCTTAGCGCCCCTAATCAGAACAGAGTATGGAGCCCCCTAGAAGTTGCCATCTAGCGTCTTCTATATTCACAGCGCCTTGTTCACTTAATATGAAAATCACCTCAAACTAGAGGGGAAGGGGGAGAAGAACTACCAAGGCAGAGAAACAGGCCACAAAGGCCATCCATTGGCCACGGTTGTCCAGCCCGACATGGATTCTTTTCAGCCGGACTCAGAAGCGCTCCGACACTCCATCTCTCACTTAACCGGACTCAGAAACGCTCCAGCGCTCCATCTCTCACTCAATCCAACTTAGAAGCACTTCGGCACTCCATCTCTCACTCAACCGAATTCAGAAGCACCCTGGCCTAACCCACTTTGGCTTGTGGCAGCACGCCGGCATGATCTAGCACTCCGGCCTGATCCACTCTAGCATGTAGCAACATCCCGGCCTTATCCAGCACTCCGGGCTAATCCACTTCCGCCTGTAGCAGCATCCCGGCCTTATCCAGCACTCCGGGCTGATTCACTCCGGCCTGTGGCAACGTGCCGGCTTGATCTAGCACTCCTGCTTGATCCACTCCGGCCTGTAGCAGTATCTCGGCTTGATCCAGCACTCCGAGCTGATCCACTCCAGCCTATGGCAGCTCACCGGCATGATCCAGCACTTTGGCCTAATCCACTCTGGCCTGTGGCAGTATCCTGGCTTGATCTAGCACTCCGGACTGATCCACTCCGGACTATGACTGCATTCCGGCCGGTAGCAGCACCCAGCTAGTAGCATCAACTTTGCCAATAGGCTAAGCGTTTGCCAGCTCTTCGTCTAGGGGACCATCCTTGAGGTCTACCCTCCACCCAGAAGGTCAGCCCTCCATCTACAGAGCTCAACTTGAGCCGCCCCTCTACGAGCGCACCTCTAAGCCACCCCCAGCGGGGGAGCCTCTAAATCTCCTGTAATTGGGCGCATCTCAAGCCGCCCTTTTGTCGAGTGCACTCAGGAGCTTGGCCTTTCGCCTAGTGAGCCACTCCTCAGTCAGGCGCACCTTGGAGTTCAGTTTTTTATCTAGTGAGCCGCCCCTTAGTCGGGCGCATTCTCGGAGCTCGGTTCTCCATCTAGTGAGCCGTCCCTCTGCCGGGCGCACCTCACGGAGCTTAGACCTCCAAATACATCCTACTCACACTCCCTTCATCCCTGCATTTTTGCACTCCCGTCACGCTTACCTTCAAGCGTGCACTTCTTCGTTTATTGTAGAAGATATCTGATTTGAGCGCCGGAGTGTTTGTGATGGGACAACCTACCGTCATTCTCTGACCTCTTATTTGTAGTCTGTGATGTGCAGGTTCCAAGGTTAAAAGTGACAGAGATTGGGCCCAATCCAGATCGACCCATAGCGGGAGGTCAGAAGGCTCTTTAATCTATACCACAACCGAAATAAGGGATGCATTTGGCCCGTAATAGCGTTTAGCAAGTTTATGGGTGCGTAAGTTAGCTGCTATAGTTTGCCGATAGGGTTGTAATTTGACAAATACCCAATCATTCACCTGGAATTCCTTATCAGTTTGGCCGGCATCAGCTTGGTTCTTCATGTGCAGCTAAGCACGCTCCAGGTTGGCCTTGAGAGCGGATAGGATGTTGGATCGATCAAGAAGTAATTCATCAATGGCTGTTACGTTTGAACTGCTTTGAACATAATCTGTTAATGACGGGGGCAGACGTCCGTAGACAACTTCGAATGGACTCATTTTAATAGAAGAATGCCAAGCTGTATTGTAGTTTTATTCAGCCCAAGGTAGGAATTTTCCCCAAGTAGAAGGATGATTAGCCGTAAAACACCGTAAATAATCTTCGAAACAGCGGTTAACCACTTTGGTTTGTCCGTCTATCTGTGGGTAGTAGGCGCTACTAGTGGATAAGGTCGTTCCCTGAGACCGAAAGAGCTCCCTCTAGAAGGTGCTCATTAATATGGGATCTCTATCTGAAATCATATCCACTGGGAATCCATGGAGGCGGCAAATGTCTTTAATGAAGACCTCTGCCAATTCCTCGGCTGTGAAGTGGCTGCCCAAGGAGGAGAAATGGGCATATTTAGAAAGGCAGTCAACAACCATCAGGATTACTGTTTTACCGCTAGAGGGAGGAAGATGAGTGATAAAGTCCATAGCAATGGATTCCCAAATTTTACCTGGGATTGGGAGTGGTTGCAGCAGACCTTGTGGTGCCTCGGTGAGTGGCTTGACTTGCTAGCATACAGTACATTGAGTGATATAGTTGCAGATGTCGTCATGCATTCGGGGCCAATAAAAGGTAGAAGCAATTCTTGCTAATGTGCGTTGAAACCCAGCATGACCTCCCAAGGGGGAACTGTGATATTCTTGCAATATCAACTCCTGTAGGGCTGAATCAACAAGAATGAAGATCCGATCCTTATAGAAGATCAAGCCATCCCGGAGTGTATAATGTGCAAAGTCTTCTGGCTGTTCCCTTAGAGTAGTGAGGAAACTGGCTGAAGCGGGGTGCCGTGTGTAGTAATTGTGAAGGGCGACCAATAATGTGACCACTGGTTTGGATATTGAATATGCAAAATAACAGGGGCCTTCCGGTATCCTAGACAGGGCGTCCATCGGGCCATTCTCTCGCCCTGGTCGATATACAATCTCAAAATCATATCCTATTAATTTAGTGATCCAACGATGTTGCTTTGGAGTGTGTAGCAATTGAGTCATCAGAGCCTTAAGGGGCTGATGATCGGTGTGGATAAATAATTTAGCATCGATGAGGTATAGGCGCCATTTCTTCACTGCCTCTGTGACAGCATAGAGTTCCCTAATATAGGTAGAAGAAAGTTGCATTTTAGGACTAAGATGTTTGCTAAAATAGGCCAATGGTCGCCCGGACTATACCAACATTGCCCTAACACCATTACCAGATGCATCAATATGTACAACAAATGGTTTTGAGAAATCTGGCCAAGCTAAGATGGGTGTGGCAGTGAGAGCCTCCTGAGAGACTTAAAGGCTACTTTAGCTTCACTGCTCCAAACGAAAGCAGTCTTCCGCAACAATTGAGTGAGTGGCACCGATATCTGAGCATATTGAACCACAAACCTCCTGTAGTATCCTGCCAGCTCGAGGAATCCTCGCAATTCTGTGACATTGGCGGGTGTAGGCCAATGTTGTACAACCTCAATTTTTGCCAAATCCACGGCCACCCCTTGCTCAGACACAATATGGCCCAAGTAAGATAACGAAAATCGCCCGAAGTCACATTTCGATCGCTTAGCATAAAAGGAGTTGTCACGTAAGATTTGAAGCACCTGCGTAAGATGACGAAAATGTGTCTCCCACAAAGGACTATAGACCATTATGTCGTCGAAGAAAACTAATACAAATTTTCGGAGTATAGGGCAAAAAATAGTATTCATCTCCGCTTGGAAGGAGGAAGGTGCATCGGATAAGCCAAAGGGCATAACGAGGAATTCGTAATGTCCTTTATGAGTGTGAAAAGCTGTCTTATAGATGTCCTTGGCTTGAACACGGAGTTGGTGATACCCCGATCGCAAGTCTAGTTTAGAAAAAATTCTGGTGCCTTGCAATTCGTCCAGCAATTCATCAACGGTGGGTATCGGAAATCTGTCCTGGACAATAAGGGCATTGAGGGTGCGATAATCCACACAAAAGCGCCAACTACCATCATTTTTCTTAACCGAGAGGACCAGTGATGAAAAGGGACTAGTGCTGGTTCGGTTAATTTCCTCGACTAGCATCTCCTGAATCAACTTCTCAATTTCCTCCTTCTGAAAGTGTAGATAGCGGTAGGGTTTGACATTCACGGGTGGTGTATTTGGCTTTAAGGGAATGCGGTGATCCGTCAAATGTTATCGGGGCAGGCCGTGAGGAATGGTGAAGAAGTCAACAAACGACGTAAGTATGCGGCATAGAGCAAAGGAAATCTCAGGATTGTCAACATGAGGTAGTTGAGATGGAGTCCAGGGAGCAGCAGTCAGGTCTACTGAAGCGGCCTTTGTGACTAGTGTCATTGTCAGTTGGAAATATGTGACGGCAGAATCAGTGAGATCACTCCACTGCAATTGGCTTAAGGTCATGGTAGAGATTGCAGCCCTGTGCAATCCATGAAGGGTAAGCTGTTTGCCCATGTAATTGGAACGCATCCACAGAGCGTTATAATTGAACATCACTGGCCCAATAGACGCTAGCCACTGGACATCCAGTACTAAGTCTGCTCCATAAATTGGGAGTAAATATAGGTCTACTAGGAATTGGGTGGATCCCATTGTGAGGATAACATTTGTACACAAACTTTCACAGTGTAATGAGTCTCCATTACCAATTGTAACATTGAGACGGTGAGATGACTCTATTGAGAGCCCCAAATAACTGGCTAAATGAGTTTGCAAGAAATTGTGGGTTGAGCTACTATCGACCAGGATAACCACGGGTTGACTAGAGATTGCTCCCTGCAACCATAGAGTGGTTGGAACAGTATGACCTTCAAGTGCGTGGAAGGAAATTGTTGGGATGCTATCTGATGCTAGGGGTACGTGGGTGACCCCCGAAGGCTGCTCGATTGAAGTCTCCTAGTTAGGAGAGTCATCTCCGGAAGGACAGCCGCCGAGTACTCCGTTGCTGTTGGGCCAGACAGTCAGCAGATGCAGCTGAGTGGGTTGTTGGGCCCAAATTTGGTGAAGTGGATGGGCCGGATTCAAGGAGGCCACTAACAGTATGCGGACTGTTGGGCAGTACAACGTAATTCCACCTACTGGAAATTGATAACAAATCTCTGCAAGGAGTGATTTATCGCACCCTTGATGTTTGAATTCATGAGGAAATAAATATCAGTGATAATATACAAATAAATTATGCAATTAAGAGCAAATGGTTTTACATGGAACACTCCTTTGTGAATGGTGAAAAAACCATGACTTTGCTTCGGGTTGCAACTACAGCACTTTGAAGTACACCACCCAAGCAACGAACAATGTTAGAAAACAAGACAAAAAAACCTGTAAAACATTTTGTACAAGAATTAGAATAATATTCCCAAAGTTGACAGAGTAAAGCACGATCCAAAATCTAAATGGTTGGCAAAATCTTCAAGTTTTACATTTCTCTCCTTTTTCTCTCTGTTTGGTGCCATCAAATTGTTTTGAAATGACTTGGATGAATGGTCTCAAATCAAAACACGTAATTATGCCCTCCTGTTGCTCAATCGCTTATCGTGCAGACATCACACAGAATGAATTTGGAAGTCTACAGCTTAAGCACTTATCACACGATTCTCCTGTGGAACAAGTTTGAAGATTTTGGCTTGATTGAGAAGTTGCACTAATATGTGCAACAATTCTGTAGCTCACTCTGCCAAATTTCATTCAAGCAAAAATTCTGACAAATATCGCAAGAAACTTCTGTTAGCAATAGAAAAAAATAATATGTACAATGGGTATAAAACTCACAAGAGAGTGACTCATCCCATCATGTACATGATAGGAATAGTAATAGGAGTGGTGGACATCACACTTATGTGCTTTTGACGTTTGGAATTTGGGTATCTTGAATAATTATTAGATATGCTGTGAAATTGGTGGAATCCATTGCTCATAGCAGAGATTGAGATTTACAGGAATGCAGTCACATTAGTGAATTGGATATTGCAATTTCAAATGGTAAATTTATCAACAGTGAATGTGGATTTCAATATTAATGCAAAAAAAGTTGCACTTATCAAAATATGAAAAAATATTTGTTATTTGTCGCTGACTTGTCTGCTGTCCTATCTCTTCTTTTGGTTAAACTGGAATTGTAAAATTAACATTAATTATGTTCTTTGTGTGGAACAAGGCTATAATGAAATAACGATTTCATACGAATATAATAGAGTTGGGAGATGGTTGGACATCTATTACATAGTTTTATTTACAAAATGGAATGATTATTCCATAACCATTCCCACGTATGATATTTATGTGCAATACTGAATAGTTGTACAGCATTTTACTCTTTTGTCATTTGGTAGGTTGGCGGTCATAATGGCTGGTCATGGTGCTAGTGGTAGCTGGCCGTTGGTTGCTGGTGGCAGTGGAATTTCACAGGTGTAAAACTTACAGCATTGAGAGACAAATACTGTTTCTAAGGTGTGAATAAATATAACTGCTGCTTAGCACCAACACAATTGTAGTGAAGATCATCTTACATTACATTTCACTTGGAAAAAGTTAGCATTTCCACTACTATTTTTTACATAGGCAACATGTTGTAAGATATTTCACAAATATTGTCTGTATCTCAAGGGAGCCACTGCCACTGTAACTGACCCAATCCAAAGCCAAGGTTACTTCTAGAGCATGTAGAAGTTGTTTAGAGTAAGTGTTCATCTATTGGGTGGTCAGGCAGCTTCAATGATCGTGGCTGTTGCTAGTGTCCAGTGGATGTGGTGGTAGGCTGCCAGCAGTCAGTTATAGCAGTAATTGTTAGCTGCGGTGGTGGCCAGACAACGATGTTGGCATGGTGATTGCTATGGACAACTTTGAAAAAAAACATCATTTTTGTCGAGATGTTCTCTGAACCCATTTCATGGCAATCACTATTCATAGTTTAAAAATTGAACCAACCAAGGGATAACTTTTTTTCTGGGGATAGACCAAAAATGAAATAGCCATTCGCTTAATACATCACTTAAGTCTTCACTTGTGACCCAAGTGGGTGATGGTGACAAAATGAAATTAAGAGTGTTGCTTTTTTTTTTTTTTTTGGCCGGGGGTGCCTTACATTGTTCCCTCTCCTCCAGGAAAAAAAGGAATAAAAAAGAAAGTTGTTTTTGTAATTCTATGAAGCACGGACACTCTTCTGACTTTAATGGGTTAGTGTCCGACACGTATCAGATACTGACGCTTCCCGGACACGTGTCCAATTTTTTTTTTCCGGATACATCCAGACATATACTAGACATGCCCCAGACATGTCCCGACACGTTTGGAACACATTCCGGATGCATTAGACACATTTCGGACATGTTAGATAATTTTATAGGTATTTAATAAATTTATGTTAAAATATTATAAATTTATTTATAATTTTAAATAAATAAGTGTAAATAATGTGTATTTGGTAAATAACTTATTTATTTATATATAAATAAGTAATTTAAGTTGATAAATAAATTGTGAAAAGGGATTCGAAGGCTAGGGTTTCAATTTCTCTGCTCACCTTCGACTTCGACTTCTCTTCTTACTTTGCTCTGCAATCGAAGGTCTTTCGAGTTCTACTTTTCCCCTCGAGTTCTTTTCTTCCAGTGTTCTCTCGAATCGACGTCCTAGGGTTTTGATTCTCAACTTCCAGATTATACGTCTCAAAGTTCATCGTAGCGTGATCCAAGAAAAGTCGAACATGAAGATAATATTCTCACATTATCATTTTCTAATACACTATTTTCACCCAACAATGGGATTCGAACCCTAACTTCGTTCTTCTACTTTCGTTATTCTCACTTCATCACCGTCGCTATTCTTCTTCTTCCTTTCATTTTCAATATGTTCCTCTTTATTATTTTCATCTAATAATAATAATAATGATTATTATTATTATTATATACGATAACAGTAATATACTATTATCGTATACGATAACAATATACGGCGTATATTATTGCCGTATGCTGTAACAGTATATTACTGTATTGTATAGTATACATTAACAGTATGTACTGTTGCTGTCTACAGTATGCTGCAACAGTACACTGTAGCCGTACTGTATACGGCAATAGTATATTACTGTTGCCGTAGCCTGTATGATACTGTTAATTATTTAATTTTTTTAAATATATATATTTAGTTTTTTAAAAAAATACTATATTAATTATTTATTTGTTACTTTCATAGGTTGCTAATATGTCATCTTTTGAGGTTGGCACTAGTTCACATTTATCTTGTAACGAAGAAGATTATGATAAATCCTTGTGGATGTATGTTATGAGATATGACAAATTGAATAAAGGAGGTGAAAATATATCTTGGCAATGTAATTTTTGCCATCAAACAAAGAAAAGTTCCTACACAAGGGTTCAGATTCATTTATTAAAAATACCTGGTTTGGGAATTAGTGTTTGCAAAAAGGTGACATCAAATGATATGGCAAAAATGTAAAAATTAGAAGATGATGCAAAGGCAAGAGTATTAAATAATGCACCCAAAAAGGTCCCATTGTCCAACCAAGTATCATTGGGTAGTGTAGGATCTTTGCAAACCCAATCTTCAACAGCTAGTTTTATTCCAAGAGTGTGTGAACTAAAGAGGAGAAAGACAAATGTAAGTGAAAGTACATCTTCTAATCCTATTTCCAAAGCTTTCAACAGTATGGTACGTCTTCAATTGCATGCAGAGATTATTTAAATATTTTACTTTATCGGCTTGCCATTTCACTTAGTAAGGAACCCATATTATGTGAATTTTTATACATTTGCATCTAATAACTCGTTTGTGGGCTATTTGCCACCGGGATATAATATGTTGAGAACTATATTACTTCAATAGGAGAAAGCTAATATTGAAAAGTTATTACAACCTATTTGATAGGTACACCCACACTGGGTTGGCCTAAGGAGGAGGAGCGGCCTAAATCCACAAGGGTCCACATGTAAGTCTAGACGGTCAATACGAACCGTTAACCAGACGAAAGGAAAAGGAGACCAGCATAAGGACAGTCAATTGGCACAAAGGACAGTCAACATTTTTGTTGACCGGCGGCGCTAGAGTAGGCCGGCCCATGGACAAGCATTATGTGGGCCAGGCCCAGTTTGACCTGTATTCTCGTTTGTGACCAGCAACGGCTCTCTTTCCTGATTACGCACTCCCCCAAAAGGAAACCTCCACGATAACAGTCACCAGCAGATTCAACGCTCACCCCATGAAGAAAGCGCTGGATTCTCTCCCTTGTCTGCTATAAACCCTAGCTGTTGCAAAACACAGAATGAAGGTAACCCTCCCAAGGAGTCGTTACCGCCATTAATGCCAACGTTAAGAAAGGAAGCTATTCCAGCAGAGCACTGGAATCACTCATTCCTACCTAAGGAAGGATGCTAAACTTCTCGACTATAAGAAGGCCATGGAGTTAACACTCTAAGGCACATCTTCTTGAAGAAACCAAACGCTCTCATACCTACTTGAGTTGCTCTCACATTCACGTTCCTTTTCCAGAGGAATCCCTTAGAGTTCGCCCGACGTCCTTCCAAGCTCTCACGCTCTTAGGACGCTCGCACTCTCTTTACTTCCTGTCGCTACTATTCTCAGAAACCCGAAGATAGGAATCAACACTCCTCACGAGCAACATTAACCTCTCCCAACGAGCCAAATCATTCCTATAAACACTCTTTGCTTCTTACCCTCATTACGTTTTTTCTTTTACCTTCTCGATTCTTGGAAGGCAATTTTACTGACTTGAGCGTCAGAGTGTTTTCGGTGGGACAACATTCCGCCGGCACCTGACATTTCGTTTGTCTTAATGGTGTGCAGGACCCAGATTTAGTGGACGGAACCGGATTCAATGATCGACATAACCCGAACCCGTTCGAAGTTTTATTCCAGGACGCATCACTATTAAAGGAACATAGAAGGAAAAAGGAGTGAGTATGGTAAGTGATGGTTGGAGTGACTCTCAAAGAAGGTCATTAATTAACTTTATGGCCGTTATTGAAGGTGGTCCTATGTTTCTTAAGGCAATTAATTGTTTGGTAGAAATTAAGAATAAATGCTTTATCTTTAATTTGATGAAGGAAGTCATTGAGGAGGTAGGTCTCGACAATATTGTTTAAGTGATAACTGATAATGCAAAGAATTGTGCAGGTGCCGGGGCATTAATTCATCAACTTTACCCTCACATCTTTTGGACTCCATGTGTAGTCCATACACTTAATCTTGCCTTGCAAAATATTTGTGCTACAAAAAATTTAGAGAACAATTAGGTGGCATTTGATGAGTGTTTTTGAATCATACAAATTTCTAATGATTGTTTGTTTATTAAGAATTTTATCATTAATCACTCCATGCGATTTTCTATGTTCAATGATTTCGTTCCTTTGAAATTTCTTTCAATGGCAACTATTCGTTTTGCCTCAATTATTGTTATGCTAAAGAGATTTAAACTCATTAAGATGGCACTTTAAACTTTGGTTATCAGTGAAGAACGGGTAACGTATAGAGAAAATGATGTGGGAAAAGCTAAACATGTAGAGGAGTTACTCTTGGATGATATTTGGTGGGATGAAATTGATTATGTATTTTCATTTACTGCTCCTATATATGACATGCTTAGGGTTTGTGACACGGATAAACCTTATCTTCACTTAGTTTATGACATGTGGGATATTATGATTGAAAAAGTGAATATTGCAATATATAAATATGAAAAAAGCAGATAGAAGAATTATTCACATTTTATGATGTGGTGTACAACATTCTTATTGATCGATGGAACAAAAACAACACTCCACTTCATTGCATGGCTCATTCTCTAAATTCAAGGTAATTAAAATATTATGCTTTATTACTTTTATATTATCTAGTTGTAATATTGTATATTTATTAAATAAAATTATATTTAAATCTAACAATTTATTTTTTACTATTAAATTTGTAAGGTACTATAGTGATCAATGGCTTAGTGAAAGGCCGGATAGAGTTCCTCCACACAAAGACTTAGAAATTTCTCAAGGAAGGATCAAGTATATGAAAATGCAATTTCTTAATCCGGAAGATCGAGCTAAGACCAACATGGAATTTGCTAATTTTTTGTCAATGACAATTCAATTTGCGGATATTGATTCTATTAGTGATCGTTATAGTATGGATCCAAAAAGTTGGTGCATTGTTTATGGTCCAAGTGCCCCTTTACTTCAATCTTTAGCTTTAAAGCTACTTATGCAACCATCTTTATCATCATATTGTGAGAGAAATTGAAGTGTTTACTCATTTATCCATTCATTGAGAAGGAATAAAATGACTACAAAACGTGCCGAAGATTTGGTTTTCATTCATAGCAATCTTCGCCTATTTTCAAGGAGAAGTCCACAATACTCGCAAGGGGAGAGTAAGATGTGGGATATTTATGGAGATGCATTTGATTCACTCAATGATATTGGAGAGTTAGAAATTGCACAGCTCTCTTTGGATGAGCCAGAATTAGAATGTGTTATTTTTACTGATGATGGTGATGAAAATGAAAATAATGAAGAAAATGTAGTCATGAAATCTTAAAAATGGTTTACTTTTTGTAATTGAGTATCATTGATATTATATGTTTGTTCTTTTTGATAGTGGTTTCAATATTATTGTCCTTATATAAATACATATTCCTTTTCTTTCTATGATTTTTTTTTGTTTAAGATTTAAAAAATATATTTTTATTTCACATTTATCATGAAATAGAAGTATTCATCAATTAAAAAAATATAAATGATTATTTTAGTTTACGTGTCCCTGACGTGTCATATCATTGATTTATAAAAAATAGCGTGTCGGCATGTCGGTGTCGTGTTGCATCGATGTCCCGTATCGGTGTCCGTGCTTCTTAGTTGTAATTAGACAACATTTGGGAACTTTCCAAAATTGAATGCAAGTACAGTTTAATATGGGAGGAACAGAATCTTTATGTCCTTAGAATTAGATGTTCTTGTGAATTTTGTGATTTGGATAATTATGCAATTGAACCTTTCTTTATATCTCAGATCATGTTGATTATACAAAATTTAGGAAATCTGCAATGCAGTCGTTAAATATTTCTGCTTTTTGCTTACTGAAATGTTGACTTGCCAAAGAGCATTTTTTAAATTTCACTGGCAGTGTACGTGTGGTAAAAAGCCTAACAAGACATTAATTCAAATCAGGCATTGGATAGAATAAAAGTTTTACCTCCTGCTTCATTTATTTTTCTTTGGTTTATTTGAGGCATAGCTCACATTTTTATGATTGCTTTGAGCTCCATAAGGAGCTTGATACAGTGATAACTTTTTTGCTTTGTGGATGTACTTCTTTCCAATCACGTTATTATCTTTTAAGCATTTCTTTACATTTTCTTATGAACCCTTGATAACTTTCTCCTTTAGGTACATAAACACTTTAAGTTGCCAGAACGTGATTTTACGGGTACCCCATATGTCCCAGTATATGTAATGCTACCAGTAAGTGCTCTTCTTTCCTTTTGTTTTGTAAAAGCTCTCTATGTTTGCGTCTGTTTTAAATATCATTTTTTTCTTTACCTATTTCTTTATCATGGAATTATTTAGTTTAAGCCATGGCCTCAATGGTCTATTGCACTTTTTGGATCTGTCCTCCACATGTAAATTTTTTTCCCTATGCTTCATCCTACTCTCTCTTCTATTTTCATTTTATGCAGAGTTGTTCCCTTATTCTTGGTTGTGTTTCCGTTATTATATAGAATCTTTGTGAATGCTATCATTCTTCATCTATTTAAAAATTTTCTCTTGCTGCGGTTCTTACAGTTGTGTTCCATCAATATGGACTGTGAGCTAGTTGATGCAGATGGCTTACTGGAACAGCTAAAGGTTCTGAAGTCTGTTGATGTTGATGGAGTTATGGTCGATTGCTGGTGGGGAATAGTGGAGGCGAATGCTCCACAACAATATCGCTGGAGTGGCTATAAGCAACTGTTTCAGATAGTGCGTAACCTTGATCTTAAATTGCAGGTACTTTGATAGAGACTGTATAGGATTGTGGTCAAGCTTGTCATATTTTGCTGGTATTTGCATATTTCTGCATCTTTTTTTACCGTCTCACCTCCTTGACCTCTATATATCAAGTTACAAGGTGCCATATTATCTTTGAAGTGTATCTGCTCCTGGAAAGCATATTTTGTTCAGCATTGTGGTGTCATGATGATAAAATCTCAGTTTCGTTTTTGAACTGCCCACAGCACAAGAAGATTACTTAATATAGTTGTTTTCCATAGGGGTTGTTTTTTGGTTGTCTCTTTTGTTTATTTATTCCCAAACTTCTACTGTTACTTGTTCCAAATCAATTAATATGTGCAGCTATAAATTATGTTTCAACTGATAGTTTGTTATGTGAATATCATCTCCACAGAAATTGTAGGCAACAGCTCAAATATCTGGCTATTTACAGAGTCATTTGCATATGTCGTGATATGATGTTACAAATCTACCATGATGTATAGACTAGTCAACAACAAGTGAGATAGGGAGATCTCATGGGAAATTAGGAAATAAAAAGGACAGAGAGAAAGGGAGAGAGATTGTGGTTTCACATGCTTAATTGATCACAATCAACGTGCTTTAACATTGTTTTAGATTTTACCTCTTTACATTCACGCTGATGTATGGCCATTTACTTTGAACGTGTTGCTTTTGTTAGGTTTTGTGAAATTTTTGGGTAACAAGAACCATGCTCTTTAAATTTTGATCTTGCCCAGGTTGTTTTATCTTTCCATGAATGTGGAGGCAATGTTGGTGATGATGTGCATATTCCACTCCCACATTGGGTGACAGAAATTGGCCAAAGTAATCCTGACATTTATTTTACAGATAGAGAAGGTAGGCGCAATACAGAATGCTTGTCATGGGGAATTGACAAGGAACGGATTTTAAGAGGCCGCACTGCTGTTGAGGTATTAACACCAATGTTATTAGCATTTCAAACTTGCAATTGTTGGTTCTTGCTGGTTGTTTCTTCATTAAAAGCATGTATGAAAATATTGGTATTAGTATTGGTCATTGCCATATCAATATTGGATATATTAGATGATATGTATCGGTATTAAATATATTAGAATAAAATATTATAGGCTAATAGGGAAATATCATTTAATATATTACCCAAATACTAGGTATATCGCCCAAAAGGCTTATCTTTCTTTTTAAAGATTGAAAGTAGCGTGATATTTAACCAATATGGTGACATATCTCGATTTTGTTGTGGTATTAAGAAATATCGGTATTAGAAAGTCCGATATCAATATATATTAGTTAGATATATTGGATATCAGTTAATATTTCATTTCATGACTGAAAGTATAGGTACTTGCAATTTTGGTCTTTTTTTTTTTATGACTTTCATCTTCCTTCTTCCCCTCCTCCTGTGTGGAAGCATCGGCGAACACTGTGATGAAGGTTGGAAATCCTCTACCAAGGTCAAGTCTTCTAGAGCCCAAAGCTTCATTTCTCCTACCCATTCCCTCCTTGCTTGGCCTTCCAAGGGGTGGTTGTGTAACTGGCACAGAGTTATTCATTGATGTCCTTTGACCAAAGCCATGCACTATTTTCTTTAAAATAAAAAGGAATATGCACCATGATTAGCATTTAGTCTGCCAGCACACTTGTATTACAAATGTGTTGTCATCTTACCTTTTGGAGATCTGCCTGTTGCAAGCGGTTCCTCTTTAATCTCATTGTCTATCACACAACCTTGTGATGTTGCTAATTTTTTATACTTAAGATTTGATCATGTTTGGAAGATAGCTCATCACAAAACTGTGCAGATTGTATCCTATCACATGACTCAGTCACAAACTATGCAGATCCGCCATAGTTCTGCTCTTGTGCTCCAACAAAAGCCAATTTTATGAGCCTCAAAAAAATCAAGAGGGATGCACCTCGATCAACATTTTGTCTGCAAGCATACTCGTATTGTAATTGTGTTGTCAACTTTATAGATTTGTCTGATACGAGCAATGTGACCATATATAATATGCCTATCCTGTTGAAAACACAATAGCATTTGATATCTATCTATACTTCATTGTTGACAGCGTTGGATGAATACGTGTATCAGTAGAACATTGCAAGTTAACTTTTGTATCTGTTCCTTCCATGTTTCTTTGGTGCTACTGGACTGATATTTTGCTTCTACCCAGTGGAATTTCAATAGCTACTTTATTTGGACTTTAGAGCATGAGTGGCATAAGGTAGAGAAGGTTTGGGCAACCAAAATTAAGGAATTTTATTATGACTTGTACCATGCACATAAGGTGGAAGCTTACCTCAAGTTTTTAGAGATTATCAAACACTGGCTGATGAGTAAAGGGAAGTCGAAAATTCAAATATAGTGTTCAAGAGCCTTAAATGAACTCTCACAATTCTGTTTCTTATATGAGTAATTTGTGCAGGTAGGCTTACACAAGCACCATGTTCTGAGCATTGGATTTGCACTCTAATTCTTGTGCACATTTCTTGATGAAAACTGAATGTCTGGCGTCAGAACATGGGTGTTCATATAGCCTACCCTTACATTGTCAATTTCCTTATTCTCCAATGATGTAATGAGTTGAATGGAATTCCTTTCAGATAAAATCTTTAATCAGCCACTTCTTGTTCTTTATATGCTAGTTCATTGGACCGCATGATATGGATGCACCTACTCACTGCTTCTACTGTAGTACTGATTTAAAATTATTGGGGCACAAATTCAATACTGAACCTGATGCACCTGAAAGGGTACCTAACATGGATGAAAATATCGGTATTTGTATTGGTTGCAACTATATTATTACTGGATATATCAGAATATATGTATCGATATTGGATATATCGGAAGAAAGAAAATTTTTGAGAATAGTAAGCTAATAGAGCCATATTGACTAATATATCAGCTTATATGCTTGGTTAATATATCGGCTAATATATTGGCTGATATAGTAATAAATTACGATATTGTTACGATATTGAAAAATATATGTTTTGAAAGGGTCTCAATACGGATACATTTCTACTAATAATACAATATCGGCCAATGTTTGCATAATTAGTATACAAGGTCATTTTAACATAAATCTTACTTTGAGAGAATTATCTTCTCACAACTGATGTTATATAGCATAGCTTTTGTAATCAACTTCGTATGCATTGGCACAAGCTCATGCTACCATTTCATGCACATTTTTTCCCAGGGTATTGTTTGGCTAACCTTTCCCACCCGGGATACAGTTTTTCATCATGTGTTTTTTACTTATTCTGGAAAACAAATTTAGGCCTATTTTGACTATATGAGAAGTTTCCGCGTTGAACTTGATGAGTTCTTTGAAAGTGGGACCATCTCGGAGATTGAGGTTGGCCTCGGGCCATGCGGGGAGCTGAGATACCCATCTTATCCTGCAAAGAACGGTTGGAGATATCCTGGCATTGGTGAATTCCAGGTAAAACTTACAGCTGACCATTGATGTATTTTTATCATTTTTTCCTGGCTTAGGTTTATTTGTCTATGAGTAGTCTAATTGAGATCCTGTAAATGATCTTTTATTGATAGGCTTAGAGATGTGCACTGGGCGTATCTATTGTGATGAAACTTGTCTCTGTGCAGTGCTATGACCGGTACCTATTGAAGAGCCTGTGGAAGGCAGCAGAAGCAAGGGGACATTTGTCTTGGGCTCGGGGACCTGATAATGCTGGCTCGTATAATTCTTGGCCACATGAGACACAGTTCTTTCGTGATGGAGGTGATTATGATAGCTATTATGGCCGATTCTTCCTGAATTGGTACTCTCAGGTTTTAACTGATCATGGTGATCGGGTACTTGCTCTGGCCAATTTAGCTTTTGAAGGCACTTGCATTGCTGTAAAGGTAAGCAAGCTGCAGAGTCCAGATCTTAATAAACCACTTCTCTTAGTTTTGAATTTAAGGTCACATCAAGTAAGAGTTTTCTTTCCATCTCTTGCAAATTAGTTGATTAATACTACTCTTACTACTAGTTTACTTCAATTTTACAAAAAACAATATTATGTGATATTTGTTGAGCGGTTTGTTTTTCTTTGTTGTTTTTTGTTGTGCGGGCCTACATAATTGGTACACCATCTTTTTTGGTAAAATTGTAGTAAACTTGTAGTATTAGTAGTATTGCTCAAATTACATCTGCTGTTCTTATGGATGACAATATTAGTATTAGCTGTGGTTATATCTGTATCGAATAATATGTGTCGGTATTAGATATATCAGTAACAACTCTGAAAATTGCAAGTTGATAGGACCATGTCAACTTATATTTTGAATATTTGCCAAAATATTGTAATTTATTGTCGATATGACAACATATCAAAGTGTTACAGTATTAGAAAATATCGATATTAGGAAGCCTGATACCAACACATGCATCTATATTTACATCAGTGGCTACACTTAATTGACGTGCAGCTGTCAGGTATTCATTGGTGGTACAAGACAGCCAGTCATGCTGGTGAGTTGACTGCTGGGTTTTATAACCCAAGCAATCGTGACGGCTATGCTGCAATCGCGAAAATGTTGAAGAAGCATAGGGTTGCTTTGAACTTCACATGTGTTGAATTACGCACATTGGACCAGCAAGAAGATTATCCGGAGGCGCTTGCTGATCCTGAGGGATTAGTTTGGCAGGTACAAAATTATAGGAGCCAAACAAACTTTCGGTTAAAAAATTGTGCTGACTGTTTGGTTATGTGAATGGCCTTCATTCAATGGTAAATACTTCTCAAAACATGGATTATGAATTAGAAAACACAGAGTCTTTATCTAAAGAAATATGTTAAGAAAGGGCAGATGTGGGATGTATGTGCCCATAAGATATCACGGACATATTGATTTAGCTCTCTATGGTCTGTATTTTTCCGCTATGTTTTTAGTTTTTTTTTTTTTTTTGGGGGTAAATGCTCTCACATAATTCAAGGTTAGCATATAATAGATTCAAAATAATTTTGATCCTTCATTGGAACCTGTGTATAGTAAAAGTTTCATGCACCAAGTTGTTCTTTTAAACTAAATTATAATAAGGGTATTCTTGGTGTAACAATAGAAATGTCACTATGTGACCTGTTATGTGTTCGAGTCATAGAAACGGCTTCTTGTATATGATTTAATATAAGATTGTGTATAATAAATCCAAAGGGATCCTATCATTCTTTGAACCTGTGCATATCAAGAATTTTGTTCACCAGATCGTCCTTTTTCTTCTCCTTATTCTATGTTTTTTTGTCTTTTCACTAACCACCCTCCCTACACACACACGCCTACACCCACACCCACCATTACCACCACTGCTGCCGCCGCCGCCGTCACCACCACCCGTCCAAAAAACAAAAAGAAAAACCATTTTATGGAGTGATTTTAGTCATCTGCCTGTTCAAATATTTGAGTTTGTGAAGTTCTTTTAGTCCCAAAATGTTGCTATAAATTTCAGGTTCTAAATGCTGCGTGGGATGTTGGTATACCAGTTGCTAGTGAGAATGCTCTTCCTTGTTATGATAGAGAAGGCTATAACAAGATATTGGAAAACGCCAAGCCCCGGAAAGACCCAGATGGGAAGCATTTATCAGCTTTTACTTATCTCAGGCTCAGTTCAGTGCTCATGGAGAAAGACAACTTCCTCGAGTTTGAAAGATTTGTCAAAAGAATGCACGGTAAACACCGATATTGCTCTTCATGCTTTTCTTGCTTATTTTTAGTTTTTCAATTTTGGTACTGTCCTTGGCCCTGCCAATGTGTCAGATAAAGGAAGAACAGCCTGGTGCATGATACTTCTACTATGTGCAAGGTTCAATAATAGAGGGACAGTTTTTTTATGTAATAACTATGATCTTACTTTGCATCGAGTTTGAAAGATTTGTCAAAAGAATGCATTGTAAGCATTGATGATGCTCTCCATGCTTTTCTTGCTTATTCTTAGTTTTTCAATTTTGGTCCCATTCTTGCCCTAGCCAATGTGTCGGATAAAGAAAGGGGAGTCTGCTGCATAAATTCCTTCCATAAGCAAGGCTCAGGAAATGATTGAATCACTTTTTTTTCCCTGTTGTACATGGCCTTATCTTGCATCAAGTTTGAAAGACTCATCAAAAGAATGAACATTGATCGCTCTCCATGCTTTTCTTGCTTATTCATTTCTAAACTACAACTCTACTATTGTGCTAAGCCAATATGCTTGAGTCAACCTTATAAACTTATCATTCTGCTCTATATATGATGCTTCGATACCGATTCAGTTATTATTATTATGGTATCACTTAACCGGCGATTTTTTCTTTGCTATAATTTCCTATTCTCTAACAAACACAGCACCCCATCAAGGGTTGATCTATGTGGTTGTGTGTGGTGCCTGTTGATCCTGCTAAAAATCCTCATTAATTAAAATAGATTAGATGTGAATATATTAATAATTAGACTAGAATCCTTTATATATAAGATCTGTTGATTTTGTAAAATAAATTCTGAAAAAAAATAAAAATGCACTTGTTTTAAATTATACTGGTAGGAAAAATTGTTAAAAATCTCTTCCAGGCTATGAGAAAGGTCAGATCAGATGTATATAATTTTATTCATATAAATATCATACAAGATGTACAGCTGAGATTCTTCTCTCTACTTTCAGGGGAAGCAGTTCAGGATCTTCAATTGCAGAGCAGCTGACTCTTCCTCTTCCTTGCGCCATTCGGCAACCGTGCGAAGCCCAATTTGCTGGTGGCAGGAGAAGAGGTATTTCTTATTAGAAATATACGTCTTTAGGATATACACGAATAACGTGTCATCTATTATCGGTTCATCTATTATTGTGTGAGTCTGTTAATATATATAAATTAATGAGACTTCATGTTATTAATAATATCTGTAGAATATCTAAACAGAATCTCTTTTTAAGAAAATGTTGCCATTTAACTAATTTATCATATGAAAATTTTATTTTATTTTTTTCTTGTTCCGTCGGAGGGATAATTTTTCCTGTATGAATAGCATTAGAAAATTGATGGACAAAAATAGTAAGTACATATAGGAAATTTTTAACTGTGAGATTATTTATGACCTAAGATAATATGCTGATAAATTATTTATTTTAGCATTTGTTGTTCTAAATTTTCAACCCTTTGGACTTTTGCTTTAATTTTAATAATTATGTGTGTGTAAATTTATAAGATTAAAAGCAAGATCACTTTATTATGAAATTTTATTAAAATAATATCTGAGAATATGACGAATGAAGAAGGGAATTATTTTTGTTTGCATTTTTATTTTAGCTAAAATCAAGTGATCCCTTTCTATAAGGAAAGACGTTAGGGGACATCATGGCATGAGAAAATATGTAGATGGCAAGTCATGTTATTGAAATATTTTCTTTAGGTGTTTTTAAAATATTCATTTTTATTATAAAAAAAAAAAAAAAAACCTTCAAAAAATTCAATTTTTTCATAATTACTGATATGCATTTTTAAAATTTCCACCTTTCGGCATGCCTTTAGCTCAATTCATACTCAAATCGGCCTCCTTATTTCATGCAGTAGGCTTTCATCGTTATTTTTCATTCTTCTGGTTTCTCCAATGATTTCCTATGAAATTCTTTCAAACCCTTTAGCTCTTATCATTGTTGTGGTGTGTAAGAATTTACATTAAAAACCCAAAGTCTACTTAACCTAAGCCAATATTGGTTTCTTAACAATTAATTTATTGTTAGATTACTGAAAATATTAATTCTGACAATCTTGTCAGCATTAGCCAACCTCCGGCAGCCCATTGTAGTCACCAACTAGCCCCCACCAGTCCAGGCCACCGTCCTCCGCCCCTTCAACACCAACCAATCGATATAACATTTTACGTATCATCCACTGAGATAATATTTGTTTTTATAAGCAAGGCAAATGATATAATATTTATTATTATCTTTATTATTGGTACTTATTTATGATAATAATTAATTCATTTTTAACTCATTTTCATTCATGAACAAGGATGCAAGTTATTTTGGTCGATTTTCTCAGCAAAACATACTTCCAATGCAATAGATAGTGTTAGGAATACCCTTTGAGCCCCTCAATGGTGTAGACTCTAGCCAAATGGATTCTATACCTCGATTTTTTATAGCTAGCTAAACATATTAAGATATTGTAAAAGATTATGCTTCAATTGATTATATGTGTTCGCTTTTGAATTGAATTTATATAGCTTTTGAAAGAAAGGCTTGATTTTAGCCTTTTTTCGTACTAGTCCTTTCACTACGTTTATCATTTATGTAGTGGTCCAATGAGGACGACTGTCTTCCTAATCTAAGGATTATTGATCCAACAAAAGGGCAAGATCACATATAAAGGGAAAGTTGAGGCTGGGAAGCCGTCATCACAAAGGATTGACACTGTTTCCACTGCTTCGACTAAAAGAGAAAATATTATCAGCACTTATTATTAGGGACACCCTTTGGACGCCCTCAATAATTAAAAATAAATAGATAGATAGATATTATATCAGTCAAACATTTACCCGTAGTAGTTAAATGGTGTCTAGATAACATCTCTCACATGATATATGTGAGTGAGGGGCATAAGTTTATGCAATAAGGATATTAAACAAGAGAAACATCAAAAAACAATGCCATCGGCAAGAATCAATTTACAAAGATGCGTTTTGAGATACAATGACAGCTCCATAGATAATGGCACCAATCAACATCAGAGATACAGAAAATCCCTAAGATGTAATCTTGTAATCGTTAAACTGATGAAATTCATCAATCAAGATCATCGCTTTGCTTAACTGAATAAAAAATTCCACAAAGATCAGCTCTTTTTCCTCTTAAATGCAGGATGAATAGTTCCATTGCAAGAATTAAGCTTGTCAATTCTAGAAATACACTCGTTCATCCTCTTTAAAACGATGGGCATCGCAGAGACATTACTAGAAATCTTATCTTTAAGCAATTGTATTTTATTGGCAATTTCATGATCTTTGTCGTCAGCCATGGACATCCCTTCTTCACCAGAGTCACCGTGGGATCCT
This sequence comes from Nepenthes gracilis, assembly GCA_033239525.1. Classification (NCBI taxonomy): domain Eukaryota; kingdom Viridiplantae; phylum Streptophyta; class Magnoliopsida; order Caryophyllales; family Nepenthaceae; genus Nepenthes; species Nepenthes gracilis. The sequence continues at coordinate 12,443,494 of BSYO01000023.1, read as the reverse complement.
GCAGTTTTTGAGTGTACAATTGGTCAATGCTAGTAATAGGAGTGCAGAAAAGCTAACTATGAAGACTTTTGAAAGCAAGTGTTAGGAAGGCCATAATCAGAAGCACAAAGCAAAATGAAAAATTATGCACAAAATGGGAGGAAACATAATCAACAAAGAGCAGATAGGGGAAAACACTTGGACAATATGGCATCTCATTTCCTCCATTCACACTAATGAGCCTATATAAGAATAAATGGATGAAGAAGCATCACATCACAAGAGAGTGTCGTGATGCTCATACATTCACACTAGAAAACTTTGAAAGCAAGTGTTAGGAAGGCCACAATCAAAAGCACAAAACAAAAGGAAACATTATGCACAAAATCGGAGGAAACATAATCAATGAAAAGTGGCAATAGGGGAAACTATTGAATTATGTGCTGTCTCATTTATCCATTCACACTAACAAGCCCAGTTAAGAATAAATGGAAGGATTAGCGCCACATCACGAGGGTGTCCCCAACTCATTTCTCATCAATGAATATGCCTAGATTTGATAATATCTTAAATGTACTTTCTAGCTTTGTGTAAGAGAAAGTGGCAGCAAACCACATCTTTGGGTCGTGGTTGTTGGTCCCTGTTTACAGTTGAAAATTCGTTTGGTTCCAAAAAAAAGAGCAAAAATATGATTTTTCAATCAACTGTTATTGTTTTTTTTCCATAGTAACACAAATACCCCTCTTACTTTTCTTTATTTTTTATTCTTTTTCTATCTTTTCTTCCTTTTGGACCGAGAACTATTAAACCTCCATTGTAATACTGGTTTCCCTTTTTGGAAAACAATATACGAGGGCAACATTTCCAGAAAATTTTTAGTACAATCAAAAAATAGATTATATATGTATTTGGTAGTTTTTAAAAGTTTTTATTTGCACCTTTAGAGAGAGAGAGAGAGAGAGAGAGAGAAACTGATGAATATATCACATAAAATATGTGGTATCCTTATTAATATTTAAAGATTTCACAACAGGCTAACAATATTTTAATCAAACACTATTTTTATAGTTAATATCAATAACAACAGCTCTACATCAACAACAGATTGTGCAACAGCCTACCAAACGGAGTCTAAAAGCAATAACTACCAATTTGGCTTCCCAGCAGGACCAGTACCTCTGAAAGCACCACCATGTATCACCAATATTCAACCACAATATCATCGTAAATTTCATGACTGCCACCATAATTACCAATTCACATCTATCCTGTCTGTGACTATAAGATGCTTCCCTATGCATAAGTCAGGAACCCAAAGAAACCCAAAGAAGGATAAAACAGAATAATCAGACTATTACATCAACCAACAAAATCATCCTGCCATTTTTTTGAAGCCATTACTCCTCTTTTGTGAGATTCATCCGGATGGATCCTTCCTTCATGTACCCAATTTAAGACTCTTGCGAGAGTGTGATGTATTGATGATATTTGGAAGAATGCAACACAATTATGGTGCCATAGGAACTGGAAAATATTGATGATCGCTTTACGATAAGAGAATGAACCACGTTTAAATAGTTAATACCCCATTTAATCACTCCTAAAAGCCCCATATTTATATTAATTATGTAGACATCACTTGTATCTACTGACAATGATGTGTGCTAGTGACTTTATTGCATCAAACACTTAGCTGTGTAAAACTGTTATGAAATTTCATATTTGAAATTTTTGGATTATCACTAAACAACTAAGTATTTTTAGTGAGAAGAGTGTGACGGGGTTATTTTTATCATTTATACTCTTTTAAATATAGTAAAACTGCTTCATCTTATACCTGGGGATGTAGTTATTGTCTTAAGATCGGAGTACATAAATTCGTTATCCAGTGTGTGATTAAATTCCTACCTTAATTCTGCTATTACTCACAACTATTTTGCATCAAAGAGAACTTCAGGGAAATCGTCAGTATACTGTCATCTACAACCGATGAAGTATAGCTATTTTTAGCAACTCAAAACCTCAAGCTGTCTCTTAGAACTTAAGCATATCAGGCAGATGAGCCACTTCTCGCAACAAAAACTCAATACAATTTTTGCATCAAAGAGAACTTCAGGGAAACTGTTAATCTACTGTCATCTGCCATCGATGAAGTATATCTACTTTTAGCAACTGAAAACCTCAAGCTCTCACTAAGAACTTGAGCATGTCAGGCAGATGAGCCCACTTCTTGCAATAGTTACTCACAACAATTTTTGCATTAAAGAGAACTTCGGGGAAACTGTCAATCTACAGTCATCTACCATCTATGAAGTATAGCTATTTTTAGCAACTCAAAACCTCAAGCTCTCTATTAGAACTTGAGCATATCTGGCAGATATGCCCACTTCTTGCAATAATTCCACAGCTCATTCTCTCATCATTTGTACCTTTTGCATTTACATGATTAGCTTCTACTACTACTGACACCAGTTCTTTTCCCCCATCCCAATTAGGACTTGAACCCATTTAAAGCGGCTTGTAAGTGGCCCGGTGAGAAGGTCAAATCCGATGGAAAAGGCTCCTTTAAATGGCGAAGATCATGGATGAAAATATCAGACTGCATTCAGTCGCCTGGGAGAATCAACGCTTGCAATGATATTAAAGAGAACAAGGGAAATCAGTTTAATTAGGTAGAACTTTGTCAACAATGCTCAACCGATAAATCCTAAATTTTCCCTTTTTTTTTAATTCTTCTGACAATTTCAAACCATCCACAAGAGTGTGTGTCTACTCCACAAACAGGAATTCGGCATAAAGAAAACAAAAGGTGCAGGAAAGATAAAATTCAAGACACATTCATAATCACCTGAATTGGGGTCTTTAGAAGGCTCAGGTTCGGATCCGTCATCAAAAAGCGGCAATTCCTGTCTCTGAGCAGCAAGGATGGAAGTTAGAGTGGACTTGAGATGATTCGACAACGTCGATCTATAATGCATCAGCTTCTGAGCCATCTCCTTCACTTCTTCCTCCAGTCTTCTTAAGTCGTCTTCCTCGTCGGCCTGGCCATCGCGTTGATGGATCCGCCGGTCTTCCGCCGTCGTCCGAATCGACTCAATGGGTTGTGCTTCATTGTCCATGGAAGTGGAGCGGGCGCTCTGCAACTCGCTCACTTCACCCGTTGGATAGAGCAGCCTTGGCGTTCTTTTGCAACGTTAGGGTTTTCAAATTCGAAATTTTGATTGATCCCTGAATTGGGGCAGACGAGGAGTTCGATTTTGTTTCTGTAAGTATAAAAGAGCGATCGCTGAGCGACGCAGGGGTAACATATGGGCCAACATTATTCTTGGCCCAACTATTTTGGGCCGGCCCAGTACATCAGTCCAAAACTTTCGCCCTAGTTATTTTAAAGGTACGACGCTTAATAAATAATTTAAAAATATATTTTAATAATATAATATTTTTTCTATTTATTTATATTAACTGAATCATATAAAATAGATATATAGCTAAACTACTGAAAAAAGGGTAATTTAGTATCTGTAAATATCTATATTTTTAATTGTCTCATAAAAATGCTCGTCCATTTTGTAGAATATTTGCTCAAACTAATTTTATCTTTTTTTTTCCCTCTTGAAATAAGTAATAATAAAAACTTAACCAAAAAAAAAAAAAAAAAGAATAGAAAGAAAGAAAAACCCTCTCTCTATAATACATATTTATTTAATTGGGTTCGGTTGGTCATTGCTCATGGTTGCCGATCCCGGCTCAACTATAGAATATTTTTACAAACTTAAAAGTCTATATTTGGATTAGATAAGCCAACTTCTTAGGTCAATAACCTTCGATCCAATGAATTTAAATTGCCGAGAATTTTAGGGTTGTGATCTTTAGCAAAGTGCGAACTAATCTTTGCTACTTGTTAGTTCTAATAATCATTCAAATTCGTGTTGTTGGAATTTATTATGATTATTCTATAGGTTAGACTCTTTTATTTTTTTAATATTTAAGATATGTTTTTATAATGTAAAAGATTAAAATAAAAATATCATCTGTCATTTTTAAATTTATCTCACCTACTAAAATTATAAATAAAAATTAATACTATTGACGGTAACTATAAATATCTTTCTTGGTCATAAAATGTTGTTTATGTTTAGAAATAATATCACTATCACCGATTTTAAATGTTTATTATTTTTTTAATTTATATGACAATTTACATTTTTATACACCTAAAATGTCAAAAGGTATTATTAAAAAAAATAATTTGCTAAAAAATATATATATAAATAGAAACAATATAGTGCGAGAAATTGCTCTTTATAATTACTTACTTAGAAATACTCTTACGGTACTTTTGGTTATTAGAATGAAATAAAGTAGAAATAGAATAATTATTTTCAAATAATAGAATAAGATGATAATAAAGTTAAAAATTTTTATTTTCAAATTTAGTTATTAAAATAAAATAGGTTAAGAATTTATATTCAAATGTTTGGTATGTAATAATAGTATAAAAAATATAGTACCTTGATAAATGGAAACAAAATGAATAGCTTTCGGTAAGGAGAGCTAATTTGGTGACTAGAGTTGCCTATTGATGTATTTTTGCAAGTATGAGGGAGCCAAGTTTATATAAATTATCAACAATAGAATTTTTTATCTAACAATATGATTAAAAACACAACTCTAATATTTAGATATCAAGTCCTTACATTCAAAGATGAGGCCTATCTCATTATAAATTCTTTCTTATTGTCTCTGCCAATATTTTCCATGTGTGACACCTTAATTCTTTTTTAACTTAACTTTATATTTTTATTTAAAAAAAAAGATATATAAATGGTTGAATATAAATCTAACAATCTCTGCGCTGAGGTGCAACGGGTAATGCATGACCCTCGATCATCAAACCCTAGTAAATGCGCTCGGATGATAATGCAAAATATCTTGTTATTTCTGGACAGATTACAAGATTGTGATTTTTAATCGTGCATATCCCAAAATCAAGATAGCCAAATGAATTCTTAATTATTTGAATCTGACTAAAGTCTACTATATATAAGTTAATTATTTAATTTTATGAAAAAATTATAAAAATTTATATCTTGTGTAGAAAAAAAGTAATAAAATTTTATGTCTTATGTGGTCATACGTAGAAAACATATATTTTACCAAAATAAGCTAAAGATATTGTTTTAAAAACACTATTTTATAAATTTTTATTTGTTTAAAATTTCTATCGATATTCTTCCATCATCAAAATCAATTTAGGGTTGTCCTCTTTTTGTCAAAATTTTCTTATATATATATATATCAACGTTCACATAATATTACTCAAGAAATAAAAAAGTAACAATTACATAAAATATTGTAATAAAATAAAAAAGATAAATATTTATGTAAATTACTTTCCTAAAATATATATTTTTTATATTTAAAACAAAATTTTAAAATTCATATTTTGTACTCTAATTTTTTTTTCTAAATTGGGACAGACTAAACTAATTCCTTTAATTTATGCATGACCCAAATCCAATAGATCTTAAATTAGTTTATATTATACAATGTCAAGGCTTTGCCAACCTAACTAAATAATAGTATTTGTTTGAATAGCACTTGAAAAATATTATTTAGTAATTTTTTTGAAGAAATTAAATAACATACTATATATATATATATATACACACGTATGTATGCACATATGTATGTATGATGGGTATGGTGATCCAAAAGCTGATCCAGAAACTTAGCCTGTTAAAGGAAGAAGGGCCCAAAAAATAAAAGCCCAACAGAACGCTCCATTAGTCTAAGATCCAGTAAGTGCAGTGGTCGACCTAGGAAGCATCATCCGATACCATCCGACGATAAATGGGCAATTAGGACTAATCAGTGACTTACCTAGACCACTGTAACTCTAAAGTTGCGTCAGATCATATCCAATCTCTTATAATATATACAAATTCACTAATTTAAAGGGATGAAAATAGAAAATGTGAATTTAAAGCTCAATAAATATCATATCATATAATATAAATGTATACATCTAACAAATCAGAGGAATGGTCTATAAACACATTCCCAAATGGACAAAAGATACAAATTTAAAACCCCAATATACAAATCTGATGTCAAATTGCTTATGGTAACAGATACAAATTTAAAAAGTAGATAACATATACAAATCCGAAAGTAAATATCAGAAAACTGATGGTAACAAAAAATAGATAACAGATACAAATCCAAAGGCCGATGTCAGAAGTCAAATCATCAAATTCGAGTAGTAATCCAGTATAAGAAATCTAATGGTAGTCTCGTACTCAAATTATATATTAAATTGAAATATAATCCCCTTAGAACGGATATTGAATAAAGGTAATCCAAAGCATAATAAGATAATCATAATCAATTAATCATAATCGTATCAGAAAATATATCAAAATTAGATAAACAGATAATAGAATCCAGATCAAAATCAGATAGATAGAATCAGAATTTAAAATGAAACCATATCAAAAAATCAAATAGATTCCACAACGAAATTACATATCATATATACTAGACATACCAAACTCCAACTGTAGGCAAATCTAAGAATCTCACTTCAATGTCCAAATTAGAGTCCAAATGCATAGTCTGCTCAGGACGTATGCTAAATAGAGGTGATCTGGAGTATATTCAAATAATCATAATTTTATTAGAAAATATAATAGAATCAAACAAATAAATATTAAAATCTGGATCAAAATTAGATAGTTAAAATCGGAATTCAGAATGAAACCATATGAAAAAAAATCAAATAGGTTTCGGAATGAAGTCACATATCAGATATGCGAGATATATTTAAACCCAACTATAGACAAATTTGAGAATCTCAACTCAGAGTCCAAATCAAAATCCAAATACAAATCTTTACACAAATACAAAGCATACTTGAAATCAGAGAGCTGAAAGATTTAAAAATTAATTTGATGAAGGGTTACACATACTTTTGATAATATTAAGTTAGAATCATCTACTATTTAGACCCGTAGGTAAAGCCATCTAATTACTTATTCTCCTATAGATAAGAAAATTACTAATTATATTTTACCATCCGTAACTTTGGGTATAACTCTTAAATTTATCAGATATATTAGGACGTTCAAATATATTAAATTCAGTTTAAATTTAGATAGATGTGGAGGGTCATCTACAGATAGAGTCTTTCCTATTGGCGAAAAAGAAAATTAAGTTAACAGATATCTTTCTGTCGAAAGTTGGCCAAATAACAGATAACAGATAATAGAGGTAGTGACCACAATTCTCAGGCAACATGTATGTGAAGATGTACAGCTCATATAGGTTTTACACTTATTTTCATACAAATATACGAATATAAATATATGTAATATCTGATATTTATCTATTTGTTTAAAATAATGATAAAATTTTTAAATATTTATAATCTAGTAAAAAGTCCCCAAACAATCCGTAAAACTCATACATGCACAAAGAGAAAATAGATAGGCTAGATAAAACTTGCATGTACACAGTTTAAACCTCCGAAATATAACCAAAATATATTAAACGCTGAAATAGATTAAGGATGAGTTTATAAATACTTGTATCGACTTTATACCGAATAGATCTGACAAAAAAGATATTCCAATCTACCTGATATATTCTTCCTCTCTCCTCTTCCTTCTCTTCTCTCTCTCCTTATTCTCACGCAAAACTAAAAAACAAGCGGTACTCCTCTCTATTTATAGCCACCGGCACTCGAGCGCGAACTCAAGCGCTCCTCAAGAGCCACTGCTTGATAAATGATGCCTTAGATGCCACTGAGGTGGCCCGTGGCTGCCACTTCTTGGCACTCCACACCTCAGGTACAACTTTGGCACGCCTTATATGCCACCCAACAACTCCAAAAATATTGTAAGATTTCACAATATTTAATTAATTTCAATGCCTCTAAAATACCAAAAATAATAAATATTATCAAAATCAATCAAATAAAAATTTGGATATTACATGAGAGGCCACAACCGACAGGCCCCAACGCGGTTGGAGGACCGTGTCTTGGAGCACGAAACAAAAGCCCGTAGTAGTGAAATCCACGCTACTCCCGAGACGACAGGAGGCCTTTAGCCTAAGAAGAAGTTTCCAACAGCGCCCTGCCGAGGAAGGCTCATAGCTGGCCGATACAACACATTTCTTTAGACCACTTGGAGTTGATGACCCTTCTCGATATTATGAGGATTACGTTCTCCTCCTAGGTAGAGAAGAAGGTTAGGAAGATTAGACAGCAACTATTCAAAGGAAGCATTGATAAACACTCTACCAATATGAGGAGGTCACCATTCATAAGGGACATCCGAATTCAGCAACTCCCTTGCTAATCCACCGCCCTTGACCTTATTAAAAGAGGGCAAAGATCTATTTCTCTACCTTGCCACATCAAAAGCACGCAAAACTGAGGACCAAGCAATCACCATAGTCGTTCGTACAGTGGGAGCTTGACATATTAGGCCCATTGTCCCCATTATATCCGGGTAGAGGAAGTTCGTCACAATCAGTATCAACTAATTCGGATAGAAGCCTCTCCATTAGCACGGATTACCTAAGTAGAACGCGATAGAGTTCATTCAGCAAAATATCATGCACAGATTTGAGATTCCTGATATCATATTCATTAACAATGGAACCCAATTCACCGGCAAACGTTTCACCAAGTACCGTACGAGTTTGAAAATCTAACTGGTTTATGCTCTCATTGCTTATCTTCAAGCAAACAGGTAAGTGGGAGTTACGAACCAAACCCTACAAGGATTGAATACGAAACTAGGGGACGCAATGGGCTCCTGTGTAGATGAATTACCTTCTGTGCTGTGGTTCCACTGGATGACACCTTGGAAACCTAAATGAGAAACATCCTTCAATCTATACTATGAAATTAAAGCAATCGTCCCGATAAAAATCGGTTTGCCCGGTCCCGAGTAAAAAGTTTTAACCCACAAAGTAATTTTCGGTAGCTCAGGGAACTTCTCAACCTGCTCAAAAAACTCAAGACGTAGTAAGATTACGCGCGGTGACTTCTCAGCAATAAATCGCTTGGTACTATAACAAAAAAGGTGAAGGCATGCAAATTTGAAGTGGGAGATATAGTTCTGTGGAATGTAGAAACAACCGGCAAAACTGCCAATAGAAAAAACTATCTCCGACCTTGATGGGACCGTTCCTCATCTCAACGATCCTCCATAACACGGTGTATATGCTACGCACCCAGAACAAAAAATTAATCCCACGAGCATGGACCGCCACCCACCCCTAGAAATACTATCAGCAGATCGTCGCCGAGCACAGATACGCTCTACACATATCATGCAAACTACTTGTATGATGCCAACACGTTTCAATTGATAAAATAGTCATTTGTTTATCTTATCTCCCATGTCCATTTGAATGCTTAAGTGCTTGCATAAATTCCATGGCCTAAACTGCCCCTAAGTTGGGTGAAATTCTTCATCTATGAACCGACCTACTAAAAGTAAGATAAAAAATATTGTTCCTAATGACCGAGCAGCCTAGAAAAGGCCATAAATCAAATCTTAATTTTGACAACCAAGTGGCCCGAACAAGGTCGAATGCTATGGGCCGAGGAGCTTGCAGATGAAAGTCGAAGCTCCCCAAAATGTGACTATCCCAATATTAAACCTTAGGGGGTTTTCAGCATGCGTACGATGATAGCCTTCTGCAAGGACACGCACCATCAGTTGACAATGATCGACGAACTAGAACCCAATACATTATTGTGACAACTCCCTTTAATATAGACAAGCACCATCAGCCAAGTGTAGGTGATAGTCTAGACTTCATCAAAGCCCAACAATGATGGTAATAGCACTTAGCTGGCAAATAGATTCTCCCAATGCCATACCCTCCTCATAAGATAATCATAATTTTAATAGAAAAGATGTCTGAATCAAATAAATAAATAATAAAATTTGGATCAAAATTAGATAGTTAGAATCAGAATTCAAAATGAAACCATATGAAAAAAAAAATCAAATAGGTTTCGAAATAAAGTCACATATCAGATATATGATACATATTTAAATCTAACTATAGACAAATTTGAGAATCTCAAATCAAAGTCCAAATCAAAATCGAAATACAAATCTTTACACATACAAAACATGCTTGAAATCAGAGAGCTGAAAGGTTTAAAAATTAATTTGAGAAAGGGTTACACATTTTCCCAATAAGAGAATCATCTACTATTTAGGAATGAGCGTAGGACCATCTAAGTACTTAATCTCCTATAGATAAGAAAAATTACTCACTATATTTTACCATCCGTAACTTTGGATACTACCCTTAAATTATCAGATATATTAGGACATCCAAATATATTAAATTCAGTTTAAATTTTAGATGGATGTGAAGGGTCATCTACAAATAGAGTCTTTTTAACTGATTTAACAAAGAAAATTCATCTACATATTTCTGACCAAAAGTTGGCCAAATAATAGATAAAGAGGTAGTGACCACAATTCTCGAAACATGTATGTGAAGATGTATTTTCATATAGGTTTTACACTTATTTTCATACAAATATAAAATATAAATATAATAATATTATTATTTACCTATTTGTTTAAAAACATAAAAAAATCCTAAAATATTTATAATCTAGTAAAAAGTCCTCAAACAATCCGTAAAACTCATACATGCACAAAGAGAAAATAGACAAGCTAGATAAAACTTGCATGTACAAAGTTTGAACCTCCGAAATATAACCAAAATATGTCAGGCGCTGAAATAGATTAAGGATGGGTTTATAAATCTGCTGGTCACCATATCGAATCATCAAGGAAAGATACTCAAATCTACTTGATCTATTCTTCCTCTCTCCTCTTCCTTCTCTTTTCTCTCTCCTTCTCACGCGAAACTAAAAAACAAGTGGTACTCCCCTCCATTTATACCCACTAGCACTCGAGCGTGGACTCAAGCGCCCCTCTAGTGCCACTACTCGATAAATGACGCCTTAGATGTCACTGAGGTGGCCCGTGGCCGTCACTTCTTGGCACTCCACACCTTAGGTACAACTTTGCCACGCCTTATGTGCCACCTGATTACTCTAAAAATCTTTTAAATTTTCACAATATCTAATTAATTTCAATGTCTCTAAAATACCCAAAATAACAAATATTATCAAAATAAATCAAATAAAAATTTGGGTATTACATGAGAGGCCACAACCGACAAGGCCCAAACGCGGTTGGAGGACTATGTCTTGCAGCACGAAACAAAAGCCCATAGTAGCGAAATCCACGCTACTCCCAAGACGACAGGAGGCCTTCAGCCTAAGAAGAAGTTTCCAACAGCGCCCTGCCGAGGAAGGCTCATAGCTGGCCGATACAACACATTTGTTTAGACCACTCGGAGTCGATGACCCTTCTTGATATTACGAGGATTATGTTCTCCTCCCAGGTAGAGAAGAAGGTTAGGAAGATTAGACAGTAACTGTTCAAAGGAAGAATTAATAAACACTCTACCAACATGAGGAGGTCACCATTCACGAGGAACATTTGAATTTAGCAACTCCCTCACTAATCCACCGCCCTTGACCCTACTAAAAGAGGGCAAAGATCTATTTCTCTACCTTGCCACATCAAATGCACGCAAAGCTGCGGACCAAGCAATCACCATAGTCGTTCGTACAGTGGGGGCTCAACATATTAGGCCCATTGCTCTCATTATATCCGGGTAGAGGAAGTTCGTCACAATCAGTATCAACTAATTCGGGTAGAAGCCTCTCCATTAGCACAGATTACCCAAGTAGAACGAGACAGAGTTTATTTGGCAAAATATCATGTACAGATTTGGAATTCTTGATATCATATTCACTAATAATGGAACCCAATTCACCGGCAAATGTTTCACCAAATACCGTACGAGTTTGAAAATCTGACTAGTTTATGCTCTCATCGCTTATCTTCAAGCAAACGGGTAAGTGGGACTTACGAACCAAACCCTACTAGGATTGAAGACGAAACTAGTGGATGCAATGGGCTCTTATGTAGATGAATTACCTTCTATGTTGTGGTTCCACTGGATGACACCTAGGAAACCTAAATGGGAAACATCCTTCAATCTATACTATAAAATTGAAGCGATCATCTCGATAAAAATTGGTTTGCCCAATCTCCGAATAAAAAGTTTTAACCCACAAAGTAATTCTCGGCAGCTTAGGGAACTTCTCAACCTGCTCAAAAAAACTCGAGATGTAATAAGATTACGCACGGTGACTTCTCAGTAATAAATCACTTGGTACTATAATAGAAAAGGTGAAGGCATGCCAACTTGAACTGGGAGACATAGTTCTGTGGAGCGTAGAGACAACCAGTAAAACTGTCGATAGAAAAAACTATCTCCGACCTTGATGGGACCGTTCCTCATCTCAACGATCCTCCATAACACGGTGCATATGCTATGCACCCAGAACGAAAAATTGATCCCACAAGCATGGAACGCCACCCACCCCTAGAAATACTATCAGTAGATCACTACTGAGCACAGATACGCTCTACACATATCATGCAAACTGCTTGTATGATGCCAACACGTTTCAATTGATAAAATAGCCATTTGTTTATATTATCTCCCATGTCCATTTGAATGCTTAACTGCTTGTATAAATTTCATAGCCTAAACTGCCTCTAAGTCCAGTGAAATTCTTCATCTATGAACCGACCTACTAAAAGTAAGATAAAAAATCTCATTCCTAATGACCAAGCGGCCGATAAAAGGCTATAAATCAAATCTTAATTTTGATAACTAAGCGGCCCAAACGAGGTCGAATGCTATGGGCCGAGGAGCTAGCAGATGAAAGTCAAAGCTCCCCAAAATGTGACTATCCTGAAATTAAACCTTAGGGGAGTTTTCAGCATGCGTGCAATGATAGCTTTCTGCAAGGACACGCACCATCAGTTGACAATGTTCGACGAACTAGAACCCAATACACTATTGTGACAACTCCCTCTAATAGAGACAAGCACCATCAACCAAATGTAGGCGATAGTCTAGACTTCTTCAAAGCCCAACAATGATGGTAATAGCGCTTAGCTGGAAAATAGACTCCCCCAGTGCCAAAACCTTCTCAAAAGATACAATACAATCGGACAAATGCATCCCCCTAATCCCGGCNAACGATAACAATAACGCTTAACCAGTAAATAGACTCTCCCAATGTCATGACCTCCTCACAGAAGCGAGCACAACTGGACAAATATGTTCACTCGAGGCTGACAATGATAGCAATAACGATTAGTCAGCAAACACACTTTTCCAATAATACGACCTCCCCACGCGGGAATGAGCACAACCGGACAGATGTGCCCATCAAAGATCAACGACGGCAACAACATTGCTCAATAGATGAATAGAACAAGCGTTGACCAAAATAACTCAACATAAATATAGAAGTATTAGGGACAATGATCTAAGCAATTTAACTGATTTATTAAAGAATGATCATCTACATGTGTGACTAGGAAAGCCCATCTAGTAAAACTGTAATATTTAAAATTTTTATTGGATTTATTTTGGGTGACAATGAATTTTAAGAAAAAAATAAAAATAATATTAATATTATTAAAATATATGTCGTTATTTATTTTAAAGGAGGCATATGTGCAGAACAAATGGAAAAAGAAAAGAAAAGAAAGAAAGGAAAAGGAGAGAGGAGAAGAAGGGGAGGGGAAGGAAAGAGAGAGAAGGAGGTGCAACCGTCGTCACCACCATCATCGAAGCAGTTGACACTAGAGATGGAAGCCGACTTGTAATGACCCAAGCTCGGATCTCTAAACCGGACCGAAACCGTCATGGTGAAAGTCTCAAATCATCCAAAATCATCAATTATATGTCATCAATGAATTCAACATCATTAAAACATCATCAATAAACCTCATAAATGTACCATTAATTAACTATCCATAATAGTAATGATAGAAATTTCAATAAATGATATCGATATCCCAAAATATCAATCATCGTAAAGAAAATCTAATAAAAGTCAAATAGTAACTGAAACAACAAAAATCTTAAATTTCTATCATGAAAATCTCGATCCCTGAGATCACCTTTGCCTAGAGTCTACACAAGTGATCTCTTCTATCATGATATCAACATGTCTACTCTGAAGCCAATAAAATATAAGAGTGAGCCAAATGCCCAATAATAAAAAATAAACAATAATAGAGGAGTATAATAAAATATCTCAGACGATAAAGTAATTAATAAAATTAATAATAACCGGTCGTATACCAACTATTGTCCGAGATTTAACAAGTCGGGTCTACAACCCCGAAACCATATGAACAACTGGATATCAAGAAAGCAACAGGGATTCCACCGAATCCGATTGTCAACTCAATACGAGGTCACAATAGTATGAACGACAGAAGTCTTCATGGACCTTATTCTACCATAGTGAACCAAAGGCCGCGTATTTACCCCTCCAACGGCTGTGTCATGCAACGAGGTTATCCATGATATCCAACTACCCCTACAGTCATCCCGGAGGCTATACCCGTAGCATGCCGATATCACCCATGATACCCCTTGCCAAATAATATCCCAGATATCTTTCTCTACAATGGTCACTAGGTTATAAGTATCTCTCTCGACTAACTGTACAAGATAATAAAAATTTGATTATCAATTCAATTTGAGGTCACCACTATATGAGATTATAAGAATCTCTTTGGACTTTATTCTACCATAGTGAATTAAAGGCCATGTATTTACGGCCCCAACGGTTGAGTAAGTGCAACAAGGTTATCCAAAGTATCCAATTACCCCTACAGTCCTCCCAGAGGTTGTAACTATACCATGCCGATACCATCCGTGATACCCCTGCCAAATGATTTCCCAAATATCATCCTCTACGATAATCATTAGGTTATAAGTATCTCTCATTAATATCAATGATCTCGATCTCCAGAATAGAATAGGTATTGAAAAAGCATAGACTATTCTACGGTCTCACGGACTCCCATATGCTCGAATACCGTAAAGTCTTCATACACTCGAATACCATAGAGTCTTCATACACTCTCCTTTATTTATCTATAGAATACCAATAACATACACGCACGCCAACGAAGTTAACGAGAAGAATAATTTTATTAGATTTCATCGATGAGATACAAAAACAATTACGTAACCGACCATTAGTATTTCAAGTGTTCCAATGCACAGGCATAATTTTATATAAACATTCCTACCATGATTATATATCAATATATAATTATGCCATATATATATATATATATATATTTATACACTCACACACACATACCTATATAAATATATATATATACACATTCACACCAACATACACACACCAACATGTACATGCTCCTGTATGCACACACAGCTGCATACACTGCTCCTTCTCACACACGCACAGCACGGTGATGGCAACTGTGCCCCTTCTCACCATCGGCTCACAAGGCGGCTCTCTCATTCATTACCACCGAACTGCCCAACCACCTACGCGAGCAACACACGCACACTCACACAGCAAACCAACACGCACGCACACACGGCTACACCCATACACACCACAATGCCCACACGCATGGCTACACACACACATTCACACCATGCTGCCCACACACAGCTACACACACGCAGCCACACACCCAACAGCAGAACCAGCCGAGGCCATGTTTCCCCAATTCCTCACTTTACCACAAAATTGGGTACAGTAGGCACAAAATTATTCAAGGCAAGCAAATCAATAACATCAAGGGATGAGAAGGGAAGATTTACTAGCAAAATGAAGCGTTGAAGCCCTTTCACTACCACGGGTCATTGAACTCAGCTGAAGAACAGGAAAAAGAGCACGATGCTCTGTTTCCACGGCGATGCCCAAAATCCCCAAAATTGGGGGTACAACATGCAAGATTAATCATTCATAACCCTATTACACAATATATGCAAACCCAACTCATCCTTAATCCCAAATCATCGATCAATTCCTCACAGAGCCGTGGCTATGCGTTTAGTTGCCCTATTTGCAATCGTTGGCTTTCACCGATCTCACCCACAAATCCGAACACAAAATCAGAGATAAACATGAAGGAAGAGCTTATTTGCAAGGAGGGAGTTTTACTTGCCTTGATTTGGTGATCTGTGGCGATGGCTTGGGCTTCGTGTTCTGTTCTCTCTAGTTCGTCCTCTGCGGTTTCTCCTCCTCTTCTCTAATCCTCTGTGGTTTCTCCTTCTCTTCCCTAATCCTAATGCCGCCTTAAATCATAAGAAGGATGGTTAGGGTTTCGCCCAAGGTTTCCATATGACACCGATTCCAACCTCTATGACCGCTGACCCACCGCGCGCCTCTTTTCTTCTTCCTCCATTCCCTTCCTTTTCTCTCTCTCCTCCTTTCCTTTCCCTTCATCTCGTCTCTTTTTCTTTTCTTTCCTTCTTTTTTCTTTTCTTTCCTTTCTTTCTTTTCTTCTCCCGTTTTGTTTATTATTATTATTATTATTATTATTATTATTATTATTATTATTATTATTATTATTATTATTATTATTATTATAATATATTTATTTATGTATGTTTATTTATCTCTCTTTAAAAATATTTATTATTTAGTTAGTTATCTAGCTACCACTATTTAAAACTTTAATCTAAATTTCTAATATTTTATTTATTCGTTTATTTATATATTTTTTTTGTCAATGAATTTTAATACATTATAAATATTTACCTAATTAATTCACTATTAAATCTAAATTTTAATTAACAGTCCAAATATTCAGACCCAATCCATTAACCCATCTTATTTATTAGACCCAAATGTCAGTCCAATTATAAGATTTTAAGCCTAAAAGTAATTAAGAATAATTATTAAAACTAATTTATTAATTTTTAAAAAATATATATTTTGGATATTACACAACGAACCCCTCTCAACTAGTTACCCTCTATTTTGTAAGGTGGGGTAAGTGGAAGGAGAAGGACGCGAATCAGACAGAGGAACCGCCGTCGTTGACGAAGGAAATACATGAAATCAAGGCAAGCAAATCCTTTCTTTCTGTTTGTAGATTCCGATTTTGTATTTACATGTATCAATTTTGAGGCAATCAGCTAAAATTTTGGTAGATTGTATAAATGAGGCACGGTGGAGAGAGAGTCACTAGTGGTGCTTACATGTGCCGCCGTCGCTGCTGTCGTCGTCACAAGGTTGTTACTACTATGGTCATCGCCTGTGCTAGGACCGTCATCAACGAAGGGGAACTAGAAGCGCATAGGGCATAAGAGAGAGAGGCAGAGAAATGACGTGATAGAAGAGAGAAAGAGGAAGAGAGAGAAGAGGCACACGTGAAGATGAGAGAAAAGTGCATTGTTTAGGTATCTCGGAGTATTCTTTTAGCAAACTTGCTTGGAATAAAGTTGAGACAAATATATATAATCTCCTTCTTTTATCTGATTTAATATCTGATACTTTTATATGTATTTTATATAAGTATGTTTGTATGGAAATGGGCAGAATCCGACACCCGGTGGGTCAGTGCATATGTGTGACTACGGTGGTCTGAGACCCTGATGGGTTGATATATGTGTGGGGGCAAAAGAGTCCAAGGCGCTGGTGGGTCAATAAAAGATGGCTGAGAGCTATCGGCCTAAAATATAATCGAGCTAATGGAGCCAATGAAATCTGATGGCCGAGTGCTGTACGCCTAAAATGTAGTCAGGCTAATGAAACCAATGAAATCTAATGGTCCAGAGTTGCACGCCTAAAATGTTATTGGGCTATTGGAGCTAATAAAATCTGATGGCCGAGAGCTAAAAGCCTAAAATGTAGCCAATATTAAAAATCTAATGGCCAAGAGTTATAGATCTAAAATGTAACCGATAATAATATGTAATGGCTTAGATCTACCTGGCCAAAATGTAAGCGTATGATATTCAGATTGGATTTTGGATTTGCATCTGCTGTGGGTGTTGGTGGTTTCGGTATTTGTGGTGGAGCTCAGAGGATGATTAGTTGTTAGCCTCAATTATCTGATTTTATATGAGCTCTCCCCCTAATTTTACATGCACAATTTTATTTATGATGATATTTATTAGGCATTTGGCTCACATTTTCTATTTTCTCTCCTTCGGAGTTGATAACTTGGATCTGTTGCAAGAGTTGGGTAGGATTCGACGAAGCATCACATTCTCTCAGTGAGCATTTTGTCCTTATGACTGTTTGGGAGCAGGTTAAGGTTATTTCATTTGAACAATTATTCAATGAGTTCCTATACGAGTTTTAATTTCTCGAGTCCTATATATTTAATTTGTTACACCCGAATTTGAGATTTGTAAGAATAATATTTAGAATTTATTAAGAATTTAATTAACCTGTCTGATTCGAGTTCGAAAGCAAGACACTATCTAAGCCTATGACTAGGACAGACAACAATCCTATGACTGGGAGCCCCCCATTGGACGTGGCGAATATTCCTCTCCTATCTCTGGGAGTCAACTAAGTTAGATCATTAGTTAGTACTCAACCTCCGGAAGTACATCTTCGAGCGAGGCGATCCAATCCAGAATCCAAGATTTCTCTTCCGTGAGCTCTTGGGATCTCACCTTGGACTTAGACAACTCTCGGTCAAGGTTAGCGGCCCTCTCTTGACTCTATAGAACCTCGGTAATGGGAGTATTCACTTGACTCTCCATCTTTTCAAGCACATTGGGATTTCACCAATGCAAAGCCTCCCACGATTTTTATACCAAACTAGATAGAATGATTGGTTTGGAGTAACAATGAAAAGTACAATCACTAAATGAAGGACTCTGTGAAGCAATGCCAAAGGAAAAGATGAGCTCTCCCGGTAAGATGGGTCGGGAGAACCCTTGGCTCCAAATGCAAACTGAGGCCTTAACCACATAGAGGCAGCATCTCACGGTAGAGCGACACCCCAAAACCCGGAGGAGTGAGATACAAACCGGAAGTCTCAGATAGCACAAGTGTCGAGACCACCCGTCATGGCCCCTCTTTAGCAGTCATAGTCTCCGAGTTATTTCCAGACACTTATTCAGCCGCTTGATCATTATTTGCACCTTCATTTATCAAAATGGAAGATGTAGGGCCCGATGTTTCAAGTGACAAAGTGACCAAAATCGGGACCCCTTGCTCTGCTACGATTAAGGCATTGATCAGTTCACTCAATCCGCTAATCGAGAGGTCATTTATTCCAATAGCGGACAGCTAGAGTTTATATAGTCAAAGACTTGGCTCAAAAATAGCGTTGTTCACGAGAATCGAAGATGCGCGTCCCCAGGATAGCAACAACACGTACCTGCACCAAAAAGTGTTATGGCACGTCAATCTTGCTACGTTAATAATGACGGTCTAATGCTGCACCTCCCTGTGTAGGCTGCTGAACGCTAATGGCTCTGATGCCCCAATTAATGAGCCGGCAGCGCAGTGCAGGTCACGATGCCTTGACATCACACTTTCCAGGACAGCAAACTGACGACATGTGACCTTGATGAGCTTGAGACAAATTCAATCAATTTATATCCTAATCAATCATTCGGGATAAACTATTGTCAGTTGGATTATCAGAAGATCGAATTATCGGTGATCCCAATTATCAAATTATCAGAAGACATGCAACAATAATAAGAAACTGCATTCAAGTACTTCAACTATTCGAGTCATGCAAAAGAATTGGAGCCATGCAATAAAAACCCACAGGCGATGTTCCATCAAAAACATGCTAAGGATTAAAATTTTAAATTTTCAGCATGGGAAGCTAATGATGGGTATGTTGATCCATGGGTTGACCTAAAAACTTAGTCTGTTGAAAAAAGAATGGCCCAAAAAACATATGCTCAATAGGATGCTCCCTTAACCCATGATCTAGCAAGCGCAGCGGTCGATCTGGGAAACGTGATCCAATACCATTTTACGACAAATGAGAAATTAGGGCTAATCAGCGACTTACCTAGACCGCCACAGCCCCAAATCGACTGACGTCATGACAACTCAACGTATACATTCGAGTGACGGTTAACATAATTTGGCCCCACGATTATCCTAACAGCTCAGCAAATATACGGGGGATATTGTCCCATGATTATAGATCACCCAGAATGGCGGTGACAACCCTACAAATATTCTCAAATAGTGGAGCAAATATACACATACAACTGTATCAATCGTGAGACTCAAAGAAGGTTAAACCGGCACTCACTTTATAAATACCCATCTTCTCCACAAAAGAAGAGATCAAATTTTTTTGAGGGAAGGGATCTCTCTCTTCAAACTTTCCTTTGGGATTAATCAATCAACCAAACCGCAACCCCAGAAAACTAATCCTCGAATTCGGAGTACACTCCAAAGCCACTCCCTTCCTAAAACCACTCCCTAATCGAGCGCTCCAAATAAAACATTATCCTCCAACTCCAAAGCCGCTCTCTAGTCAGGCGCACCTAAATGGAGCCTCATCCTTTGTCAATATTCAATCCTCTCATCCATATATCTACACATTTTTTTATCCTATCGTTCTATTTGACTAAAAAAGATTACTAATTTAAGCGTCGGATGACATATTAATAAACGAGTCCAACTATCCTCTGATCTATTATTTGTTAGTTATAATAATGCAGGATTCATCTTCACGGTAACGAAGGCAGAACTCGTTTTCAGTCGAATACCCGAATTCGTTGACCCCCTGATTTGTTCGATGATCCGGATTATATATATATATTTTGTTTTATAAATAAATAAGATATTATAATATTAAAAATATCTCAAAACTAACACAAAATATTATTTTAATATCACTATATTTATTACGGATAAGGATTCAATAAAACTTTAAAATAATTTAATTGGCACCTCCGCTGCAGCTGCTTGCCGACAATAATATATATATATATATATTAAAATTTTAGTTATTTATATTATTTATTTATATAAATAAAATTTTATTTATATTAAAATTTTTAAAAGTAAATGCGTCACCTGCATCATTTTAATTTTTTTAATATTAAAAATAATAATTTTAATATAAATAAATATATAAATAAGTATATAAATAATATTGAGATAACATATATTGGTGTCGATAAATGATTAGCATGAATGATTTCAACTAATGGTCGGACCCACCTTCATGATTTGGAGATATGGTGGAGTTGGGGCCCTGTGTCGTTGAAAAAGATTATTTTTATATATTTGTTTTGGATAAAAATTTAACAGCAGTAATTTTAAAATAAAAAATACAGATAATTTGTAAATATAATTTAAATTAATGGTTTGGTATGTGTATAATATAATAATATTTTAATTTTTTACTTAAATTATTTTATAATTTAATTTCACTTTGAAAGATTTATACCCAAAAAAAATGAAAAAGAAAAGCTTTAGATTGCTTTTTTCAACTTAACAGTTTAATGTTTTTTGTTGTTTTATATTTTTGCGACATTTTGCCCTGACCAAATAATTTGTATATTTTTATATATATAAATTACTTATTTAAAAAACTTAACAATTTAATTTGATATAATATAACTTTAAATTATTAATACAACTTTATTATTGTATAATTTGACCAAAATTATTATTGTATTTTATCTAATCTAATACAACATACTATACTGTTAAAATTTGCATTAATTTTGATTTATTTAATATTAAATTATACCTAAGTTTATTTTAAAACAAATATTAATTGAAAAAATTAATACAATTATTTTATGGTTTGATCGCTCAACGGTGTATGAACATTAAGGGCAGCATGTCACGTTTACCCGCGGGCACGTCTATACACGTATAATAAAAATAAAATTATACAAATTTTTTTATTTTTATTGGATATATTTATTGGATATCTCTAAATAATTTTTATTTTTATATAGTGAAAAATTATTACTTAATTAAATATTTTTAAATTAAAAATATAAGTAGAAAAATTTTAATATATATTTTTCCCCCAAAAAAGAAAACCACTTCAATTCAATCAAGCAAAATTTGCAACTTTTTATTTATCATAATTATTTATAATTATTTTATAATTTACTCTATATGCAATACTTAGAATAATTTAAATAAAAATAAGAAAATTAAAATAAGACCTATATAGAAAAATAAATTATAAAATAATTATAAATAGACAGAATTAATAATATTATTTAAATCTTAAATAGTACTAATAGTACAAAGAAAGAGACAAAACTGATCCACTTTCATTTTCAAATGTAACAACCACAGAAAAATAGGTCTCTACCACATAATGATTTTAATTATTTATTTTTAAATAAATAATTATAATTTAATAATTAATTATTTAAATTTTTGAAAAAATAATTAAATTATATTTATTTATTTATTTAAAAATAAATAATTTAAATATAAAGAATAATTTTCACCACCCACCCCTTGGTCAGCCACTACTTTACAGACATCATATAGTAAGCGGCAAGGTACAAGGAAGCTGAACCGTTAGCATTAGCACTTCAAGCTAGTATATGGCAGATAAGGAGACAAAGAAAATCGATACTACTTCGTCGGCGGAGCCCACAGCGGCACCGACGTCCGCGGCTGAACCGGCAAACACCGCCGCTGCTCCTATTACTGCTGAAAAGTCCTCTGAGACTAAAGCCGTCGCCGTCGTTGACAGTAAGACTGTCTTTTTCTCTATCTATTCAGATCGCAATTGATCAGTTTTCTGATCGATATTTTTTATGTTGGAAGCTGTTAACTTTTGGATCATAGTGTTTCGTAGTGTGCGAAGTTTCACCGGTAGTCAGCCACGTTTTGATTAATTATCTGAAAGTTGAGCTGCTTTCTCATCAAGGTCAGGAGGACCATGCTACTGTCGCAATAACAATTTTCAATGTCTCGCGTTTCATTTTATCCTTTGTTTTTTCCAATTTTTCCGTGGATCCAGGCAGAGATTTGAAGTTTGGCCATAGCCTTTGAATTTTGACTCTGATCGTACTGCAATCTTTTCCTTTGTGACTGATTTTTGTTTTCTGACTCTTACTTGATCTGTTTTTGGATGAAATACGAAGCTTGCTGTATAATTTGAGTTAGCCTAAATAGCTAGGATGGCCATATTTAATTAAATGACCTTGATAAAGTCTTTTCATTGCTATTTGCATATATTGAAAACCATATGTGCAAATAAGTTGTTTCATATTCGATTGAAATTTTAAATGAAGAGAGCAACCGCATAACGTCTGTCTCATCTCACTCCTCTCTAGTTCTTTTCTTCTGAGATCTGTAGAGTTCCCCCCCCCCCTCCTAAATCTTTTACCATGTATTGTATATTCATTGGTTCTTAATCGGACACATAGCCAATGCATGAGAAATTTCTACGAGCTTATGATTTTTTTCCCGAATTCACAAAACAATTAGGCATGCTTGGGTTGAAAATGGATTGTGTAATTTAAGAAACTCGAGATAAAAGAACTCTAGAGGGCTCAAATCCGTGCATCTTGGTTTAAGCCCTGTAACAATTGCACCGCTAAAAAGGTTCAACTTCCATATTTGAACCACACTTAGTCTTTGGCTTGTTTGATAGTTAATGATGTGAATGCTAACTTTCTGAAACTGCACAACCGGAATTTACTTGTAGTAGTTAATTATGCTGTCTTTACTGGGCAATTATAGTTTAAAATAAAACTTCCTTAGCCTTAATTGGCTTTCTTGGTGAAATCCATGTAATAGATTAAGACAAAAATCTCATTACCAATCCAGGAAACTTATCCACTATTTCTCTCATGAAATGCTGAGATAGATGTTGCTGCATAAGTTTCTTCTCTGATCAAATTGCTTTATATATTTAACAGAGAAACCAGATGCTGAAACCAAGATTCAATTAAGTGACAGGGGTGAGTTTTTTTGGCTTAAACCCAATTGTTTTGTTGTATTCTATGCTGTTCTACGCTTAGAAATAAGAAGCCCGCTGCTTTTTGCTGTCATTATATTCTATGGTCATGAATTTGAAGAAATAAGGAATGCTCTGTCAAGAGCCTGAACAATGCCCTTGTATTTTGTTTGGCAGATATTGCTCTTGCACACGTTGAGCAAGAAAAAAGATTGTCTTTCATTAAGGCTTGGGAAGAAAGTGAGAAAACAAAAGCACAGAACAAGTAAGGCTTGCTTCTCATGAATTCCCTATTTGTTACGACATGTGCTCGCTGGCACTGGCATGCCAACCAACAGCAGCTCAAAGCATCTTCCTTTTATTGGTTAATTTCGATGGATAAACATTCTCAATGTTTTCTGTACATCTCCCCCACACTGTCGTAGATTCTTGATCATGGTGGTATGAATTGACATGGAAAATAATATCTGCTGATAGGAGTTTTTGTAAATTTGTCTGCTTAACTGGGCAGGGCACAGAAGAAGTTGGCTTCACTTGATTCATGGGAGAACACCAAGAAAGCGTCTGTGGAAGCTAAGCTGAGGGAAATTGAGGTAAACCATTAGTGTTTCTGTTTTTTTTCAACTTTTATGCAGTTGCTATTAGATTTGCTTCTAAAACCATCCTATTTGAAAGATGATTTTGTTACAAGCTTGATTGTTTGCATCATAAACCAGCTGGATTAAAGCCGGGATTTTTGGGTGGGGGCTTGAAATTTCCTTCAAAACTATGAAAATGGAATCGACATGATGTTCTATTACCTCACAGTCTTATGGCATGAGCAGGAAGAACTAGATAAGAAGAAGGCAGAATATGCAGAAAAAATGAAAAACATGGTGGCTCAAATACACAAGCAAGCAGAGGAAAAGAGGGCCATGGTGCAAGCCAGACGCAGTGAAGATATTCTCCAGATCGATGAGAAGGCTGCAAAATACCGAGCCACAGGATATGCCCCAAAGAAGTTCCTAGGATGCTTTCCACAGTAGACGACCAGCATCACTTGTAATCACTGATAAGTTATCATATTTCAAGTGCAAAATGTTTCCTGAATTTGTCAATCATGGTTGTGTTGGGACCGGATGTTGTTTGTTGTTGGTGGGGAAAAAAAAAAAGCTGTTTGTGCACTAATCAGGGAATATCCATGCTTTTGCTAAAAGTTTAGTTTTTGATTTGTTCGTATAGCAACTCTGCTATGCAAAAGCGCGAGTTATCATAATTAATTCATGTGCTGTGTTGTAAAGATGTTACAGCTGTTGTGATTTAAATTAAGGGGCCCGTTGTATGTCTCGTCTCTTTTTGTCCAGCTTTGGTTCTTTTACTCGCTGCTAATACTGTATCATTACTTTCTAAAACTAGTAAATATATAAATCTATGTTCTAACTGGAATAATGATTCGATACAATAAGCTTTATCTCTGGGTGGAGCAAGCTACGGTTCATAATTCCTAAACACTGTATTAAAGAGCGGAGGTCAGTAGGCTTAGGAAATTTTCCCGGAACGCCTTTGACACTCCAAGTCTAGCTAGCACCAGAGAAACTCAAAGGCTAAAGAGTCAGAAAAGAGAATCCTATCGTGCAGATTATCTTATCAGTATTCGGTGTCAGACGAGCGTCAAGTAGAGCCATAAGGTGGCTTGACGGTCCCCCATTGAGTGAAATAGGCTGAGCTATCAGACAGGACCGGCATGCCCTGATTGGTCCTTTAGAAAGCATGAGGTCGACTGTGCAAACCGAGATGGGTCCTTAGATGATAATTGTGAGATGGACACTTGACGGGCAATTCAACAGAAGCAACAATGTTCTCTCAAGAAAGTTCAATAATCTGAGTTACAAGCATATATCTATATTATATGCTGCATTGATAAGCATGCTGCCAGGATATAAAACTTCCCAACTGAGGACATCAAATACATATAAAGGCAGCGCATCTACAACATAGAGAGTTTCTTTACAGCCAGAGATGCACAAAATTCAGCTTGGAATAGATAGCAATGGATGTTCAAAAAATACACACCTTGCTCTCTGTGAAACTGCCTTCAGGGAGCGTTGCTCAATGACGTGTCTGTCGTTATCGAAGGGAAGATTGAGTAGCCATCGACATGTTCTTCCAAGAAGCTCATGTCGTTGTTCCCAGCTGGAAAGTCGAGGAGCAGCTGTAACGCCGATTCGGACGAGTCCTCCATATCGTTGGAGCTGGAGCAATCTGATCCCGCATTTGCATCTTCGGTACTCGATTTGGAAATCTTGCATTCCGTATCTTCATTCTGATTGGCTTCCCTGTTAGGAAAGAGGTCGATATCCATGGAAGTCGAACCGACTTTTGTCGATGAAGATGCCTGAGAAACGGGACTTTGATACGCGGCTTCCCCGCTTTTCTTAAGCTTCCGAAACGATTCTCCGACCTCGGAGTTCCAAATGCGGAGGAAATAGTCGGAATCGGAGTTCACCAAAGATGGCGGGTTGTGAAGTAGCGACTCCTTCGAAAGGCGGGCCTCAGCTTCGAGCCGAGCACTCTCCCATTGAGCCATGTGGCGCGTGGAAGGGGAAGCGGGAGGTTTTGAAATCGACCCGAAAGAGTTAGAGGCGGGCTCATGGGTTTGCGGATCAAGTCCCATGCAGACAAGGCGCTTCTTCAAGTGGGTGTTCCATAAATTTTTGATTTCATTGTCGGTTCTTCCTGGTAATTGGGATGCAATGGCAGCCCACCTGATAGGAAGGGGAAAAATCAACTGCTGAGAAAATTCCATGAAATCAAATCAAATCATGGATTAAAATATCAGCATTTATCATCGCCGTATCAAAAAATACATGTAATATATCGCATGTATCGGACATAATTTTATTTTATTTTATTTTTTTTTTGAAGGAGAACAAAAGAAATTGGGAAGAAAAATATCAAAAGGTATATTATCAATAGAGTAAAATATAACGATTATGCTGCGATATCAAAAAATATTGATATTCGGAGACCTGATACATGTCTATATCGCACGATATATTGTTTCATGAAAAAAAAACATAACTAGATCAAAATGATAGGGTGCCAGTATTTTGAATATACTTGCTTTGACGCAACATAATTTGTATAAAGCTTGAATAAAAATATTAATCAATATGTATTGATATTAGACGCTCAATATCAATATTTTTCAATAATACAATAATATCATAATATATTATCGTATTGACAATATATTATAATATATTGATTGATATTCAAAATATCAGTTGATATATTCAATATTTGGCCAATACATCGGCTAATACAGCTCTATTAGTTTATTATATTCGAAAACCATTTTTTCTTTTAATAATATTTGTTACCAATATATATTATCCAATGTATTCAATATTATATAAATGTAACCGATATTAATGCTAATGTTTTTATCTATGATATAACAAAACTATCCATCAATTAATATACCTGTTGCCTAGAATGGCATGTAGCTGAATCACAAGTTTTTCCTCTTCAGAAGTGAACGGACCTCGTTTAATATCCGGTCTCAGATAGTTTGTCCAACGAAGTCGACAACTCTTTCCGCATCGAAGAAGACCTATAAAAGGGGAAAAAGATAACTATGAAACAAACAAGTTTAAGAGAGGCATATTCCACAAACAAGAAACTTACTAGATTTAACTTTTATAATATCTCCGATGAATTGGGGCACACAATCAATCACGAGAATGGAATAAAATATCAGACATTATATATATATCTTAACAATATTGCGATATATTATTACATTAATTGTATATTGAGACAAATATAACCGATATAACTAATATCAATACTGATATTTTTATTTATAATTGCAAACATAAGAAACCAATAAAAATCACAAATAAAGATAACATAATTTAGACTTTTTTCCTTTAAGGCCAACACACAATATAACAAAAGAACAAACTCAAAAACAACTTACGAGCCTATTTATATTGCCATGGACATCCCTCATTAGCTGTTTATGATATTCATATTGCATTTACATTAGAGCATACAATGAGAAAAGAAAAATGAAGGGAAGTAGTTTCCATTTCCCATTGGGAAACCTCATTTCCAAACTCAGCCGATATTACTCTGATCACCAAGAGTGGACAAAAGCTGAGATGGATAATAGGATTAATTTGGGGTTTCTACCCCATTGAAAGAGAGGTTAATTCAATCTCTTATAGTCATAACCGTCGATTAATATTTGACAGATAAAACTAACATTTCTTTTGATAATAAATAAAAGCTAAACAGCATTTCATTTTTTAGCAGTAAATAACACAATCATTCGATATTAATCAAACGATTGTGATTAATAGGGGTTAAATCAACTACTCTTTTAGAAGGGATAGGCCCCGAAAATCATAAATATCCGCATGCTGATAGGACATAAAATGGGTCGCACCGGAATATTTGGATAAAATGGTGCAAGAAAATGGGAAGATGGAGCTCGAAATGCTCACCGAGCATTTTCATTCAAAATCGAGGCAAAAAATCTGTTTTTCTATTGTTTGGCAATCCTTTCTGCCTTGATTTTGCTTATGTATCATATGATGTGCATTTCTTTTCACTTTCTATAGAGCATGCGCCTTGATATTAGGTAGATTTTAATTTTTATAGAATTTAACAAGTATTTAGATTCGACCGTAAATACTGTTGTATTATTTTATTTGGCCGATTTTTGAACAATAAACAATTTGATTTTTCTTAAGAGACTTTTGTCTTCCCATTTCATGTTCCAATGGCATCTAGGGTTTGTGATTAATAACATTTGGGTCGGTTCATAGCTTACTCAAGGAATGTGGGGCATTGCATCACGCACTGCAACACAGCACGTCAGCCGTTGAAATAAGATCCAACGGCCCTCAATATTTTGGCCTTTTTTTTTTCTAGCTGTTAGATTAAAATCAAATAGATACTGCATAGCGGGATGCAACGCTACTTATTCGTCATATCTTAAACCTTAAAACAAAATAACTCCGCCTGACGTTCATAATTCTTTGAGGACCCCACAATCTCCATTGGCCCCACAGACAGGTCCACTGGTCCACTATAACAAGTTTGGTTATATTAAAAAAATTATATATATATATATATATATATATATATATATATGTTTCTGATAATTAATTAATATTATAATATAATAAAACATTTTTTTTAATTTTTCGGACCCCTGAATCTCGTGGCCCTGCATGGCAGTACCACAGGAATATTATATAACAAGTTCGTGACTCCAGAAAATGTGTCATCGTAATGTGTTTTTTTTTTTCCCTAGGCAATTCTTACAATTTTCGTAAATTATTTAACATAAAAAATCCATTAAATTTTGAAAAGGGATGAGATAATTATTGCTATTATATGATTTTGAGATTATGTAATTTTCTTATATATATATATAATTTAATGACTGTACTTATAGCGGTGGTTCCGTATATGAAAGTGGTTAAAAAAATTATGGATTAATTTCTAAACGTATAAACTCGTAATTTATAAATTATAGAGTGTAATTTAGGAAAATAATTATTAGAATCAATGTGGATTTTAAGATAATAAGCCTCTAATTAACTCAAAGATATTATTTTAAAATATGTTAATTAACACAGGGGGTGAATTCTTGTATAATATAGTCTTAATTTTTTGAAATTTATATTAATAATTTTAAGTTATAAAAATATATATATATTAATAAAAAATAAAGATATTGTTCAAAGGCCCAAAAAGAAACAGGCAAAATAGGAGATTGAAAGATAAAAGGTGATTGAAAAAAACAGATAAAGAGAGGGCGAATAGCATGCATCAAAGCGTTTGAAGACTCGGAAATGAGCCCGAGTCGACTCAGCGCAGAAAAGCAGAGATAAGAGGGCGGGAGGGAGGAGGACCTGCGAGCTTGGGAAGAGAACGCCAGCTGCCATGGCCGTGTGTGTTGATGTAATTGACTAAGATCTCGTCTTCTTCGGGCGTCCATGGTCCTTTCTTCAGTCCTCGCTTATCACAACACGGCGCTCGCCCCATCTCCTCCACCCTTTCTCAAAGACCGACTGAGCGAGTAACAGAGGGAGGGAGAGAGAGAGCGCGCGCGCGAGCTTTTTGGCAGAGAGAGAGGAAGAGAGAGAGAGATCGATTAAGCAGCTGGATAGTGTTTCTTTTGTACTAGATTAAATGAGGTTTAATGATAATACTCTGCAACTCCCGTCAACAGCAATAAAATCCAAATCGAATCAGCTTTAAAAGCAAAGATCCAGAGAGAGAAATCGAAGCGACTTGTCGAATGAATAATGCTCTGATGTCAAATGGAAAAAGAGACGGTGAGGAAGAGGAACATAAATGCAAGTAGAGGTGGTAATGTACGTATATATATATATACACACAAATATAAATGAGTTGACGGAGGAGACGATTTGAGTAATAGAATTTTAGAGGGAAATCGAAGCAATAATTGTTCGAGACAGAGAAAAGAGAAAGATCAGCGAGTTTAAAGCTTCGCAGAGAATTAAATGCGTCTCCCTCCTCCCTCCCTCTCTCTCTCTCTCTCCCTCTCTCTTCATTGATGTCAACAGCAGAGAAGTTTTCGGGAAATCATTAAAACCCTAAGCATAAAATAGAAATCCATCTGCGTCAAAACTCAATTGAATGCTCTGCTCTTGTGTTTGACAGCACTACAAGGATTCCCCAGCAAGAAACAGCACAGCACAGGAGATCGAGACTCAAAGAGTGTGTGGGTCTCTCGTAAGGCCTTGTTTGGATGATCAATTTGTTGAAGTTAAACTCTAACTTTGACAACACGCTTTACTGTTAATAAAAAATATATATAATGTCAAATCTACAGTGTATCATAGTCTAATTTTTATAACCATAAAATCGTACAATATATTTAATTTTTTATAAAAATAAATATATATTTAAATTTTTTTTATTTACTATATATAAAATAAATATATATTTAATTTTTTTTTTTAAAAAAAATACTATAGGTCCTGATGAGTTCTAAAATGATTGTAAATGAACAAGATATTTAATATTTTAAGAAATTATTTAAATTTAGAATTTGTATTAATTATATATTATTTTTTATATTTAAAAATAATAATATTTTAGCAATAAGCGACATAAATATTCAACTATTAAATGAAAGAACAGGTCAGAAGC
Organism: Nepenthes gracilis; assembly: GCA_033239525.1. Classification (NCBI taxonomy): domain Eukaryota; kingdom Viridiplantae; phylum Streptophyta; class Magnoliopsida; order Caryophyllales; family Nepenthaceae; genus Nepenthes; species Nepenthes gracilis. The sequence continues at coordinate 12,412,463 of BSYO01000023.1, read as the reverse complement.
GCGATAGGGGGGAAGCATTAAACAGGAGGGAGGGGAGCGGATAACTCGTCAAAAATAATTAATTAATTAAAATTAGGATAAATATTATTGGGTAATTAAAATGGGGATGAAATGATAGGGTTTAATTTAATTTGAAATATTGTAATTTCAATTGATTTTGGATAAATTTCTATCTTATTATTTATAATATGTATTTTTATTTTTATATTTCATTTCATAGGTTGGGAGAAGTCCCAAGATTCACCGATTAGAGTTAATCAATTAATCATCAAAATTTGTTACAATTTTACTTATAAGAAAGAACTTAAATAACAGCACATTTAACACTATGATTTTCATGCAAAAGCCCATTTAAATTATATCAAAAAATTATCGGACTAAGATTTTATAATGAGCTAAATTAAAATAATTGGAATAATTACACTAAATTGTCTCTTAATATATATAAATTAGGCCGTTTATATATTACTATTTTAAATTTAGATATTAATGACAATTCATATTGCATATCATATTGTCTATATTGATGTATATACCAATTAAATATTATCTTTTTAAAAGATTTTTAAAATAATTGAATGTATTTTTTTAATTTACTTTTCAAGAATTGAATTCTATTTGTTATATTAGCTAATGATATTTTTTAAATTTTTTTATGAAGATGATATAAATCAGAATTTAGATGTGCTGTAACAGTATTTATTAAGAGAATAACAAGCATTGAAGAAAAAAATGAGAATGAAATGTAGTGCTAGATATTTTTCATTCATAATTTATTATATTATAATATATTTGGTCAATTCAAATAATAAATGTAAAACAAAGAAAATGTCAGGTGTTTATAAAGAGAATGACAAGTTTTGAAGAATAATATGAGAGCAAAACATAACGATTGATATTTTTTATTTATAATTTATGATATTATAATACATTAGATCAATTTAAATAATAAATGTAACGCTCAGGATTTATAAAAAGAATGACAAGCATTAAAGAAAAAAAATGAGAACAAACTGTAATGCTCAGTATTTATAAATAGAATGACAAGTATTGAAGAGAAAATTAATAGTGAAATATAATGCTCGATATTTTTCATTCATAATTTATGATATTATAATGTATTTGGTCAATTTAAAAAATAAATATATGATAAATTTTGAAAACAAATCAAAACGTGAAGGAATCATGGTAATGCCTGACTAGCACCTACCTCCATGTTCGTGTATTTTGAGACAGTAGTTGTACACTTGATGGGTATCTATGAAATTCTTATACATGTATTGAATTGTAATGTCCTAATTTTTATTTATAAATTATGACGCTAAAATACTTTTAGATCAATTAAAAGATAATTATATTATAAAAAATAGTACATGAAGGGTGACTATCTTGCTTTTATATGAGTTTAAAATAAAAGTCACACAGCTGTTATGCACTTATGGGGCGCTCATGTACAGTTATGTAAAATGTTGGTGGCTAAACCCCGCTTGATGTGGCACTTGTGCCTAGAGAGAGCATATTAAAAGTGCCTAATGCACGTTTAATGTGCATGCTTGTACATCAATTATATTATAAAAGTGTACCTAAGCATTGTTTGAACATTTTGTGGGAACATTTTGTGGGAAAGAAAGAAGAGAAGAAAGAGAAAACGGAGAGGAGTAAAGAAAGAAGATGAGAGAGAAAAAGGAGGAAAAAGATTTTAAAATTTTTGAGAGCTACATCTATTAGATCATAAGTAGATGTCGAGTATTTCTAAACTTATTTTTTTAGCCTATTTTCAAAAGTCATTAATTTTATTTTATTATATATACTTATCATCTTATCTATTTCAAAACTCTTGCTTTATATATTATTATATGTGTGTGAATTTTACCATTTATTTAAAATTTTGTTAAATTTTACTAAAGATTTAAGAAGGTTGTTTATTTTTTACAGGTTAAATAAATATTTTGAGATAATATAATATGTATAGACATGTTTGTAAAATAAAAGATATAAAATATGTGTATTTATCCTTACATATAGTATTCAATATTAGTTATTTGGACTAAATTTTATTTTGTCTCTATGTAAGTTTGTATTTTCTCGTAGGGTGTAAATTTTTATTTTGTACTCTTTCTATTGAAACAAAAAAATTTATAATTTGTGATAAAATCTATCGTTTGATATTTTCTTAGAATAATCACAAAAAATTGAATAAAAATAATACATTATGACATTTAAATATATATTAAGTACATTTGAAGTTGTATATTTTTTATGAGTGATAAAAAATAACATTAATCTCGTTTATAGAAAAATTTTTATAAACGACCTGCTATTGGTCTAAATTGTAGTTTTCTTGGTTAAAATTATCATTAGCATGTGTAATTCTTTCCTAAAATTGGTCAATTTATCATTAAGTTTCAGATTTGACATGTTTTAGATTTTAAAAATTTTACTTGCATCTTATTGATACTGCGAATATTTTGGCCCTTGATATTTGCAGGTTCATATAGTCATCATAAATATCATATATTGGGTTTGAGCAATCAAAATAATTTGATAATGATATGACGATTTTAGATAATTTGATGTCATTTGATATTCATAAATGGGTTGTGAATTTTGTATAAGAAATCAAAGTTAGATATTCGTAATTGGATATTTGATATATTTGAATATTTGATGGGCCAGATTTAATATGTGTTTTATTATTATTATTTTTTGTTCATTTGTTCTGCTTTGTTGATATATTTTATTATCACACACGCACATATATATATATATATATATATATATATATATATATATATATATATATATATATATATATATATATATATATATATTTGTTGAATTTTAAATTCATAATCTATCTTATCTTTTAACCTTTCAAATTAGAGGGTATTTGATACTTGTAGGATATAGATGGTGGATATTTAAAATTTTGGTTTACATATATTTTTATTTAAATTTATATTTGATTTATTTTGAGATTTATATTTGAATTTATTGTACATTCGATTATTACATTCTGTATAATTTGGGACTTATATTAGGATTTGATGCATCCAGGGTCTAGATTACTATATGGATTAGGAAACTATGAATCGAATCTTTACATTGGGTTGATCTTATACCAGTCCGGTCTTCGTATTCTTAAATCTGGATTCTATATATCACAATAAATAAATAAGAACTCAAAGAATTTGTGAAACTTACTCCCAATGTATCCTCTGATACTCAGATTAATAACTTTTTTATGAAAAAAGAAAGAAGGAGAATACCAGATGAGTGCGTTAATGCATATATGATGAATTGGGCAGTGGGGAGCATCTTTCTTGAGAGATATGCACCTATGAGAAAAGCATTTTATTTTTATGATATCTTGCCACTCTAAGAGTATTTCTAACCCCCACATTCTTGTTGAGTGAGGGGATATTTATAAAGTTGTCAGTGGTCATGTCGTCCTTATGCACTGACAATTGTCCACGAAATTGTTTGAATAAGACGAGGTGGTTGGCCATTATACCGTTCTGATCGATTACAGTAAGTTTCATCAGCACACATGAAGTGAAGGGGGCCGTTCGAACCGGACCGACAAATCCATTAGTCCTTTTGGGCCATTTAGGTCAACTAGATCAGTCCGATTCTGAGTGAATCATTTTTGCCGATGAGCTCTTTGATTGGGCAAGACTGACCAAATCCATCACTAGGCCCTCATACTAGGAGGCTTGTATTTCAACCTTTCAGTATGTTTACTGAGTGACATCGGTCATCCAGATATGTCATTTCAATCCGCCAGTCATTATTTCACATGCGTGTACCATCAGTAGAAGCATTAAATGTGAAAAGTCACGAAACTAGTCCTACTCCATAATCATCCCATCCAAGCTGCGTCAATCATAATTACTAGCGTCAGTCATTATTACTGCGTCAGATAGAATCCACGGGGCTTTGACACGTGTCACAGCATTACAGGGGCAACTTTTGAATTTTCTTCATGGTGTCATTTTGCCTTACTCTATTTAAACCGCACTCCAAATCTTCTCTACTTCCTGTTCTTGCTTTGAAATTCTCTCATCCGCTTAAGGCGCCTAGTGTAGCCAATATCGGGTCCATTCTTTCTTCAAAGGACATGGAATATCTGCGTGTTTGGTACAAGATTTCTTCCTCCGTGGTGCACTTGCTGCCGAGTAGGGACGAATGGGCCTATTTACCACCCAAGGGATTCATTGTCGTTTATGAGACCCATTTAAAGGTGGGTCTTTGTTTTCCATTGGCGCTGGAGCTACGTCGAATTCTTGCGACTTTAGGGGTTTTGGTTGCATGATAGCAACCTAACGCTATATGTTATTTGGTTTCACTGTGTACTTTCGCACGCCACTATGGCCTTGAGCTAAATGCCATGACTGTAAAGGTGGTCTTTTGATTTCATTGGACTTGGTTTGCCCTCGCTCAGAGTTTGATTTGAGCAGAGGAAACCCCGACTCGGCAAAGAGGTGAAAGGAACGATACTTTTTCTTGACGGTTCCTTCTAGGTGTGACCTCTCAAATGAATGGGATAATGTGAAAGAATCCTTTACCACCAAACCATCAAATGATGAGAAGGCAATGGTAGAGAAATTGACTGACCTTATTTAGGCCCATGACAACACCTTTCACGAAAATAAGAAAAATTGTTGGCTATCAATTAAGGCTTTTATAGAGGTAAAATGGGAACCCTGCTTATAGGGGACAAAGGTGTCTCCATTACCTAGAAGGAAGCCAAAAAGAAAGAAAAGATCACTGCATATCAACGACTCTCCTGAAGATGTCTCCGGGTGTCAAGTGACTATGCCCCAGTCTTCCTCCAATGAGGATCGTGTCGCCATTGAGAGGCCAGAGAGAGCGAAAAAATCTTCAAGGAGAGCGGCTCTTGCCCCTCCTTCCTCATCAACCAAGGTATCTGTGGCTGTCGTTCCGTCAAAGGGAGGCGAGCTTTTTGTGCCTCCTGTTTCAACCAAGGTTCAAGACGGGGAGATCATCGAGGTTATTGGAGTAGCTGAAATTGTCAAGGCCCTTGAGCCCGAAGTCCGAGGGGAGATAGAGGTCAAAACAATTTTGGGGCGGCTAAAATGTTATGTTCTGAGCCCCCTGAAACGGAGGACGAAGAGGAGGCCGAGACCGATGGAACTGTGTAGGTGACCGAGGTGCCTGCTGAGACCCAACCCCGTACGCCAGAAGTCCAAATGAATATTCAAGCCGAGGGACATGTAGAAGTGGCCGATGCGGCTGCTGAGATCGAACCTCATGTGCCTAAGGTCCAAGTGAACATTCAAGCCTAGGGACCCTACTTATAGCCTCTAGAATGCAAAGTCCGAGGGGCATTAATGACTTTATCTAGCAGTCCATCCTCGGAGAGTTCATCCTTTGCTATGGTATAGGCCGAATATCTCTTCTCTTTCTTGTTTCAATTTTGTTGTCAATTGTCTAACTCATTCCCTATTTGCAGTGACATGAATTGGCACGCCAACTTACCTCTATTGCTGACCGCCTAACTCAGACTTTTATTGAACAGGAGAAGTTATTGGCTGTAGAGGACTGGCTTCTCGGCTTGAACATAAGCTATCTGAGACAAAGGCCAAGGTATCTTCCCTCGAGGACTTACTTAGGGAACAGCAACAACAATACACTCTCCTACGGGACCAAAACCTTCAACCCGATGATGAATTAAGGACCTCGGTTAAGGTAGATGATATCAAGCAAGCATTAGATTGCAAGTACTAGGATGGCATTGGCCCCTACTAGTGCATAATAAAGCCAGTGGTTTCGAATTTCCCACTTTCTATACTCCATCCAAGGAACGTTAATGCCCAACGTCCGTCAGATATGTTGGGCTGTCCTAGAGAGAATGAGGTGCTTTCATCGTATTTGGTAGGAACCTTTAGTCCTCCACCGAGCTTTAAAGAGTCCCCCTCCTATCTTTTTTTTTATACATTAATCTCCTTAATGAAATGTACTCAATTTGTTGTTGCTAATGCCTTCGTACATGTATTGAGTTTCTTTTCTATATCTCTCTCTTTTTATTTATTTATCTATTTAGGTGTGCTAGTTAGGCATTGTAGCTATCATTACTGGAATAAGGAGAATCTTAGGTCGTCGTCTACTCTTAAACTATTAGCACTTGGTCCAATGAAAGGACATTATTAAATGGCTGACGACACTACCTCCTTCGACCATGATTGGCTGACGATACTACCTCCTTCGAGAGGAGATCTTTGCAAGCCTGCTATAAAAGCCCCCTAAGTTTTGCGTGCCCGACCACGTGTGGGCCACTCGATAACATGACTGAGATTTTTTTTGACTGTTGTTAAATGGCTTGAAGGACAAGCAAAGGTGACTTTACCTAATTTAAAGGCAGTCTAAGTCATGTGATTATATGGGAAGACAAACAAGCACTCATATGAATAACAAACAACAAAGAAAGGAACAATCATTTTGTTAATAGAATGTGACACATTTTTCAAGCAATCAGAATGATGCGCACTAATTTTACCTGAGTACTTCGTAAACCTACTGGTAGTACTTCTTGAGGTGAGAAGCATTCCAAATTTGGGAGACAAATTTTCCATTATGAGTGCATGACATGTACGTTTCATTTCTGAGAATTGTGGAGACAAAGAATGGCCCCTCCCAATTCGATGATAGTTTGTTACAATTGGCATTTTACTTCTTGCCTCTATACTCTATAAGACTAAGTCTCTCACCTCAAACTGGTGAGCTTTCACCTTTTTGTTATAATATCATGCTATTTGTTGCTGGTAAGCTGTTGTCCAAATGCATGCTACATCCCGAGCTTCTTCAAGTCAATCGAGACGTTCTTGGTGCTTCTGAGAGTTGCTAACTAGGTTAAAATATTTAACCGGGAGGCTGGGTAGTCCAATTTTTACCGGGATGACTACCTCGGTAGCGTAACATAGGCTGAAAGGTGTCTCGTGTGTTGGTTCTCTGAATGTCATCCTATATGACCAAGGCACGAATGATAATTCATCCACCCAGGAGCTCTCAATGTTTTCCAACTTTATTTCTAACCCATATAGTAGTATAAGGTTGATTACCCCTACTTGTCTGTCGGCTTGTGGATGTACAATGGAGGTGTGTGCTAGTCTTATTTTTAAACTCACAAGTATTTAGTGAACTACTTGATAATGAATTAGATTTCGTTGTCAATCACTATGACTTCTGAAATTACGAATCTACAAACTTTGTTTTTTCGAACAAATTCGGTGGCATTCTTCCCAATTATTTTGGCCAGTGGGGAGGCCTTGGCCCATTTGGTGAAATAGTCAATGCTAATAATGACAAACTTTCTTTGTCCAAACACGATAAATAGGAGTTCGAGTATATCAAGACCCCACTGTGCGAATGACCAATGTATCTGCAAGGCTTGGAGCTCCGTATGAGACCAATGGGAGAAGCTCCTGTGAATCTAGTAATTTTCATATTTTCGTATAAAGTCTATGGCGTCATATTTCATAGTGAGTAAGTAATAACCTTGGTACATAATCTTAAATGTTAGATTCTTTCCTCTAATGTGAGATCCGCAGATGTCAAGATGCACCTCCTCCAGTGCATAGTCAGCCTCTTCTGGCTGAGACAACGCATGTAGGGAGTGAAGTATGCACGATGATACAGTCTCCCATCATTGATAATGTACTAGCCTGCTGTCTTTTTTATGTGTTTGGCCTCTCCAATGTTCTCTGATAGTGTACCATCGGCTAAATATCTTCTATACAGTGTCATCCAATTTTCAGCGTCTATTATCGGCAGCATTTTGCATTCTGGATCGTCGATGTTGGGTGTGCTGAGAACTTCATGAATCTCCTGCACATATTGCTCTAGGTTTCCGGTTGCTGCAACTTTTGCCAATCGATCGGCCTTCTCGTTCTCTTCCCTGGATGTGTTAATCACTTCCATGGTGTCAAATACCGCCGCTAGTCCCCTTATTTTGGTTAGGTACTTGGAAAGTTGAGGGTTTTATGCCTCAACATGTCCTTGGACCTAATTTATAATCAGTTCTGTGTCACTGTTGATAATTAGGTTTTTTGCTGAACACTCCTTGGCTAGTCGAAGTCCAATAAGTAACGTCTCATACTTAACAGCGTTATTGGTAGTTGGGAATCTAAGAGTTATAAAGTACTTTATCTTGGACCTATTGAGAGCTATCACGACTGCGCCTGCTCCACTGCCTGCATTCACTGAGAAATCGTCCACATTTAAAGTCTATGCTGGAGCCTTTTGTTGGCCATCGTTCCCGACGAGATTGAATATTTTCAGAGTTGAGGTTGTTATTTTAACAATAAAGTCTATTAAGGTTGACCCTTCAGGGTCACCCTAAGTCAAAACTCTACATCGAATTCACCTAACTCAATGGCCCATTTGACCAATCGTTTAGAGATCTAGTTTCTGCAAGATGTATTTCAAAGGTTTGTCAGTCAGAACCACTATCTTATGTGCTTGAAAGTAAAGATGCAACTTTCGGGCTGAATAGACAAGCGCCAAGGCCATTTTCTCTGTATGTGAGTAGCGGTTTCTGAATATTTCAAAACCTTACTAACATAATACACTGAACGATGTCTGTTGGGAAGCTATCATATCAAAATCAAGCTGAACACGACGTCGGACACCGCTAAATATAAGTATAGCTCATCACCCTCTTGTGGGGACATTAGAAGAGGAGGATTAGCAAGGTATTCTTTTAGCTCCTGGAAGGTAGTTTCATAGTCAATCGTCCATTGAAAATCGGCAGTTTTTGTTCTTCTCAAAGCTTTAAAAAGTGGTAGTTATTTCTCTGCAGATTTTGCCAAGAATTGAGAGAGAGCCGCAAGCCTCCCAATGAACTTCTGAACTTTCTTTACAATTTGAGGTGCGTTCATATTAAGGACTGCCTTTATTTTTTTGGGATTTTCTTTGTTCTCTCGTTGCAAGACAATAAAGCTTGGGAACTTTCCAATGGTCACTCCAAATACACATTTAGTTGAATTTAGTTTTATCTGATATGTTCAAAGGACGCTCAATGTCTCACCGAGGTCACAGATATGATCTGTAGTTGCTTTGCTTTTAACGAGCATGTCATCCACGTGCACTTTCATGTTTTGGCCAATTTGGACCCCGAATATCTTATTTACGAGTCGCTAATAGGTCACTCCGATATTCATCAATCCTAAGGATATGACCTTTTGGCAATATATCCCTTGATCGGTAGTAAATAATGTATGCTCTTCGTTCTCTGGGCTTATCCTGATTTGGTTGTAGTCAGAGTAGACGTCCATGAAACTTAACAGTTCATGGTCGGTCGTAGAGTTTACTAACAGGTCGATCCTTATAAGTAGGAAATTGTCTTTCAGACATGCGTTGTTGGCGTCGATAAAGTCGGCGCACATCCTTCATTTTTTGCTGCTTTTCTTGATAAGGACCGTGTTAGAAAGCCAGCCCGAATATTAGTTCTCCCTGATGAATCCGTATCAAGCAATTTTTTAACTTCTTCCAGGATAGCAATCGGTTTCTTAATAGAGTAGTTTCTCTACTTCTACCCGATAGGCTTATGACTGGGATCTAGTCTCATTTTATGGACCATTACTCCGATCGGTATCCCTAACTTGTCCACGGGCATTCAAGCGAATACATCGGAATTCTACCAAAGAAAGCCTATTAGCTAGTCTCTAAGGAGTTCTGATAAGGAGCTTCTAATTCGCACACACTTTTTTGAATGATTGGGATCCAAGAAAACTTGGTCCATGGACTCGTTAGATTGGGCTTGCAGTAAGGTGATCTCATCACAGAAATCGAAGTCTTTAACTGGTGAGCTATGATGTGCTTGAATGACTTGGGACGGGTAACTTGTCTACCCAACCACTTGGTCACCAAGGACCTCACATATACCGTATGGAATACGAAAATTTATTTTTTAGTATAGGATCGAGGTCACTGTCCCGAAAATGGTTAGGCAGGGATGTCTGATAATGACATTGTAGTCCAATGGAAGGTCTACTACTAAGAAAGTAAGTATCTCGGAAGCTATCTTTGGATTAGTCCCCAATGTAACTTCCAGTTGGACGATCCTCTGGACAAGTATTGGCTCATTGTCCAACTCGTATAAGGATCATTTGGTAAGCTTTATTTGACTTTTTTTTGACCCAATTTAAATTATGCATCAAGGTAAAGTAAATTTTTAGAATTTTCATTATTAACAAATACTTGTTTCATTTAATAGTCCACAATACCAGCCAAAACAATGGTAGATACAACCGAGGGATCAGAGTAGAGAGTAGATACATTCGTCATATTTTTGTTACTAAAACTAATAACATCACCATTAACTCCTACCATCGACTTTTTGCTTATAGTAACCGACTCCAAAATGTTTTGGGTATTGTTCATTGCTAGTCGTATAGTTTTCATACTAATAACCCCAATTGCGACTCAATTTTTTGACTACAAGGTCTCATCTCCGTCTGCTCCACTAGAAGCCCGACTAGATCTTCGTAGGAACCGAGTTAGGCATCCCTTTCAAATCAAATCTTTAATTTATTTCTATAACACCCGGTAATTTTTCGTGTTGTGACCTGCGAACTTGTGATACAAGCAATACTTTGATTAGTCCCCTCCATCTTAGTTTTTAAGTACCTTCGGCCATTTTAAGAATTTCTCATCCCTAATATGTATCAGGATATTAGTGCGAGTTTCGTTCAAGGGAGTCATGTTCTTAGGTCTATACTCCCTTCTTATGCCTAGTTCAGTCCAAAGACACTTCCGGGAATGGTTGTTCTCTCCATTCTTCTTTCTTCAACAGAACGGTCTTTCATGAGATCTTTCCCAACGTTTTGGTCGCTTTGCCTCGTTGGCCTCCTCAGCGATTATGTAGGCATGTGCGATGGTTTGAAAAGTTTGAGGATTTTGGTGGGCAAGATCTTTGAAAAAGTCTCCTGACTCTAAAATTACAATGAATGTGCTTAATTTTACCTCATCGGTCAATCGGGATACTTTTTGGGCTTCGAAAGTGAGATGGCCCAAGAAGCGCTTCAGGCTTTCATCTTTCTTCTATTGAGGGCGATTCAAAAGTCATGCATGTTTGTCCTCCTTTCAACCGGAGGCAATCTTATAAGAAGCAATTAGTAAGTTGTTGGAGGCACCTGATGGAGTCTGATTACAAGCCGTAGAATCAGGTTCGGGTGTCCCCTTTGAGGGTTAAAGAGAAGCACTAACACGTGGTCAAATCGTTTAGGCCCTGAGAACCGGGGAGAGTGTGGAAGAGATCCTGGTAGTCCATCAGGTTAGTACTTCCATCATAGGATTCTATGGTTAGCATTTTAAATTTTTGTAAAGTGGCTCCATTCGGATTTCTCTAGTGAATGGTAACCTTTTTAAATTGAATTGGTCAGCATCCCCTCAAAATACGCGCTTTTTGACCTTTTTCACTCTCCCTTCTAGCCTACATGTTGGTGCTTTCCTCTTCTTATTGAGAAAAGTTTTCAATTTCGAAAGATATGGAGAGACGTGAGAGGCCATGTGACTCGCTACCATCGGAGGGCTAATGCTATAAGAGGCCTCAGTCAAGGGTCTTCTATTGTCACGGGAGGATCGAGGGTTACATCAATTAGGGCTATTCTCCTGAACCTCGTAACTTAAATGACTTGATAAGCGTGATGGGCCTCTATCTCTTGAAACTGTCTAAGTCTCGAGGTCATTATGTAAAGTGGTCTTTTGGTAGGGTATTTCTTCCCCCTATTCATTCATTTTGATGTTATTGTTTAGCAGACTGATGATGGGGCCCCCTTCAGATTCTCGTCGAGGCGAGCATATATAGTTTGAACGGCCTTAAAAATGTCATTTATTTACATTGCAAGAGTAGTTATGTAGGGGTATAGATGCTCATCCACACGATTACTTGCAAGGAGATTGTTACCGCATGAATCATTTCAGCCAATGAGCTCTTTGATTGGGCAAGACTGACCAAACCCATCAGGATTATTGATCGATTTGTATATTCTAAATAATTATTAGATACTTTTATTACGGATGGTTTTAAACTTGAATATATTGTTATATATTTTATTCAGAGACTGGATAAATTTAACTCGATTAGGCTCTGTGTCTACTATGACATTTGGCTATTTTATGTTTTAATTTTTAGATTTGGTGTGTCCAATCCAACTTTGTGATTAATTAGGTTTTTAATTATATATTGATTTTTATTTAGATTGCTTATTTAATTAATTGTTATCTATCTATGATGGGGATGTGACATGGACAGAATAGGTGGCGCTCGATATGCCCTTGTTATAGTGCTTATGTGTGGTTTAGTCAAAATATTGGCACCTGACATGGTACTTGTGCACACCTATTTGACACTCAGAAGTTGATTATATATTTAAGGAAAACCTACGCCAATTTTCATCTTTTTTATGGAAAATTGAGAGAAAGATAAAAAATATAAGTGTGAAAGAAGAAAGAAAGAATGAGAATAAAGATTATTGTAAAACTTTTTTGCATCAGATTTATTAGATCAATGGTTTATATATCTAAATTTATTCTTTCATCTATTTTTAGAATTCTTCAATTTCGTTTATAATTTGTATTCTGCGGGGCATGCATATTACCTTTCATACTCTTGTTTCAAATGTTATTATATATATGTGTGTTTTTAACTGAATATTTTAAAAATCTATTGAATTTATGAAAGATTTGAAAATTTAGTTTGTCATTCATAGAAAAAGTGAATATTTTAAAGGTGTATGTTCATATATAAAAATCATTGTAAAGAAAATACATGAACATTTTCCACTTAACCTTACATATAATATTCCATTAAATATTTTAGTAAAGACTCTATTTTAATGTTTGATTTAAGTTGGACACTTTTCTTGTATGATAAAAAAATTTAGTATTTACACTTTTCTCATAGAGTGAAAAAAATTTATCATTTGTTATAAAATCTCCTGTTTATTATTATTTTTTTGAATAATTATACGGAATTGATAATGTTTTCTAACGTCCTAACATATTAGACACAGTTAAAAATTGTGCTTATCATCTGCGAGTTTTAAAAAGAAGTAGCATTTAACTATATTTTTAAGAAATAATTTATAAATAATCCGACTATAGGTCTAAATAATAATATATCAGCCTAATATTATTTGGATTATATGTGACATTTTTTCAAAATTAGTCAATTAATCATTGATTCTTGGATTTGGACTGCATCATATTTTATAGTTTGATATACCTTTTGGACCTTAAGAGATTTACATATATTAATATGATTTTTAAATTTATATAATTTGGACTTTAAAATTTTACAGATATATTATATAATTTCGACTTCTAATTGTTTCATATAATTTGTATGTTTTGGTATTCGTATATATATAACGATCATTGTGTATGAAATCATATTTTGGATTGTGATATTGAAACATTTAGACATATTAAATTTTTACACGTTTTCATGGTTTCATGTCATTCCATCTGATTTATATATATATATACTTACTAAACTTTAGACTAATAATTTACGATATTTTAAAATGTTTTCAAATTAGTAAGTTATTAATACTTGCATTATATACATAGAAGATATTCTAAAATTTTTATCATTTGTATTTGTATTTGTGCTTATATCTTGTGTAACGTTTGGGATTTATATTTTTGAGTTACTATATAGTTCGTTTTTGTTTTCATAATTCATATATTTTGGATTGTTATATCAAATGAATCTTTGGTGCTATATTATATCGTGATATCTTTGATATTAGTCAAATATTTTTTTCTCTCAAATTATTTCGGTTAAGCAGATTATATATATTGTTTGGAGATTAAACGAGAAATTAATTTGAGTAGATCCTATATTCATTGAGAATTTTGATTTATAATGTGGTTGATGTTTTGTTATCAGTATGATAGGTCTAACTTGATAATTATGCTATCCAGGTTTTAAATATTTTATAAATAATTATTATTTAAAATTTATTATTATTATTTAATATTTAATTTTATTGAGATTATGACACAAAAAAAAAAAAAAGGAGCATAAAGAGAATGTGCAAACAAGAAGAAAAAAGAGAAAATATGTGGTACACAAAATTTAGTATAATCGATAATAGATAAATAATAAAATTTAGATGGTTTAAATTGAATTAATTTATTTAGAACGTTTAAATTTTAAACAGTTTAAAAAATTTTAAATAATTAATATGATATTTTTTTAATTTAAATATAAATATTTATTTTGAGCAATAAATGATAATGTTCACATTATCAATCAAATGATATGAAACTATCAAAGCTTAGCTTTGCCTAAACAACAAGCAAATTCACCCGGTCAAATTCAAAATCTTTCTCCCAAGCAATCCACTCCGTTGGACAAACTCTCTGCACAGCAATTTCTCAAGCTCGGAAAGCCGGCCGAGCAGTGCACAAGGAGTGAGAGTGGGAAACCGCAATAAATGACAGGGGAGAGAGAGAGGGGAAAACCTCGAAAGGACACGGCAGAAGACTTTGCCACTCTCCAAGGAGAAGACAGACATTTAATGCTGGTTGCAGAGCAGGGTACGGCCTCCCAGCAAAACCGACTCGGTCTTATCTCTCTCCTCTTTCTCCCTCCGCGTCTTCTTCTCACCTGTTTGAATAAAAATTACTGGTAAATCGTTTGTGCGTTTGACAGTAATTGAATGACATCTGATGCGGCCGGAGAGAGAGAGAGAGAGAGAGAGAGAGAGGGAGAGAGCGGAACTGTGCGGTGTTCGGTGGGTCCCGACTCTGAAAGATGTTTTGAAGGGGGAAGAAGAAAGTCAGGGAGATGCCATGGAGAATGGCAAGAGGAAGAGGGGTTTCTCATTTAATATGGTCAAAATTTCAGAGTCTAAGTACTCTCAGCACAAAGAGTCAACCAAACAGTTTTAAATTTAAATTTTAAATTTAAACAGCTGAAATTTAAATTTAAATTTAAATTTAAATTTTTATTATAATATAATTGTAAAAAATTGATTTCAGTGTGAACTTAGAATTTGACAAAATTAGAAAATGGAATTCTATTTTAGATTTTAATCAAAGATTCAAATTATTTAATTTTGTAAATTTTAAAATTGACTGCATAAAAACTGAAAAGGGAAAATAAATAAGAACATGAGATTTTAATATCAATATTATTATCTAAAATAAAAAATAATAATAATTTTATCTAAAATAAAAATAGATATAGTAGTCAAATATTGACTGACTGAGCAATGGAGAAAATCTCACCCCTATGGTATTATATGGTCATCCTCTTAATAACATTTTATAGATAAATATTTTTGATATTTTTGAATCTCAATATGATTTATTTGTTTCAAAATAATTAATATTGATAATTTTTAAAAAAAATTAAAAATTATTTAATAAAAATCATCAATATTTAAATAGATGATTAAGAATAAAAAGAAAAAAAAAAATTATTTCCTATAAAAGTAATATGCACCGATAATGATCTCTTTGTTTCAATATCTTATGAAAATAACGAAAAAAAGTATATTATGAAATCTATTTTGATACCTAATTAAATCAATAAATTATTATTGTGATAAATAAAAATAAGAATATGAATAGTAGTGTTAAATATGCTATACCGGGTTGATATGATCCAATTATTTGGGTGATCCAATGTAAACGTGCAATATCGACATAACATAAGATATTTATGTCTTGACTCATCCCAACATGTGGCTTCCTTGTACTGAGCTGGACATGCCTATAAGATCTGCTACGTTAGGTATGACTCTAATAAAAAATAAAATATATATTTAAAAAATAAGTATTATATAAAATATTATTTAAAAATATTATATTTTATTAAATATTTTTATATATTATAATTTAAAAAGTAAAAAATATATATTTAATTAACTCAATTATTTTTAAACCTCACTTATACTTTTACTATCACTAATTCTACAATCATCCTCTTCACTAAAAATAAAAATAGTTTGATTTTTAACGTGATATTTTACATCAAACTAATTTTAAAAAATAATACACATTTTTATAATTTTTGATACCGTTTTGCTTATTTTTAATCCACTACTCAACTCCTCAATATTGAAAATTAATTTCGATGACATTGTATTTGTTGGTGGGGTTAAGAGGTTTCATACTATTAACATAAGTATAAAAATTATGTGATTATTAGCCTTCAATCAATTCAAAATTTGGAACACTGGTTTAGTATCTGTAATGTTGAAAATGCAGTTCAGCCGTAAGTAGTAAATAAGATCAATCGATTTTATATTTTTACTAACTAAATGTATTACACATCAAGCCCAAACCAAAAAAAGTAAATTTCATCTGCCATCATTGTTACTGCTTACTTTTTCTGTCAGAGTGGACAACTTCTATAATGCATAGAAATTGTATATTGTATGCAAGTACTGAAAGGTATAAACCTTTATTTAGATCAATTGATATCATATTTTTACTAACCAAATGTATTGCACATCGAGCCTAAACCAAAAAAAGTAAATCACATCAGCCATCTTTGTTACTGCTTACTTTTTCTGTTGGAGTGGATAGCTTCTTTGTTAACTATAATGCATAGAAATTATACATTGTATGCATGTACTGAAAGGTATAGGCCTTTATTTCTTTTATACAATTAGTTATCTTAATGTTAGTGTAGTATTTCTTAAAATGTATATACACCCCATGTAAATTTACACAAGTATCTATAATTGTGGTGAGATGGGTTAATATTGAAAGATTTTTTTAATATTTTAAATTTTTTAACTATAATTAAATATAATATTAGTAAATATATTATTTTTAATAATTTGAGTAATTACTTTTTATTTTGTAATTTTATATAATATATTAAGTTCTAGTGCCAGCATTATATAACAAAAAATATAATTTTTTTAAAAAAGCATAATTATATTAGTAAATGATAACAATTTATTTAACCAAAGGTTCTGAATGATGTTTGATGCGTACCTGGATCCGACTTCGAACAGATTCGGATTCTTCTGGATGGTTTGAACCGGCTCCGTTCACTGAGTACGAATCCTGCACACCACTAAAGCGAACAAGAGGTCAGCGTCAACGGCGAAATGTAATCCCACCGAAAACACTCCGACGCTCAAGTCAGTAAAACAGTATTCAAGAGGAAAGAAACTGAAAATAGAGAGTGAGGCGAGAAAGGGAGTGTGTTTCCCTGATGTAAGAGAGGCGTAAGGCCTTCTTGAATCAGGGATTCCCTGATGTAAGAGAGGCGCAAGGCCTTCTTGAATCAGGGAGGTGGGAAGGCAGTAAACGGCCGTGAGTGGCGCGTTTGTGTGCTTAAGGGTTGTTGATTGATCTGTTTGGGGTAGCAGGATGCTCCAAACAATGGTGAGAGCCCATTTGTAATGAGGGCGGCTGGCTCGAGCCTTTAAATCTGCGCCGCCATATGTGATTAAGATAATAATCGGGAGCGCCACTGCAAATATCGACGAGGCGTGTATGATAGCTTGTGCGAGAGCATGCGAGAACGCATTCAGAAGCGAGTAAGAGAGAGCGTGCCCAGAGCCGCCGGCGTCCGGAAAGCGTCTCAAGTATCAGAAGAGAAGAAAAAGTAGCAGCCAAGGTCTCCTGTCCTTTCCGTAACAGAAGAGTAAACAGAAGTAGAAAAAGCCCCCCTTGGCTGATGGATCCTGGGTTTCTTTTATAATCGAGGGGACAATCCTCCATTTTTGGAAGGAGTGATTGCCTTCCTTATTTGCTGGCAGATTTGTCTTCTGGAGCAGATGCCGATTGCCATGTTGATGGTGATTATTTCCTTGTGAGGCGGTCAACAACTTTTCAAGTGGGTTTCCTTCCTTCGTTGGAATGCCTTGGTTGGCAAGGAATGGGGAAGATCTGGCGCTTCCCTTTTTTGAAGGATGCCAATCTTGTTAATATCCTTTCTGGTGTTGATTGAGATCATGGGAATCGTTTGGAAAGCTGTAGTTGACCGCCAGCGTTGACCGTCTTGGGCTTTCTGATTCCTTGGCCCATCTACTAACTGGGCCGCCAAGAATGATGACTGGCCTTCTTGGGTTTCTGTTGACTTTTCTTTGGGGCTCAGCCCATTTTTGGTGTACCCATCAATGTTATAGTTATACGTGAGTTTCTTTAATAATAAAATAAAATATTCTAAAATATATAATTGTTTCAACTATATTCCATTAAGTTTTTACAATCAACTTAACCTTTAGGATGTTTTTGTTGTGAAAGATGAATAAAACAACGAAAAAATGATATGAGATTTTTAACATCTATTGTGTCAAATTTTATCTTGTTGGATAGTCAATTTTTATATTTCTTTAACTCGCATTATTTTGCCTATATAATATCTTTAATTATTATTTATGAAAAGAAAATATTATTATAAATATAATAATATTTTTATTTTTTTACATAATAAAAATTAAATTGTAAAATATTATTAACATAAACGTTAATAATATAGAATACATATCAAACATGAGTTGATTCACCATTAAAAATTTAAAAATCATAATTTAAATAAAAAAGTAGCATAATTATTTAAAATATTGACAAAAGTAATAAAAAATTATTAAATGTTTTAATTTTATTTATAAAATATTAATAGTTTTAATTATGAAAGTAATGCGTGAGTATTCAAAATTTTTAAGACCAATATTTTTTTTATAATTCTAAACTTTTACAAATTAAATATTCTATAATATAAATTTAATATAAATTATTATATAATAACTATGTATAACTAGTTAATGAAATATTAAATTATAAATATATTACTTTTGAAAATTTTAAAACTAATAAATTTTTTTCTAATTCTAAAATTTTATAAATCTAAGATATTATAATAAAAATATAAGATAAATTATTATATGATAATAATATATTATTAGTTAAATAGATATCAAATTTTATATATATTAATTATAAAATTAATTCTTATTTGAATTATAAAAAATTGCGAATAACTTCATTTTTAACAATATATTAGAATATTTTTTCACACTTATGTTGCAAGCACCTATGCATGTACTTTTTAAACATGTAATCTTACACTATTGATACGTTTGATTAATAAAATGGAATAAAGGGAGAATAAAATAGTTATTTTAGAAAATAAAATAGAATTAAAATTATTATTCTCATATTTGATTGTTAATTGTTGAAATAAAATAAGATAAAAATTAGTATTCTGTTATTTATTTTGTAAAATAGTATTATGAATAAGGTAAAAATAGTGATAATAATAATGATAATAGTAATAATAATAAATAATAATATGTAATAATAATAATAATAATTAAACATAATAATAATAATAATAATAACATGTAATAATAACACCTAATAATAATAATACCTAATGAATAATAATAATAATAATACGTGAAAAATAATAATTTTCAAAAAATATTTATTTTCGATTAAATTTATAACTAAACAGAATAATATCTATTTCTAGAAAATAAAAATTTTACTTTCATATTATTTTCTCCAACCAAACATGTCATATGAGAAAAAAACTTTTCAATTAAATTATATATTCGGTCAGTCTTTTTCTATTTAATTGCTAGTTGTACTAAAAAAATTTATGTTAATACAACACTTAAAAATATTAATTTATTTTGAGTTAAAAATAATTAATATCTTTTACATTTTTATGTGTCTTTTTTAGTATTTTATACCTTTAAAATTTTTATTCATATAATTTTTTAATAAAAGGCCTACTATTGATTGTCGGTTAATTTCATATCAAAAAAATTATTATACATTATTGAAATATTTTTTAGGTGACGACCATAACTGGAAGGAGCAACAGTGGTATCCTAGCCATAATCAAGTTGTGATTATGATATTTTATAACAACTATTGATATTTGTATATGATGTAATCAATATGATAGTATTTGAATAATTTTTTCATATTCATTCACCAATAAAACTAAAAAATTATATTTTATAATTAATAATTAATTTATAAAATATTAATATTATTGTATAAATTATAAATAAAAATTAATAAATATAATATTAATATATTAATAAATATTATACCAATATTACTTATTACAGTATGAGAGAGCCAATAGCAGAGAGAGTCAGTGTTGTGTGTGTAAAATGTGAATGTCGAAGGGCGTACATATAGGTTCTTTTAATGTGTAGCTTTTTCCATTTTAATTTGGGGGGGTCCCGCTCCCGCTGCACTACAACCTTAAGTGACTGTTATATGATCATTCAACGGTCATATGATTGGTAAATAAAAAAATATTTTAAGCCACGTCTAGGATGGCCTGATTATGCCATAGGTTGATATGTCTTGCAAGTCGTATGCTGTGTGGACTAGCATAATTTGAAATTATAAGGAACGAATATCAAATTTATTTTTAAATAATAATTAATTAAATTGAAAAAAATATTAAAGTCAAATAAAATTTTGGGTCAAAATTAATATTTTAATTTAATCATATTAGATTGAATGACGTCTAACTAGTGCTTGATAGACATATATGCTTATATTAAAAGATGCTTTAAAGGGAGTCGTGCGTATTTTAAATAGAATATCCACATTAAATGTACGCTCAAGAAATACTTTAAATTTTTATACAATTTTTATAAAAAAATGTACCTTTAATTATACACATCATATTTAAGAGCTAATTCTGTGAAATAATGTGCATGTGTGTGTGTGTGTATATATATATATATATTCCTAAATACCTTGTGTTTAAAATAAAGTGATGAAATTATGTTAGGTTTGCTTATTTATTGTAATTTTTTGATATTATAACTTATGCATATTGTATAATTTGTAATGCACTTTCTTTATATTTCAATAAAATACATATAATTATTCCCAAGTTTATGGGTTGCTACATGCCATCAATTTGAAGCAAAGACAAGGAAAACCCTACATATGTTAAAAAATAATAATATTATTCTTCGATATAAAAAAATTATAACGAATATACTTATATATGAGTAAAATTTTTTATTTCATTATGTACATACCACTGCAAATAATTAACAGCGATAAATTATGATATGTTCTCATGTATCATAGTGAGAAGCAATATTTGAATTTATCATCCGCGAATTAAAAGTAGTGTTTAGCTCAATATATATTGTTATATATATGACGGCTCACCTACAGATTTTATATAGTCATTATAGTCTTTTATTATATAAAAATATATATATCCCGAGTTTTGATTAATCGTTCATTTATCGATGAAGCGATTCCTAATTCTTCGTTTACATGTTTTGCATGATTTGAGAATATTTATTTGATATACAATTTAAAGAAAAAAATTGTTCATCAATTTAAGCAAATTATGCAAAATATGCTTGTGAATTATTTTATTATTTTCAATTTTGATTATATTTCATCCCAACAAGTTTTAATGAAAAGTATATGTTTAATTATAAAATTTTATATTTTATTAAATATGCTTATGAATTATTTTATTATTTTTAATTTTGATTATATTTCATTCAAACAAGTTTTAATAAAAAGTATATGTTCAATTACAAAGTTTTATATTTTATTAAGTAATTTACTCATTATTGTTTTGATCTTTCTACTAACATTTTAGATTAGAAAATTTGACCAATATTTTTAGATAACTGGATCGAAAAGATGGCTGTTTGGTAATTATTTTGAATTTTAGATATGAGTTTTATATTATATTACCAGAATAATAGTTGATAACAGTTTTAACTTACTTAAGTCATATTATATCCAACTTATAGTGATTTATAATTTTGGTTAGTTTTTGGTAATTTGATCAGATTATGATTTCGTTTATTTTGATTTGGCATGTAAATTTTTCCTTTTGAATGACGGAGGTCAAGTATTTCGTGAATTATGCATAAGAAGCTCAAAAATTATGTCGTTATTTTTAAATTTGATTATATTATATTTTAAAAATATTTGATAAAAATTACATGTTTAATTAGATTTTTTTATTTTATTGAGTAATTACCTCATTTTTACTTTAATTTTTTTTACTAATTGTTTAAATTAAAGAATTTGAGACAATACTTGCAGGTAATTTGATTGAAAAGATGACAGATCAGTAATAATTTTGAATTTTGCATATAAGTTTTGTATTATATAATTAAAATAATAGTTGATATACTTTCAACTTATTTCAGCTATATTATATCCAACTTCAGATGATGTATAATTTTGGTCAGTTTTTGATAATTCGATTGTATTATGATTTAGTTTACTTTGGTTGGTAGATAGTAATTAAATTTTAAATGATTAAGTGATAAAATTTTTTTAAATTTTATAATTGATTAATATCTAATATATTTGGATTTGTACTTTGGGGATGTGATCGAAGTGGCAATATTATTTATTATGGATTTGTTAAATGTAATATTTTAAATTTTCATCTGATTAGGGTTAAATTAGATTATAAAAAATATATATAATAAGAATAAGAATAATAATAATTATTAAAAAATGAAAGAAAATAAATAAAAGTAAGGCGGTTCCTCGTCGGGTTGCAAAGGGGAGAGAGAACTAAAGGAAATGAGAGAAGGAAAAGAAAAGGAAAAGGAAAAAGAGGAAAGGCCGCATGAGGAGCTGCCGCAATCGCTGGTCGGAGGAATCGGCATCGGTGATGGGAGCCGATGAAACCCTCTCAACTAATTACCCTGTAATTTATGCAGTGGTGTGAGTGGAGAAAGAAAATCGTAAGTCGTACAAACTGTCATCGAAAGAGAAGTATGAAATTGAGCCAAACAAATCCCTTATTTCTCGTTATTGATATTGATTTTGTATTTGCATGTATCAATTTTGGAAAAAAACCATCCGAATTGGTGGATGGATAAATGAGGTGTGGCGGAGGGAGAAAGAGGAAAAGAGGAGGCCGACAGAGGTTGAACGAAAGAAGCAGGAGAAGAGTGTTGGGGTCACTCCCGAGTGGCCTTTGTCCGCGGACTCCATTGGAATAATGGACGAGGACTTTGCTTGGTGCGTCATGTCCGAGAGGACTTGGACGAGGACTCCATCCACGCGTGCGTTGACTTATTCTCTCATTAATGATCTGCGGGGCGCAATAAATGCGGGCATTGGAAGTTGGTGGCCGCCACAACTTCCAAGACGGTTGCGGGCACAAAGGGCGTGCGTCGCGGCGGCTGGCAGGCAACCACCACCGCCACCACGGCGCTAGGGTGGTGGGTAGACTCCTAGGGTAGTAAATAATATATATATTTATTCATGTATATATATAGGTGTGCTGAGATCATTTAATGTGTGTGAGAGAGGTTGGTGAGTTGTGGTGTGTGCTTTTGTGAGCAACCACTTTGTGAGTTTTATGAGAGAAACACCTTAGAGAGAGAAAGTTGTACACTTGTGATTGTTTCACTTTAGTTTGAGCTTGTGTAGCTAACACTTGTAAACAATCCTTTATAGTGTATTCTTTCGTGGTTTTTCCCTTGCTTAAAGAAGGGCTTTCCACGTTAAATTCGTGTGTTCACTCTCATATTTCTCTCTACCTCTCCCGACCGTCAGGAGAGCTTTGCTCTCTGTTCCTGTCCGGCGTTGTGTCCGCTCGGTCTTCCGCGCGTTTGCCCCAACAAGTGGTATCGAGACAAAGGTTGTTTGTGCGGTGATCTTTTGCTTGTTATCAAAAATGGAGTTTGGCGACAAGATGGTTTGTTTGAGCGGTTCAAACTTTGACATCCGCGAGCAAAATGTCCGACTTGCTTTTCGTCAAGTCTATGCACGATCCGGTCTTCTCCTCCGAAAAACCGTCGACGAAAACGGACGAGGTCTGGGCGTTGGAGCACAAACAGGTGTGCGGGTTCATCAGGCAATTTGTGGACGAGAACGTGTATAACCATGTTCGTAGAGAAACAAATGCCAAAGCCCTTTGGGAGAAGCTCGAGAAGCTCTTTGCCTCCAAATCTGGTAACAATAAAATTTACCATTTGATGCGGTTGGTCCATATCCGGTACAAGGACGGATCTTCTGTTGCCGACCACCTAAATGAGTTTGAGGGATGCGTGGACCGGCTCAACAGTATGGGCATTAAGTTCGAGGACGAAGTGCTAGGACTTTGGCTCCTAGCAACCCTCCCGGACTCTTGGGAAACCATGAGGGTCACGATCGCCAACACAGCTCCGAACAGTGTGGTGACACTGGAGATGGTGAAGGGAGCTGTGCTGAACGAGGAAGTACGACGGCTTTCCCAGGGAACGTCTACCTCTCAGCAGCCCGAGGTCCTTGTCACGGAATCGAGGGGAAGAAGCCGAGGACGTGGCCCAAAGTCTGAAGACAAAGGGCGGAGTAAGTCACGCTCCCGGTACCAAGATATGGAGTGCCATCATTGTGGCAAGAAGGGCCACATCAAAAAGTTCTGCTACAAATGGAAGCGTGAGAACGGCGGGGAGCGAAGGGGCGAAAGAGACGAGGCGAGGAAGAGTCCTCGGTCTCTGTTGTGACAGAAGAGGATCTCCTCTTAACTTGTGAGTCTGAGGACTTGATGGCTGTGGCAGAACAGTCCTCGGATTGGGTAGTGGACTGCGGCGCTTGATCCACGTTACCTCCGAGAGAATCTGTTCTCCACTTATGCTCCTTGTGCCCAGAGTGCGAGAATGGGCAATAGCGAGGCGTCCGAGGGTTCATAGGACGAGGAGACATCACGTTGGTGATAAATCTTGAGCCAGTGACTCTAAGGGACGTCCGTACGTCCCTGACATCGAGCTAAACATCATCTCGGTTAGGCGATGGATGATGAAGGTTACTGCGGCGTCTTACGACGCGGCGTATCAAAATGACCAAGGGCTCCATGGTCATTGCTCGAGGACCTAAGGCATCGGCCTTTATGTTTTGAAAGCTCGGTGAAGTGGGTGAGGTGAATGCCACGAGGAGTGTGGAGTCCTCGAACCTTTGGCACAAGAGGCTCGGACACATGAGTGAGCGTGGCATGGGTCACTTGGCCAGGAAGGGTCTCATCCCTGAGATGGGTGGGGACATGCCCAGGACGTGTCCTCACTGCATGGCGGGGAAACAAAGAAGAGTCTCCTTCTCCGGAGACGTAACTTCCAGGAAGTCCGAGATCTTGGAGCTTGTACACACGGACGTGTGTGGCCCTCTCCCGGAGAAGTCTTTTGGAGGTGCACAGTACTTTGTGACCTTCATAGACGATTGCTCGAGGAAGTTGTGGGTGTTTCCACTGAAGACCAAGGACCAGGTCGCGGAAATTTTTCAACAGTTCCACGTCCTTGTTGAGCGGGAAACCGGGAGGAGACTAAAGGCAATAAGGAGCGACAATGGTGGCGAGTACATTGGACGGTTTGATGCCTACTGCAGAACTCATGGCATCAAACATCAGAAGACTCCACCAAAGACGCCACAGCTGAATGGAGTGGCCGAGAGGATGAACCGCACCCTCATGGAAAGGGTTAGGTGCATGCTGTCTGAGGCAAGGCTGCGAGGATCTTTTTGGGCCGAGGCCTTGAAGACGGCCGCCCATGTCATTAACCGCTCGCCCAGTAAGCCTCTGCACGGGGAAGTTCCTGAGCTGATTTGGACCAAGAAAGAACCAGCATATAGTCATCTGCGGACTTTTGGCTGCAAGGCCTTTGTCCATATTCCGAGAGATGAGAGGACCAAACTGGAGCCAAAGATGCTACAATGTGTCTTTCTGGGCTATGGTGAGGAGGAATTTGGGTACAGGCTTTATGACCCAAAAACGAGGAAGCTGGTTCGATCCCGTGACGTGGTCTTCGTTGAGGACGAGACCATAGAGGACATTGAGAAAAATGTGAAGTCCCCTTCTTGCACCTCCCGGACGGACACAGTTGAGATTGAAACTGTCCGTCCTGTGCCTCTTGTATCCGATGTCCTCGGATCAAGGGTAACTGCCAACCAGGATCAGGCGAGTACGACGCCTCAGGATCAGGTTGAAGAAGTGGTACCTCAGCAGGATGAGGTAGCCCAAGTGAGACGGTCGTCCAGAGTGAGACGTCCGTCCGTCCGCCTTCCAGCCAATGAGTTTGTCCTCCTTACTGATGCAGGAGAACCAGAGGACTTCGAAGAGGCCATGAGTAGTGCTGAGAAGGATAAATGGGTTGAAGCCATGGAGGAAGAAATGACTTCCCTCCATGAGAACCATACGTTTCAGCTGGCAAAATTGCCTAAGGGGAAGAAGGCTCTGAAGAACAAATGGGTCTTCCGCCTGAAGGCAACCGAGGACCCGAGCGCTCCAAGACACAAGGCACGACTTGTGGTCAAGGGATTTGGTCAACGAAAGGGTGTTGACTTTGATGAAATTTTTGCGCCCGTTGTGAAGATGTCCTCGGTCCGTGTGGTGCTCGGACTGGCAGCGGCGTTGGACCTGGAGGTTGAGCAACTAGATGTCCGGACGGCCTTTCTCCATGGAGATCTAGAGGAAGAGATCTACATGGAGCAACCAGATGGCTTTGAAGTTAAAGGAAAGGAGGGACTTGTTTGTCGTTTGAAGAAGAGCTTGTATGGGCTGAAACAAGCTCCGAGACAGTGGTACCGGAAGTTCGAGTCTGTTATGGTCAAGCAAGGTTACCATAAGACTTCCTCGGACCACTGTGTCTTTGTGCAGAAGTTCTCGGACAACGATTTCGTCATCCTTCTCCTTTATGTGGACGACATGCTTGTTGTCGGACAAAATAGTGCTCGGATCATGGAGCTGAAGAAGCAACTGGGACAGTCTTTCGCCATGAAAGACCTCGGACCGGCGAAACAGATTCTGGGAATCAGGATTTCTCGCGACCGAGGGGGCAAGAAGCTTTGGGGTCACAGGGAGGTTATATTGAAAAGGTGCTTCAAAGATTCATATGGAAGGGTCCAAGCACATCGGCACCCACTGGCCAACCATTTGGATCGAAGAGTAAGCAGCAGTGTCCGTCCTCGGACAAAGAGAAGGCGCGTATGAGTAAGGTTCCTTACTCCTCGGCCGTTGGCAGTCTTATGTACGCGGCCGTGTGTACGCGGCCGGACATTGCACATGCGGTTGGCCTCGTGAGCGATTTCTATCAAACCCGGGGATGGAACATTGGTCTACGGTGAAGTGGATCTTGAGATATTTGCGCGGAACCTCGAGTGGGTTTTGATGTTTGGAGAAGAGAAGCCTCGATTGATTGCGTACGGGACGCAGATATGGCCGGGGCGTTGATTCGAGGAAATCAACGTCCGGATACTTGGTAAAATTTGCGGGAGGGGCGGTCTCTGGCGGTCAAATTCTGAAGTGCGTCGCTCTCTCGACCACAGAAGCAGAGTTCATTGCCGTGACCGAGGCCTGCAAGGAAATGCTGTGGATGAAGAGGTTCGTCCAAAGAATGGGTCTAAAGCAAGAGGCGTACGAGATCCTTTGTGATAGTCAGAGTGCCATTCACTTATGCAGAAACTCCTCATTCCATTCTCGGTCAAAACACATTGACGTGCGATATCATTGGGTGAGAGATGTTTTTGATGATGGGCAGCTATCAATTGGAAAGGTCCGATCGGAAGACAATGGCTCGGACATGTTAACCAAGATTTTGCCAAAGGGGAAGCTGGAAGCTTGTTGTGACATTGCTAGTCTAACTGACTCTACTCCCACTCGGTCGTGAGGGGAAGTTTGTTGGGGTCACTCCCGAGTGGCCTTTGTCCGCGGACTCCATTGGAATAATGGACGAGGACTTTTGCTTGGTGCGTCATGTCCGAGAGGACTTGGACGAGGACTCCATCCACGCGTGCGTTGACTTATTCTCTCATTAATGATCTGCGGCTGCAATAAATGCGGGCATTGGAAGTTGGTGGCCGCCACAACTTCCAAGACATTTTGCGGGCTGCGGTGCGTGCGTCGCGGCGGCGGCTTTGGCAGTGACCCACCTGCCACCACAGCGCTAGGGTGGTCAGGTAGACTCCTAGGGTAGTAAATAATATATATATTTATTCATGTATATATATAGGTGTCTTTGAGATCATTTAATGTGTGTGAGAGGGTTGGTGAGTTGTGGTGTGTGCTTTTGTGAGCAACCACTTTGTGAGTTTTGTGAGAGAAACACCTTAGAGAGAGAAAGTTGTACACTTGTGATTGTTTCACTTTAGTTTGAGCTTGTGTAGCTAACACTTGTAAACAATCCTTTATAGTGTATTCTTTCGTGGTTTTTCCCTTGCTTAAAGAAGGGCTTTCCACGTTAAATTCGTGTGTTCACTCTCATATTTCTCTCTACCTCTCCCGACCGTCCGAGAGCTTTGCTCTCTGTTCCTGTCCGAGCGTTGTGTCCGCTCGGTCTTCCGCGCGTTTTGCCCCAACAAAGAGGAGGCTATCGACGATGTTTGTATGTACTGCCGCTGCTACTGTTGTCCATGCCGAAATCTCCGTCGGCAATTGGGAAGCAGAAGCACAGCACAGAGGATTTTGCGGCTGGAGAGAGAAGAGGAGAGAAGAAAATAAGAGGAAGGAGAAAGGGGTGGTACACGCGGTAGAGAGGGGGTGGTATCGGTGAAGGCAATGTGGCGCTGGCGGGTGGGTAGTAGAGGTGCGCTGAGGGAAAAAGGCGCGACGGGATAGAGAATGAGAAAACCGTGGGATTAAAAAATTCGACGGCTCCGATTTTCTTATCATAAAAAACATAAGTTTTTTATTTTTTATTTTTTTTAATATTTTTTTTTACTTTTGATTATAAAAACATACATCTTAATATTTTTTATTTTTAAATTTAACAATATTTTTTTTAAAAAATAGGAGCCGTTGGATTTTAATCCGACGGCTAATGGAGGGAGAAGGAGGGTCCTTCTCCACAGGGGAGAAGGACCCCCCCTGAATCCGTGTGGCAGGACGTGCACGCAGAGGAGAGAGAAAGCTCAATTCAAGTACTCGGAAGTATTTTTTTTGTCAAACCTATTTGGTATAAGATTAATATAAGTATTTATAATTTTTATCTTTGATCTTATTTAGTATATAATATATTTTGAGTATTTTTTGAATATTTATTTATGTATATGTTATTTTGTACACTCTATTTATTTATTTTGTATATACATTATAAATTATAGGTCGATTTGGTGGTTTTTGTTTGAGTTTTGTAATTTTGAAAGGTTTTATTATTTTATGAAACTCTAAAGAATATTTGGACTGTACGCATGCTTGTATATCAGTCTGTTTACACGATAGGGGGTTTGGCACATCTTGTACGGTTGACTTGGAATATATGTTTTGATTCGAACTTTAAGTTATCAGTTTATAGTACTGATCTGATTTCTAATATGTTGCGTATTGATCTTATTATCTAACTATTCGATTTTATCCCAGATCATGATTTCATTGGGCACCTAATATGTTTGGGCATCTGATCTGATTGGGCACTTGATATGTTTGGGCATCCGATCTGATTGGGCATGTGATTTGTTTGGATATTTAATCCGATTGGGTATCTGATTTAATTGGCTAACTGTTATTAACTGACGTTTCTATGGCGAGGCCCTATTCGTGAGTATTTGTTATTAACCGTCGTCTTTGTGGCTATACCCTATTATGGTTAATTGATATTAATCGTAATCTCTGTGACGAGGCTTTATCTGTAGTTATCTATTATTAACCAATGTTTTTATAATAAGGCTCTACCTGTGGCTATTTATTATTAATTGTCATCTAAGTGACGAGGTTGTATTTATGACTATCTATTATTAACCGCAATCTTTGTGGCGCGGTATCACATCTATGGCACCTCTCCTAACGGGGAGGCTCTACTTCCTTTCTACTAGCAGGAAAGGTGGAGTTCTAGTTGTAGTTGACCTGTATGTCTATTCGGTATTTGAATAGAGATTTTATAAGATAATCGGACATTTAATATTTATTCTTTATATATTTAAAATTTTGTTTATTAACCATTTTTTGATTTATTGGACATGTTATTATTATATCTATAAATCTATATAATATTTGCTAAATTTTAAACTCAAATTTTCTATTTTATTTTATCAGAATAGATGATTTGGATGTATTCAATGATCATAGATGAGATCCAATACAATATTATATATTTCAATAAGCATTATACCACTATGATATTGTTAGATCAGCATATTCTGATGCTATCGGATTTCTTATAATATATGGTTGAGTTATTATATTATTTGGTTATTCTCCTTACGACTGTTTATAGAATAGGTCATATTTATTTTATACGGTCGGTTGTCCAATGAG
Source organism: Nepenthes gracilis (assembly GCA_033239525.1). NCBI lineage: Eukaryota > Viridiplantae > Streptophyta > Magnoliopsida > Caryophyllales > Nepenthaceae > Nepenthes > Nepenthes gracilis. The sequence goes on along the minus strand of BSYO01000023.1, from coordinate 12,382,264 downwards.
GTCCCGTGTGAATTTTTTTAATATGTCAAATTTTGTGTATTTGGTATACCACACTCGAGTTTGAATTTATAAAAATAATCATTAAAATTTAATAAGAAATCAATTTGACCTATTTGGTCCAAGTTTATAATATTACGAGTGATATAATCCGTATGACATCCGTAAATATGATGCTAGTTGTATTTAAATAGAAGTATAAAATATTGTTTTGGTTTGCTTTTTTCTAAGAATTTCTCATTTAACAGTTTATTTGGTTTTAAAAATATTAAAAATAAAAAATAAAAATACTTTTATTTATTTAAATTATATAAAAATTATAAAAACGCTACGCAAAGTATATGTTGACATATTTTTATTCAAAAATAGTGACTTTTTATTTTTTTCATTTTTTAAAAATTTTCTATAATAAAAGGTATCCTAAAGGAAAAATAATAGATTTTGTTTTGCGTAGTTAATTTCACATGACATGGGTGAGTAATGAAAGGTAAATATTTTACAGATCTTTTAATCTTATTTAAAATATTTTGAACTAATACAATATTTATACATCTATCTATTTTAAATTAATTAATGATTATATATATAATAAATAAAATATTATATCATTAAAAATATTTTAATAATATCTAAATAGTGTTCTCATAATAATCAATGCCATTGGGTTTCAATCGGCTAGGTTAGACTCGGTTAGTCTTTAACAAAAAATATTCTAATTGTACTAATTTATAATTAAAATTAAACATATTTAGATCTATCTATGGATATTTTTTATTCCTAGGTATTATTATTTAAAAGTTTAAATTTATGTAATAAATACCTAAAAATATAAAAAATTATAAAAAAATATATTATTTAGTTAAAATATTATATGAAACTATTTTAAATGAACAATCATTATATAAAATTATAAATCATCTAACATACAGTTAATTGGGTTGATTTCTTAAACCCCATATTTGTTATTGCAAAAATAATAAAATAATGAAGCCTATTATATATGACTATCGATAAGGAGACATTACCCCCTATAACAATATTTCAAAAACTAGTAATACTTGTTGAGGTGAATAATCACCAATTTTAACATAAAATTTCTAAGCTCCGATATCCTCCCCATGCAAGCAATCTAGCTGAACCCGATCACAGAATAAATTTATCTGCCAAACACTAATTTAGAGCTAAAAAATATAAGAAAGAGCTAAATACTGAAAAAAGTGATAATAACTGACAATGTAGTATTAAAATTTATAAATCATAGAATAAGAATATTCAATGTATGGTCATGTATGCATTAATTTACCATATAAATAATTGGTTTAAAGATGACCCAATATTATAATCATTGTGAAATGACAAGATTTTAATGTTTCTTAATCCACATTCATCATTTGATTGCTACAATTTTGAGTTATTGAAATTGAGATTCATCAATGTGATACTAGACCATGCTTGTTATAGTATAAAAATAGTAACTTTTTCAATATAAATACATTAATATAATATATACTGCTAGCCCCAAATTCAATTTTCACCTCAGTTGAAGGTGAGATAAACAGGCGTTAGTGTTCATCGTAACATTTTCATCACTCAATTACTGTTATTTCAGATGATCAAAATCATATTTTGCCGACAAATAATTAAACTATGCATATTATAATAAAACAACGGTAACTGTACTGTTATAAACGAATTAATATAACATATGAATGGATGGTTCAAAAATCGCCCATCATCTTAGACGGGGAATATATTTTAGCGTAGTATCTGTGGCTTTTGATTACTAATCTTTGATATTTAAAATTACGTTCTGTCAATAAAAAATTAAATTAAGTATATTATAGTATAAAAATAAATATTTTATTAGTATAAATATATTAATTTAACATATAAATGGTTAGTTCGAAAATAATTTGAAATATAAAGTTTACTCTCCAGCACTGTTCATTTCCTTCTTCGTGAAGCCAGTGCTATTCACATGACTGCAGTCCTACACAGTGTAACCATGTAAAATTGTCTTTAATGCTATGGTATGCTGAATGACTATCTACTATTAATTTAAATTGACCACATTTAATATGTTGTGTAATATTTCATTTTTAAAAATTGATAGAGACAATTGAAATGGTCCTGCCTAAGAAGGTGATTAGCCCAGAAGAATTACAGTCTGCTGACACAAAGGGCAGTAAACGTCCCAGTTTATCAGGGATGACTTTCAGACAACCGGATGCGGCCCAAATCGAATACGGCCTACGAGCTCTTTCCCACACGCAGTAGGTCATTTATCCTAATTAGCCACGATACAGAGGATATCTTGGGATGGAAACTTCCTCTGAGATGAAAGCTCTCGAATCAGTGCACATCACACCTCACAATGGAAGCTCCAATATTCATGGCACGCGACATCTCCACGGGAAAAGAAATCCTTCCTTCCGGCCATTGTGGCCCTAAATGATGCTGGCATCCATTCTATAGATAGTAAGGATTCCATCAGGCAGCTCTCAGCTAACCTCGCTGCCTAAGAAAGGATGGCGATGTCAAACGGCTATAAAAAATTCCGAAGACACACTCTAAAGATACACTCACTCCAGTGCTCAAACATATACAAGCAATTTTGCTTTCAAAGTATTTGAGTGTCATTCTCTTTTTTATTACTTGCTCTCCGCGAACCTAATGGTTAAACAAGCCGCTCTCCATGAGCACGCTACAACAAAAAGTCGCTTTATGTCGAGTGTACCTTCGAGTCAGACTCACAAATCCCCATCATTGCGTCTTTTCCAGCAAGTTTTGTTTTCGTATTCTTTATTTTTAAAAAAGGATTACGGACTTGAATGTCGGATGATAAATTAGAGAACGAGTTCCATCATTTTTCTCTAACTTATTGTCTTTTATTATAATGTGTGGGATTCAAGCCACAAAGTACGGAAACCGGATTCCACATCATTAGCATAAATATATTAAAATAACATATAAATATTTGGTTTGAAAATAGTTTGAAATATGAAGTTTACTCGCCAGCATTGTTCATTTCCTTTTTCGTGAAGCCAGTGCTATCCACTGGACTGCAGTCTACACTGGGTAACTATGTAAAATTGTCTCTAAAGCTATAGTATGCTGAATGACTATTTACTAATATTATTCATACAATAATGTGTGATTAATTTAAATTGACCATATTTAATATTTCGTATAATATTTTATTTTTAAAAATCATTTCAAAATCTTTCTATTAATTTAATTCCAAATATAACGGCCCACTATATTAAGTTTAATTACTCAATATTTTGGTCAATTGAAAATACTCAATTAAATTCTAATTATCCAAAAATTTTAAATTCATTACTAAAATTTGAGGCTCAAATGACACAGTTATCATTTGAATGTTTAATTAAATATTTTTTTTGGTAATTTAATTATTCCTAAAAATAGTCAAACAATTACTACTAAATAATCATGTAATTTATTTTCATAAAATAATAAAATTAGAAATATCTTAAATATTACAAGGACAATATTTAATGCATCCCTAGATCTAAATTTTAAACAGATTTGGGTTGATTTGATCGTCTGGATTTAGCTCCGTTTACCGAGTCTGAACCCTACACACTACTACATCAAACAAAAGGTCAGGTGTCAGTGGGATATTATCTCACCGAAAGTATTTCGACGATCAAGTCAATAATCAGCCTTTAACTTTTAAGAATAGAAATTGAAATGAGAGTAGAGAGAGAGGGCGGACAATGAGTGCTTGAAATGAGTATTTGATTTCAGATGTAAGAGGTGTTCTAGCGGCTCATGATGTACACAGTTTCTCAGCTCTATGTTTGCGAGGAACGTAGAGAGAGAGTGAGACTAAGTACTGTAAGCGTGAGAGCTTGAAAGACTGTTGGGGCACTGTGACGGCTTTTGAAGAGAATGACGCATCTCAAATCTGAAAGATGAGTATGTGATTATAGCAGTAAGAGTTTTAAGGCTTAAAAGTGAGCATGCCCTGGAGTGGAGACTCCATGGGCTTTTTATAGATGAAGTGTTGGACGACCTTCGTTGGGTAGGAAAGTGTGATCCCTGCACTCTGTTGGGCATCATTCCTTTGCAGGAAGGCCTAATTTCAGCAATCTATTGGGATTGCTTCCTTTCCTGGTGGGCAACGGCTCTCGGGATTACTCGCCTTCCTTCTGTATCATATTACTGTTAGGGTTTGCAATGGGTAGGAAGAGAGAATCTGGCGCTTTCCTCATGGGACGTACACTGAATCTGCTAGTACCTGTTACAGTGAGGATTGTCTTTTTGAAAGGCGCAAAGTTGGGAAGAGAACCGTTGCTAGTCGCGTATGGAGGAGTGGGCCCAATTAGGCTTGGCCCACGTGAGGTCTACTCTCATGAACTCGCTTACTGTAGCATTTTTTGTCAACAGAAATATTGACCGTCCCATGGGGAGCCTGTTGGTCACCTAGCTTGGTCTCTCATCCGGTCAATGCCTGGCGTTGACCGTCTAGGCGGGCGTATGGGGCTTCGTGGACCTAGGCCATTTTTTATATTGGGTCGGCCCACTATGGATGTATCCATCACTAACCCCCCCATGTTGGTGGTTTGAATTTTGGCCTCCAATATGCTCACGATGGCAAGTGTTTAGCTGTTGTTTGTTAAGGGTAATGGAGTTGTTGATCGTCTAGCGTAGGGCCTGGTCTGTTTCTGGAATGTTGATCGAATTAGTTGACCGTCTAGGTCAAACTCCGGAGAACTTGATGAAGGAAATATTGACCGAATTTGTTGACCATTTAGGTCAAATAAATCCGGAGGACTTGGTGAAAGGAATGTTGACTGAATTTGTTGACTGTCTGGGTCAAATCTGGAGGATTTGTGGGAATTGAAAAGACGCACCATTATTAACCGGCCTGTTAGATAAAAAGGCATTCACGTGTTTGCACGCGGCAAATTCAGGATCCTGGTTTTTGATGCATTAGAGGATTTGATTTGACGGTGTCCTTTCGAGAAATGGCACATGGCAGCCATGATGGCGTTCGTTCATGAGGCGGTTAGTAGGCTCTGTGTTTATACTGGCCTTTAAGTTGTTCGTCTATTTTATTTTGAATTTTCCCACGCTTTTCTTTGTCTTTTTAGCATGAAAAATCCTAAGTGCCTTACTACCTTCTTTGTTTCCATGTCCATGGCTCCCTCTGTTGCTGTATTATTTCGGTCTTCAGAGAAAACAACGTGAAGGAGTTGTACGTGGAGTACAACGTTCCCAAGGAGATTGCCTTCCGAGTTCCTAGGAAGGAGGACAGGGCGTTTTTGCCGCCTGAATGCTATGTGACTGCTTACGATGCCCATTTGAGAAGAGGGCTTCGTCTTCCAGTCCCTTAAGAGCTACTGGACAACCTTGCTGCCCTCCGGGTGCCCATTGCATGGCTCAATGTTAATGCCGTACGATATATGTATTTCCTTTGCATCTTCATGCGTCATCACTCTCGCATGATGACGGTGGACACTGTTAGAGTGATGCTTTGATTCAATTAGAGTGCGGACTGGATTTCTTTGACTCATCGAGACCTTCCGATTACTCATGCTATCTATGACTCGTTGAAGAATTGAAAGAGTCGCTTTTTCTTCGTTTGCGTTGCGGAGCTGTGGCCTTTGTCTCGAGACTGGGGCAAGGTTCCCCAGGCCTTCACCGGGGCACCGCGGAAGGAAGAGATTGTCACCATGGCTGATCTGTTAGAGCTGGTGAGAGAGAACCTTGAGGATTTCAGGAGGGACTACCTGGTTTCGTGAGAGGAAGCTAGGAGAGCACGATTGGGGCCTCCCTCTCCAGTCTAGAAGTTCAGGGTTCCTCCGCTAGAGGCCCTGCAGAGGAAGAAGAATATTAGAGCCATGCTTATAAGTGCTCGTTCTCCTGATACTGTTCTCGCCAGTCCAAAGCAAAAGAAGACTACCACGGTGGTGCCTTTCTCATCATCTTCTGGGCCAGGCTATGTGGCCGCTGGGCGCCTTGCGGGAATAGTCGGCGTCTCAGGGATTGAAGTTGAGCTGGCTTTAGAGACTTATGATACCATACTGAATGCTAGGGCAAGCAACGTCGTTGTTTTAGCGTAGCCTGCGCTGGTTGAGTTGACGTTAGATCCTCAACTTGGGCTGGAGGAACTGACTCTCGAGCCATCTATTGAGACACTTGTGCCAGCTGGCTAGCCGTGAGCCAAGCCGCAGGAGCCATCCATTGGGTCTCTAGTTGTGGAGCTGCAGACCGAGCTGCAGGAAATGGTTTTGGAGCCTCCTACCGTGCCTGAGGAGCCAGCGGGGACGAAGGACCTTTTGGAGGAGCTCGCGGCGGAGGCCACTGCCAGGCCTGCCCAGGAGGGGTTCATTTCTAGTCTACCGCTGCTGGAGCCAAACCTGTACGTCAGACTAGAGAGGCCAGTGCGAAGGATCTGGCAGGTATACTTTTGTTATTCGCCTTGTCTTTAACATTGCCTTTGCTGACCTTTATCTTTTTTGCAAGCTGATAAGGTTGTAAGCGCAGTTGCTAAGACGCTTGGGTAGAGAGATAATGTGATCTCTGATAGAGATATAGAGATTGTCTAGCTCGATTCGGAGCTAGAGGCTCTGAAGGCGGAGCACCAGAAGGATGCTGTTGCCTTAGAGTCTATGCTGGCTGTCCGAGAGGCGGAAAATACCAGCTTAAGGGAGAAGGTTGTTGGCTTAAAAGACGCCGTGGTGGCCGGCCTTGTGGAAAAGAGCGACCGCTTGAATGAGGAGAATGCTCACTTAAAGGAGGAGAATGAACGAGGCAAGAGGCGTCTCGACTAGCTTGCAGGGCAGATGACTACTTTGTATAATGAGCTGAGCCTCCGCATTCGCCCTCAGAGGTCTAGGATATGATGAGGGTGCGGTTACAGGAGGGGATTCTCATTAGCTGGCATATTTGTGGTTGGGTGATTCTGATTTTTCGGTGGAGCTTATTAACTTATCAAACCGGCCCATTCAGCGCCGTGAGAGCCTCGTGGTTAAAACTAATAATTTTTATTTAAGAAAACGGCCTCAGTGATTTTCAAATCTAACTAGGCGGCGTAAACCCTTATCATATAGGCGGCCCATATGCGGCCGAATCTAAATCTTGGTCATCCAAGTGGCCCGTTAGAAGTTAAAATCTTAGGGAGCTAGCGCAGCACACGCAGCGACCTCCTCCACGAGGAGATAGCGTGATCAGTCAACAATGGTCGAATGGAGAAAAATTCTTCTCCAACACTGGCCGCCCAAGTCAGCACTTGGGCAGCGTCACCAGGCTTCACTCACAAGTCGCCACTACTGGGCTGGCTAACGCAGCTGCCTACGAAGAGCATAAGGACCTCACTCCTTTGGCAGCGCTACAATGGCCACCAACCAATTGAGTTGGCCGTCCAGAACAGCGGATATGCAAACACAAAGGCAGTAAAGAGAAATGGATACAAAGTTGAAAAATTTTCATTTTATTACTTTCAAATATATTACAAAGTACATCAAATTACATAAATACGAATTGAGGTCCAAAAATGTACAACCACAAGAGCTACGAGGGTGGCAGGGGCCTTTGGCTGTCACGGGGCTCCCCTACAAGACTGTCTCTACGCTGTGCCGACCGGTTTGATAAATTGATGAGATCAATGGGGAAGTCGGGATCAACAAGCCGCACAATGCGCCGACTGATGTTGACCTCTTCCCACAACCGCGTGAGCATCATACCCTCAACCTCGTGGGGGCAGATGCGGAGACTCAAATCATTCTCCAAGGTTGCCATCTACCCAGCAAGTTGATCAATGCGCCCTTTGGGTCGTTCGTTTTTTTCTTTTAAACGGGCAACCTCAGCCTTCAAATTCATGTTCTCTGCTTCCACGCCCGCCAAAACAGTCTCTAGGGTAGCTGTTTCCTCACGGTGCTCCACCCTCAAAACCGCCAACTTAGCATCTAGCCAGGCAATCTCCGCCTCCTTGTCAGAGATCACCCGGTCTCGCTGGTCTATCACCTTGGCAATGGCAGTGATCACCTTCTCCTTTTGCATAAAAGACAAACAAAAAACAAGTTAGAAGTCCTACAAGAAGAAAGTATGCAGAAGGCATCGTGAAAGATTATACCTCCCAGATTTTTTACGCGAGCTCTCATGCCTGGCCTCCAAACCTGGCTCTGGTGGCGGTGGACCGGAAGCGGTGCCCTCACGAGCGGAGCTGGCAGCGACCTCCTGTATGATCTCGTCCAAGAGCCCCTTATCAACGTCATTTGTAGCGGCAGCAGGCTCCTCGACTACGGCTTCTGCAGCGGCTGCCGGAGGATCGAGATCAACCACTGGCTCCTCAGCAGGCGTCTGCATAACTGGAGAGCCAACAGATGGCTCCTGTGCCACCGCTGGCGGCTCACAGGCTGGCTCCTTAAAGGTCTCTGTCTGCACCGCTTGAGAAACTGCCTACGGCGCGGGCTGTGCCAAGATAACACCTTCTCCCCTGGCCTCCGGCAAGTCCTCAAAAGATTTCTCCATTCCGGTGGTATTGCCGGGGCCGCTGTAAATCCCACCGGCAATGTAATCAGGCCCCAAAGATGATGAGGAAGGCGTCTCTAACACCATCCTTTTGGGTCACAGACCGATAAAATCATCATCTGTTGGATGGGGGCGGATGAGCACGCCCCTGGACTCCTCCGGCCGTACCATCATCGCCTGTGGTCCGAGCTTCTGAACCGGAGAAGGCGGTCTTCAGTTCACCTTCTTGGCCTCTACCCTAGAGACCAAGAAATCCCGTTTGAAGTCCGAAATGTGGTCTTTGACCAATTTGGTCAACCACTCTAAGGACGCCGTCTCCGCCACAGACGGCGTCCCAATGTAGACCTCCGGCACTTGACCCAATTCTTCGCAAGGGGCTAGGTCTCCGCCATACTCACCAAAAAGAACCGGTTCTTCCAGTTCTTTAGTGAATCATAAATGGCCGTGTTTATCTTAAGGCCAGGACGGAGGACTAGGGAGATCCATTCACCTCCCTGAATTATTTTAAAAGGTCCCTTCACCATGGACATCGTCAACCTCTTAGAATGTTTGCGAAGAAAAATACAAATGGTGCAAATGTACCGTACGACGTTAGTGTGGAGCTGGGCAACAGGGACTCGAAAGGCTTGAAGGATCGACTGTAAGTCGTCCGGCAGAGGAAGATGGAGACTGCTCCTCAGGTGGGCCTCATATATCGTCACGTGCCTTGCTGGTGGAGAGAAGCCCCTGTCATCCTTGCCCGGGACCCTCCACGTAATATCCTTCGGAATGTTGAACTCGACATACAACGCTTTCACATCACTCTGTCGAAGAACAGAGGAGATGTTGGCGACGGAGGTTGAGGCCATGGTTAACAGAAAAACTAGGGCTTTTTTGGGGAACGAGAAAAGGTTGAAGACGAAGAAGGCAAAGTAAGGAGGCGTGAGAGAATACTCAAAACAAGGAGGGAAACTTAAACGACAAGGTGTGAAACGCCTTAAACCGCCTCAGAAAGCACGCCATCATTCCTGCCACATGTCGCCTCCCTAATGGCCCATTACAAAGCAGATCCTCTGACGTATTAATGGCCTGGATATCGGTCCAACTAAGAGAAGACACGTATCTGCTTTTGGCCTAACAAGCCAGCTAATGGCCACACATCAATTAGGGCTCGCAGAAATTTTTTTGGATTCTGGCCAAAGACGGTCAACAGATCCTGTCAACTTTCTTCTCCGGGTCTTACCAAAGACGATTAACAAATCTGGTCAATTTTCTTCTCCGAACCTGACCGAAGACGGTCAACAGATCCAGTCAACTTTCTTCTCCGGATCTGACCAAAGACGGTCAAGGAATCCGGTCAATTTTCTTCTTTGAATTTGATCAAAGACGGTCAACGAATCCAGTCAACTGTCTTTTCCTCTTTTTATAAAAGTCCTCTGGGATCCTCAAACAACGAGGGGCAGTGAGGGGCATCCCATCATGAACATACCGGAGGCCAGAATTTTGGCCTCCGGCATGGCGGTCTAGTGATTGGTGCACCACAGCTGGGCTAGCCCAACGGTCAAAGAAGGCCCAACAGCCTGTTGGACTGTCAATCCCAACGTTGGCCCAACATGAGATAAAAGCCCAAATCCCGAAGAGCCCAAAATGCTCCCTCAGACGGTCAACGCCAGCGTTGATCGTCGAGATACAAGCAGGCGGCCAACTTGTGTGCAGACAGTCAACCCAAGCGCTGACAGGAAGTACTGTAGCAGCAGGCCCAAAAAGACGGTAAATCTGATACGGGCAAGGCCTAACTTGACAAGTGATCTCGTACACAAAAAGCAATGATCTTTTCCATGATTACACGCCTTCCTAAAAGCTGATCTTCTCCAAAAAGGTCGCAATAAACTCAGCGCCAACGTTGGAGTCAAAACGGTCACAATAGCATGAAAGAGATCAGACAATTTGAATATTCATTGCACTGTTCGGAAGGAAAAGGATCCATCAAATCATGCCTGTCATGTCCATCAACTCAGAGAAGGTCGCCATTGCCAGACCAGAAGAACACGCCACCTTGCCCGGAGAAGGTGGCTCTCCTACTGTCCATATAAGCTTGGAGTCTTCATTCTGGAGGACAAGCTCTGATATACACTCTGAAACAAGGCTCTAAAACGGAAGCTCTCGAACACGTTCTCTAACTTACCTTCAAGAGAACAAAACAGAACACACTTTCTGAGACAACAAAGAGACTTCCTGAAATAAGTCACGAACGCTTATAGTACTTGAGCAAAGACTCCCCTTCTTTCTCTCTCTGCATACATCGTTCACCTTCAAATCCCACCAAAGGCCTCCCGATTACAGGAGTTCTTTCCGGCTCTTTGAGAACTGTCCCCCAAGACTTCCACTCTTTCATGACGCAGCTTTCACTTGCTCTCCGTGAGCAGTAAGTTAGAACTCACATTCACAATGGGCCAACACTCCCGACAAACTTATTCTCTTTCTCTCTCTTTCACTTATCAGTTTATCTTTATCGATTCGAAGGCTTTTTACTGATTTGAGTATCGGAGTATTTTCGGTGGGAAACCTCCTACCGACACATTGACCTCTTGTTCACTTTAGTGGTATGCAGGATTCAGACTCAGTGAACGGAGCCGGGTCAAACTATCCAGACGAATTTGAATTTATTCGAAGTCAAATCCAGACACGCATCAGATTTAATGGTAATACCTAATAGCACTCTAACGAATATTAATTTTACATTCAACATGTATAACAACATCTCTATAATAAATAGTCAACAACAACATTTGGCCTATAACAATTTAACTTCGATTTGAGTAAAATTGGGTTATTTGATAGATCTAATTCGATCAATTTAAAATTTTATATAATTTAATAAAAATATATTAATATTATGGATGAATATAGTAAAAATATTATGCCGTTATTTTTTTAGAATGAGCATGATTCTGGGTGAAAATGACCGTTCCGTTTGATCAGGATGGGCTTATGAATTTCTTTATAAATATATTTTGTTATTTCAAATAATTTTAAAGTTTAATAAAATTATTTTAATAAATTATATTTTTATATAATTAATAATTTTTATATAAAGATTCTTTATTTAAATATATACTTGTGTAATTTAAATATTATAATATTTAAAAATTTTTATTTTTATATATCTTTATATAAATATATATAAATTTTTAAATACACATATATAAATCTGTCTAAACTAGCCTGATTTAGTTATTGGCTTTGGCTTGAGTGACTAGGCTATACTTAGCCCGGCCTAGCTTATATAAAAAATTTTGTTTAAATCTAACAAATTTTTAACTCAATCATAATTTTAATCTACTTTAAATTTAAATATAACTCTATTTAATAATTAAAGGTTGAAGAAAGTCAATCACTCATTCTTAAAATCAACATTCTTAAGACCAAATAGTTGTGTGGAAAAGGAGAAAAAGCTCCAAACTCAATATTGATGACTAAATACAAGGGTTGCGCTCATTACAGGATTTAACCTAACATCTTATGACATAAGTTAACAACAGCCATGTACTATCTGTGTCTGTGTTCCCGAATGCACTCATCTCTTTAAAGAGAATTCGCATCATGTTGAGCGCTGGTACCGTATAATAGAATAATTTGAGAAATGAGAATATATACTATATCACATAATTTATATGATAAATTAAAATTTTATCTAAGAATAATGATTACTGCTATGTCATCGTTACTTAAATACATATAATACTGACTATTGCACAACAAAAAATCATAAGAACTAGATGACGAAAAAATAGGCTAAATCACCTGTATCATGATGAATGCTTGGATAAAACCTCTGAAAAATATCGAAATAATTGAGCCCAGAAGGTTGACCTCTGAGCACTACGTTCCCAAATGTTAAACTCGTAAATATGTAAACTCAAACCCCTTATAATTGGACCATTTTTGGCCGTAGCCGGGGTACAAACTCGACGATATCATTATAATAGAATAATTATCAAAACAACTAAGCATAGATTATGATAGAAAAATCAAATCCTCATTAGTCAACATTCCATGCTCACTTATAAAAGTTAGAATATTTTATGTAAAATAAATATTATTTTCTATTATTATTTGTTAATGTATGTTCTCCAATAATAATAAACTTTTTTATGAAAAATTTCAATCGAATGAAAAAAATAATTATTATTTTTCAAAATAAAAATGAAATAAAATTTTCTTCTCATCAAAATTAAAGCAAGTTGGCTACGTAAATGACACGTCCTTCTCACGACCACGGAAAAAGAAATTGACGGAAGCTTCTATGACTTTCCGTAGTAGTTTTTTTTAGTTATGCAATATTGTCTATATAATAATTTATATTAAATTTATTATTTTTAATATATTGATAAAAAAATAAATATTAAAATATAATAAAATTTATGTCTATTTTTAATAATTTTGATCTAAGTGGGCAATATATTTTTCTTTTTAAATTTAAAGTATTATTGATTTTTTATATTTTTTATTTAATCGCTTACATTAAATTTTAAAAATATAATAATAAAATTTTAAAAATTTTTAATTATATAACTATCTTGATGTTTTAATATTTAAAAAGAAACTGAAAATATATTATATATATTTTTTAAAAAATAAATGAATGTAAGCCGTTAAAAATAATGGAGTTGAGCATCGCAGTTGGGCTGGAAAAGAGGGGGATGGACGTTTTTCTTGCAGCTCGTCGCCCCGCTCGGACCAGCAAAAGCCGAATTTGAAAAGGAGAAATTTATGAAAATGCGAAGTAATTTTCCAGTTAACACTCGTGTCATTGTTCTGCACTAATTTTCTGCAAACTCCGCCGTTGAATTCTGAAGCGGAACCTCCATTTTTAATCTCACAATCGGTGAGCAGTAGCATGGTAGAAATCAAATTTATCTTTAGTGATCGGTAGAATAGCTTGATGCAAGTTTTGAAGTGGTACTCGTGTTCATTTTGTGTAATTATAAATAAATTCTTTTTCATTTCTCAAAAATTTTAGGGTTTCGTGTGCAATCAGTCAGCGAGTTCAGTGTTGTTTTAGTTCGTAATGTTTTTCTAGATTGTTATTCACCAGGTGCTTGATTTTTGTGGACGAGAGCTCTTTAACGTGATTACACTGTTCTGTTGATGAGACGACAATAAAAAGTTTCTCACTTCTTGAAATTGCGGCGATAAATTGTGCGGTCATGGATTTGGCTTGTAATTTTCAACAGTCAAACGTGTTTAATGTCGCTGAATGCAGAAGGAATAGACTACTGGGTTTTGGTAATTTGAAATCCGGGTTTAGGATTAGTGGTGCTAAGGATAAGTATCTTGGAACATCGAGACTTGCGTTAAGGAAGCGTGTGATTAAGAATGCGAGGAGGCATGATGAACCCAATGAGTGTTCGGTCCCAGCATCGAGTTTCAGAGGAGCATTTGATTGTAATTTGTGTGTTTTGCCGTTGAGAAAATCGCTGATAATTGGTTATCGGACGAATTTAAAAATGATGAAGGCTGTGGCTACTGTTCAGTGTCAGGGTAGTGATTCAGCATTGTACATTGATGGAAATGATAAAATAACAGAATTATCTGAAGATTATAGGGAAGAGAGTTTGAGAGCTGATGTGAATCCTCCAGTGGAATTGAATGGATCCAGAGGAGAAGTGGATGAAGGAGTTGTGGAAGAATCAAGTTTGGAGGAATTAAAGGAACTGTTGCAGAAGGCACGCAGGGAATTGGAGGTTGCACAGCTTAACAGTACCATGTTTGAGGAGAAGGCACAGAGTATATCAGAGGCTGCAATATATCTGAAAGATAAAGCAGCAAATGCTAGGTATGATCTCGAGACTAATCTTAATATGATTGATGAAGTTATCAAAGAAGAGATAGTTGCCAAAGAAGCCGTTCAGAAGGCAAAAATGGCTCTTTCTTTGGCGGAGGCGAGGCTTCAAGGGGCATTGGAATCAGTGGAAGCCACAAGAGTAAGGAATGCTTCTCCAGATGGCTCCAGTGGGGATGACTCCAAAAGTCCATGCGAAGAGGAGGCTGCAAATTTACTTAAACAAGAGCAAGAAGCACGTTTGGTTGTTGAAGAGGCCATAACAGACTGCAAGCTTGCCTTGGAAAATTGTGAAGCAGAGCTAAAACAGCTGCAGAGCAGAAAAGAGGAGCTTCAAAAGGAGGTGGACAGATTAAATGTGGCTGCTGAACAGGCACAAAAGGATGCAGTAAAATCCGAGGAGGATGTGGCCAACATAATGCTTTTAGCTGAGCAGGCCGTTGCTTTTGAGCTCGAGGCTACACAGCGTGTGAGTGATGCTGAGATTGTATTGCAACAAGCAGAAAGATCTCTGGCAAATTTACAGGCTGATATCATGGATAATACTGCTCACCAAAATGCATTATCTTCTTTGAATGATGAAGTTCTTGTTGAGGAGCAGTCATTCACTCAAGTAACTTCCAGTGATGACAGCACTGAAAGTGGCATGGATGTGGTGATTGAGGATGCTACTCTCACTGGCAAACAGTCATCAGATAGCCTCTCTGATACATCAAGACGCTGTTTGGACAACTCTAGACTATCTGATGA
The DNA here is from genome assembly GCA_033239525.1 of Nepenthes gracilis. Taxonomy (NCBI): domain Eukaryota; kingdom Viridiplantae; phylum Streptophyta; class Magnoliopsida; order Caryophyllales; family Nepenthaceae; genus Nepenthes; species Nepenthes gracilis. The sequence continues at coordinate 12,367,191 of BSYO01000023.1, read as the reverse complement.
TTTGAGTGATAAAGAAAATGGAAAATTGGGTGTAGACTCTACAAAAGAAGCTGATATGGATTTGGAGAAGTTAAAGAATAAGATTCAAACAAAGAAACAGGAGGCACAGAAGGACATGATTCGTGACAATTCTCCATTGAGTTCTCCAAAGGCATTATTGAAGAAATCGTCTCGTTTCTTTTCTGCATCATTCTTTTCTTTTTCAGGGGATGGAACAGAATTCACACCAGCCTCTGTTTTCCATGGTGTTGTCGAGTCTGCAGGGAAGCAAATGCCTAAATTAATTGTTGGGTTTTTGCTTCTTGGAGCAGGGTATGTGGCACTATTAAAAGTTTGTTAGCACCTTTGAGTGATTGTATAACTGCCTTGGAACTTTGATGACAGAAAGTAGAAGGAATACTACACCATTTCTCCCCTTTCTTCCTTCTTTTGAAATTTAAAACACTCTTCCCTTTTTCTATCCTTTTTAGTTATCGAGGCTAGCCATGAGAGAGCTTATTATCTATGGCTATGCAACCTATCTCTGTTGCTTTTCCAGAACTCTTGAGAACTCGTCAGTTGGGAACTGAAACTTCAGTGTAGGTTAAGGTCGCTTTTCTTGTTGTCTGTTAATCATTTGCATTGCTGCCTTATAGGGTAGCTCAATGCACAAGACTCCCTCTTTGTGTGATATAGGGAGGGTCTGATGTATTTAACCTCACCCTTGCATTGCAAAGAGGTTGATTTAGGGAGATTAACTCAGAAATTCTTACATGAATGCACACATCATTGCATGAATGATGCCCTATATGATCAGAATAAGTAATATTCTTGAAAGCAAGCTTTATGAGGAATATACTTTTAGCCCGTAAGTTAGAGGTTTTGTAAATTTGTCCAAGTTTTTTTGGGGATAAGTCATAAATTTGTCCAAGTATTGACTTGTTTTATCATTCCCCACCCCGGGGGTGTTTGGAAGTGCAGGGAATGAATAGAGTGATGCTTAGCATGAATAATACCTTGAGAGCAAGTTTTAAGAGAAAAGTACTGCTTTCCCATAGATTGGTTTCAGAATTTATCAAAGTGATTTGCTCGTTTTCCAGTTTCTTAATTTTTTTTTTTGAGGTGGCGGTGTGAGCAGAGTGGTTTAGACTGTTATCAAAACTATTTGCAATTGTGGGAATATTTTAATCTTATTTGCCTATATTTTGTATTGTACAACTCATAGCTTCATGTTTTTACTTTGGAGGCGAAAAAATCCAAATGATGGACATTCAAAAGTCAAAACAGGAAGAGAAAAAAGGAGGGAGTTCCAAAGTGTTCAATGCCCTAAAATAAAATGGAAAGCCTCTTTTGGCTGACTGTGATTGTAGCCCATTGCAAAGTAATTTGGTCTTCATCACTGAGGTAGGATAAAACTTTTAGTTCTCATGCAAAAGGACCTTGAAAATGAATTTGAGGTGCCAAGAAACCCTGAGAAATACTCCTTTGTCTCCCCTCCTTTTTGATTAGGATTGTAGTCCATTTGGACTTAAAATTGCTTCTCATATATCAGATTGAGAGATCTCCACGATTTTTCGCTCTTGTAAAAGTCTAAAGTTCAGGGCAGGAGATTGTAATTTAGCTTTTAGCCACAAACAATCAATTAAAAAGCGATGGGAACGGCAAGAATTCCTTTCATCTGATTCCTCGAAACAAGATTTGATCCTTCCCAATTAGAAAAATATACTGTGCAAAAATTTTTATTAAAAAAAAAATTCAGCAAGTGAACCAGCCTTCCCTTTTAGTCTATCTTTTGCTAATTGTTGTGGATGGTGTAGATATAGACTTATTTGATCAATAGATGCTAAAATTTATCACAGGGTCACCTATTATATAAATCGAGCAGAGAAGGGAACTCAGCTGTTTCAACAACCTGATGTAATTACTACTAGTATTGAAGAGGTTTCCTCATATTCAAAGCCCTTGATCCAACAAATACAAAAACTTCCTAAGAGACTGAAGAAATTAATGCAGATGCTTCCTCAGCAAGAGGCACGTGACATTTATCGCACGCCTTTGGCATGAGTAACATATCGTGATCCTTCATCACCTAATATTTTTATACCTTTCTTTGTTTTAGATAAATGAAGAGGAAGCATCCTTGTTTGACGTGTTGTGGCTACTGCTGGCAAGTGTTATATTTGTGCCCGTATTCCAGAAAATTCCCGGGGGTAATTAGATTAGTCTAACTATGTTTCTATATTTGGTGGTTTATCTGTCTCATTTGATACACTGTAGATGAATCTGATAGATGTTTGAACTGAAAAAAAATTAGATTAGTTTTTGTTCTTTATTTGCACTGTTACAAAATCTTCTACAATGTTCAGGCAGTCCCGTTCTTGGGTACCTGGCTGCTGGCATACTGATTGGGCCTTATGGTCTCTCAATCATTCGTCATGTTCATGGGACGAAGGCGATTGCTGAATTTGGAGTGGTGTTCTTGCTATTTAATATTGGCCTTGAGGTGGAGCTTTAATTTCAGATTTGGTATTTATTAAGGCTTTATATTTCTGTTACATGTAGCCTTACTTGATGCAGTAAGTAAAAAAGTGCACCTTTTGTTTGTCTTTTGTCAGCTCTCTGTTGAAAGACTAAGCTCTATGAAGAAGTATGTTTTTGGATTAGGCTCTGCTCAGGTGATGGGAAAAGATAACTTCTCTTGTTCTCATCTATATAGTAGCTATGTGACCTTTTCTTCATCGGTTTGTAAGTCTGGATGTTATGCAGGTGTTGGCAACAGCAGCAATGGTCGGCTTGGTTACTCATTTTCTTTCTGGACTGCCAGGTCCTGCTGCTATAGTTATTGGCAATGGTCTGGCATTGTCTTCGACAGCTGTTGTCCTGCAGGTAGGACTTGTATACTGTTTGTGGTTAATTATTTATTTATTTGTTTCTTGGTCAGTGTTTCTGTTAGTAATACTGCAAAAAACTCCCTTCCCCCAAGAAACAAAAGTTTTATTGATCATTTTTCTTAGTGTATATACTGTATTGACCCAAAAAAGATAAAGCTATTTACACAGGAAGTAAAGTAAATTATTGCGTTCTTTTCAATGTGAAATCTATGTTCACTCCTGACTCCAGTAGTGAAGCCTGCCTTTTATGCTTACATAGGATTCTCTTAAAAAACAAAGGCAACAAGAAGGCGGCAATCGCCTGAGTTAAGGATGTTAATTTTTCGGGGGGGTTACTGGAACTCTCGCTCACATCAAGTCCCTTGGGTGCCCTGCATGAGCTTCATAGAATGCTAAAGGGAACTGGGGGACCCTTTTAGTGCTACTAGAGCTTAGTACCTGGAGCATTTCCAGGCAAAAGTAAGGCTTGTAGTTTATATTGTGACGTTGACTCTATATCTTTAATAGAACTATTTGGTTTAAAATGTCAAAAAAGAATCAGTTAATGCCCCCACCCCAGAGGTATACCTGACCTAATATTCTGGGATTCTTGATACATTGGTAAACCTGGCAGTCTAGGAACACGAATGGGATGCTCAACTCACAGGGATCAGATAGGGAACACATCACCTTCTCGAACTTAGCATACAGCTCTGTATTGTACTGCATTCTCAAAGTGTGGTTCACCCCTTCTTGCTTTTAGCCAGTGCTAGTCTTTGCAAAATAATTCCGATGAGAAGCTTGTAGAAAAGAAATAAAAAATCTATTACATTCTAGGAGGCTTCATAAAGTGCCTTTTTGGGAGTTAAACTTCAATTTTTTCTTATTGCAAGAAAGAGTGTCTTCGAACAATTGGATTTTTTTTGAGACATAATCAAAGGTTCCATAAGTATTTGCCCTTTTCATAGGAAGACTTAATGAGATTTGGAAGGAGATTCAAATTGTTAAACATAAAATCTAGCTGTTGCAGTAGGAGCTTGACATATATGCTTTAGGATTCAATTTTATCATCAATCCAACCTCCATTTACCCTTTTTCCTCTCTTATCAATGAATCGATCTCTGTCCTTGTATTGTTAATCAATCCAAGCCTATGAAGATAGAAAATTCCACTTTCATTATTACATTGTGAAAAATCCATAGTATATAGATAAAGAATAAAAAATCAGACCAACTTAATCATTCTTCTTATGGCTAGATCTAATCTTCTAGTTGTTGTGGAAAAGAAATTTGTCCATGTCTAAAGCAATGTTTCGATGGTGAGTTCCAGATTTGAGTAAATGTGAATCCAAGTTGGGTGCTGTTGTATATAGTGCGGTCAAACCCATTTGTTGCTCTGCCTCTGAAATTTCATTCCCATGTTTCTTATCTTTTTTACCTACTGCTGAAACTGAAAAAAAGAAAAGAAAATATTGGCAATGAACATATGATTATAATTCATCTTTGGGGAGACCTGTGGGCAGGAAGATTCTTTTTTTCTCAAGCATTTACATGTTGTCATTGTTTCTATGGTCATCAAATTGTTGCAGTAGCTAGTTTCATGTCTTCCACTGGTGGTAATAGGAGAATTACCTAAATTTTCTATTTTCTTTTGAAGAGGGAGACAAATATCCATTTCATTGCTTAGTTATTGAACGTTTTGCTTATGTCCTGTGAGAAACAGATTGCATAAAACTTAGCTTGTTTTTGCCAGCAGATTTTCATTCTGATGCTGTGAATTCTCACCCTTGCCGTGTGATTAACTTAACTTGGAAGGTCAATTGCAGTAGGAAATCAAACTTCTATTGGTCTGCCATAATTGGTTGTAGATTGTAGACTAGCGTCTACGGTAGATACCTGGAATCATTAGCCTTCTCTCCGCAAGAGTCCAATTGCAGTCGGAAATCAAACTTTTATTGGTCCGCCATAATTGGATGTAGATTGTAGTCTCGCATCTATGTTAGATTCCTGGAATCGTTTGGCTTTTCTCCACATGTTTTTTCTCTCGTGACTTTCAGTTCTCTTATGGGACATTTTGAATGATATCTCAACTGTTTCTGGGGAGTGAGGTCTGAGTTTGCCCACAAACCTTGAATATGCTGTTTCTTCATAAGTTTGGAGGTTATGATAGGAATAAGGAGTGTAAAATTTTGTAGGATTGTGCAGTCAGCTATGTTTGTAGCAAGATGGAGTATTATGACTGAGCAGAATGGTATGACTATGAATGAGCAGACGCTTCGTCCAATCTACTGCAGAGTTGCTCGGAGTAGTATAAAGTTATTATCCTTCTCATGTGTTTCGTTGCAAAAGTTCTACGGGGTGTCCTTGACTTATTCATGGTGTATCTATTTCCCATTGATTTTGTTTCATTTTTTTTCTTTTTTGTGTTGAAACATCGCTTTGGAAAGATGTTTTCCCATTTGATTTGAAAGAAGTCTCATATTTTCTCTTTAATAATTCTCTACTATTAGATGTATTATTATGGTAATTAAAAATATATTTTTATCTTTTCCACTCTATTTGAATGATGCATTTGGGCCTTATGTTTGCGAGTGTGCTGATTTAAAAGCTGGGCTTCATATTTGGAATTGTGCTTAGTCAGAGCTGTTCCTGTCCTTCCCCAGTGAAAAAAATGCCTCCAAATCCTCAGATGTCCAAGTCCCTAATCTGTGTTTCCAAAATGAAGGATCCAGTTTTTTAATATCGCACACCACTAATGTAAATTCTGAAAAAATAAACCTTTATTTCTGAAAAATGGGCTAGCTGATACTTGACGTAACGGTATGTCTAACTGAAATTTATGAGGTGACCTATGGATCACCTACTTAAACTAAATTCCTAGATATCCCTAACCATGGGTAAAAATGATGGAAGCAGTAAATTCTTGTGTTACTTACCCGGTGACGTGTGTATTGTCTCCGTCAAGTTTTCTACACTCCGTGTTCTTAGTTTTTTCTGGAAACAGAATAAATCTAGCAGGAGATCAGCTTTGTCCAGTTATGTCTTCTAATTCTTTGTAATCTAGAGTAGCATGGTGGTGGGCGACTCTTAGCCAGACAAATGGTCTGTGTTCAACTCACCATCTCCATCCCCATTTTATCTTGTGAAAGAAAAGAAGGCATTGTAATACAAAGAAACTTGTGATCTAAATTGGCATACATTTCTGTGACCTTCGGACTAGATTAATAGATTGGTACTCAGTTAACAAACCCTTGAAAGTTTTCTTAATCGGGCAGGTACATTTCCATTAATTTATTTTTAATTTCTCTCCATGGAAATTTGTAAATTAGGGTAGTGTCTTTCAAAAATTGAGAGAAACTAGAACCACATTGAGCCTTCTCTTCATGAAGTCAAGGAGAATCTCACCCTTACATAACTTCCTTGGACTACATTTCGAGAGGAAATTATGTCATTATGTTGAACATCGTGCAATAATGGGGAAAGATAGGAATTGTCTTCACAAATGATTGCTGTATTTTCTAGTAGTTGTATATTATAATGAAAGAAGAGGATTACAATTATTGCATGTTTGATATTAAACATTCACAATGCTGGAGACAGGGAGGCCAACTATTTTGACAAAGGAGTGCACAGATAACCATTTCCGTTGTTTTGATGGGAAGAGAGAGAATATGGACCAGGGATGGGGGGGAATGGATAATTTTCCCTAATATGTTTTTTTTCTTTTTTATTGGGGGTCCTGCATTTGGTTCCTGTTGATCAACATCTAACTCTTGACAGTAAAATCTGTGTTTAGCTGTAGTGCACTATTGCATCTGACATACGTCCTCCTGAGCCAATAATGCCTGTGATATATGTGCTAAGACATGGCTTTATTATCCTCACAAAAAGCTATCTCAGATCTATATTTCTCAGAAACCTAGACCTTTGTGTCGTATTCCTTATTCCTCGATCTGGATCAAAGAATTTCTATTTTAATTTGTTGAAGAAGATTTGATTAGATATGTACATGGATAGCACCTATCAATGCCAAATTGAACAGTGGCTATGTTACGAGATGATCATCTGAAACTTGATTGTGGACAGATCAAGTGGTCCATGTTCCATGGCAAGAGGAGTGATTCTATATTACATGTATCACCCACAAAACATTCAAACTTGTTTATCCATGTCAAAGTGTTCATCAACATAAAAGAAAACTTAGATTGGTGCAGTACAAGGCTCCCATTGTTAAAGTTCCTCCCCCAAAAGAAAACCAATAAAACGAAGAAAATATGGAAGAAAATGGTGGCAGCATGTTCCAGAATGTGCCTATTTTATTCCTTCAGTACAATGGTTTCAAAGGAGTCTATTTTAATTTATATCTTGCAATAGTAATGAACTACTGGCTATATATGTAGACATATTTTTGGAAAATTATTGTGTACATTCCCTGACCCATATTCTTCCGGAAGCTCACATCATTTATGCATGCAAAAATTTTAGAATGCTGTTCATGTGCACTTTTCTTTCAATGGAGTTGTTATTATTATTCATCAAGCAATCCTTGATAGACAGTTCCACTTAGATCTGATTTGAATGTTGCCATCTTGATCAGAGACATTCTTGTCTTATTTCAATTTGAATCTTATCGTTGTCCCTGGACCAAATTTATACACTCCAATTGTTGTATTGTATAACATCCATCTTTCCTGGTATAGTTTTATTTATTATCTGGAGGATGTCATCATTTAAAAATACTATTAGAAACTACCTACATCCTTGAAAATTGCCTTGTGGGGGATAACATCTGTCTTTTGTTATTATTTTTTGCTCATTTGCTTCATATTTGTTGTATTTTTGGTTTCGATGTTACAATTTCATTATCACGCTGCAGAAATTTGTATTTGAAATTTATACAGCGTAACCTTTGAACTTTGTTGCACTTTTTCTTCAGGTTTTGCAGGAGCGAGGTGAGAGCACCTCACGGCATGGACGTGCAACATTTTCTGTGTTACTTTTCCAAGTAATTCACTGTCTTCAAATGGCTTCTCTATCTAGAAACTTCTTTGTCCTTTGTGTGCATGTGGGTATGTATATGTGTTTGGATTCTTGTAAGTGCAAAACTGTAAGTATGGAACAGTATTTGGTTAGACTGTTGCTATAATGTTGGCATCTAGAGCTTTTCTGCTATGATTGCTAATAATGCTCTAGTGTCTTCATAGAGAGAGAGAGAGAGAGAGAGAGATTCAATTTTTGCATGAGTCTCATGGAACAAAAGTTTTGTTCATCGAGGATGCCATATGTGACTTGTTTATGTGATCAATATTGGCCCCCATTTCCTAATTAATTGTTCCTTTTGTTTCCAGCCACTTACAGCTAATTGTTATTACTCCTTTTTTCCAGGATTTGGCTGTGGTGGTTTTGCTGATACTCATACCTCTCATTTCACCAAATTCATCTAAGGGCGGGGTAACATTCTTCAGTGAATCAGCTCTTGTTTGTCTATTTTTCGAATGGTTTATTTACTTTCATATTATTTAGTTGAAGAGTGTTGACAACTGGGCACAATGACACATGTACTTTGTGATGTACTGCATTGGTTTTAGAGTATGAACGTTGCACCCCAAGGCGCGAACCCTGGTGTATTGTGTGTATATTGGTCCATTTGGTTCCCCTAGTGTACTTGGTCAATGGTACTTATTGTGCCTAACTGCATATCAATGCAATATCTTGTTTACTGAAAAAAGTGTTTATTGATTCCCTAAAACTCTCACTTCGATAAACATAACGGGAAAGACCTCTCTGTAAAAATTGAAATACAAAGATCTACTTTTCCTTGTAATTGTCAGATAATAATGTAGATGATTCGGATGCTATTATTTTTGGTTTTAGTCACAGACTTCTCTAGTTTTTAGGAAATTATAGATGTTTGCTTTAATAGAAGACTTCCAGGAAGTGGACATGGAGGATTATGATTGAAAGATAGTATTTGGTGGGGGTTTATGGGGTTGATGAGCTTGGTTGATTCTCTTTTCTTTCCAAGAGAGCGATGGAATTCGTTAGTGGAAAATTGTTACAAATTTGGATGTTTTTGAGTTAAACATTTCCTTTGTGGCGGTCCCCCCAAAAAAAACCTTTGGACTTATCAATGCACCAGAGATGCTCCTTGAAAGAAGTCTTTACTGCCTCTTTCATTCTTGAAATGGTTGAGGAGGCTACCCTAGCTGATTATAACCAGGAAAAGGAGGAAGCAAGTGGCTGGTCTCTTTAGTTGATTAGCTGATTATAACCAGGAAAAGGAGGAAGCAGGTGGCTGGTCTCTTTAGTTGACTAGGATGAGGCATGATGTGATGATAGGAAGTTGTGCAAGAGCTGTTAGGTTTATCTTCGCTGTTAAATTATGTTTGGTGTGCTCTGATCCAGGAGTTGATGGGAGGTGGGGGCAAGCAGATTGAGTGTTTCTCTGTTTCTTTCCTTTACAGGCTGCTCATGTCTGATTAGTTGCAATTCCAGGAAAAAACTGATTAGAAGGTGCAATGCATCAATTAAAGCTTCTTTTCATATATGGGTAACTTTTCTGGATTGGTGCTTCATCTTACAGAAAAGGGCGGCCCAGTGCTTAACCTTAAATGATTTGCAAAAATGTGGTTGCTGCTGGCAAACAGATGCTTCTCTCAAAAACAGAAGGAAGTAGTGCAGCATGTGTTTTTGATTTTGGCCAGTTTCTTAGGGAACTTGGCGTTGAGTCATTACTTTCACGGGGATTGCTTGGATTCAAGATTGTTAAGTTTTGGTTGAGCCATGGACATGGGAGTGGTTTATTGGAAAAGGAAGAAGAGTAGTTTTCTAAAGTTAATTCCATGGCTCTTTTTGGGTGTTTCTTTTTCTTTATTTAGATCCGAGGCAACTGCTATTTTAATTTAGATTGATACTTGTTTCAGGTTGGCTTTCATGCTATTGCTGAAGCTCTAGGATTGGCTGCTGTTAAGGCAATTGTTGCTATTTCTGCTATAATTGCTGGTGGGCGCCTGGTAAGAGCTTTATATTACTGTATACTTCCATTTCTATTGTCTTGAAGGCAAATGCAGTGAGAGCTATACATTGTAGACTCGTTTTCATAGAGATGATCATTGTTATATCAGTGTGCCATTTCATGGAATTGCCGCTATTTTTATAAGGAAATCAATTGTGAACAACAATATTTTCTACTGAAATTGTGTTGCTATTTTAATAAGGCAATCAATTGTGAATGTCAATATTTGCTAGTTTGTTTTCACCTCTGAATAATCTTGCTTGCTACAAGGGACTTAATATTTGTATTTCTTACTCAATTCCATGGGCCAGAAATGATTATTCTATGCTAGCAGTGGTCATTTATGATCAGACACTTCAATCTGCCTTCATGTTATATATGCTGACTTATGATAGGACTGGGCTTTGGTAGTGACAGAAGTTGTGTATCTTTTCTGTTTGTAGAACTTGCTTGAACGTTATGATGTTTATAAATTTCTAATAAACATGATATTAAGATTTAGTTCTAACTTCATTTGTCACTTAGTCAAAAAAAAAAAAAAAAAAACCCTTGGTGTCCTATGGTAAACTCGTTTGCTTGGATAATGTTTCCTTTTTTTAAATGTGATTCCAATTTGAAACCATGAAGGATGATTTATTATTTTCATAATCCCTCACTCAATTGTATACAAGGAAAATTCTCTCTGTGTGTCACTAATTCTTATTTCTGATGCTCCTGCAGCTGCTTCGACCAATTTATAAACAAATTGCAGAAAATCAAAATGCGGAGATTTTTTCTGCAAATACACTTCTTGTTGTACTAGGAACTAGCCTCCTCACCGCAAGGGTATGTTAATGAAAATACTACTACCTACTGTGCCTTATAATTATAGAATCTTTCATTTGGGTTTGGTTCCATCTGTATATCAATAAGATGGAGTAGTTCATTTTATGTTGGGAAATGGACTTCTGTGCTTGAAAGTTTAACTAAGTTGTTTTTCTCTGAATCAGGCTGGCCTATCCATGGCATTAGGGGCATTTTTGGCTGGTTTGCTTCTTGCAGAAACTGAATTCTCCCTGCAGGTTGAATCAGATATTGCACCCTATCGTGGCCTTCTCTTGGGTCTCTTTTTTATGACGGTATGTGTTAATATTTCACATCCTATTTGATTGACTTTTATGCCTTTGAAGAAAATATATAATGGGAATTCATGGTTGAATTTATGAATTTGATTAACTTGAATTAACCGTGTGAAACAGAAGCTAACAAGAGAGAGAAAAAGTGAAGAATGAATTGTTATAACATTATTCCAAAATTTTTCCTTGGCCATCTCTTCTATCAATATTTCTAAGACCAGATGATTACCCTTTGACATATTGATCAAATATCTGAAATCCTCTCTTTAGGTATTCAAATTTAATTTTTTAAGATCCAATCAATGGTAGTCATTCTTTAATTTTTTTTTTGATTCGTTTGTTTAATGTTAACTACTTCCATGTAAACAACTGTCATATTTTACTTCCTTTTTCCCTTTGGGCATTCACACCAAGTATAACCTGCTAAGATTTGAATCTGGATGCCGTGGCAAGTAGATGCAAGGCTTACTGGGTTTCCCAAATGGGAGGCTGTTGGGCATCATGACATCCTCTTTGTCAGTCATTGCCTTATTTTTCTATCATGACTAAGCATCAACTGATCTTTAAAGAGGAGAAGGTACTATATTTTCAATGTGAAATTGAAAGTTATGAGATCTTTCCGTGGTTTTTCAGGTTGGAATGTCTATTGATCCAAAACTTCTTGTCTCAAGCTTCCCAGTTGTTGTCGGAACATTGGGAGTCCTAATTGTTGGCAAGACTGCACTGGTTGCTTTGATTGGCAAACTTTTTGGCCTTTCAATCATATCTGCAATCAGAGTTGGTCTTCTTCTTGCCCCCGGGGGAGAATTTGCATTTGTGGCTTTCGGTGAAGCTGTGAACCAGGTTTGACATTTCTCATGTTGTAATTATTGCTTGAAAACTGTACTGTAACTTTTAACCTATTTGGTGCCTTGACTCTGAATCTCTCTTTTATGGACAATTTTTCTTTCTCACTGAATCTTGGATCCATACTGTAAAGTCTAATGCATTTAGATATGTTGAGGAGCTCTGGGTTATCTACTTGCTTCCTAGTTTCATTTATAAAGATGGGTGGGGTGGGGTAAATGCAGATACACATTTGTTAAATATTCCTGAACTAAGTTTCTGATTGCCTGGCTGTGCTGTCTCTGTTGTGGACAGTTTAGAAGGTTTTTATTTTACATTACTAGATGTGACTGGTATGGTAGGACTTCGCTTGCTTGAGAATCTTTTTGGAGTTGCCTCTGGGGAGAGTACAGCTTAAAGGTCAATTCTCTATTGATAAGGGGTTTCACGTTAAGGGCCTATGTTCACCTTTCTCCTCGGAAAAGCTACTGCAGTCAACAAGATATTCTGCATTCAAAATGCTATGGTTAAAGTGCACCTTTTTTTAATTGGAAAATGAACGTAGATCCTACTTCTTCCATAGACATGTCTTCTAGAAGTGTACTCGGACAATGAAAGCCTTTTGATAGGATAAAGACAGTCCCCAAAATTTCCACTACCTTTTCATTGCTTTTAGTTGTGCGTTTTGAAATGATAATCTCTTTTAAATTTCTTCCCATTTTCCTATTGGCTGCGCAAGACCAACACTACCTCTTATTTTGGTAAAGTTTTCCTGCCTCAAATGCTCAGCCTTTCTTGCCTTTACCATACACATTTTTAGCTGACATAAGCTATTGTTGCAAACTGGCATTTTTAAATGTGAAATATGCTGCTGCAGCTACATAAATGGTCAGCAGGCCATTATGAATAAACACCGAAAGGCTGACATAGAAGTAGAAAACAAAGTAAAAGAGGAAAAAGCTAATAAAAAACAAAGTAACCATAGCAGGAGAAAGAATGCTGACAGAAACGGGTCAAGATCAAGCACTGAAAAATTTTAAGGCCAGATCAAAATGGAGGCACAGGAAAATCTTTGTCATCACAGTCGTCCAGATGGCCTGCTAAGGATCATTGAATGAGCATCATACATTGAGCAGAGCTGTGGAGGTCAGAAAAGCGGACTTGCAATTGCAGCTGGTTGAGGGGCATGAAGTGGCAAGGGGCGTATCTCCAACATCCATGTGGAGACTCAAGGGCCGTTTGATAAAAATGTGGTGGATCATGGTTTTGTTGGCTGAGGGAGAACATCATCGCCGTTCATGTGGAGCAACACCAAATGTCCAATGAAGAAGGGGGTGGATTGTGTGTTTGTTGGAATTCAACGCGTCAAAATGGATGAATTTCAGCCATCCAATGGTAGAGGGGAGAATCTGGCTAGTTGTGCCAGCTCAGACAAAGGCGTGACCGACACGTGATACTAGCTGGAGCCATGGCTCATAGGACACATATCAAAGTGTGGCTGAGCAGCTGCAGTCAATTATAATCACTTGGTTATATATTAGCTAACCGGTTCAAAAGTGTCTTATTATAACAATCAGGAAATCTTAATTGAAATAGTATAAAATAATAGTATGTAGCAGAGGGAGAGTAGTTAATGACACACATTTGAATGGCTCAATTTTGGAGACCTCTCCCTTTTCAAATTGAAAAAATTAACTTCACTTCACTGTTCTTTTCCTTCTTAAATTCTGTTACCATCCTCTGTATGAAACTGTTTTTGAAGTGCTGATATGTTGCCTGGAAAAATGTCATGTCGTGATTTTATCTGATGCAAGCTGTGATACTTAAACGGCTAATTATAAGCTATAAAGTTGTCCTGTGCATTATTTCATTTTATATAAGAATGACGCTTCACAGATGTTCATCTTCTCTTCCAACTTAATTTGGAGATGGTGAATGTAGACATGTGATTGTTATTTGACTGACTGTACAAGAGTGTTGGAACTCAGAAGATGTCCTACTTATCTTATGTCTGAGTTTCCCTGTTACCATTTCTGACAAGAAAGCATGAGACACTATGCATCTTCACGAGTTACCACAATGTGCCAAAATGATTAGCAGACTCACTTCGTAAGTTGCTGATTGGAACTTTTGGCCTTATTTGCAGGGAATAATGCATCCCAAGCTTTCTTCCTTACTTTTCCTTGTGGTGGGGATTTCCATGGCTCTTACTCCATGGTTGGCTGCTGGGGGTCAGCTAATTGCTTCTCGCTTTGAACTGCATGATGTGCGAAGTTTATTACCTGTTGAAAGTGAGGTAACATATGTTTGACAGCATTTATTTTTCTTTCTTTTTTTGGTTTTTTTTGGGTATATATTTTCAATTTGCACTAATGTCATCAAAAACATAACACTCTTAAAATGGACAGAACAGCAACTACACCCTGAGCACATAATGATACTACTTGAGTACACAGAAGTTCTGAATGCTTGACTTATAAAATGTGGTCAATTATACTGCCTGCAAGATGCACTAGCTCAATTATATCTGTACATATAGACAAATAGTTCATGTTATGTTTGCCTAATATTACTATTATATTGTTTTTTGGACATTATCATGTGCTGCCATTATCCTTATGTGCCTATTAATTGAAATTGAAGAAAGCAAGAGGCGAATTAGAGACAAAAAGAACAGAAAAGGATAAATCAAACCTGCCTGTGATGAAGAATCATAATTTGAAGTTAGGGCAGAAACTTTCACAATTAACAGCCTAGTAAAAGAAACTAGTAGTTTGGAAGTTAACATTCTGCAGGATATTGAAGATGAAAGCGAGTTTAGTTATGATGAGAATGAAGATGTTGATGAGGACGAGGAGTAGGACCTTTCAGATTACAATTCTGGACTTCTTTCTAGTCATATGATTAGGATCTGGAACTTGCATTGGATTGTTCCTTTGCTGGAGGATTAGGCATAGTTGGACCACTCTTGTTGACATTTTGGGCTAATTTGTGTGCCGTTTAACTTGGTGGGTAGTTCTTTACCATCTAGTTGTGTATGTCTGTCCATGATGCATATCAGAATTTATGGATCCTGTTGCTTTTTCCAACTTTCTGCAAAGAATATCTGATATTAATCAATCTAATAGATAAAAGATTTATATTTTACTAAATTTCAACATGTACTTCAGTTAAAGCCTACCTATCGCTTCTTGCGAAGTTCCAAATGGCATTGGTGCTTAGTGCTTCTAATAGTTGCTAGTGGGATTCCGATTTTGGATGGTGTAGACAGGACTGATTGATGGTTTTCCTTAAGAGGAGTTCACTAAGAGAGGTTCTAAAGATTCAAGAATTCATATTTCTAGATTGGTAACTGTATTAAATGTTTTTTTCCCTCAATGGCTTCCTTTCCTTTCATTTTCTTTCTTATTTTCCTTGATAGCTTGTAATATTGTTCTGGTGCATATGCTGTTTTGCCCCTCTATGTTCTTTGAGTATAAAGGGATTATATTACACGTCCATGTAGCAAGGTGAGCTTATTAAGATGTTACCACCTGTTGGCAAGTGATGCCTTCAGACAGTGTGCTTGTTTTTTCATGTTGTGCTCTTGTATGGATTTCCTCCCATTATTTTTATGTGCACCTTGCCATCCATTTGAGATCTGCAAATATATATTTCATAATGAAATTTTATCTGGAGAAAAATCAATAATTTAATCATGGGTAGTTTTGGGAATTGGATTGGTAGTGTCTGTATACGGTTGCTTGTGTTAGTTAATGTTCCATTTGACAATTGATAACTTGGAGGTCGAATGACAACCCCTACCTTTGAAGAAAATGTGAGAAACAAAATTGAAATAAAAAGAGAGGCTGGACTATGGAGGGACTGGCATGTGTTCCTCCATAAAATCTCTAGATCAATGTTGTGTCTTCTCAGATCTGAATGATTTTACTCTGTAATTGGTTCCACTTGCCAATATGTATACTGTATGCCAGCCAGTTGCAGTTTATAGGCATCCCTATTCACCCTAGAATCCATGCTACTAGTAGTAGTAGTAGTAGTAGTAGTAGTAGTAGTAGTAGTAGTGTGACTGTGAATGCTGGAACATTTTGTACAGGACTAACAAAGCACATTCAGAAGGGCTGGATTCATACCTCATCTTTCTTTTTAGCTATTGGAAATACAGTCCATCCTTTGGGAGAAGGATCCTAAAGTATTATTTTTCCAGAGTTCTATGCTGTCACAATCAAAATGCTCTAGTGTCCGGTTAATTCAAGGAGGTATATGTAAGAGTTTCCTGGAATCCCCAGATTTGAGGATGAAATCTGTGAGAATTCTTCTGGCAAATTATTTTGCTGGGTATTTTTGTTAAATTTCCTGATAATGTGAGAATCAACACTGCTGAGGAGACAAGGTGGAGATGAAGGATTCTAAAAGAGAGACTTCCAAATTACTATTTTCAACAGGAAGTTATCGGAGAGGGAGGACTGGAGAAGGGTAATTGCTCTTGGAACTTGTTTGTAAGCCACATGTCTCAACCAGGTTGTTTTCTTGACTTGGGAGCCAATTTTCCCATGGTTTCTCACTATTTATTGAGGGGAATTTTAGGTTAGTTCTCTGCAAATGAATGGTGATTGTGTGGATAACATTCTCCTTCATTGGCATCCATTGTGGACTTTGTGACGTATAAGCTCAGTTTATGGAGGGATAATGTCAAAGATTGCTTTACAATGGGTACAAGCTGGCTCTTTTGAGGATGAGTTTAAAATACTGCAGTGGTTCTTTAGGAATAAGCTAGATGATAATCGGCAGGTTAAGGTTTCCCATGCAGTAGATGTTAATTTGGTCTTAATGATTCTTAATGGAGGGTTTCTTCTCATTAAATAGACAAAAATAGTCCTTAATTACATCCTAAATTAAGCTATGAATATGTCAACTTCTCCAAGTGTGGTAGTTGTACAAAAGCTAATTACTGAATGAAGGGGTCTCCTAAATTAGGAGATTATATACAATCAATGGTGTATTCTTGCTGACAATATATGCCTTATTCTCATTAACATTCAGCTGGGAATTAGGGAAAGAAAGGAACATTAGAGCATTTAAAGGAAGTCTTTCTTAGTTGACTGAAACTCTGTTAGATGTATTTTCTTTTATGTAGGAGAAAGGCAATACTGCCTTCTCATTTAGATTTTGCAAACTTTGTTGATACATTCAATCATTCTTCATGGTAACTGTCTGTTCCTTTTCCTTGTATATTTCTAATTTATTAAGGTGATGCCCCTTCTGATATGTTATTAAATCTTTTACTTATTTAACTTTACCTAAGAAAAAAAGGAAGCAACGGTAGTATTATCATATTATTGGTATTTTGTCGTCAATAGCGTTGCAAAAGCATCTATCTATCTAGGTCAACCATATAAGGTGCGATTATTTGCCTACAAAACAGTACACTGGTCAAAATTACTTCACTACTGAATTCTTCCACGTGCTATATTTCCCTGCAATACCTCTTTCTCCATAATATCAGATGATAATCAATGCCTCTGTTAAGATAAGCCCATAGTTATTACTTGCCACACTTAACCTTCTATTAGAAACAAACCCATGTCTCTGATGCTTTTTTTTAAGCTAATCATGTCCTTAATGCTTATGGTTGCTTCATGTGGAAATGTCATTTACCAATTCTGTAAATGTCTGTTCACGAGGCTTATAATTCAATTCACCTTATGTAAATGCTGTTCATCTTGATTTCCTTCTGACATCAAATCCAGACTGACGATCTGCAAGATCACATAATAATCTGTGGATTTGGACGAGTAGGCCAGGTATTCTTGTAGGTGAATTTCTTATGGAATTTGTTCATATTTTCTTCCACGTGTATGCATAAATCAATGCAATTGACAATTTTTCTCTCCACAATTCTTTCCTCCAGATTATTGCTCAACTTCTTTCAGAGCGACTGATTCCGTTTGTTGCACTAGATGTGCGAAGGTAAAGATCTTGTGATGTTTGACTGCAATTAGCAGATTGTTGAGGAGTAGACATTGTAGCTGTTCCTTATGTATGCACACTCACTCTATACACTTGTGGTAGCAAATCATGATTAGGAAATGCCAGAATGTGGCTAATGCTTGAGTGAACTTTAGTGTGTTTTCTTCTGGGCACAATATTGACTGGAATTATTATTTCCCGATTTGCTTTTTCAAAATTAACAGTGTTTCTTTAGGAGTGATCTGATTTCCAAGTATGCATGTGTAGAGTTCCTTGAACAGACTGGCCAGTTTATGCCACTGCTTTAAGAAAGACATTTGATGGGCTTTGATATTGTCAAACTTTAACATGGGCAAGCAGAAGGCCAGAACTGCCTTACACCTTGTTATTGAGCTGCCGTTTCCTTTTTTTTTTCTTTTTTGTTTTTGGGGTTTGTGGGGAAGGAAGGTGGAATTATCCAGGGAGCAAAATATGTATACTGCAGAACAGGTTCTGCAGAAACTTTAGGATAAAAAAAAAAGGCTCCCGTAACCATTTGTCTTTGATAAAGCAACATCTTTCCTCTGAGTAGCCTACTCGTTGCATGTTCAAATTCACAGTTTCCTCTTCAGAAAATTCAGAACCTCTTAAAAATTGGCATTAACGTGATCCAAGAAATATCATAGGCAGGGCAGGACAAAGAGAGTGATGAGTCGGTTCATACACAACATAGTAATAGATTACTGACTGATTTGTCTGCATCCTCAGGAAGAGGAAAACTTCACAAAGTTTTCCTTTGGAGAATGCTAGAAGATTTGGTCCAAGGCACTCACACACAATGGCTATAATTGTCGCCTTGTTGTATTTCTGAATGAACAGAATGTGATTATTAATAGTTTGTTTTAATTGTTTGGTAAACATCAAATACGAGGGTTGATCCTTTTATTTTTTTGGATTATCTTTTTGGAGTTGTCCTGGTTCCCATAAATTGCCACTTTCTAGAAAGTAATTCATGCTTTCAGCTTCTCTTTGTTCAAAAATGTTTTCTTTAAGTTAACCCCAACCATAACTAACGGGGACCAGTGTCCTGGATTAGTACTAGTTGATAGAAATTTCTTAGTTGCATTACTATGTAAGGGTTGCCATGGAGGTCACGGCAGCAAGAAGAGAGATTAATTTGAGTTCTCTTGCTTCTGGTATGCAAGTTTTGCTATTTTGGGTTTTGTTTCAAATAAAAGTTTGCATTTTTCAAAGGAATACAGCTTATCCTCCTGCTCCCCCAAGTGCAGGATCCTCGATTTTCCTATTATTGTATGCTAGATGGATTTACATGAGTTTGTGGTAAATATCTATTTTCTTGATAATATTCTTATTATTCTGGATGTTGGAGACATTTATCTCTCAATGACACAACAATATTAGCTATTTGTTGATGTTTGTCATTAAAAATTTGCCATGATTAAAAAATATGGGGTTGGGCCCCGCTATTACTGTATAGTTGGTAGCAACCATCATTATTTGCATATGGCCTTTTTTCTCCTTAAGTGCTCATTTGTTGGCAGTGAGTCACTTGTCTACAAAAATGTATAGAAACTATCAAATAGATGTAAATATTGGCTGATATACAAATATTTTTCAAAAGCGTGACAATATCCCAATATGTTGTCGTATTTGCGATATACCTAATATTTGGTTGTTGTATTAGTTGATACAACCTTGTTAGCCTACGATTCTCAGAAAATTTTTTAGATTTATCTCATTAGCTATACATAATATCTGATATGCCCGATACTAATATGGCTGCTAGCAATATTAATATTTAATATTTTTATCTATTGCTCAATTAGGTCGGTACTAGATTAATAATAATGCTTTACCTCTCCTTGATATTAGTGATCGGGTTGCAATTGGACGCGCACTTGATCTCCCAGTTTACTTTGGAGATGCTGGAAGTCGCGAGGTAAACTAAATTGTCATAGGAGTTATATATGCTCATTGTTGGCTCACTTGTTGATGTTCTTCATTCTCGGCCAACTAGGTCCTCCATAAAATTGGTGCTGAAAGGGCATGCGCTGCAGCAATAACTTTAGATTCCCCGGGTGCAAATTACAGAACCGTTTGGGCTTTGAGCAAGTACTTCCCCAACGTGAAAACTTTTGTTCGTGCTCATGATGTTGATCACGGTCTTAACTTGGAGAAGGCTGGGGCCACGGCGGTATATTTCTTATTTCTATTCCTTTCCTTCTCAGAAAATCAAGCAATTTAAAACATTAAAAATTCAGTCTGGTCTTTTTCGGACCACACTATATAAGAATCTAGCAACTTCCTAGGGAATTCTGCCTCCATTATGACGCATAACTGAATAATTTTTCCTTTCTGTTTAATAGTTTATTTCCTGCGCATGCTGATACTTCCAGGTTGTCCCAGAGACCTTGGAGCCAAGTCTACAGTTAGCAGCTGCTGTTCTTGCGCAGGTAAATAATTTTAGAGATGCCATGTTGTATGGAATTATGTTTAAATGGACAATTTGGTTCATTTTAAATAAGCTCTAGCTATTGTCTATTTGTTAAGTTGTGGCATGTATTTGCTCGGTATTTGCTTATGTTATGATAAGCTTGATGAAGGTTTCCTCAACACTGTCTGACGCCCTCTTCCTATCCATGGAGTTTCACTCAGCTATTGAAAATGCACAATTACAACATCCCTGTTTGTCTGTCAATTCGCCTTTGACTTTGAGCTTCTTCCCTTTTTACCCGGTTTTGACGAACCTATTCTTCCCATGCAAATCATGAGGATTGATCTTTTTTTCTATGATGATTCGGCTCTCGAATTTGCCTGTCTCTATGCTGGAAAGGAAGGTTGATGCTAATTCATGGAGAAAATAGATAAATTAGAAGTAGAATGGCAAAATTTTTGGAAGGCTTGACCCATTCCGTTTGAATCTTGGCCAAAACGGCTTGACATTTTCTTTTTTTTTTTTTCTGCTGCTTTTGACTTGGAATAAATCCATTGTCTCCGAGACAGGTTCTATATCTATTGTTTGCCCTGGCTTGGTGTAGAAATATCTAGAATTCAAAAGGGATGGAAGCAACTCTTTGCTTATGTTTTTACCAAAAAAACTCTATTAAAGAGGCTCACACGATGTTAGAGGAAGTAGGCTTTCTCGGAAGGTTAGTCAACTTATCCACCTTTGGAGTTACTGGTGAATTTAAAAAGAAGACACAGGAAAGTAAGACGAAGAGACAACAATTAGTGACAACCTTGGGGATTATTCCACGGCACTCATTCCAATGCGTAAGTATGGTAATTAGGTGTGTAAAAAATGGATTGTGGGACATGTTCCCTAGCCAAGAAAATAGCTTTTGAGATTGAGGTGTAGAAAGCTGTATAGCCTATATAAAGTGGGATTCTCTAAGCGGCTAAGAGCATCTCTCCTATGTGTAACTTTTGGCCTTAAGTGTTTGTGGAGTTGAGCAACGCAAAAAGTCTCCTTGGGGTCGGTGCTTGGGTCCAACCATGCTGAGTATTTGAGGAATAATGACTTCAGTGTAAATGATTAACTTTTTTTGTCTGGGATTTATAGCGACTCAAGTCTATATAATAGCATATTATTTGCTATTATAGGCTTTCGCAACAAATATTATTTGCTATACTTACGTTGCAAGTATAGGCTTGTACCTGCGTGATTTTATTCCTCTTAGGCTTTCCTAAGAAGAAACTTGTTATTATGGAGGTGTCTAAGCCTTATTATATGGCACATCTCCTCTCATTCTCTGGGTGATGTGGTATCTAGACACCAACTTTCACATGATTGGTATATCTTCATTCAGGGCATAAGTTTGGATTCTACCATTCCAAATAAATAGTTGGCAATGATACAAGATTTATTCTCGGTTTCATGTCGAAAATTCTATAGAATATTTGAAAAAGGCTTTCTTTTATAAGAAAGAAAAGGCTCACCAAGATTAGCTGACGAAGCCTGATATGATTCCAAGTTGCTGCAACAATCACACAACCAATCCAAGCTCACGGGGAGGGGAGAACTGACAGAGGGATGAGAAACAGCAAGATAAGGGAAAGGGAGGCAGAGAGAGAGAGTAGAGGAAGAGGGAGAGGGATAACAGAGAAAGAGGGAGAGAAATCGAGAGATAACAGACAGTGGAAGAGAAATATTCTTTCTGTCCATATCCGTGTATCTGTAGGCAAATATAAAGAAGCATAACAATTGAACTAAAGGCAGTAACGGCTCACGTGGAAACAGAAGCAAAGTAAAAAAAAACAGAAAACAGAGGAAACAGACTGCCACTGCCAGATGGATCCCTTACGGCCCGAATTCAAACCCAAATATAATCCCGCATTTTCAGGGGTGCTTGTGTGACCCGAGTGCTCTTCCTTGTGATTAACGTCCCTATTGATCAAGCTGGTAATATTTCCGTCCCCATCGAAAATAACCTTGTCCTCAAGGTTAAACGAGGGAAAGTCTTGCATGAAATCTGCGGCAGTTTCCCATGTTGCTTCAGCAGCCGACTGAGATTGCCAACGTACAAGAAATTGAGGAATGAATTTGCCCTGAAGTAGGATTTTTTGGAATCCCAGCAAGTCCGCCGGGTATAATAGGGGCTGGGACCCTTGTGCTTCCATAGGAAAGTCAATTGGCTGGGTGGTAACTTCTCCTCTGAATTGTTTCAGTAATGAAATATGAAAAACATTATGTATTGTGGAGCTTTCTGGTAATTGTACCCGATGAGCAACTGGACCAATGCGTTCTAAAATGCAGAAAGGCTTATAATATCGTTTAGCCAATTTGTTAGACTGTCGATGCGCCGCCGTGGTTTGACGGTAAGGCTGTAACTTAACAAGAACCCAATCGCCGACGTGAAATTCCTTAGCAATTCGATGAGTATCGGCCCTCTACTTCATGCGCTGCTGAGCTCTCCTCAGATTAGCTTTGAGAGCAGCGATGAGGTGAGTCTGGTTGGTGAGCAACTCATCTACAGCGGCCACAGTGGATGTGCCCTACGTGTAGTCCAACAAAGAAGGGGGTGGTCGCCCATAAACTGCTTCAAATGGACTCATCTTGATAGAAGAATGCCACGTGATGTTATAATTTCATTCAGCCCAGGGAAGGTACCGAACCCAAGAGGAAGGGTTGTCAGCAGCAAAATAGTGCAAGTAGTCCTCTAGGTAATGATTAACAACCTCCGTTTGCCCATCCGTTCGAGGGTGATAGGCACTGCTGGTGGCTAATTAGGTTCCCTGTAGTTTGATGAGTTCTTGCCAAAAATGACTCATAAATAGTTGGTCACGATTTGTCACCAGCTCCGCCGGAAATCCATGCAATCTACACACCTCTTTAACAAATACTTCAGCAAGATCTTGGGCTGTAAACTGGGTATTCAGAGGTGAAAAATGGGAGTACTTGGACAGGCGATCTACCACCACTAGGACCATAGTTTTCCCATTCGAAGGAGGCAAATGGATGATAAAATCCATTGAAACTGATTCCCAAATTTTGCCAGGGATGAGAAATGGCTGCAACAGCCCTTGAGGAGCTATCATGAGAGGTTTCACTTGTTGGCATATGGAACAATGCTGGACAAATTTGTGGATGTATTTGCACATTTGGGGCCAATAAAAAGTATTGGCGATTCTGGTGAAAGTGCGTTGGAAGCCCTCATGAGCCCCTATGGGTGAACTATGATACTCTTGCATAGTGTGGTCCTGTAAGGCAGACTCGATGGGTACCAGGATCTTTTGTTGGTAGAAGATGAGGCCATCTTTAACAGAATAGTCGACATGGTTACCGGGTTGATTTTGAATGGAGGAGATTAAGTTAGAAGAAGCGGGATTGTGCTTGTGAAAATTGTGAAGGGCATCCAACAGGGCGAAAACAGGTCAGGTTGCAACCCGTAGAAATGACAGGATCCTTCCTGCAGCTGAGACAGGGCATCAGCAGGTCTGTTTTCCTTCCCGTGTCGATATACGATGTCAAAATCGTATCCCAAAAGCTTGGTGATCCAGCATTGTTGGTCCGGAGTGTGAATAGTCTGCGCTAATAATGCCTTAAGGGGATGGGGATCCATTTGGATAGTAAACTTGGATCCCAGGGGGTATGGGTGCCATTTCCCTACTGCCTTGGCTATAGCGCAAAGTTCCCGGACATAAGTAGGAGAGTTCTGTAGCTTGGGGGAGAGCTGCTTGCTGTAGAACGAGATTGGATGTCCTACTTGTATCAGTACTGCTCCCACTCCCGTTCCGGATGGATCAGTGTGTATGGTAAAGGGCTTAGTGAAATCAGGTAGTGCCAAAACAGGTGTGGAGGTAAGAGCAACCTTGAGAGACTGGAAAGTTGTCTTTGCTTCAGAATTCCCAACGAAGGTAGTCTTCCTAAACAGTTGGGTGAGAGGAGTGGCAATTTGGGCATATCGGGCCACAAATCGGCGGTAATATCTGGCTAGCCCCAAGAATCCTCGTAGCTGTCGGACATTCTCAGGCGTTGGCTAGCGTTGGACTACTTCAATCTTAGTTGGATCCACGGCTACCCCTGTTCAGTCACTTCATGCCCTAGGTATGCTATGGATGAACATCCAAATTCACATTTGGAAGGTTTGGTATAAAAAGAATTGTCCCTCAAAATCTGGAGGGCCAATTGGAGATGCCGTAGGTGCTGCTCCTAGGAGGGGCTATAGACTAGTATGTCATCAAAAAATACTAGGACAAAATTCTGGAGGATGGGCAGAAATATTGCATTCATTTCTGCCTGGAATGTAGAAGGGGCATTCGAGAGACCAAATGGCATCACCAGGAATTTGTAATGGCCCTCATGAGTTCGGAAGACAGTCTTACGTATATCCTCTGTGTTGACTCACATCTGGTGATAGCCCGCTCGCAAATCAAGCTTCGAGAAAACTTTAGCGCCATGGAGTTTGTCCAGCAGCTCATTCACAGTTGGAAGAGGGAACCGGTCCTTCACTGTAATTGCATTCAGTGCTCTGTAATCAACACAAAAACGCTAGCTGCTGTCTTTCTTTTTTACAAGCAAACTAGGTGAGGAGGAGGGGCTGGTACTCGGCTGGATGATCCCTTCTTCTAGCATATCTCAAATCACTTTCTCCATTTCTGTCTTCTGGAAATGAGGATATCGATATGGCTTCACGTTTACTGGAGAGGAGTTCGGTTGAAGGGGAATTCGGTGATCCGTGGTGTGGTGAGGGGGTAAGCCATGAGGAATGGAGAAAACATCAGTAAAAGAAGAAAGAAGAGAATGAAGGAAGTTGGCCATTTCAGTAGTAAGATACGGAGGAAAATTAAATTTCGGGGGAGCATCCAGTGGAGTCTCTGCCAGACTTTCTTCATGTGCCTTCAACACAGTTAGTTGGAAATATGTGGCAACAGACTTGGTGACTTCACCTCTTCGCAATTGGCCTAATGTCATGGTGGACATGGTGGCCTTAGGTAATCCATGTAAGGTGATCGAGCGGCCCTCATGATCGAAACTCATCCAGAGTGCCTTGTAGTCGAAAAGCACCTGTCCAATTGAAGCTAACCATCTAACTCTGGCGCCATATATTAATAGCAAATAGAGGTCCACTTTGAACTTTGATTTCCGCAGTGTGGCCATGACACTGGTGCACAATCCCTTGCAGTGCAGGGAATCTCTATTCCCGATCGTGACATTAAGATGCTGAGATGGTTCGATTGGTAGCCCCAAGTGTTTGGCCATGTGTGTCCGTAAGAAATTATGGACGGAGCCATTATTCACCAAAATAACCACCGGTTGGCCCAGGATAAAGCCTTGCAACCTCAGGGTACAGGGAACGAAGTGGCCGTCCAATGCATGAAGAGAAATAGTTGGAGCATGATCAGGTATAGGAGGAGATTCTACCTCTAGGTTATGCTTTGATGGGAAATCGCCTTGTGGTTTCAGCCTCTGAAGTTGAAGTTGTTGCAGTAACAGAGCTGTCTTCCTCTGCCAACATACATAAAAATTGGGGAGATTTACACCTATGGCCGGGTGTAAACCGTTCATCACAATTGATACAAAGCCCCTTTTCACGCCTGGCTACCATCTCTATTGCTGTGAGGCGCTTGATGGGCAACTTGTTTGGTGGGCTCGGTGGGGCAAATGTTTGGGAGGAGGGTTAGGGAAAGTAGCTGGCAGCTTGGTGGGCGATGGTGCAGAGAACGGATACTATCCATTTTCTCCTCCACCAACTTAGCCATGCCTATGGCCTCTGGGAGCGTCTAAGGCTTCAGCAATAGCAACTCTCTCCTTATATCATCCCGTAATCCTGATAGGAAGCAGTTTCAGAGATTAGTTGCAAAGAGACCTGTAGTTTGAGTGGAAATGGCTTCAAATTCAGTCATGTACGCAGCAACGGAAGTAGTTTGACGGAGTTTATATAAGGTGGCTTCATGATTTAAGTAAGAAGAAGGACCAAATCTTAGTTCGAGATCTCTGGAGAACAGCTCCTATGTAGATAATTGGTGGGTTGCGTGCATCCATTGGTACCATTGGAGGATAGCCCCGGTCATGTAGAAAGTAGCAATGGTGAGTTTTTGGTCCGATGGGGTAAGATGATATAGAAAAAAGCGCTCGATTTGAAACAACCATCCTACCACATTTTCTCTTGCGAAAAAGGGAATCTTGAGTTTGGGCAAATGGATCTGTGAGGAGTTTGGGGCATCCAATTGTGGAGCGGAAATTATAGTTAGGGTTATGGTTTGAGTGGAGGGTGTTGAGACAATAGTGGGGGATACTGGAAATGAGGTAGGAGTAGGCAATAAGGGGGATTTGATGGTGAAATCGAGTGTCGTTCGAGTTGATATAGGGATTGGCGAATGTCGATGAAAGATTGTTGGAACTCATTGAGGGCTTGTTGAATATGTTTGGCTGTGGTCGAGTGTAGGGCGAGGCAGTTGGAATGATGGTGTACTGTTGCGGCGACCTCCTTCACTTCCTGCACAACACTGGCGATGGAATCTTCAAGAGCTCTGTACCTCGTCATCATACCCTCTGCCATGGTCTCAATGAGAGCACCAGTTGATACGATTCCAAGCTGCTGCAACAATCACACAACCAATCCAAGCTCACAGGGAGGGGAGAACTGACAGGGGGATGAGAAATAGCAAGATAAGGGAAAGGGAGGGAGAGAGAGAGAGTAGAGGAAAAGGGAGAGGGATAACAGAGAAAGAGGGAGAGAAATCGAGAGATAACAGACAGTGGAAGAGAAATATTCTTTCTGTCCATATCCGTGTATCTGTAGGCAAATATAAAGAAGCATAACAATGGAACTAAAAAGTAACGGCTCACGTGGGGACAGAAGCAAAGTAAAAAAAACAGAAAACAGAAGAAATAGACTGCCACTGCCAGATGGATCCCTTACGGCCCGAATTCAAACCCGAATATAATCCTGCAATTTCAGGGGTGCTTGAGTGACCCGAGTGCTCTTCCTTACGATTAATGGCTCGGCCGATGGCATAACGTCCCTATTGATCAAGCCGGTAACAAAGCCAGTCAGATCTCTATCTGTTTAAAGGAAGTGCAATCCATTGCCAATGCAGGTGTTCTTGTTCATACTATTGCAAGGTCCTCTGAAGCGGTTGCATGGAGTATCTGCCAATAGCTGGTGGGATCTAGGTAGATTCAGTCAAGAAATTCTTCAATATGTTATACACCCCTGGAACTAGGAAGATCTTTCTTTTATCTTGAAGTCCGAGTTGTGATATGCCTCCTGCAGTAGTTGGGTGATCTCAGTGGCATCATCTTATTCATCTGAATCTTCATATTCCATGAAATCAAGGGTGATTCTCTTCCTGCTAGTTGCCCTGTGACCATGCTGCTGGGGTTTCCTGAATTCATCATGGTGGTGGCAAGCCGGCTTATGGTAGCCTGCAACTTACCTATCGTCCACTGAGTTATATGGATTACTTACATAGCCAATATTCCTCTTTAGATATTTTAACTGGTCATGGATTCTATTACTATCATTAGAGGATATGAAGAGCATTATTATATGAGGGGCATGGTTGCATGTTTACCTTGTTTGTTGGCTTAAGATAGTAGTAGATGGTGGATTCTCATTAGAATTTATCTTAGCATTTCTTACAGTAATCAGTTGGATGTATTTTCTATGTCAAGTTATGACGATGGGTTGTATTCAGCGGGATCCCACCTCAACAGTAACAACAACATAGCCTTAGATCTAACTATGTGAGGTTGACTATATCAATCATCTGCCGGCAAACATCTTGGCTTAGAGCAATATCCTCTGAAAGTATGATCAATTTTAAATCCCACTACATGCAAGTGTTGTTATGGTCCTCTTAGTGGGGAGGCTCTTATTTATTTAACGGTTAGGATTAGATGTTGAGTGGATCAATAATTGATATTAAATAACTATTTAAGTTATTTAATATAATCTTCATCATTTATTCATTATTCTTTAATTTTGTTAATTTTGATAGTTGGGTAGATATGGAAGTTTCTTTACTAGCGGACCATAATAGCTCTCTACATACATGGTCTTTGCAAATGAGGCCATGAACATGAAATTCAGCCTAGGCCCACAATGTGGGGTATCCTTCATTAAAAGTAAAATAAATAACTCCATTTTTTTAACAACTAGGACTTACTCTGGCTAATCTTTGTTCTTATCTACTTGATTTTATCTACAAGCTAGTGACTGGTTTATGTCCAATTTTATGTCTTCTGGTTAGCTTATTTTTACATTCTAATTTTGTTTTATGTTGCTGACAGACTAAGTTGCCCATGTCGGAGATAGCATCGACAGTCAACGAGTTTCGATCTCGCCATCTCTCCGAGCTTACTGAGGTAACCGTTCTAATACAGTATTTGTAAAACTCATACAAGTCAGCATAATTGGTAGGAATAACTTTGGTGTTGCGGTTGGCTTAGCTTAGCAATTTCAAGTTCAATTCCAACAACTGCGTGTCTAGACTTACACAGTGCACTGTCTTTACGTGTAAAGTCATCCGTTTGGAGTTTAGCCAAAGCCCACTAAATGGGGGGCGTGGATTCCTTCTTTTTTCGATCCTTTTGCTCCAGTATGCTTAATTTTTCTTCTATAAACTGCAATCTCTCGGGCATGAATGCAGCTTTGCGAGGCTACTGGAAATTCTATTGGTTATGGATACTCTCGAGTGATGACTAAACCCAAATCTCAACCGCCCGAAGACAATGACCGAGTTAGTGAAGGTACGCTGGCGATTTAACAAAGAGTTATTCAGAATGGCTGACCAACAATAAAAGAAAGATGAACAAAGTGCATAGTTAGTTCCATTACAAACTCCATTGCCTTTACATCGTGTACAGGGAAAATAGTGGAAAAACTGCAGAAGTATTGTTTTCTCATTGATCATATTTTTTGATGATCAAAATTGTGAGAAATATTATGACTGTTTTGAGTTGAGTTAGTTTTGGCCGGATTTAATTTGAGTTGTTCGAACAAGGGGCTAAAATGTTTCAGGTATTATTTATGCATTAGCCTCAATAAAATATGGATTAACTTAAATTATAATGTTTAATGAAGTTGGAAAGACATGCACTATATTGACAGTAAGTTTTAGCCAATGTTTACAACCGATATGAAATTGGTGTTCATCGTTGTGTGTTTATCAATTGATTTCTACATCTTTGGGTAATTGAAATTATATTTTGTTGATATAACATTAAATCTAACATGTCAAAGAGCAAAAATGGTAATGTTATTGTTATAAATGTATTTATTTATCATATGAATGATTGGTCTAAATATGGATTATTGCTTTTACCAAAGGTGAGCTGAGGCCATATTCAGTGTTTGGTAAGATCTTTTCGTTACTTGATTTTTAAAGTTAAAAAAACTGAAACCGAAATTTGATAATGTACTACTAAATTGTGCATTTCATAATTTAAAAACAATAATCACAAAGGTATAAATGTATCATTTTAGGATATAAACGATTGGCCTAAAAATTGTTATCACTATTCAAAGGTAAGGTGGGTAGATTTCAGTATTCAATGTAGCATTTTTGGTATTTAATTACTAACATTTTGAAAGTCAAAATTATATTCTATTATTGAAAGGTTAAATTATGCATGTTATAGTATAAAATGGGCAACTTTCTTGATATAAATGCATTAATATGATATATAATGGTTGTTTGAAAATTATTAATCATCATAGACAGATTTTAGTGTTCCAAAATTCTACTAAATGATAGATTTTAGATTGTTCATTTGACACCTTATAAATTGCACCATTTTCTTATTTTCTTTTCCATTTTTTGCCCGTTGTATATTTATTTCCTTTTTTGTTTCTTTTGTTTTTCTGCCAATATTATTGTATAAAGGAGAAGCCTTGCTACTAAAATTTTGCACCCGACCGCCTCTTCTCGCCATCGCCATTTTCCTTTCCTTCTTCCTCGTCTTTGTAATTAAAATTACGTCTTGTCAATGAAAGATTAAACTATACATATTATAATATAATGATTGGCCGAAAATCGTTTGACACCTTAGCTAGAGGTGAAATGATAGATCTCAGTGTGTTTTGTAATATTGTGTAATCCAATTTTTGATGGGCTTTTGATGTTAAATGCGCCCACACCCGCCCCATGCTCACTTCAAGAACGACAACACAAGATGTTGCCTGTTCTTGAGCTTTCCACACTGGCTTTGACCAAACGTAACTTAAGTTTTCAAAAGAACAAGATGAAAACACGCACTATTAGTATTTGCAATAAAACTGACATACTTAATAAATGCTACCAATTGCAAAATAATCACAAATTGTATGGGAAAGTTGGCATATTCTGTTAATGAAATATTAAACTATACATCTTATGAAATTGAAATTGTAACTTTATTGACAAGTATTAATATAATATAAGCAAAGCTTAGCATTGGAAATGTTAAAAAATTGATTTGGACCATGTTCTCGAAAATTTAGTTTTAGTATTCATTGTTGCTATTCTTCATCTCTAATGTTTGTTTGATTTGACCTTGTTTCTTGGACAACGATTGGAATGGGTGAAGAAAGAAATTGGGTTATATCATCCATCTTTCCTTTAGTCATTTGAATATTAAGCCTTATGTTCATTCCGAAATTTTTAGGGTCAATTTATTCTAGACTTAAGATTAATTTGGACATTCTATGTAATAATGAATTGTTCCGTTTGCCATATGGCAGAAAAAAGAAGTCACACACCTTATTCGATGTGGTTTGTGACCTATACCATGTTCGAGACGTCTTATGATTAAATATTTCTTAACCATTGGGATGATGTTTTTACCTCCCGAACAAAAAAATCGGATACAAAATTGGATAAAAAAATCAAAGTGATTAATTTTAAACTCGAGATTTTTACAAGAGCCTTGTTGAAACACCACAAAGAAAATGGTGTTGTTGACGCAAATAAAATAAAAGGAGCCATTAGATTTCAATCGTTTTGATGTTTTAAAGGGGAGGTGATTGTTTTTGATTATCAACGAATTTCCTTTACTTGATAAGACTCCATATTTTTATTTGGAGTCAAACCCATAAAAACCTCCGATTCGGTTGTTTGTGTTTTGCTTCCACCATCGCTAATGGCCGTACCAAATTCGATCCTAGAAGTAGAAAATTTTTTCTCGGCTATCCATTTGGTGTAAAAGGATACAAATTAATGGACTTGAATAGCCAAATTTTTTTAAAAGATAAGATTTTAGATCCAATTTAATTATTCAATGGGGAGCAACTTTGAATCTTACATGACACCCATTTCTTTCATTTACTCACCTTGAACACAATACACCGTCCCCATGCTTGCAGAACTACTAGGGTTAGAAAGGCTCCCGAATATTTGAAAGATTTCCATTGCCATCAAGTGTCCCAAACCTTTTTAATCAATTGCATGCCTCTCACAAACCGCCTTTCACAAACTATCTCCTAATTATTTTCATGATTGCATCTCAAAGTGAACCACAAACGTAACAAGCCATTCGTATGACAAATGGCACCATCGAAAGTGAATTAAATCAAAACAAAACATGGATCATGACTAATCTTCCTCCCGGAAAGAAAACTTTGTGGTAAATTGAAATTCTGTGATATATGTAGATTGGTTGCCAAAGGATATAGTATAGATTATCATGAAATATTCTCTCCCCGTTGTCAAACTACTAATTGGCATTTATCATCTGCCTAAAAAAAAAGCCTCGATCAAGTCTATTATTTTTAGAGTGATGCTTATATTTACTAAAGTTTTGTAAATTAATAGTAGTTTGGATGCCATTGAAACTATTTCGAGGATAGATCCTTCAAAATCAAAGATCTATATTTCCTTGGCATCGAGGTTGTATTGATATTCTGAACCCTTGGTTCAAAGCCGCTCACTTTAGGACTAAAATGAAATTAAGCAAAGGATATCTTGTCCGAGCCTGTTTAGTCATATGGGCAAGGTATCCACTAACTTAGACCATAAGAATATTGAGTTCACTTATCTCCGAAATGCATACAATTTTCTCACGCTCTTGGTTTAACTTGAAAGGATACATTTCAGATTTTCCATTAAGCATTTTTGAATATTTGATATTGAACCACGTGACCACCCATAATCAACTAAATTTCAAGATCCCGATACATCGTGATCATTAACATATATGCTCCGAGTAAGAAAATATCTCATAATATTTTCTAATATTTTGTATTTTATTTTTGTCCATATTTCTTGTTTCCTTTTCCATTTTTTGCCTGTGTAATTTATTTCCTTTTTTTTGAATATTGATACCTTATGAAAATGTTAACCCATCATTGCATCCCGACCGTGAAGGGATAGATTTCACATATCCTTAGTCAATTATCAGTATTTCAGAAATCAAAATCATATTCTGTCAATAAAATATTAAACTATACATGTTGTAGAATTGAAATTGTAACTTTATCGACAAGTATTAATATAATATATAAACAATTAGCTAGAAAATAATTTAGTAAAATTGGTTTCTATTGGGGGTATTGTTCATCACCTTCTTTAGTTTTCTATTACTATTCACCGAATTTTTAGGGAATTTACGTGATTGTTTGGACCTTGTAATAGAAAGAAAAGAAGGATCTTGTATTAGTTGGAATGATTAGGATAAAATCGGTAATTTGTGAGCCTTGTTCGGTAAAAATAAAAGAGGATGTTTTTGATGTCATTAAAAATAAGATCAGTACATCAGAGATTTGGTAAAGATCGGGTAAAATTTTAAAAGTTGGTTAGATATTTAATTATTCATGATTTTTTCTTATTTACTCGGTATTTGTTTTTGACGTAATTTAATTTGCATATATGATTTTCTTAATTATTTATAATTAAGATAGATAAGCTTATATGAAGATATCATGATATCAAAAAATATAAAACTTGTGGTACCGTAATATATTATATAGTTATTCGATACTAATTTTTATATCATAAGGAAATCGACGTCTATATTTTTAGAGTGATGCTTATAGTTTTGTAAATAATATTAATATACATTGAGATATCAATGAATATTGTGTCGAGGGGTACCATATTTGAGATGTAGTTTGATATAGGATATTTTGTAGCCTGTTTGGGCAAGGATCTTACTTAGACCATAAGAATATGAGTGTGATACATTTTGGGTTTAACTTGAAAGGATAATGAGAATATTAATTATATAATTAAATTTGATACTTGAATATTATAAGTGGTAAGATATTATAAAATTATAAAATTTATTACTTGTCAAATTTATGAATATTGATACCTTATGAATGTTAACCCATAATTGGTGAAGGGCACATAGTCGATTCACAACGATTGAATAAGATCTAAAGAGACGATATTTTATATTGTTGAGACTTTTATTAAGATAGATCTAATAAAATTTAAATTATATTGAGATATAGTTACAGTGGAATTTCTATTATATCTAGGATATTTGAGTTCAGTGAAACACATCGATTTGGTACTCTTGGTATATGCTTTGAATCGTAGTTAAGAGTTGTTAAGAGTTGTAAAATCTTGGATAGAATTTATTGTTAGGTTTTATTTTATTAGTACTTTCGTATATCTTGATATTATTTATTTAAAATAATTATTAATTATTATATATTATTAATTACTATCATTTATTAGTCACTTGACTCACCTTTATGTTTTCATATCTCTAAATCAGTGTTCAGCAAATAAAGCTAGCTAGTAATCAGTTTAACTAGGTTGCTTGTATTAAGAGGATCTCAGAGTTTAGATATATTCTGTTGGAGTTTGTGATTATTCACTTATGTTTGCTAATTTTTAAGAGATTATTCTTGGGAGTTGTATCTCCATTATTGATGGTAATATATGATAGATTTGATTATTTTATTATTTTTGTGAGGGGTATTTATGATTATTATTTATATTTTATTTATGAGGCTATTTATTTTGATGATTTATATGATTTTTGAAAGTCAGTATAATAATTTGAGTCTATGGTCAAACTGGGCTTAGATGGCCACAATTTCCCCCACTATTGGCTTTGATTTCTCATTTATTGACGCTAGATGCACTCTACACAGACATCATTGATGGATTACCATTGTTTCATTGATTATGGCTACTTCCTTTAATTGCATGGATAACAAGTTTTTCACTACATTTTAGGTAGAAGTGAAATCTTGTATCCATTCTTTAAGTAACTCCATTAGAGCCCACGATTACATATTATCTATAAAACTAAAGGGATGATCTTTATCGGACATGTTATAAATATTTAACATGTATTTGAGAAAGCTTTACCATAGTTTTTGATTGTCCTCGTCTACTAAATTTGTTTTAACATTTTTTATACTGAAAATTTATATTTTTATGGTAAAACTATACTAGCAACTTTCTTTTGAGACCTTCCAACAAGTCGACACTTAATTTCTCATAGGCAATTTCCTCATATTTGATGTGCCACCACAGTTTAGTATCCTTGGTTATGTATATTGTTACAATGAAAATCTTTACCTCATTTGAATCCATCTTTGTAGTCCTAAAACACTGTTTTAGATTATGAAATTGTCAACCTCCTTTGAATATCATATGCTACCATATAAGCGAGGTTTGGAGGCTTGACTCTTCCATTACCAAAGATATTGTCATTAGTTATAACAGTATCTACTAGAAGGCTCACCTTACCAGTAAGCTTGACTTTTTTCTTTTGTAATGCTCTTATTGGCTTATGGACATACTTGATTAGGTGTTTAACTACCTCCTTCAAGGGACTTCAGCTGGCCAACAAAGATAGCTCATCTTTCTATATTGTTGAGAGATTCATCTTGGGCTTTAAATTAAATCATTCTTCTCTCAAAAGTTTTATGATGGGTCACTACAATTGAATGAGTCATAGGAGTTGTCTGAGGAGCAAGATGAACCGCAAGAGTCACATGAGTAGCAAGCTGTAGTATGGTTTGAGCCATTGCTATCCAATTATATGAGTTTTTTCCAAAACAATGGTATTTTTTACCACTTTTTGTGAGTGAGGTTTTGATACAAATTATCATGATTCAATTTGTTCCCGTTGGGAGTTACATGTCTGTAATATTTAAATTTAAATTTTATCATAATTATGATTAATTAAATTAATATAAAGTGAAAATTAGATCGGATCACATTGAGTTGATAGATGTCCGACTAGTACCCGACATGCACCCATGCATGGGATGGGCAGAGCGGTCCGCTTGATGGATACCTGATCGAAACTTGAGTGTACTTCCCAATGTATTCGCGCTCGATGCACACCCGAGGGAATATTCAAGCGTGCTTTCCAGTGGGATTAGTGCTCAACATGTGCTTGAACGGCGCTTGTGGGCTACTCAGTTTGTCTATGGCACCTAACGCACATTTAAGCACTACTCTATTATAAATAGTAGGCTTGGTTGGTTTTTAATCATTTTTACAGAGTTTTGAGAGAAAAAAGAGAAGGAGAAGAGGAGAAGAGAGAAAGGAAGCTAAAAAAGATTAATTCAAGCAAGATTTTTGGCAAATTAGAGTTAAGACAAGTGCATTTCAAACTTTTTTTTCTTTGTTACTTTTTTTTCTCACGTCTTTAAATATTTTTTATTTTAAATACTCATATATGACATGATTTCTTAGTTAGGATGTTTATATTTAATATGTTTGCAAAAGTTTTTCTCATTCTTTTATAAAAATATATGAAATTCATATCTAAATCAATGTATATCAAAGTCTTCAGCTGATTTTGTAATTATCTCTCATGCATGTTTTGAATTTATGATATAATATTTTTCTATATTTGATTTTCATATATAAAAATTTCTGCATGTTGAATTTATAGAAAATACACTTTACATATTTTAAAATTTATTAAAATTGCCTACATGTTTGCTAATGAAGATGAATTAACTTAATATTGTTGATTTCTTTTATATTATTTTACTAAGAATAGTTCTACATATTTAAGAGACTTATAATTCAGCATTTCATGTTAAGAATTTATAGAATTTTAAAGAAAAATTTTATAATATGTTAAGAATTAAAAATAATTTTTTTAGAATGAGAAAATAAATGAATTATGAAATAATGTGTAAAGTTTTTATATGTTTAAATATTGACCATTATAATAAATTTAACAGGGTGATATATTATAATATACTTTAATATATTATAATGGTGATCGAGATTTAAACCTATTATCCGCAAGTGAAAATAGCGTTCGACCCTGTATATAGAGGTTTATGTATAACGATCTACTTACGGATTTTAAATAATAAAATATAACCTTTAATTATGTAAAATAAATATAACTCAAATTTTAATTATCCTTTTATTTAGTCAGTAAAGGCCCTATTGGCTCTTTGTCTTTAAAAACATTTTACATTTAAGCACAAATTATATGACATGAATTTGAATAAGAACATGAAAGAAAAATTTGAAAAGCTATGTATAATTATCATAAAAATCCATATCATTACATCTGAAATTATTCATTGTCCATCCCACTATGTTTTAATACAAGTTATATGTTAAATCATACAAATTATATATATTACTAAACTTTTGACTTACTTCTATTTTCTATTTTCACTAAACCCTTCAGATGAGAAATTCGAATACTTACAAGATAAACAAAATTAAAGCAAGAATTATTGAAGAAATTAGATTTAGAAATTTCCAAATGGTTGTATTTTAATCTTCGGATAATAGTTAAAATATAGTTTATATTAATCAGACAATAATTTTGTATAAGAAATGATATGAGATCATAGATGCAGCTTATGATATTTATGGTTTGCAATGTCATGGATATCGATTCATCTGATAGTTGATCAGCGGATGTTTTTATTTAGTTGAACTGATTATTTTAGTTTTATATTGTGTTAGATATAATTCCTTACGTAAAATCCGATATTACGGTTTGATTGATATTGAAGCCACATATTAACATGACAGTTTTGGTCCTGTGTTCAACTCATATTATTTTATTTTGATTGGTTATATCAAGTAAGATTCATATTCACGGTTAATTGGGTTGTTAATTGGATAATTATTAATGACGGGAATGAAACGTGGGGCATGACAATGCCAGTTAAGTTGAACCCCGAGCACACTTAAGTGTCAGGGTCAATTCCAAGATGCAATTATAGAAAAAAACTACTGATGAATATGTCAACTATAGATAAGTTTTTAATTAAAAATATAAAAAAATACAAATAAATAATTAATAGTAAAAGATAATAATTAAATATAAAACAAGATTACTAGAATTCATACCGTTGTATAGAGAATTTTGAAACTTTTAAAATTTGATATTAATATATATTGAAAGTTACAAACTTTTACAATCAACTATCTAATTTTTTTTAATGTTAAAATTTAAATTAAATTTACTTAAATTTTTAAAAATATATATATAAAAAAATCATATAAAAATTTGCATTTCTCAATTTAGATTCTAACACTAAGTATATTGAATTTTTTTTAGCTTTCATTTGATAGTTCAGTGATCTCACTCTCTTAGAAATATATATATATATGATTAAAAAAATTACTATATAGGTGCAAATTCAAATCTATTACGTGTTACAAGTTATCTATTCAATAGGAAATTGCAACTTAAACTCCATATATAATAACTCTATAATTTATATAATAATTTTATTAGACATTTCATTTCTTTATAATTTCTCCACAGTCCTCTCCCTGCTTGTGGGACCAATTAGAACTATTGATATCGGTTATATTCACATACTAAGGATAAATCCTAAAATGAGCAAAATTTTTCAAAAAACTATGATTTTTTTAAAAAAATTATTATATATCAAAGTATTAAAATACCAACATATATATATATAACACGGAACTTTTATGACCCTATCACATTAAAATCTGTTATTTTTTCAATGGTTAAATATATCAATACAATATATAAGGTTAGGAACAGAATAGGATATCAAAATATTATTTTAATATTGATCACTTATCACCTTTACAACCATCTTAACTATTAAAAAGATAAAAAAAAAAAAAAGTAATCTCTAAGAAGGGTCACCTGCCAGGAGATTTTAAGGGCATAGAGTTAATCTGATTTTTTTTCCAATTTAGTGTTCAAATTTATTTTAAAAAACACATGAACCGTTCAATCAAATTCAATGGCAGTAGGATATGAGGGATACTAAAAAAAGGGATTATGTCCTTTTAACAACTGACTGGCTCTACAAATGATGTTATAATTGCAAGTGATGTATAATTTTTTGAGAAGGATACGATGAAGGGAGTCAGATGCCCGGGATGTTGGCTTGGCTTCGCGACCACTTATGGTAAACTCTAAGAGCCTTCATTGCCGGCGGCTTATGTAGTAGATGAGCTTACTGTAAAAAGCTTGCTAAGTGTTACTTCCTCCCCCTTAACCTTATTTATTAAGTGGAAAATCTCCGCTTAGCTGTCGGCATTCTATAATTGGCTTGTCAAAATCAGCCTACAACCTGAATGTCCAACCGCGATAAACTCTAAATGCGTGGGCAAAGCTGATGTTACAAAGTCAAAACTAAGGAGTAATAATGATATAATCCACTCAATTCAATTTATAAGAATGTGATAGGCAAGTCAGAAAGCATGCTCAGACTCTCACAGGTAACAAAATATGGAGAAGTTTAGGTAGAATTCCAGAGGAGTTACCATTGTACTAATAACATAATATCAAAGCAGTTTTAATATTCTTTGTTACCAAAGTTCTTGCACCACAGTTGCGATGGGATCGGACGGACAGGATGATGAGGCCGTTGCTGCAAGAAAATATTCATATTAGCATTTTCATACTTACCCAGTGTTGTTATGGAACTGATAGTGGGAAAACACCCATATCCACCAACGGACAGTTAAGATTAGAGATAAGATGACTAAAAGGTAATAATTACATTAACTAATTTAAATGATTATCTAATCTCTACCATTAGTGTAACTTTTAATGCTGACCGTTGAGGGGCTATAGGAGCATCGTCCTTAAGAGCCCCCACCCCCCAAAAAAGGCAATTTCATTAAGTGTAGGAAGTAAGAATGGCAACATAAGTACAAACAGCTTAATAATAAAACAGCATGAAACAGTTCTAATGATAGATCCCCTAATAATAGTCAAATGACAATACTGTTACCAAGAGACATCGATTTACTTGTGACGGAATTTCAAGGGATGAAATAAGAATTTAATAGAGCCATCAGTAAATCAGCTAAAAGAAAGTTCTGGAGTAACTGATGTTTTATTTGACTTGTCAAGAGAACTATTTTAAGCAGGCACCTTATTCTGAATTTCTTAATAGTTGAAAAATAAAAAAAAAGGTGACTGGGTGGACAACAACGCTTCGTGCATTGCAAACTCTGGATAAGGATTAGATATACACAACTCACTTTTTCTATGTGGAGGGGCTATTTTCGTGGCTTGAATTAATGAGCTTCATATTAGGACAAAGCAACCTTACTGTTGTACTAAAGTTCATTCTCAAGAAATTAGGAAATGGCAACAGCTAATCCAGCAAAACCCAGATAGTTTTGCTCCTCATGGGAGGTTCCTCCAGCGTCTAAGATCACGGGGTTAGATAACATGGGTGATATTAAAGATCAAAATATCTAACATGGGGTTAGATATTATAGATAAAAATATCAGCTAATCAGATAGCAATATTTCTAATATTGCAATAATATCATGATACATCATCGTATGAAACGGTACATCGGCTGATATACCTGATATTTTCTTGATAATTTATAATTTTCAAAAATATTTTCCCTTGCAATATGTCTAATATCAATATGAAGCATCTGATATATT
Organism: Nepenthes gracilis; assembly: GCA_033239525.1. Classification (NCBI taxonomy): domain Eukaryota; kingdom Viridiplantae; phylum Streptophyta; class Magnoliopsida; order Caryophyllales; family Nepenthaceae; genus Nepenthes; species Nepenthes gracilis. The sequence goes on along the minus strand of BSYO01000023.1, from coordinate 12,327,139 downwards.
TAATATCATATGACTATAACCGACACCAATATAAATAGTTTCATCCACTTATTAGACGTGGTGAAGAGGAAATCAGCTCTCTTAAGAAGATCAAAGGTACTGGTATGAACGACTCAGCTAAGCTCAATCGGAATGGTAGATAGTGCAAATGTTCAATATCCCTCCGAGGCTGGAAAAGTGGAAGCTTGAGCAAGTTGGATGGATCTTAGAACAAGATGAGGAAGGATGGTGCTTGATCTCTTTCACATGGACAATTTTTGGATTCCCTGAGCAGTTCCCTCCATTGCCACACAGCAAGCGTTCTGCGCCTCAGAACTCCAGTCAGTCTGAAATTATTGTTGCCTAAATTAGCTGAATTCACCCAATGAAGTAGAGAAGGAAATGATGCTAATGGTCACGGTGTAATTTTTATGCAGCGGAAATTCATCATCTACCACCAAGAATCCTAAGTCAAGGCCAGTCATTATCAACTAAAGGATCCAAGAGTCACGTTTCTGAAATTAGCCACACAAGTTTTACAAGTCAAACCCATTGCAATGAATCCCACATAATCCACATTTACTTCAAGGCTCCTATACTTCTTAATCAAGCAACTAGAAGCATATCGATTGCTTCTCGATATCCCGCTCACCATTGAGCTAGCACTCACCTTGTCAATAAATTCTCTTGCCTTGATTAATGGTTGTATAAATTGGGTCATTATCTAGCACCTTGATAGTTGGAACACCCTTGCTCTAAACCGCCATCGATGACTCACTAGCCCAGTAGTGTACACCGCTCATGTCCATACACACTACCCTTACAACTTGGGCTCACTACCCTTATAACTTGGGCTCTCTAGCCTTTTGTATAGTGCTCCTGATACTTCATAAGGGCAACTTGCACTCAAACAGACAACTTTGACAACTCTACAAGTAATATATCTGACAACTTTGATCTCAAACAGACATAGCATGGTGTTGCACTGTTATGTGCTTACTGTGTCTCAAAAACTTCCAAATAACCTGGGGCACCCTGCATGCCTCTTGTCCTCGAAGGCTAGTCTCTCTTATATGACATATAGTAGCCCATTCCAAGCCCATTCCAAACATATATCAAGGGTCAAACTTCAAGCCCAACCACTATCCGCACTACCAAGCCATAGCCATCATTACATAGTGTCCACTTGGGCCCCAACTCGTGAATAACGTAGTTGTCCTTGTGATGTCCCATCACAAAATATCTTGCTTCAGTAATATCTAGTGATCAATGCACTATGCCAATCCTGGAGAGGAAGGTTTAACACAATGTTCTCCTATGGAGAATTCTCACCATTTATGGGGTTCCACAAGTAGATGTTGAAACACAACAAGTAGACTAGCCCCACCCTTCTTAGTGCTCGGGAAAATATGCCACTGACAAGGGCAAACTCATATGCCCATAGTCAGTGTAGACATCGTCAATGTCATCCTCCCCATTACAGGTGTGCCAAAGCCACATCCACCAAGTCAAAAACAGACATCCGAGTGCTTATCTAGAGACACCTGCCATACACTACTCACTCAGCATCACTCCTTGTTAGCATCTTGACTCACGAACCATGACACTATGCAAGACATTTGATTGAAGCCTTGGGCTTTTTTTCATTAAAGAAAAAAAAGAAGCATTGCTCAGCAGCAGCAACTTGAATAACAGTATGCAATTCAGCTAAATCAAGAGGAGATTGATGAAGGGAAGATTTAGCTGAATTCTCCTGTCTGTTATACGTTGTGTGAAACACATATATATATATGTAGTTCCAGTTGGATAAGATAGGTTCTTCTCTAAAACAATCCCGAGTAAAAAAGGGTGAGTTGGCCTATGCCATATTTAGATTATGAAGCAAAAGATCAAGAACAGATTTCTTATAAGAAATATTATGCCACTCAAGTATCATCAACCAACAAGAACCCAAGGGGCAATCTTCAAGTTGTGCCTTGCCCTTTCTCAAGGATGGCATAGGCTGATAGTCATTCCATACCTCCTCAAATTAGGAGCTAGCTTTCAATCTCTAAGAGCCAATTCGATGCCAACCTCTGATATGTATATATAAAAATGTGTGTGTGTGTAATACGGTTAAAAATAGATAGGGATATTTTGTCAAAGGCCTGAAAGGACACATTAATGGTGATGGATGCTATACAGCTCGATTTGTTATTGAAGAATAGACATAAGCAATGGTGGAAAAAGGTCCATGGTTCATGGACGGACAGGGTGGGTCTGTGTCAATTGTGCTCAGACAATGGTATCCTCATTTTGGATACGATAATGAACTGTTGACTACTGCCTCTGTGTGCTGTGGGGATTAAACTCTACATTCTTAAGCTTCACCTGTGGATAGAATTTTGAGTAATATTGAAATAATCGGGGCAAGCTTATAAGCAAAGATTAAAATAATTGGGCAAGCTTATAGGCTCTTGGTTGGAGTGGAGGTGAATCAGTCTTTACTTGGGAGGGTTGAAGTGATTGGACCAGATAATGAACTTACGACTGTAGACGTCCAGCATGAATGAAAACCCATAAAATGCTCATAGGAAGGAGGTCTGTTAACCTCTACTGAGAAGTAATAAAGGAATGAAAACCCAAAGCAACAGCTGCTGAAAGGAAAGTTAATGATGATGGATTCAGGTCTCAGCTAAGAGATCTCCTGTTTCTTAGGTGGAGCAGATCAAGGATATACTTAACAGATATGATGTGAGCAAACAAAATCAATAGTTTTCCACTTAAACATACCAAATACTACCCACTTAAAAGCAGTGAAGAAAACATATAGTCAAACAGAGATTCGAACAAAAATTAGCTTATGTTGGTTCACATTCCAGACAAATTCCATAGAAAATATATTACATATTATCAAAGGAAGCAATTGAGAAGCATTGACGATAACGAACTAATAACAGAATCCAATAAAATAATAAAAATCAGTACATGGCCACCAGAGAAAGGAGAGGAGAAGACCTCAAGTTCGGCCGACTTCATGGCTATGGGAATGCAGATGAGGAAGACGCCAAACATGGCGATGGCAGTGTTGCGTTTCCAGTGCTTTGGCCGACAGTACGGACCCCCTGACAAGCTCCATACCTTGTTCCTGAAATCACCTCCATCTGCGTGACCGTGGTCGCCTCCCGCCATTTTTCTCTCCCTCTTCTTTCTTTACCCCTCCCAGTCTGTCAAATTCCAATAAATGAAGGCATCAGACAAATGCTAAGAGGAATGAACAATCCTAACCATATATGCCCAAAATTTAGGAACCCTAATTCAATCTGAACAGTGGAAATCCAATTAGACATTTTGTACCGTAAAACAAGTCGAAAAATGGAATCATGAAGTTGAAATCGATGAAATCATTAATCATGAAAGAGCAATAGGTTCAGCATTTGAGGTAGTTCTCTGCGGCCTTACCCGAGATACTGAATGCTCAAGTAGTAAATGCTCTGAAGTAGTATTCCTTCATTCAGATTGATCGTGAATTCACGACCCCATAAATACTAAGAGTTTTCCTTTATTTTATCTTGACCCCTTAATTTTATCTATTTTCATAAAGCCCACATCAATTTATATATCTCCTTTACAAATTTTATAATTTTTATTATATATAAAAAGGGAAGGATTTAAAAAAAATTTAAAAAAAAATATTCAACCTTAAGACAATTCCATATGAATTAATTAAATTCAATTAAGAATTTGGAATGAATAAAACCTGAAAATTTATATTAAATTTTAAATTATTATGCTAGTCTATTTTCAACCCAAATATATATGTATCTTATATTATAAAATAATATATAAATATTAATATAATCACATTGCAAACCTAATATTTTATTTTATTGTCTTTATATGTTATAAATTCTAATTTTTTGATACATATTAAATGAACTATTCAATATTTAGTTAAATTCTGAAAATTTTGATTGGTTTCTATATTTGAAAGCTAGAACAAATATATTATAAAAATTTTAAGAATTTTTTTTTATTAGCCAAGAATATATTACAAAAATTTTCAAAAAGGTTTTTTATCATTCAAGTTATGCTTAGTGTTGCATTCCAGGTTGTCAGTTGTCATACGGATTAGGAAGTCTTCGAATTCCTCGTCATCTGAAGGTGGTCGCAAGTGGGTCCAGTCTCCATCTCTATTAACTTGAAACTTGCACAACACAACTAACTAATAGGAGGTCAGAGACTCGATGGGATTTCTCCTACTGTACTCCGATACTCAAATTAGCAACTTTTCGTAATGAACGAAAAGGGGCGCACGCTTAGAGGTGTGTAGAAATATGTTGCAAATACGTTGGGAGTATGTGGATGCAGGAATGGGAGATTAGTGAGAGGGTAATGGGAGGCCTGGCTCCCAAAATGCATTACGGCGAGTGGCTAACTCTCGTCATCTGAGAAGGCTGAGAAGGTCGATCTGGGAAGATGGTTTTGGAGCTTAACTCGCATGACATAGAATCGATTATCCAGGATCCAATCCTCTTCCCTGTAGGAGAGATATTTTATAGGCCCCCTAGTTGGGGACTTTGGGCGCGAGAATCCTCGTCATAGGGATTCGTCGGCCGCTGATTGCTAACGACGGTCACCGGTGTATCAGTTGTCACCTTGTGGTGGCAGGTAGACCGTCGGGCGTTGCAGATCACGCTTGGTCTACATTTTACGTTGGGATTGGCCGGAGATTTGCGGGTAGCGGCGTAAGCTGCGGTTGGTAGCGTTGACTCTCCCCATTGACTCATTTCCTTTGCAAGGCCCACCGTTGTCCGAAGCCCCACATTAATGGGTCAGGGCGACGCCTATCATCAAGCGAGTACAAGCCGCCACGTAGCATTATGGGACATTGGGTTGGATCCGCCATTTGGACTGTTACTCCACGAGTTCGGCTTCGAACTTCTTTGGGCTTTCGCACTGGACCCAACACTAGCCCCCCATGCCTGGGTTGATCAGTGGTCGTAGCCTGGCATGTCCTTCTAGGTCCAACTTGCGGTCGCTTGGCTTCTCTCGAGATGTGCCAACGTTTGTCGTCTTCCAGCTTCGCGCCTTCCCTAGGCGGTTGTGTAAGCTTTTCTGGCGCTGCAATGATTCGATGCTTGGAATGGAAGGATTTGCACACCTGAGGTTGCGTCGGATTTGAGGGCTTTCCTATTCTATTAAAGACGTCCATGGGATGGCTTGCCCTATTAGTTGCTGGAAGGGCGCCAATTTGCCCATAAATAGGAGGGCTCTTCGACCGGTGTGGCTCATCCCTTGGTTGACTTTGGAGGAGCAATGCGAGGGTTTTGGCTCGCCCCGCCTCTGGTGGGAGTCCGCGAAGGAATTGGATGGACTAGTTGGAGATCCATAGCTTTTGATGAAAATTGTCCTCATGCCCACGCCATGGGCAATTCATCATGTTAATGAGGGTGACTCGGCTACTCTGCTGTCGTCACGTGCCTCCCCCTAGGCTACGGTGATCTGTGGTGTGTGGGAGGATCCTTGCGGAACTATCACGGGGCGTTTTGCCTCCCGTGTAGTGCATCGTTCTTGGTTTTCACTTCATTTGGATCACCGTATGTGCCTTTTGGAGGGAAGGTGAAGGACGGAGTCTCCGTTAGGGGAGTGTAGGCCCTTAGAGTCATTGTCGAAGGCTCTTGCCGCAGGTGTTGGTTTTGCTTCTACGGTTAACATCGGGTTTGTCTACGGCGGTTGACCAACACCTGACTGCTTCAGTGTTTGGGCTTGTTGGGTTACCGGCGGCGGAGCCGTGGTGATCTCATGTGGATCGCATTCCCCAGCATACTCCAAGCATCTGGGGCAGTTATCTAGGGGCCTGGGCCCTGTGCCATATTTTCTTTTTCTTTCTCATACTTTTGCTGCTCTAAATTTTATACTTTGTAAAGAAAGCCTTGATTAATAAAAGAAGTGGACCTTTGCTTTCATTCTTCTTGCTGTCATACTGATCTTCCTCCTTTTTTATGGTTTGGTTCATTCCGGTTTGTCCCCGGTCTGCTCTGCCCGTGTCACCCCTCGAGCCCTAAAGGAGGCCGTCGAAGGGGGGACGCGGTGCGAAGAGGTTGTTGATGCGTGACATCCCGGGAAGCTGAATGTTGCTGGTAGGCGTTGCATCTGCTTGATGTCATAGCTCATTAATCGTGGGGAAGATCGTAGTGCGGCGCGCCATAATGATTTGCTTTGGAAAGGTGTGTTGCCTCAGGGATCTGTCACATGGAGGGAGCCCGTTGGCTTTCTACTGGCACGCTTTGTTCTTCAAACGCTGCCGTTTCAATGGAGAACTCCGCTTATTTAAACGCACGAGTTCCCTCCCGGTCATGCGTGTTCTGTTCCCCTTTTAACGGCGTAAAGTTTCGTATTGCCCTTGAGCCTTTCCCTCCTTTTCCTCCTACGTTGCGGCTTTAATGGAATGGTCATCCTTGTCATCCGAGTTAGAATCATCTTCCGAAGAATCCGAGATTGAGACCCATGCCTCTGGGATCCCTGGTGCGGTTGTGGCTGGTGTAGCGGCGGCGGAGGGATGTCGTTCAGAGGCCACTATTGTGGGTCCTATGTGATTTTTGAGAGCGCCTCTAGGTTTTGAGAGGGAGGAGATGTCCGACTCCTCGTGGGGTCGTAGGTCCAGGAGGGTGGATCCTCTACTTCATCAAGTTGCCTGGGCCATCGAAGGTGTTGAAGTCAAGGTGCATGTTGCAGTCGGAGAGATAGAGCAGTTGAGGGCTCGCGCCGCATACTTTGAGGAAGTTTTTGATGAATCAGAAGCGAGGGCGTCTGGGCTTGCTGGTGCTAACATATAGGCCCGGGCCCACATGTTGGCTCTCCAGGAGGAGCTTGAGCGACTGCTGTTACAGTTTGGAGAGGAGCTTGCGCGGATGGGGATTGAGTTGAGGTCGAGCTTTCTGCCGGAGGAGGTTAGTCCTGCACTGGAAAGGAACTTTCATGATGGTAGCCGTCTCAACCGGAGACTAGTCTCGCTGGAGGATCCGAACTTCCGCATCGGCATCCTGGACTCTCGAAACTCTAGTGCCCTGACATGCACGGACGTATTAGAGTATCCAGCTCTAGATCCTTCTGAGCTCGGAGGGGGCTGTTATCTGTACTTTGCGGCCGTAGGCTGCTGTAAAAAAGAGTTATTAATGATCAATATAATGAAACTTAATACTTAACAGTGCTATTTATTTTCTGTCGCTTGTTATATTCGAACGATCCATCTTCTCTCTCGCGTGCCTGTCTTGGAAGTCCCGCTGCCGTAATCCCTGGCGATCAGAATTCCCGCATTAAGTGCAAGTGTGGTAGCGGAGATTTCGACAGGTGACTGAGGCGATGTTAATCTTCAATTTGTCAAGAGGTCATAATTGGCCGTTGCTTGGGACCCGTGACGCTCCTGCTCAGTCAGCACGTGGCCTGGCCATTCAGTGAAGGCGTCGTTTGGGTTTTCCCGCGTGCTGGCATCCCGTTGTCTATTTAAACCGTGTTTTAGCGAAATCCCTTCTTTGACGTTTCCTTGTGCTGAAAATTTTTAACTCATTCCACGGAGAGAGAGAGATGGAAAAGAATAGAGGGTCTCCTTCCTCTTCACAAGCCTCTAAGGCGAGTCGCCATAGGGTCGACAACACGGGTTCCGCTCTAACGATGAGTGCCATTGCTGGCTTGATGGTAGACTATGGCATTCCTCAAGACATGTTGCATCACGCTCTATGCCTGGACGGTAGGGCCAACACCACTACAAAAGGCTTCTTCATCGTATATGAGCATCATCTGAAAGGGGGGCTCCACTACCCCATGCCATGCGAGCTGAATGCCCTTGTCGAGGCTTTAGGCGTTCCGATGGCGAGACTTCATCCTAACGCTCTTCGCTACCTGGTTTCATTGTGTATCTTTGCCCGCCTACATTCTGGATCTTTTAATGCGACTGCGGTGAAGGTAATCTTTCGTTTCTTCGAGACAGATAGCTAGATCTCAATGTCTCCAAGAACCGGTTTTCAGTTTCGGGGGACCAACCCCGACTCGGTGAAGAACTGGAAGAGCCGCTTCTTCTTCCTGCAGGAGCCGTCCGACTCAAAGCTTTCTCGAGAGTGGGGCTCAATCCCTTCGTTCTTTTGCAAGGACGTGTTTGATGAGGAGATCAAGGAAACGGCGATACTGGTTGCTGCCATCAACTCCCAGATAAAGCGTTCTCCATTCATGGCTATTATCTGACATCCGTTACCCTTGTTGCCGCTAAGTGGGGCCCTGCATCTAGCTGGGCCAAGGCTGGTTCTCTGAAGAAGAATCCCGAGAATGTTGTGATCCCTAAGCCGTCAGGAGAGGACGCTGAGGAGAGTTGCTCACTATTGGAGTCATCTTTAGATGAGGATGAAGTTAAGGCTTCACTGAAGAGGTTGAGGGAGGTCGGAGGTACCTCCGCCTAGAGATCACAAAGGTTGGCCACAGAGTCTGCTGCACGAGCCCGGAGCCTATCTCCGGAGGTGACGTCGAGCATCGGACAAAGGGAGGGTGCTACTGAACCCATATTGATTCCCGTTGTGGCATTGGCTGAGTACGACGTTCCTACAGTGGAGTTTCATTCTGGTGAATAGTCTTCTGTGGGTTCCTTTGCTGATCTGGAGCTGCCGGAGATGATCGCCAAGGGTGCACAGGCTGTAGAGGGTAGTGTGTTAGTTCCTGAGGAGGTGGAGGGAGCGAAAGTGCCGGGGCCAACACAAACTCTGGAGGGATCTTCAGAGCTTGCTGGAGCTTCTGTCGGGCCGTTTCTAGAGCCGGGCATCCAGGAGGATGCTCCCGTGGGGTTGGAGGTCGAAGCCATGCGGGAGGCCAGCCTGTCAAGTGCTGAGTTAACTTTGGAGACTATTGCGGGAGGGACGGCTCAGGGGCCGGAGCCCCTAAGCGTTCCCTCGCCTCCCGTAGCTCCAGACCATCCAAGTCCCGTAGGGGTCGCAGTTGAACACGGGGAGCCCCCAGGCTTATTTGCGCCAGGAGACTTAGCCTGTCGTCCGGACGTAACTTCTGCTCAGGTATAATCGTCTTGAGTTGAACATTCATTTGCAGTCTGGAGTTCTGAGAATTTTTGACCTTCTCCTTTCCCATGCAGTTTTCTGGGGAGGTTAACTCTCTTGACGAGTTGGCTGCTCAACTGCATTGGAACCTTTACCGTGGGTAGGAGATTGCCCAGCATATGAGAGTCAAGGTCGCTTTCCTTCAAGAGGAGAATGAACTGCTGCAAGGAGAGAACAGGTAGATGCATGAGGAAATCAGGCGCTTGAAGGAGGATAATGGCCAATGGGCACAGGAAGCGGTAGGTCTACGGCAGAAGGTCAAGCAGTTGAAGGAGATGGTCACTGCCCTTGAAGATGACAATTCCCATCTATCCAGGGATCTGAGGGCACGACTCACTCCATCAGAGGCAAACCTTGTCCTGGAGACCAGGTTCTGGGATGGCATTCGCCAGTGCCGTAGAATTGCCTCGCTTGTGCTTTTCGACGTTTCGAAGGGTGTCTTCCACCTAGGCAATTCTGGGATCTGTGACAGGTCCCGCTTGAGGAATTTCCTCGAGGAGGCTGGTCTGTCAAATTCTCGGGAGTAGCTTTACTTGTATATATCATTTCCTTCCCTTTCTGCTACTCGTCAGTGCTTTGTATATGTGAATGAGAAGTTGCACCTTTTTTGCATTCAATGCCTTCAAGTGTGATTTTAGAGATAATATCTCGTATTTAACGGCTAAACTTGTAAAGCTATTGTCGCCAATAACCTAATCCAGCGCCTTCTTGCGCTGTACTTGTCCTTTGTCAAAGGATGTCGTCGCATTTTGCGCGTTTAATAGGAAACTCGATCTAGTAAAGTGGATGTCGTCGCAAGTCCCATGGAGCCACGCTAAGGGCCGGCCGAGATTTTAGATCATAGTAGCTGGACTTCGAGTCTAGGCCTTTTTGCATGCGGTACCTGCATTAGGTGCTCGGCCCCCACTCAGGGCGTCGTCGCTATCATGTGTATGGTCCTAACTCACGACCATTGTAGACTGAGGGTGCTCTCTTCTTCGAGAGAAGGTTGCCGCACACCTGCGATTTTTGCCCCCTAAGGTTTTGGTGGCCGTAAGTTGGGGATTTCAAAAGCCCCCAAGCATGGTGTTTTGACCACCTGGGTCATTGGTTCGAGACCATGGTTCTTTGGGCCGCATGGGCCCTACGGCGTGGAGCCGTGATTTCGTGGTGACGCTTTCAGATCGTTTGACGCAAAGCCGAGTTAGCGGGTTGCTTAGGGCCCTTTCGACATGGAGTCAAAGTCCGGATGTGGTCGCTTTTGGGCCATTCGATGCATGGTCGAGGCTCAGACAAGACCGCTAGTGGGCCACTTGGAGCGAGACCAAGGTTTCGGGGCCACTCTGAGCCACTCAACACGGGGTCGAGGTTTTGAGGTGGCTACTTTGAGCTGGCAGCACGAGCCAAGGCATAAATTGCCGCTTAGGGCCGTTCGACGCGGAGTTGAGATTTTGAGGTGGTTGCTTTCGTGCCGCTTAGCATGGTGCCAAGGCCTCGTTTTAAGGACGGACAATAGTCCTCCCGATTTAGGGGCAGTCTAGGTCGTTCTATTTTTTGTAATACCATGCATGCAAATACTCACATGAATGAAAATACAAGCTAATAGGAATGGCCAATTTTATTAAATGAAAATACAAAGCATATATAACATTTCTCATGGTGTGCGTGTATGCCTTACCAGGGCCAATGCTGCGTTATTGGTAGTATTTTCTCAGGTTGGCGGCGTTCCAGGTCCAAGGGACCAGTTTGCCGTTTTGGGTGCGTTGCTTGTACGCTCCGTTCTAGAGGATTGCGGAGACGAGGAATGGGTTTTCCCAGCCAGGGGAAAATTTGTTCCTACTCGCGGCTTTTCCCGCGGCCTCTACACTCCGAGAACCCGGGTCTCTAACCTCAAACTGGCGCGCTTTCACCCACTTGTTGTAGTATCGTACGATACGCTGCTTGTAGACTGCGGTCCTCAGGCGGGTAGCGTCTCGAACTTCTGGGAGTAGATCAAGGCACTCTCCGAGTCTCTGAGAGTTCATGGCTGGATCAAAATATTCGACCCGCAGGTAGGGTAGCCCTACCTCAATGGGAACCACCGCTTCAGCCCCGTAGCAGAGACTGAAGAGTCTCTCTCATATGTTTCCGTGGGGTTGTTTGATATGACTAGAGCACGGAAGGCAACTCATCAACCCACGAGCCCCCTGCGTCCTCCAGCTTGGTCTTCAATCCATGCAGTAGCGTGCGGTTGGTGACTTTGACTTGCTCGTTAGCTTGAGGATATACCACAGACGTATGGACCAACCTAATGCACAAACTTGTACAGTATTTGGCGAATCGTTTGCTGGTGAATTGGGTTCCGTTGTCGGTTACTACGATCTCAGGAATCCTAAAGCGGTAGACGATGTTTTGACGAAGGAATTCTGTCACATTTTGTTCGGTGATTCGAGCCAGAGGGACTGCTCTTACCCACTTGGTGAAGTAGTCGATGCCAACGATAAGGAATTTTTTTTGTCGGAAAGCCAAATGTAGTGGTCCAAGGATGTTGAGTCTCCATTGTACAAACGGCCATGGGGACTGAAGGTTGAATAACTCCGTATGAGGAAGGTGAGTCATGGATCCGTGGACCTGACAGCTTTCACTTTTTTTTCATGAATTCCAAGGCATCTCACTTTATCATGGGCCGAAGAGATCCCTGTCGCATGTTCTTGAATGCGAGGTTTTTTCCTCCAATGTGCGAGCCGCATTTGTCGATGTGGACTTTGCTTATGGCGTACTCAGCCTCCTCAAGGGTCAGGCATTTTAGGTAAGGAGTGGAATATCCTCTCCTGTATAGCCTCCCATTGAGGATCGTGTACTAGCCTACTGTCTTCTTGATCCGTTTGTCCTCATCGGCGTTTTCAGGCAATGTTCCGTCCGTTAGATATTATCAGTACAGGGTCATCGAGTTGTCACCCTTGACAATCTGCAGCGCTTCCTTATCTGAGACGTCAACACTCGGTACGGCCAGGGTTTTCCGCAGGTCCCTGGCATACTACTCCATAGATCCTGCAGCTACGTCCCTAGCCAATTGGTCCGCTTTTCAGTTTTTGGCTCTAGGAACGTGTTCAATCTTGAAACGCTTGAAGTCTTGGATTTGGTCCTTCACTCTCGCCGGGTACTTTGCGAGCTAAGGGTTTGACGCCTCGAAAGTTCCTTGGATTTGGTTGACCACAAGCTCCGAGTCATTCTGTATGACCAACAACTTGGCGGATCACTTCTTTGCTAGACGAAGTTCTACAAGAAGGGCTTCATATTTCGCCACGTTATTAGTAGCAGAAAGGTCAGCACAACGGAGTACTTAATCTCTACAACGTCTGGAGTCCTAAGCACGACTCCAGCTCCACTGCTTGTCGAGTGGATGACCCGTTCACGTTTAGGGTCCATGTTGGAATGTCACGATCGTCCATACTCCCTGGGCTATGAGGGTCGTCTAGAGCCGGGGTCGCCACCTTGACAATAAAGTCTGTTAGGGCTTGACTATTGAGGACCGGCTGCGGTCGAAACTTCACGTCGAACTTTATTAGTTCTATAGCCCACTTGACTAGTCGCCCGGAGGTTTTTGGCTTATGAAGGATCGATTTCAGGGGTTGATTTGTTAGAACGATGATCCGGTGAGCTTGGAAGTAAGGCCGTAGCTTTCATGCCGAATAGATGAGTATCAACGCGATCCTTTCGGTGTGCAGATAGCGGGTTTTCATATCTGTTAGTACCCTACTCACGTAGTACATCGGTCGCTGTGCTCCCTCGTGCTCTCTGACTAGCACGGAGTTGAGTGTCGTGTTTGACGTAGCCAAGTAGAGGTATAGGTGAGTTCAGGAAAGGTGGGCTGATGAGGTATGCCTTTAGCTCTTTGAAATCTTCCTCACATTCCTCGGTCCACCGAAATTCAGATGATTTCATCCCTCTAAGCGCCTTGAAGAAGGGTAAGTATTTTTCTGCAAACTTAGTTAGGAATCGCGAGAGAGCTGCCAGTCGTCCTGTGAGCTTCTGTTTTTTCTTCATCGTTCAAGGATGGTTCATGTTGAGGATGGCCCTAATCTTTTTTGGGCTCACTTCTATGCTGCGTTGTGATACGATGAAGCTTAGGAACTTTTCGGATATCACCCCGAATGCGCATTTGGCCAGGTTGAGCTTCATTTTATGTGCCTAGAGGACTTGGAAGGTCTCCTCTGAGTTATGGACGTGGTTGCCGGCTACCCTACTTTTTATGAGCATGTCGTCAACGTACGCTTCCACCTTCTTCCCGATCTGAGGTTTCAACATCTTATTTACTAGGTGCTGATAGATTGCTTCGGCATTCTTGAGGCCGAAGGGTATCACCTTATAGCAGTACGTCCCCTGGTCGGTCATGAAGGAGGTGTGCTTCTCATCGTTTGGGTGCATCCTGATCTAGTTGTAACCTGAGTAGGCGTCCATGAAGCTCAGGAGCTCGTGTCCAAACATGGAGTCCACTAGCTGATCGATCCGAGGGAGAGGGAAGCTATCCTTTGGGTAGGATTTATTTACGTCGGTGAAGTCCACGCACATCTGCCATTTCCATTACTCTTCTTCACGAGCACGACGTTGGATAGCCAATTTGGATATTGGACCTCTTTAATGAATACAGCATCCAACAATCTTTTTACTTCCTCCATTGTAGCTACCAGTTTCTTGACGGAGTGGTTCCTGTGCTTCTACCGCACGGACTTGTGACAGGGATCGAGGCCCAACTTGTGGACTATTACTTCGGCCGGTATCCCGGGCATGTCAGCAGGAATCCATGCGAACATGTTGGAGTTCTTTCGCAGGAAGGTGATTAATCAATCACGGCAGGTAGGAGGGAGAGAGCTGCCCACATGTACGCACTTTTCTGGCTCGGTAGGATCCAGAGGAATTACTTTAATTGCTTCTCCTGGCTGGGCTTATTGTAGTGTGACTTCATTGCAGAGATCTAAGTCTCCGTCTAGGTGATTTGGCGCCACTGGAGCAACTTGGGATAAATAGCACATCCGTCCCATCACCTGGTCCCCAAGCACCTCCCCCACACCGCATGGGGTTGGAAACTTCATCTTTAGATGAGGAATAGAAGTAACTACCCCGAAAGCCATGAGGAAGGGTCTGCCCAGGATGGCATTGTAAATGGATGGTAGATTGATGACGAGGAACGTTAGCTCCTATGTTGTAATGCGCGGATAAATTCTCATCGTGACCTCTAGTTGGACTATCCCTTGTACAAGTACAGGTTCGTTGTCCATGCCGTATAAAGCGCCATCAGCCGCTTTCATTTGGTTTTGTCTCAATCCAAGCTTAAAAAAGGCATTAAGATACAGTAAATTTTGAGAGCTTCCATTATCAATGAAGATCCGTTTCAGTTGGTAGTCAATCGTAACATCTGAAATGAGGGTAGATACAATAAGGGGATCAGAATTGGGGAAGGTTATATGAGCCATATCGTCGCTACTAAAGCTGTTGACATCACTCCTATCCCCTATCTTCACTCTCTTACTGTTGGAAGTCTGCTCGAGCTGTGTCTGGCTGCTACTCTCAGCTGGTGCGGTTGAGATCATGCTGATCACGCCGACGGCTGTACGGTTCCTGGGAGGCTCGCTTGCCTCGCCTTCTGAGGCTGCGGGGGCCTACCCCGAGCCATTCACGAACCGTTTAAGGTGTCCACGATGGATCAGGTCCTCTATTTCCTATTTTAGGGTTCGACAGTTCTCCGTGGAATATCCGAGATAGCGGTGGTACTAGCAGTACTTCGTCTGGTCACTGCTGCTCGGGCCCTTCGATGCTTTTGACCACTTAAAGAACTTTTCATCCTAAATTTGTATCAGGATGTTCGCGTGAGTATCGTTCAGAGGAGTCAGGGACGTTTGCCCATGCTCCTTCCTCGATCTCGGCGAAGGACGTGGCTGCTTGCGATGCTCCTGGAAGCAGCTACAGTCGCCGTTCCTCTTCTTGCCGGTGGTAGGTTTGGGAACCTCCAGAGGGCAGTCCACATGCTTGAGACGCTTTGTTTCGTTAGCTTCCTCCGTCGAGATGTAAGCTCGGGCAATGGTTTCTGTTTCTTGGAAGAATTGAGGGCGTTGATGCGACAAGTGCTTAAAGAAATCCCCTACTGCCAACGTAGCAATGAAGGCGTTGAGTTTCAGCTCATCAGAGAGTTGGGGGATCCGGCGAGCCTCAGCAATGAAGCAGTTGAGAAATCACTTCGGGCTTTCATCTGACCTATGGCGGAGGTGGATTAGGTGCCACGATTGCTTCTCCTCTATCCGGTTGGAGGCGAATTGGCTCAGGAAGTTGTCCGCAAGCTCATCGAAGGAGCGGATGGAATTTGGCGGGAGGCCGTGAAACCAAAGCAGCGCATCCCTCTTGAGGGTGACAGGGAAGCACCGGCACATCATAGCCTCGCTTGCTCCCTGAAGGGATATGTGAGTACGGAAGTAGTTGAGGTGATCCATCCGGTCCTTACTCCAGTCATACCCTTCCAGTACGGGCATCTCGAACTTGTGAGGGAGCGGCTGAGTCCAGAGATCCATGGCGAAGGGTGACCTTAGTAGGTCGGCGGAGGATTTTGTGGGTCTCTCTTTGTGCAGGAGATCCCATAGTACTTTCACCTTCTCCTCTATTGTTGGGTCGGACCCGCTTCTCCACGCTTTGATGATGTGGCGGAGCTCCATGTGACCTTGCTGATGTTGCTAAGCTTGTCAGTTGTGTTGACTTTCCGTTCGGGGCGGCCGCGCACTATTGGAGTTTGCGGCTGTCAGCCTCCTTTTGTCGTCGAAGTTCCGGGAGTTACGCCTCTCTAGGCTCTCCTCTTGCTTGTCTAGGCTAGGGTGGCTTCCAGCCATTGACTGGGCCCTACTGTCGGAGGCCTCTTGCGCCCAAGCGTCAGCGTCGTCAGGCAAGTCTGATCTTCTCCTGGGGGCTCCTGCACGATGCCTTGCTCGCATGGAGGAGGACGCCTGGGATGCTGGAGGAGCAACCCCCATCCATGGTGTGCTCGTCCTGTTGTAGAAGGCCTAGATCACTAGCCTCATATCGCCCATGTCCGTTGCTAGGCAGTGAATGTCGAGCTTTGGACGAATGTCTGTGCGGCTACCCACTGAGGGGTCGTCGCTGCGGGCAACTGCATATCTTGTTGGGGCACTGGCTTGTGCCCTGGTATTTACCATCTTATTGCGAAGCAATGAGTATGAGAAGAAGACGCTAGGCTTCTTGTCTCGTTCCCACAGACGGCGTTAATATTGCGTCGGATTAGGGAGCTTTTGGATTCCTCGTCGTCTGGAGGTGGCCGCGAGCGGGTCCGGTCTCTATCTCTGTTAACCTATGACCTGCACAACACAACTAACAAACAGGAGGTCAGAGATTTGGCGAGATTTCTCCCACTGAAAACACTCCAGCGCTCAAGTCAGTAACTTCCCACAATAAACGAAAAGGGGCGCACGCTTAGAGGTGCATGGAGATATACTACAAATGCGTTAAGAGTGCGTGGATGTAGGAATGAGAGATTAGTGAGCGGGTAATGAGAGGCCTGGCTCCCAGAATGTACCACGACAGGTGGTTAACTCTTGTCGCCTAAGAAGGCCGGATCTGGAAGATGGTTTTGGAGCTTAACTCGCGTAACGTAGAGTTGATTATCTAGGATCCAATCCTCTTTCATGTAGAAGGAGAGAGATTTTATAGGCCCCTTGGTTGGGGGCTTTGGGCGAGAATCCTCGTCATAGGGATTCGTCGATCGCTGATTGCTGACGGAGGTTGCCGGTGTATCAGTTGTCGCCTTACAGTAGCAAGTAGACCACCGGGTGTTGTAGGTTACGCTTGGTCTACCTTCTGCGCTGGGATTGGCTGGAGATCTGTGGGCAGCGGCGTGAGCCACGACTGGCAGGCCTGACTCTCCTTATTCGCTCATTTTCTTTACGCCACCACTGTCGCCCAATAGCTACATTAATGGACTGCAGGCGACGCCCATTGGCTGCAAGTACGGCCGCCACGTAGGCCGTTCTGGAACGCTGGGCTAGATCTAGCCGTCTGGGCTGTTGCTCCACGGGTTGGGCTTTGAACTTTTTGGGCCTTCGCATTGGACCCAACATTTAGTAAATTACAAATATGAGTATTTGTTAAGAAAATGTTTATTGAGTTATTTGATTATAACTATACTAATATTAAAATTATTTGGCTCAAATCTCATCAATACACTTCAATTTACACATTTTATAGTAAAATCTTAAATTTTGATTTTGACTTTTAATGAAATCTCAAAATCGATTTTAATTTCTTGTTTGCATATGCGGTTCTGCATAAATCTATACCCATACCAAACAAACAAAATAACATTTTAGCAGATGGACAACATGATACCACATAAACGAAATTTTGAGACTTGTAATACATAGAATAGGCAAATGGACAATTTATTTCCATTCAAGAATCATAACACTAACTACACAATACAAGAGGAGAGATGAGCAATTAAAATTATGATAATTAGAGTTTCTTTTTACAAATAGTCACATATTTGAAAAAAATAAAATTGTTGGGTCTCATATCCTGGCCCATGAGGCATGCCCAGGCCCACAAAGCAGATCGCGATCCATAAGGGGACCAGAAGTCCACGTGAAGTAATCAGCCCAGCCCAAGGGTTGATTGGCGCGAGTCCACAATGGAAGAAGGCCACGGAAACCTGCAGCGCAATAAATGCGTTGCGGGAACAGGCGGAAAAGGCGGAAAGGCTAGCCAACGCCAACCGCTGCCGTCTGCAGGTGGCCAACCAATCCCCGCTCAGGGAAAATCGGGCGCGGTCAACAACGCTCAGTAGCGTGCCAAGCACGGCAAGAGGACAACCGGCGTGACCGGCGGTCCATGACAGCGACCAGCGGCGCGATGGCCCAAGCTTGAGGCGTTTGGCGCCTGTTGCCCAACGGGGTGAGGCGTAAAGAACCCTCACACCCCACAGAAGAAGGGACTTTTTCGATCAACCTTGGATCTTTCCAGAACCTTGCTTCAAGCATCCTCAATCATCTGCTTCCCTCTTCTCTAAAACACAAGAGTGACGAGTCAAGACGGAGCATTGACTTATCTTGCTAACTCGCTCTCCATCCCAGCATCCTCTGAGATCACGGGAAAGTCAGCCACCCTCTGCGGTGCATCAAGGAAGCCAGGCCTTCCACCACCTGCTCATTGCATTTCTCCACATCACCGCACAAGCACCTCTTTCGCTTCACAGCATTTCTCCGCGCACCCCTTTAGGGTGCGCCATTTCCGTTTATCAAGGGAATTTACCGACTTGAGCGTCGGAGCGGCATCGGTGGGAGAAATCCTGCCAGACCCTTGACCTCTTGTTTGTTGCTTGTGTTGTGCAGGTCCAGTTAACAGGGACGGAGACCGACCCTTCTTCCGGCAAGACGCTTAGGAATCCAAGGCTTCCTAATCCGCATAACAACCGCGGCCCGGACGCAACATTTGCGCCGTCTCGGAAAATCGACAATAAGCCAAGTGTCTCTTTCCCATCTAGTCAGCTGAACAACAGCAAATGGTGAACACCCGAGCACAAGCTAGTGCTCCTGCGGTGGAAGTCACCGCCCAAGACGAAGTTCCCCCCGCGGGGAACCAAGTAAACAATCAACCGGAGCCTGACGTCCGCTGCCTGGCCGCGGACATAGACAATCTGAAGGAGATCCTCCTCGCTGTCTGCGCGAACACCGGGACTGCCTGGCCCGGGTCCGCTCCTCCAGCAGCCCAGGCCTCCACCTCCAAGAGAGAAAGGCGCCGAGAGGCCGCTCGCAGGAGGCGAGCTAACCGACTCGACCGCGCGGCAGCCCAGGCTGCTCCAAGTGAAGATGGCCAGAACGAGGCGGAAAGCCATCCCGCCGACGACGACAGGGAGGACAGCCCCGAAGGGCGAAATCCCCGTAACTCGCGTGGCAATAGGAGGCCACCCGCCGCAGGCTCCAACGGCGAACGCGCCTCCCAAAGCGAGAGTCGCCACCCTCGACGAGCCCGTGACGCACCTCCCGTGGCAACACGGAGCTCCGTGACGTCCTCAATGGGCGGAGAGGCTCTACGGACCTCGATGGAGGAGAAGGTCAAGGTGTTGTGGGACACCCCGCATAAGGAGAAACCCACGCCCTCCTCCGCCGACCTCCGTAGATCGCCCTTCGCCATGGACTTGCGGACGCAGCTCGTTCTTAGAGCAAGTTCAAAATGCCGGGTCCTGGAGGGATACGACGGAAGCAAGGACCCAATGGACCACCTCAATCGCCCGCACCCACCTCTCTCTACAAGGGGCGAGCGAGGCCTCCTGCGCGTGCAGTGCTTCCCCGTCACCCTTAGGGGTGACGCTACCGCCTCTGGTTCCACCCTCCCCCGAACTCCATACGCTCGTTTGTGAGCTTGCCGATAACTTCCCGAGCCGGTTGCCTCCAGCGGGGGGGAGGAGAGACAGCCACTGCACTCCGGTCCGCCTCCGACAAAGGCAAGATGAAAGCCTGAAGCGGTTCTGACGGACTGTTTCATCACCGAGGTGAGGCGATCCCTCATCTCTTCGACAGCCAAACTCACGCCTCTGCCACTGCGCGCGGGGACTTCTTCAAACATCTGCCGCACTGCAGCCTCGTACATTCCGGGAGATCGAGACCATCGCCCGGGCGTACATCACGGGCCGAAGAGGCCAACGAGGCGAAGCGCCCCGAGTGAATGGACTGGCCCCCGGAAGCCCCTAGAGCTTCTGGAGGGAGAAAGAGGGACAACGACAACTAGCGCTTCTCGGAGCGCCGAAAAGAGCCGCCCCACCGGGCCCCAAAGGGATTACAGCGCAGACCTCTCTCCGACCCCACCGAACGATAGCCGCGCAAACATCCTGATGCAGATCCGTGGATGAAAAATTCTTCAAGTGGCCAAAAACGCCTAAGGGTCCTGTGGCGCCACCGGACGAAGTATCGCCAGCACCACCACCCGTACTGGGGCACTCGACCGAGAGCCGCGCACCAAAGAGGAAATCAAGATCCGATCCGACGGACACTTGAAGCGGTTCGTGAAAGGTTCGGGCAGAGCCCGCTCCTCCGACGGTGAAGCTAGTGAGCCTCGAGAGCCCGCACGGCCGCGGCATAGTCCACATGATCTCTTCCGCCCGACGCTTGAGCGCCAGTGCGACATAGCCAGAGACGACTTCCAAAGAACAAGCGGGCGAAGATAGGGGTTAGGAATGATGTCATTAGCTTTAGTAGCGATTTGGCTCATGTAACCTCTCCCCACACTCGACCCCCCTTGTTGTATCGCCCCTTGTTTCAGTTTGGTGGTGATGACTACCAACTCAAACGGGTCTTCATTGATAATGGAAGTTCACAAAATTTGTCAGATCTCACCGTTCCTTAAACTTGGACTAAAACTAACCAAATGAAGGCCGCAAACGGACCATTGTACGGCTTGGACAACGAGCCGGGTCCCCCGTGGGATAGTGCGTCGAAGTCACTTGGGAACCCACCCGCGCTCCATGACGCGCGAGTTGTCGCTCCTTGTCGCCGACCTTCCATCCGTCTACAACGACATATTCGGCAGACCTTTCTTGACTGCCTTCGAAGCCGTGACGTCCATCCCGCACCTAAAGGTGAAATTTCCCACCCCCTGGGGCGTGGGAGAAGTTTTGGGAGACCAAGAAATGGGACAGACTTGCTACATGGGCCCCAAATCAACCCCGTGGCACCATGCAAACCAAGCGAAGACTGACCTCCGCGACGAGACGCCGCCTAACAGCACACTGGAGGAGACCGAGGCGATTCCGCTCAATCCTTCCGACCCGAACGGTGCGTGCGTGGGAGATCCTTCAACTCGTAGATCGCGACAGCCGATTACCTTCCTTAGGGCTAACTCGACGTGTTCGCACTGGTCCTCGTGATATGCCCGGATATCGCCGAGGTCATAGTCCACAAGCCGGGCCTTGGACGCGAGCCGAAAACCCGTTCGGCGTGAGCGGAGGAACCACTCCGCCGAAAGTTGGTCGCCATCGGAAGAAGTGAAGAGGCTCCCGGACACCGGATTCATCGTAGAAGTCCATCCGAGTGGTCATGTCCAACGTCACGTCTTGGTGAAAAAGAGCAGCGGCAAGTGGCGGATGTGCGTCGACTTCACAGGCGTGAATAAAGCCTCGCCCCTAAAGATAGCTTTCCGCTCCCTAGGATCGACCAGCCTGTGGATTCCACATCCGGGCACGAACTATAGCTTCATGGACGATACTGGGTACAACCGTATCCGATGGACTCGAGGGACGAGGAGCACAACTCGTTCATGACGTGATCAAGGGACATATTATTACAAAATGATGCCCTTTGGTCTCAAGAATGCCGGTGCAACGTACTCAACGCCTTGTAAACAAAATGTTCGAAACTCAAATCGGGCGGAACGTGGAGGTGTACGTCGACGACATGCTTGTGAAAAGCAAAGTCACGAGCCACCACGTCAATGACCTAGATGAGACCTTTCAGATCCTCCGACGGCATGGGATGAAGCTCAATCCTGTCAAATGTGCGTTCGGGGTGACCTCTGGGAAGTTCTTAGGCTTCATTGTATTCCAACGCGGAATAGAAGCCAATCCAGAGAAGATCAACGCCATACTCGACTTGAACCCTCCGCGAACAATAAAAGAAGTTCAGAAGCTGACGGGGCGGATAGCCGCCCTCTCACGGTTCCTAGCCAAGTCAGCCGAGAAATATTTGCCATTCTTCAAGGCGCTAAGGGGCACCAAATCGCACGGGTTCAAATGGAATGAAGAATGCGACGAAGCCTTCAGGGAACTGAAGACTTACCTCTCCAGCGCGTCGCTTCTAAGCTCGCCGCGCGGGGGGAAGACCTCTATCTCTACCGGCAACATCGGCGTTGAACCTCTCACCCGTACTAGTAGCTGAGCACGAAGGTGCCACACGGCCGGTGTATTACATAAGCCGGGTGGCCGATCGACGAGGGCCCTCTATCCGCACGCGTGAAAAGATGGCGCCATTGATGTCTATGCGGAGCGGAAGGCTGCGACCCTACTTCCCGGCCTCACCGGATCGCCGTGGCCGACGGACCCGACCACCATCAAATCGATCTTGCGGAGACGCTGGCCCGGATTTGGTTAAGTGGGCCGCCGAGCTAGGAGAGTTCGACTTAGAATTCCGCCCTGCACCGGTGAAAGGACAGGCTCGGGCGGACTTTATCATCGAGGCAGATCTAAGACAGGAGGAGGACAGCGGCCTGGGAGCACGGGCACGACAATTCACCCGTGGACCCTAAACGTAGACGGATCGTCTACCTGCACTGCAAATGAGCCGGT
Organism: Nepenthes gracilis; assembly: GCA_033239525.1. Classification (NCBI taxonomy): domain Eukaryota; kingdom Viridiplantae; phylum Streptophyta; class Magnoliopsida; order Caryophyllales; family Nepenthaceae; genus Nepenthes; species Nepenthes gracilis. The sequence continues at coordinate 12,304,795 of BSYO01000023.1, read as the reverse complement.
ATCGTGCTAAGGACGCCCGAGGGCGTGAGATCATATACTCGCTACTCGCTTTCCCGCCACGAACAACGCCAAGGAGTATGAGGCCCTTCTCGCGGGCCTACGATCGACGAGGGAGTGTTCCGCGCGTCGCTTAGTGGCGTAGTGACTCCAACTCGTGGTCAATCAGTGAGGGGAACTTCAAGCCTCGAACCCACAACTTGTGAGGTACTCCGGCGAAAGTAAGGGCCCCGATCTCGAGTTCGGTCGATTTGAGATCGAGCATATCCCGAGATCGGATAACGAACGCTACCGATCGACCGCCCGGGACGTTGCTGCCGTAATCAGAGCAAAGACGCGAGGGGAGCCCAGTGAAGTCCCGAACGTACCCAAAGATCGACGCCGAAGACAAAGAAGTCCTTCATGTCAACACGAGGGACAATTGGATGACGCCATACATAAAGTTCTCGATCAAGAAGCTTTGCGTAAGACATCAACGGCTGCGAATCAAGAAGACAATCACGATCTTAAATGAGAGACTATACAGGTGAGGATACTCCACCCTCTCCTCGAAGTGCCTTACTCGGAGGAAGTCGAATACGCGTTGGCGTATACACTGGGGCTGTGCGGATCACACATCAAGGGAAGAACCTAGCGTTCAACGTCATGCGGCAAGGGTTCTACCGCCCACCATGAAACGAGACGCTATGGAATTCGTCCCTCGCAGTGTGAAAGTTGCCGTGTCCATGGCAACATGACGCACTGCAAAAAGGTACACCGAACCGCACTATCTCCAATCCCCATGGCCGCTCGCACAACGGGGCTCGACATACTGGGCCCCTACCAATGGTCACGGACAAAGGAAATTCTTGATCGTTGGTATCGACTACTTTATAAAATGGGTGGAAGACGTCCCACTCGCAAAGATTATAGAACAAAATGCGACGGAGTTCCTCCGTTAAGGCATCAGATGCCGCTTTGGGATTCCTAAGGTTATAGTGACCAATAACGGAACCCACCACAAAAAACGCTTCACGGCATGCGCGACCTTCGCATAAAGCCGGTGCACACGCCCGCGGCGCACCCTCAAGCAAAACGGACATGTCGAAGTCACCAACCGCACACCGCCGCACGGGTTGAAAACCGTGTTGGAAGACGCAGGGGGCTCCCGACCGAGGAGCTACCGCTGCCATATGGTCGCATCAACAATCAGCGAGAGAACCAACAAGGGAGACGCCCTTGACCTTTGCTTTGGGGCCGAGGCCGTGGTACCCGTGGAAATGGGAATGCCAAGCTCATGGATCGAATGCTTCACCCAAATACCAATGAACGAAGGCTTTGGGAAAGTCTCGGACTTGCTTTCGAAGTTCGAGACGCCGCACGACTTAGAACCGCGGCCTACCAACAACGAGTCGCACGGTACTACAACAAGCGAGTGAAGGCACACCCACTGGAAGTTGGAGATCCGGTCCTCCGGAGCATAGAGGCGGCGGGAAAGATCACAAATAGGAACAAACTCTCCCGGGTGGGAAGGGCTATTCCTCGTCTCCGCAATCCTCCGAGCGAGCGTATAAGCTACGCTGGCCCGTAACGGCAACCGGTCCCGTGGACTCGAACGCCGCCAACTTAAGAAAATACTATCGATGCAATGCAACTCCGACTGTAAGTCACACACGCATGCATCATAACGAGTGCTTGAATATGAGTTTTATCTTTGATTAGCATAATTGCTCTATCATCCTGCATATTCATTTGTGTGAGTTAATGTCATGCGTTGCATTCTTAAACCAAACGACCTAGACTGCCCCTAAGTCGGGAGGACAAGCGTTCGTCCGTAAAACCAGTCCTTGGCTCAGTGCCAGGCGGTCCAAAGCAGACCGTCACAGGACTCCGTCCTCACGCCAGGTGGCCTGGGGACGGCTTTACTCACCATGGCTCGGCGCCAAACAGCCCCCGGCCACCACCTGAACTAAGCCCCGCTAGCTAGGCAGCCCGAGGCGTCCAGCCGTAGGCTGGGACAAAGGATCCAGGCGATCCATTCCAAAGTCTTCGCGCCAACGACCCGTGCGGTCAAAACATTAGGCCTGGGGGCTCCCTAAGTCCCCACTCTACGGCCAACAAAACCTTAGGGGGCAAAGAATCGCAGGCGTGCGGCGACCTTCTCCAACAGAAGAGAGCACCCTCAGTCTACAATGGTCGTGGGCTAGGACCTCAACTTGGTGATTATAACGCTTTGAGCAGGAGCGACGCACCTCCCGCAATCGTACGCGACTCAAACCTAGACCAGAGTCCGGTTACATGGCCCGATCATTCGCCTGACCCTCGCTGAGGCTCCGTGGCTTGGCGGCGACATCCGCTTCACCTGATCGAGCTCCCCAAACGTGTGAGCTGTGATGACATCCTCTTACGAAGGACGAGCACCACACAAGAAGGCGCCTGGATAGGGCCTTAACAACAGCGGCTCCAAAGAGCCCGACGATCAAACACGAAGCATGATCCAACGAACGGAAACAAAGGCGAAAAGCAAGCAACACTCTACGGTAGAAAAAGCATGGACACGAAGTGTAAAAAGATGCTTCTCATTCATGCAAAGAACGGATATGGTACAAAGACAAAAGCCAATCCCAAAAATCAATATCAGCAAAGGCTAATCAGGAAGACTCGATGGACCTGCTTCCTCAGGGAAAGTCTTCAGGCGGGACGCCTCTTCTACCCCGGCGTTCCCTGGATGGAGGACACCAACTGGGATGTGAGGAGCCGCCAGGGAAACAATCCTACGACACAAGCGGATGCCATCCCAGTAACGAGCATCCATCACCTGCTGCACTTCTGATGGAGAATGCTGACCAACCATATCTCCAACCAACCTGGTGACGCGACCCTCTGAAGCGACGAGTAGAGCTTCCAGTTGCGCCACTCTCTGCCACAGGCGACCGTTCTCCGCTGCAAGAGATGCGATCTGGGCCTGACCGCTGTGGACGAGTTGCTGTCCGCTGAGGATGGCCCGCTGCAGGTCCCCACGAGAAAAGGAAGCTAGCACCTCGAAGGGGACTGCACCACCAGGAACCTGCATAAAAGGCAAGATCAGAAACATTCCCAAAGTAAACAACAAAGGGAGAGGGCCAGAAAGATGCAATCGTACCGAAGAAGGTGCGACGCGCGGGGAGCGCGCAAGATCTCCTGAAAGGACCTCTCCCTGGGGCTCAGCTTCCTCGACCGCCAGGAGGGCCGACCGGAAGGCCGGCCGCCGTAGGAGCTGGGGCTCTTGCCACTGTGATGTCCCGCTTCTCCCTTCGTCCCTTGCACGCTAAGCGGGTGCCAACTTCTAAAAATGCGGCCCGCGCGAGTTCACCCGAAAGAGCCTCTCCCTGGGGCTCAGCTTCCTCGACTGCTTGTGGAGGGCTAACTGGAAGGCTGGCTGCCGTAGGAGCGCTCGGAAGCTCTTGCCACGAGGACGTCCCGGCTTCCCCTTCGTCAGCCTGTACCGCATCAGCAGTAGGAGCGGTGCCAACTTCTAAAAACGCGGCCCGCGCGAGTTCACCCGAAAGAGCCTCTCCCTGGGGCTTAGCTTCCTCGACTGCTTGAGGAGGGCTGACTGGAAGGCTGGCTGCCGTAGGAGCGCTCGGGGGCTCTTGCCACGAGGATGTCCCGGCTTCCCCTTCGTCGGGCACGCGGCGGAGCGGTGCCAACTTCGAAAATACGGCCCGCGCGAGTTCACCTGAAAGAGCCTCCCGGGGCTCGGCTTCCTCGGCTGAGGAGGGCCGACTGAAGGTCAAGCCGCCGTAGGAACGCTCGGGGCTCTTACCACGAGGACGTCCCCGCTTTCCCTTCGTCCGCCCGCGCGGATCAGCAGCAGGAGCGGTCCCAACCTCCGAAAATGCGGCCAGGTCTTCGGGAGGCCTGCACACCGAAATGGGCTCCACAAGGATCGCCGGCGAATCCACAAATCCTTGGGCCTCCGACGCTGGCTTAGACGCAGTAGTAAATGGCCCCTCCGGGCTCTCGAGAATGATGACATCATCCGCCGCCCCTGCAGCGGAACAAGCAGGCGGATCCACAGTGGGTAGAGACTCCACCTCGCAAGCCTCGTGAGCGGCTAGCCCCGCGACCGAGGCCAACGACGGTTCGGCGGTCTCCCTCTGGCGGCCCCCGCGCGCAGACCTCTTCGGAGCCGGACTTCCTGTCACAACGGGAGGTCCGGCGATCCGTCTCCTGGACCTCCTCAGGGAAGTCCCTTCAGCTTCCCTTAATCTCTTAATGGCGGCTGTGTCCTCGTCACTACTCGACGAATGCAGCAAAGAGCAGCTCTCCTCCTCGCCTCCCGCGGACGGTGGAGGAGCGCCGCATCTCCGTGACCTCCCTTGCCTCGCCCTGCGCCGCCTGGCCGGGAGGTCCCCATCCGCGATCTCGAACGTAAGAGGTAAGGTAGTAGCCACGGATCGAGAAATTCTTCTCCTCGACTTGAGAGCAGCACCATGCCTTCTCCGACTGCGAAGTCCCTGGAGTTGGCTTTTCCCGAAAATAATTCACCAAATCGGGCCCCACGCCCGTGGAAGCTCGTAGTCGGAGGGCTTGCAAGAAGAAGAAGCGCTCCTTCCAACCCTTCACCGAGTCAGGATTGGTGCCGCGAAAGGGAAACCCCGCCTTGGGGGACATCGACACCCAATCCTCCGACTCCGTGAATCGAAAGATTATCCTCGCAGGCTTGGCATCAAAAGAACAGTCATACATGAGGGCAAAGATGCACATAGATACCAGGTAGCGCACGACGTTGGGGTGCAGCCTTACCACAGGAACTCCGAGCGTGTCGACTACTGCGTATAGGGTGCAGCTCGACGAATAACGAAGCCCCCCCTCAAGTGGTGCTCATACACCGTAATGAAGCCCTCTGGGGGGCGTTAGCTCTGTCCAGCGCATCGGGAATGCGGTAACTCCAGCTGCTGGGAATCGCGTAGTCTGCCATGAGAGAAACTATGTTCCCCGCGGTCAAAATCGACTTGGTGTTGCAGACACCATGGCGCACAGTTCTGTAAACGTGAGAAGAGGAAGAGCTTTCTTTCTTTATCGCCATTTACCTCTCAAAAATCACGGGTGCAAACAAGAAGGAAAGAAGCAGAAATAAGAAAGCGGTTGTCGATCGATTTAAATAGGCAACGTCAAGCAAAGAAGGCGGGAAGCCCAAAACAGCACCGCCACCGGAGATTGGGACACGTGGTGGCATCAAGGCGCACCACAGGATCTCAATCGTTCGCAATGATGCCTAAGCGCCAGGCTAACGGGCGCGACCTTCACCGCGATCTAGGGTCCACGTTGGCGCCGGCGCATTAAATAGAGGCTCACAATAGCGTAACCCTGGAGATGCGCACGATAAGCGCAAAGCAAAAATAATAAAAAAAAAGAGAAACAGCTAAGAAACGAGAAAATTCGGCAGACGAGACGGTGCGAAAAACAGATTCTCATTACGGCAAATAGTTCTGTTACAGCGCTAGCAAAGAAAAGAAAAGGGCGCAACAACGACGAAAACGGCTAATGGTTCCGGTAGCCGGTGGAGGAACTTTGAACGTGATAATCCACCAACTGATCACGGGTCTTGGCGGACGAGTTACGAGGATCTAGGACCCCCACGCGGAAGCCTAGGTCCTCCAGTGAAGCTAGCCTTCTAGCCCTAACGGCATCAAAATAACTCCGCTCCAAGGCCGGGTTCACTCCTTCCTACGGCCTCGACCTCGCCTCCGTCTCAAAGCCGCAAAGAATCTCAGCCAGGTGTTGCCCGAGTTGCTCCGTTTCTTCTTCAAGTGCCAGAATGCGGTCCTGCGCCCCCACGTTGGCGCCCACCAGCCGTGTGGCCCTGGCCTCCGACTCGGCCAGAGCGCTCTCTAAATGTGCGACGCGGGCTCTCAGCCACTCCATTTCGATTGCTGCAGCCCCTCGACGTGGTGGGACCCCCTCGAAACCCGGAGGAACTCCCCGACTCCGAGAAGGGCCAGCGATCGTGGCTTCAGAGCGAGCCCCTCCTGAGGTGTGGGCTCCAGAAGACACGGGGGCGTGAGAGCCGAACTCGGACTCGTAAGAGGAATGCTCCATGTCGCTAGAGGAGTCTCCCATCGATTTCGCAACTAGAAAGCACGCACTGGAAGGTCAAACTGCCGATAAACAAGCAAATACCAGGAAGTGCCAGATTTCAGGAGAAAGTGGTGTGTTTATATAGGCGAGTTTTCTGCTGAAAAGGCGGCAACTCCAAAAGGTGGAAAGCATTTAAGGAAAGGTCAATGAGGATTCTCCACGTGGGAGGCCCCTGAATACTTGCGCGTTTTCAAGACGGAACGACGCCTCCTGGCCGTGCAGAAATTAAATGCGCTGGCTGTCCCAGGAGACGTGACGTTTGACAGTGACCCCACAAGCTCCCAAAGGATGACGCGTGGATCCTCAGGGTAAAACGTCCGGCAATGGGTAAAAGCATTTATGAAGACGAGACAAAAATTGAAGATAAAAGAGGCTACTTTTATTAATCAATGCTTTCTTACAAAATACAAGATCTACAACCATGAAGTCATGAGAAAGACGAAAGAAGATCATGTGCGAAGCCCGAATGCTCCGTACCTCGTCCCCAGAGAGCCTCGCGAACACGATTCGCACCGATCCCCGACGGCGTAAGGGTCGGAATTTCGCCGCGAATCAAGGGAAGCAGCGAGCATCCCCCGGTGGACGTCCCAAGCATTCAATCCACCGGGGTCCAGGAAGCACTGAAGTCAGGCACTCCGGGAGAGACGGGCAATAAGCTCAGCCTCCACGGAGGGCTACTGACCTCGCACTCCTTCCGCGGTTAGTGCCCTGGCGTGGCTCGCGGAGAGGACACCTGCGAAAGCCGTCGCCTAACAGGCGAAGGCAGCCGCGGGGATCGTCCAAGAATCCGCTCAACCTAGCTAGGCCACAACCCGGAAGGAAGCACGCGACGACGGCGGAATGGCCAAGCCACTCTCGTTAGCAAAGAAGGCGAGCCATAGGGCATGGGCTACAACGGTCTCCACCAGGGATCTCAGGCATGCAAGTGGTCCATCCAACTCCTTCTCGAGTGCCCACCAAGGGCGGGGAAAGCCAGAATCTTCTCATTGCCTTTTCGGTTTGCTGGTAAGGGATGGACTCCACTCGCTCAAGTGCCATCCTATTTATGGGCAAGACGTAGGCTATCCCCTCACCCAGCGCAACACGGCATCCAGCAAACGTCTTTCGGGCAACAGCAGCGACCACTGGTTAGACGCAACCCAAGGCGCGCGAATCTCGCCTGGTGAAGTGACGGGTCACGGTAGCGCCTGAAAAGTCTGCCCTGGCTCCTGGGAAAGGCGCGAACTTGGAAGACGACAAAAACGACGCGGCACGAGGAAGGGTATGTGGCTGTGGAAATGGGCCCAGTAGACATGCCAGGCCCGACCACTGGCCGGCCCAGACATGGGGGGTTAGTGTTGGGTCCCATGTCCTGACCCATGAGATATGCCTGTGCCCACAAAGCATCACGACCCATAAGGGGGACCAAGTCCACGTGAAGTAATCACCACCCAAGGGTTGATTGGCGCGAGTCCACGATGGAAGAAGGCAATCTTAAATGCGTTGAAACGGAAAAGGCGGAAAGGCTAGCCAATAGAGGCGTGGGTAATGGCACCAACGCCACCCGCTGCCCGTCTGCAGTGGCCAACCAATCCCCGCTCAGGGAAAATCGGGCGCGGTCAACACAACGCTGTTTGCACGGCAAGAGGATAAATGGGATGACCGGCGGTCCATGACGACAATAGGCCATAAGCAACGGACGTTTGGCGCCTGTTGTCCAACGGGTGAGGCGTAAAGAACCCTCACACCCCACAGAGGAAGGGACTTTTTCGATCAACCTTGGATCTTTCCAGAACCTTGCTTCAAGCATCCTCAATCATCTGCTTCCCTCTTCTCTAAAACACAAGAGTGACGAGTCAAGACAGAGCATTGACTCATCTTGCTAACTCGCTCTCCATCCCAGCATCCTCTGAGATTACGGGAAAGTCAGCCACCCTCTGCTGTGCATCAAGGAAGCCAGGCCTTCCACCACCTGCTCATTGCATTTCTCCACATCACCGCACAAGCATCTCTTTCGCTTCACAGCATTTCTCCGCGCACCCCTTTAGCGTGCGCCATTTCCGTTTATTGCGGAAATTTGTTGACTTGAGCGTCGGAGCGGCATCGGTGGGAGAAATCCTGTCGGACCCTTGACCTCTTGTTTGTTGCTTGTGTTGTGCAGGTCCAGGTTAACAGGGACGGAGACCGGACCCTTCTTCCGAAGCAGCCGCACGCTTAGGAATTCGAAGGCTCCCTAATCCGTACAACCGTGGACCCGGAACGCAACAAAAATATAATAAATAACATTATTTATAAGATGATAAAGCTTCCACCTTTGACATTTCACAAAAATTGATACCAATATTGTTTGTCTATAAGATAAACAATAATGATTTTGACAGAACAGGATATAATTGGTAAAATTTTGCTAACTAATAAAGAAAAATCAAACCCCTCCGTAGTGAAATGGAGATTTGGGTAATGCATATAACAAAGAAAATTCAAATATTGGATGATTGTTTCCAATTGAAGATGTGTTCTAATTGAAGACATAAAAACATACTTTTCAACAAAGGCCATCAAACATTTTCAATAATACATTATAAAGCACAAATTACATATAGCTTGCAGGTATTTGAAGGGCGTACTCACGTGTTTGACACCATGTAAACCCAAAAGTCTAAACTATTAAATCATGGGCCAACAAAAATTTTCAAGTCATTATAACATATTTTAAATCTTCAATTCGAGACACTTTTCATCAACACAACTCTCATTTCTCTAACATCTCAGTAATTGATTCTGAAAAATAAATGTTTCTATGACACTGTATTGGTCATCTTCAGTTTGGCATTCGACTGAATTCTGAGATTGCTTCGACGATTTCTATAGAAGTGGACATGAACATCAGCTTATCCAGCAGAAATAGTGATCAAGCATGGCTAGAAAGACAACAGGGATGCAGTGTCTCTGCAGACTCAGGATTCAAGTGTCAACCTGACACCTTCGATGAATGGAATTGGTGTCACGCCCACTGTTTTGACCAGTTTACTGATATCCATGGAAATATCAGATGGGGACTGAACACCACGATCAACCTGAAAAATCAACATTATCAATCGATGAAAATATCTTCATTGGTACCAACCGTGACTGTATCGACATCGCTTGTGTATTGGGTGATACATATCAAAATCAAATGCATCGGAAACTTAATGGAATTTGGCACCTGGGGGCAATAATCGGTCGATATTGGGTATATCAGTTGATAGTTTGGTCAATATTGTAAATATTGACCAATATATAGTAATATATTGTTGATAGGGTGAAAACATTGCGATGTTGTTGAGGTATCAGGGATTAATACTAATATATATTGGTCAATATTTCAGTGCATGGGTCATGTATGCAACCAATAAGATTTATACTAGTGACTTTCTAGAAAGAGTATGGCCGATGCTCTCTATGATAGGACAATGTAATGTGAAATTTGCGGGTCCCATATAAAAAGTGGGCGTTAGTGACACCCTCTGGGAGCTAACAAAATATGATTTGAACAATCAAGTCCCACGAGCATCTCTACAGTGCTCGTAGCATCCATTTCAATTGGGAAAAAAACTTAAAACAACCACAATTTTTTTCTTTTTTTCTAAAAAAAAGAATGATTTGATGGCCTATTGATTCAAACAATGGAGAGCAGAAAGATAATTTAGACCATTCAATAAGATCATTTAGGCCATTCAATTAATAAACATGGATCTTGGAACTAGACTCGCATAGAAGAGAAAATGAGTTGGATATAAACAGAAAAGATTAGTGACTCAGGCAAAGAAACAAAGTCGTATAAAACTCAAATACTAACATAGTCATGTGGATCTAATTAAAGAAAAGAGGTGGCCAAATACTCAAGGCTCACATATTGAAAACTAAACAAAGTCAGATGTATGAAATCCTACTTTGGTATTATAAAGAGGTTGTTTTATGGTTTGAATCTTTAATCTTTGGGTCATAATGGAGCAAATATTCTTATTTTGCCAAAGGCTCAATCTCTAGTTCATGAAAGTCATATGCGAAGATGAAAAGCAACGTGTTATTGGGATGTATACACACCGATAATGCAGACACGGGATTGATTAATGAGCTGTCATATCCTCGGATATGTGCCACAGCTTCAGCCATTTGAACACGGGATACCTTATCTGGCCCACCGACATTTAAGAGCAACTGCATTTGCTTACCATCTGAAAAGAACTATTACTGTTAACAGTTTTTAAGGCATTTGTGAAAGCAAATGAAAACCTCAAAACTACAGCAGCAACTGCATAGAATATTCTGCTGAACAGAAAATGGGAAGATTATTAGAAGATTCATTATGCTACATAATAAATTATCTCAGACAAACTTCATAAGCATTGGTGGCCTAAATCAATTGCATAAATGAAGATTTATACAAGTGTATTGGGAAACAATTAATAGATTAGGAAAATAACATGCAATGAGAGAACAAATTTTCATATGAACATTCCCAATATAAATGCAACCTTAGATAAGAAGCATTTATATGAGACGTGATGAATCCCTAAAACAAAATCATTTGATGGCAAAACCAGCAAGCAAATTGCATTCTATGATGATATGGGATATTTTCTCTTTTTCTTGTTTTTCCTTTCCATTCATTTTTGTGATAAAATGTAGAAATCAGCTTTGCAATGCCCGGAAAAGATGCCCCAAATCCTCAATTATGAGTACCATCATGTTCAAGCTCATGATTTTAGTTATTTTCTCTTTTGCCGTAGGAGTTTTTGTGCTGAATCAATTGTGGAGTTATTTAAGATCTTCTTTAGGTTTGAGCTTCACAAGCATGTTTTAGGCTTCTAGTGTATTAGATGGATAGCAGGTTTCTAATCATCATGGCATGTGTTTAGGTCTTTACTTGAGAAGTTGCAAAGTTGTCAAAGATGATCTACAGCAAGAGCCAACGGATTTGGAACATATGGATAAAAATATCGGTATTGATATCGGATATATTAGATAATATGTAATAGTATTGTCTCAAAGAAAAAAATATTTTTGTGAATCATAGGAAAATAGGGCCATATCAAACTATATATCATGATATTATTACAATACTAAGAAATATCAGTATCAGAGGGAAGCCTGATACCGATATTTGCATTATCAACAGAGCAGAAGAGACAAGACTAGTAGGTTGAATAGCCATACCCACATCAATATTCTTGAATTAGGTTTTCTAAGATAATTTTTCATTGTAGAAAATATTAAGATTGAACATATATTCCTAGCATGTGACTTTTTTGAGATCATACAAAGTAGTGGATGCTTTTTAACAATATAGAAAGGGCTTTGTAAGCACCATTTCGAGCAACAAAATTAACATAACCAAATAGGTCCATAGAAATTACTGTACCTGATATCCATCTTTCCATTAAAGATCGTGTAATAGTCACAACATCCTTGACATAAACTGGGCAGCGAAACTCGTCATAAAAGAAATCCATCTTATTTCCTTTAGATAGCACACTGTCCATCCACTGCAATATCAGAAATCATACATCACTTAAAAGCAAATCCTAACCTTTAGCTAACTAGTTTGTGCTTGTAATCTCCCATGAAAAGAAACATATTCTCAGAGCCTTACAGCTTTAAAGCTATAGCAACAAGTTTTAAAGATCAACACCATAAATAATAGTAGTAGAAGTCTTGTCAAGGTGACATTTCTAGAGACCCAAAGACGTAAAATAGGAGGTCAAACAGGACATTAGCTTTTCTAAATTCCTTATGAAATTTGGTATCCAAATATGCCTGAAATGTGACAATCTGGTATTTTGCAAATAATTTTGCAAAATTCTTAAGAGTACATCCCCTCCAATTTAGCCATTTCCAATACACATAGTAGGAGCTTGAACAACATCCCTTAATGTGGTAGCTATTAAACACCAATTTAAGTAATAAGTAAAAAACAAATAAATCAATGCTTATCTGATTAAGAAAAAAATGTTGTGTAAGATCAAATGGCTACCCTATAAGGCTGAATTTGCAACTTATAATCTGTATTTAAGTTCTTTAAAATCATAAACTAAATGTCCATCACTCAACATTCTCCTAAACATTAATGGGTCACAATCTAATCAAGGCTTTGGAAACAAGGGAATATGGACTTTTTATTTTTTTGGTGAAGTGCAGTTCAGAATGGATATGATAAACTTCAGCAGGTCTAAGACGATCAGGTTAGTATGTAACAGCAGTCACCCCAAATAATTTCAATTGAGAACCACTGTTAAAAACCACAAGAATTAAGTCACGCAAATTTCACGAGCAGATAGGTGACAATCCAAAGAGTATTTAAGTAGTGCAAAACAATTGAAGATATTAAAAGAAAAGGCAGGGCAGAAAAGTTTTCAAGCCAGTCACCGATGTGAAACCATCTTAAAAATAACATACTCCAGAAAAAAAAAATGCTTTTACAATAGCAAGTAAAGAATTGAGAAAAACGGTTGTCAAAAAACAAGCGGTAACAGCAGGAGTTCTGGTACCAGTACTGCTATGGTTGGAGGTGACTGGCTGTTCTGGGACCTTTTTTGGGCAAAAGATGATATTTTCGTGGAATAGGTATAACTGGTGGAACCACCATTTTTATTTTTATTTTTTTTAAATTATCAAAATGACGTTTTTTGATTTAAAAAAAAAAATAGCAACAAACGACATCATTTTGACTTTGATTTCAGTAAAAAAAAAAATTCTGTTTAAACGTTATTTTTGAAACTGGGAAAGTTCCAAAGAATTATTATTTGAATATTTGATACAATTCTATATCAGCTTAAGCTTTTGAATATTTCCATCTCTGCAATTATCTGTTTAAATTAAATGCATCCATGATATCAAATCATCACTAGATTATTTAAACATAACATGAGCATACACCTAGGCAACATTAAATAAAGCTGCAAATTTACTGAGCTCCAACCAAATTTTGGGTAGTGACAAGTCTATCATTGAAGACAAATCCACATTGTGCCTTCAATCTATCATTAGGATCCATAAGCTCCACAAGAATTAAGCTAAAGTATACAAATATTCCCTGGCCAAAGAAATCGATTTAAGGCTGGTGATACGATCATATGATACATAGCATCATTCAAATGATTCATTATTCTAGTGGAATGAAAATGATTTCCAAAAATACACTAAGGGAGTAAGGTTATGGGTTTGACTCTAACATCCATCTCCTAATTTTTTAAGGGATCAATGTCATAAAGGGCCAGCCATATGGCATGGCTTATGAAAGCCAAGGCTCTGACTGAACATAAATAAATTAACACAGAACTGCAGACCATGAGTTGACCTTCAGCTTTTAAAACAACTAATTATAAAAAAAGAGATCATATCAAAGTATTGATTCTTGAGTATTCACCTGAACGGGAAGAGATTTTGGGAGAGGTGATATTGTTTGTGGGCCAAAGATGATGCTGCTTCTCAAAATTGCAAAGTTTAAACAATTTGAAGAAATTAATCGCTCTGCTTCCACTTTTGACTTCCCATAAACATTGACAGGGACAACCTCATCTTCCTCTTTGTAGAAAGACTTGGACCCTTCATATACTGGTAATTAAGCAAGAAATGAAGAGCTAAGAATTATAGAAACAACAAATGAAGTGAGGACTCTCTATAAGAAAATCTAGTCACTATCTTAGGTCGACCCAAAAATTTAAAAACCCTGTAAAGATAGTCAATTCATAGGAGTATAAGCAAAGCTCAGAGAAAGTTTTAACTACTACAAGAACAGTCAATACAAAATCAGAAAGTTTTAACTACTACAAGGGATCAAATCACAAAAACTAATACATTAGCAACTGATAGGGAGTTTGTAGGCCATGGCAAGATAAGCCTGTGGCCGAGGAGAGTAAAAGATTAACCACTTTTTCACTTCCAGATGGTGAAAACAGTGGCTAAAATTCAGGGAAGAGTGAGAATACAAGATCAAGCCTTCTGAATGCTAAAATGGATAAAAAGGTGTGTATAGAATGAAGGTAGTTCATGCTTCTTCCTCTATGATCATGTCTTTGTGCATAAAAAAAAAGGGAAATCACAAAATGAAGAGCATTATTCAATGTTACACAATATTCAAGCATTGGAAATTCAAATAGGAAGAACACATTTGCGAAATTTTTGCAGAAATTTCATTCCAACAAGTAACCTGATACCCTTGCACCATAAGATAGACTTTTCAAAAGCAACATTGGATGGACATAGCTATTAAAAAAGATAGGAAAAAGAGAGAATGCTTTGGATAGGCAAACATCTAGGAATAAATAAGATATCCAAATTGAAAGTCATAATACAATAAAATCAAAATGATTTTCCAGCTAATCAACAAAGACACAACAACAAGCACGGTTCAAAATAACAAGAATTCCAGTGAATTACCTTGGTCAGTTGAAAGCTGGATCACAAGCGTATTTTTCTCTTTAAAGCTTGACAACCAATTTACGAGATGAGTAGGCACATTAATAGCCATTGCAGCATTGGGATCCACCTCACACACACGAGGAACTGATAGAGCAGCGCAATTGATGACCACATCTGGCTGTTGTCTCAAATTTAGTACCCACATCAGATTTTCCTTTTTTCATTTTGTCCGTTTGATTAATAATGATCCTAAAACGACATCCCAGTACAAATTTTTGACCTTTTTTACTCAAATTTTAGTGTGTATGTCACCAATTGCGTCGCATGTTATAGAAAGAAAAGGAGAGGGAGACAGAAAAATTGATATTCCAAAGACTATACCAGAAGTTAAAACCAATTTTCTACTAAAAGCCAAACCTTTTGATTTTATAGAATTCAAATCCCAATGTTCAATTCTAAGGATTCTTCTCAATTAAACTGAATTTAAAATACAAGTTACTAAAGGACACCTTAATTACGGCGTGAGATTGAGCATAATCACGGGGACCGATCCAAGGAAATGTTTCCATTGTTGGCGTCCCTAAAGCTAAATCGGTTGAAAAGTTGAATGCAAAACCTTCCATTCATCATCATCATCATCTTCTTCTTCTTCTTTTCTTTCCTCTTTTTCTAGGCATTTGAGGCCAAAAAACGCAAAAGTTTTTTGAGCCCCAAAAATCCAAATGCATAGGATGCGTTTGGTAACAACAAATGGGCAGTTGATCTTGTAATCAAGCAAAACTCCACAAAATAGCAAGCGACTAAGTGATCAATCCACGCCCAGCCAAAAGAGAGAGAAAGAGAGAGAGAAAGAGAAAGAAAAGATCACCCTTCCAGACTATAACCAATTCCATGTATTCCCCATACTGGATATGGAAATAACGTCAACTCGCGAGGCACAATGAGGCACATTTACAAGACTGTACAGAAATGAATAAGACGGACCTGACCGAATGACTGGAAGATGGAATCGAATCCATGGCCGCTTCGTAAATCGACACGGAAAGGGAGAGAGTGAGGGACAGCGTCGAGAAGTTTCTGAGGAAGGTTGGAGAGGAAGGTGAAGGCTAGGTCGTAGGCAGGCGACTGGATCTCTGAAAATCCTTGCAGGAGATGCTGGCCCAAATAGCCAGTACCACCGACTACCAGGACCTTCTTCCTGCACATCTCTCTCCTCTCTCTCTATCTCGGAGTTGCGTGCGTGGTGAGATCACTGACATGCAGCTCCGAGATGGTTCCGCCGGCGAAATGCTCCCGCCAAAGCAACTGTCGTCCCGTGAAAACCAGGAAGGAGCGGTAACCAGGGCGCGTCGTTTTGTCATAGCACCGGACACGCCAGTCAGATTAAAATAGAAATATATATTTCTATTATTTATATTTAATATAAATATTTTTTTAATTTAATAAATTTATAAAATATAAGTTTGATTAAAATAATAAAAAAGTCAGACAAGAAGAGTAAAATATGAAGGGGACAAAAATTATTTTCTTTATTTAAAAATTTATAAAATCTTGGACGAATATAAAATAAAATCTATTGGTTTAATTCAGTCACAAAACCCGATCATGAAACCTATATTACAGGACACAGCCCATTTGTCACCTAAGCCGAGCTATTAAGTCGGTAACAAACATATCAAAAAAAAAATTATATCAAAAATATTTAATAGACACTTATAAAAAAAACATCTCAAGTGATATAATATCTTATCTATTCATATATATTCTTATATAAACTTTTAGAATAAATGAATAGATAGAACGTCACATCATTTAATAACATTTTCTTATTATCTCTCAATTAGTATAAATAGATAGATATAACATCATATCACCCAATAATATTCTCGAGATGTCTTCTGATTAGACATTAGGAATTCATATAATATATCACAATTAATAAAAACGACCTGGGCATCATGGTTTCATCTGTATTAAGGAGTTTAATTTCTGGCATTACATGTTTAAACTTACCTGATATATAATCTTTTCAGGAAAATATTATGCATCCAAAATTTGATCAAGCTAACCATATCAAGTTAGACTGGGATAAGAGTATAGAAAGAAGCAGCTTCTCCATGACAGAGTACAATTTCATAGAGAAAAGAGAAGAAATTAAACAAAGTTAAGCTGCAAACAATGTCCAATAAACTCAAGTATGGTGACTTTGGTCCTTGCTATTCACCTGAACTTGGTACAAAACCAGAAAGCTGCCGGGGAAGTATAGAATAAAGGTCACAATGGATTAACCGGTTCCATACACAAATCTATACAACAATTAATATTGCAACCAAAACAAAATCTTTAGCTCATTCTGCATAGAATATTTTGAATCAATGAAATTACAGGGGATGGGTGGCTATGCATATCGCAAACCCGAGCTGCCTTTAATCTGCTGACTAGAGAAGATGGGGCTTGTCTGAGCGAAAATAGGCCAAAACTCCATTCGGTTGCTTCTGGGGGAAATCTAGGACTTCTCGATAAGCGACTCGATTCTCTGCCATGGAAGAAAGCAGAGTTTAAGATGCAGGACTCCAAGAAGTGGAATTCAAAATATGACGGTTACATCTCGCGATGATTTGGCTGAAAATCTTTGCAGGCTTAAAACAAGAATGCATATGCATTTCACAAGATCAGACTACTCGGCCTGATTGAAGATATAGTGAGCCTACCATATTGCATCAGTATCAGTCAATACCATCTCGGTATCGGTGGCGATAATATTGGTATTGGACTTATCGAATAATACATATTAATATCAGACATTACTAACAAAAAAAACTTTTGCTTGTGAATACATCAAAAGTGAGCGATATTTTAAAAATTTAACCATATAGGTCATATATTTATCTAATTGAAGAGCTTTAATTAATTTTATTAAAATTAATCTTGGATTCCTCTACCTCATTAAATAATATTTGAAAACTTCTTATCCATATATGTTTTATACTTCTAATTTGTGAATTGAACTTTCCTAAAAAATAAATGTATATTTAAAAAGTGCAGATTTTAGATTTCAACAGTGAAACGAAGCAAAAAAATAACCGATAAATATCGAAAAGTATATCATGATGTCACCGATATGAGACATATCGGGATATTTTTCAATATCATGGCATCTCGATATTGATATATATCAGTCATTATTACAAATATTAGCCATAATATCAACTTCAACAAAGCTTAAATCCAACTAAGTGGAACTACTGTTGGAATCCTTGCTTTAGAATTTAGGGCCATACCCACCAAAAACGAAGTATATTTGTATTCTAACTCTCCTCTTCCCAGTGCCTCTGCCCTCAACAAAATCACTTTTCCCCAACAAGACATCATTTGGCCCACATTCAAGCATCCAAACAGTCATAAATATCATTCTCTCATATTTTTTGCAACGGATAACACTTCAAATTTACTCCATCAAAGTTCATTCTTATTTTATCTGTAAGAGTTTTACATAAATCATTAATCTAAATTACTTTTCTGCTACAACTACCTATTTAACTGGAATTTTCTTGACATGCTAATAAATAAACATTTCAAACAAATTTAAAAATGCATATATTGGCACATTGGAATACACCTGATCAAAATTGGCTTCGGGTTCATGGGACAGGTTTAGGTGAAATTTGTGACCACTAAATCAGGTCAAGCCGAACATGGCCTAGTCACCCAAGTTAAAAACCTATAACTATTCCCTTCCTAATTCAAACCGGGCCAATTTGGGGCAGTCTTTGGGCATTTTTATTTTTAGTATTTTATTTAAAATCTCATATTTACATAAAAATATCTAAAAATTTAAAATATTTTAATAATTATAATATTTAGACTAAAATATTACCTAAATATATAGTTTAACGAAAAATCCACAAATATAATATATTGAAATGATTTTTAAACTTGGTAATTATTGGAAATAAAATACACACACACACACGTGTGTATATATATATATAAAATTCATAATTTGGACCGAACTAGTTATTTTTACTAGTGACTTTGACTGTCCCGACCCAAAAGATTAATCAAACCTATTTTTTGGTTGTTTATTAATAATATTGTTATACCTTGACCAAATTTTATAAAATTTGAGGATGGTCAACCGGACTAGTTAAGCAGCCTGGTTTTGATCAACTCTACGTTGGATGATAAGACATCAAGCATGAAAAGAGGTGGCAGTCTGCACCTTTACTGATCTGTTTACTTCTTCCAGCTTATGTAGCAGCAGCTCCCCAAATCCTGTGCCTCTGTGCTCAACAGAACCAAGGTATGGTGAACCCATTACCTGCAATTTTGGATGCAAATTATTCAAATAAAATGAAGAAATCAAGTTGTCTGTAGAAGGTCAAGAACAAATCGAACAGTTCTGACAGTTTGATATCATCAGAAGTGCAATTTTCGTTGTAAGGAGTGGTTCATTAGCCATCGTCATGGAAAACAAAGATTAGATTACTTCAGAGAGCTTTGGTTTAGTTATTTATAATCTAATAATTAAAGCTTCCCATTATATTCTTCAACAAAATCACCAGGAACCTGCCCCAAAATAGTAGTACTAGTATCGGTCACAGTCATATTGGTATTGGCATATCAGCAATGTGCATCAAATCGGACATATCAGGCTTAAAATTTGTTCTGCGAAGCAATTTAAAGTGAATTTTGTTTGGGGGATGTTGCATTTGGATGAAAATATTGATATTAGTATCGTTCACATCCATGTCGATGTTGGATATATTAAATAATATGTATTAATATCTGAAATACTGAAAGGAAAAAAATTTTGATAGTTCCCAATACATAAGTAAATCAAACGACATTTTAAATAATGAACATCATTACAATTAATATGGAAAAGAATGGATCATCTCCCATTGCAACATTGCTTACTTGTAAGTGCACATCTTCAATGTGTCCACAAAGCTGGAAAAAATATGATCATCTGGACACTGACTAACATTAACATCCCCTAATAACTGACAATTCAAATAAGTTGTACAGAATTTGACTTGTGCAAATGTTCTGCTACCTCTTCTCCTGCATCTATATCTATCAAATTGGATATTTCAGCCACAGGCTTGAAGAAACTTTACTGAATGCAGTGAAACGGAACTTAGGCTGGATAGTTGGGAATAGAACTAGTCTTAGGACGAGACAAAACTTACAATATATATATTTTTTCTCTCATTTCCTTAACAAGACACCAAAGCAGAGTTTTTCTTACGCAACATGTTTATCCAAATAAAAAAAATACACCAAAGGCGTTTCATGTGTTAGAATCCCAACCGAGCAATACAAATTTTTATATAATTTTTCTCGCGTTTTTGAATTCTTTTAAAAATTTAGGTGAATTTAATTTGAATTTTAATATCATAAAAAAATTAGATATCTCATTGTGAAAGTTAGGGACTTCTAATGTATACTAGTGTCAAAAGCCAAAAGGTTTAAAACTTTCTATGTGGGAGAATGAATTCTTAAAATCTTTTTCCATATCCGATTGTTTTATAATACTATTGATTGCTTACTTGTTTTTTGCATTTTTAATTAATGACACACTTGTATTCTACATACTCAACATTAGTGTTACTTTTGTGTTTATGTCCTGGAATCGACCTCGATACTTAAGAGTACCTGTAGGTTAAGTTGGCTGGCATCCATTTTCATTGGGAACCGGATGTGCTGCACAATTTTATGGCCAAAACATTTAAACAATGATAGCTGGAATTAGAGATCGACTTTAAGAGTAGCTGTAAGAAAGGTTTTAGTTTTCAAAGAATCTCATACGGTGGGATAGTAACGGCCCAAGCAACACGTATTGAAGCTATTGAGAGAGGATGGCAAAGTTCAAAACTCAAGATAGCCTTTCAACAGGATGGAAGGATAGGTGAATAGCCTTATCATTCAGTTGAGGTCTCTGGAAGAAGTGGTCAAGGACCTAATTGATGATGCCCGCGACTCAACAAAGGTGTTGCAATAAAAGGATGCTGAGTTCAGCTGTAATGTGAGCTTTCTAGTGCATGCTGTTGCGACTAACGGCAATGCCTTTGGTGGTGGTAGAGTTAAGCCTCCAGAACCTCACTCATATGGTGGTGTGTGAAATTTAAAGGGGCTCGACAAGTTCATTTTCAATTTAGAACAATACTTTGGGGCTACAAAGATGGATTCGGATGAAGCAAAGGTCTCTATGACGACAATGTACCTAATCGGAGATGCCAAACTATGGTGGCACACCAAATATGAGAAAAATTTCCAAGTAAAATTAAGTATCGACTCGTGGGAAGACATTAAAAGAGAGCTGATGGCATAGTTTTGCCCAAAAAATACTGAGTTCACGGTATGATGAAAGTTAAAACAAATTAAGTATACAGGGACAATCAAGGACTACATTAAAACTTTCTTGACATACATGTTAGACATCAAGGGAATGTCTAATAAGGATCGTCTCTTTTATTTTGTAGATAACTTATAGCCGTTAGCTTAGATAAAATTATTTAGACAGTGGATGCAAGATTAGATTTCTGCCCAAAATGCAACCAAGAGATTTGTAAACTATGCCATTGAAAGGAATAACCTTAACCAAGGGAATAGTAGTAATCCCTCAAAGAAGCATGTGCAAAATGCATCCAGCATTAACAAGTTAGAATTTAAAGCCAAGCATGGAGG
The DNA here is from genome assembly GCA_033239525.1 of Nepenthes gracilis. Taxonomy (NCBI): domain Eukaryota; kingdom Viridiplantae; phylum Streptophyta; class Magnoliopsida; order Caryophyllales; family Nepenthaceae; genus Nepenthes; species Nepenthes gracilis. Next base: position 12,283,618 of record BSYO01000023.1, on the reverse strand, counting down.
AAGTAGCTTTCGAAGAATTCATCACCGGTGAACTCTTAGAGTTCCAAAGGAAGTGTCGATACGTTAACGAGTAAGAATGCATCTTCTGGTGGAGTATTTCTGTGTGACGGGCCATATAAGGTGACACAATACTCATACAAAGGAGCTCTAAGTACACTACAAGAAAAAAGTGATCCATCGGAGTCCGGAGACAGCAAGAACAATAAGGACCAAGTTCGCATAGGAACGGTTCACCTTTTGTATGTCAAGGAGAAGCAAGTTTAAACATCAACAGAGTCCAGATATCTAATGTATATGGACCTTCAAGTGAATGGATGAGGTGCTTATGCCTGATAGACATGGAGGACACTCACAACTTTATAGCCGAGACTGAAGCAGATCATTTGGGTATGGGTTGGAATGAGATGGCGACAACATGAAGGCCATGAACTCAAAGGCAAAGCTTACCCTTGATGTTGCCAAATCTGTGCTAATGTAACTTAGAGAATAGAACAAGAAGTTGAATTTTATAGCAGTACTTATAGATGATTTTGGAGGTAGATTTCCTTAAGGAGACTAAGGGAGAGCCCATGTTCCACTTGAATTCGGTGCTTCTCATGGAAGAGAGTTTGTGTCTAGTGAGTGCCTCAAAAAGGCCAAAAAAACTTGAGAGGAAGGGTAAGGACAAGATATTATTTGAACTCTAACTTAAAAGAGGTATGAAGAAAGAATGAGCCTACCTTCCTTGCGGCATTGTTAGTAAATGAAGATATCGAGGTTGGGTCTTTGCCACCAAAAGTCAGCCTACTCCTAAAGGAATTCGAGGAGTTGTTGCTGATGAAGTTACCTAAGGTTCTTCCACCTAGAAGAGTCATGGATCACCATATTCAACTGACTCCAAGGACGAAGCCACCTGTGTGAGGAACACACCAGATGGCATCTTAAGAGCTAACAGAGTTTTGAAAACAATTGGCCAGGTTGATTAGCTCAGGGTTGTCCACCCTTCAAAAGCGCCTTATGGAGCCCCCAAACTATTTCAGAAGAAGCAATATGGGAGTTTATGTCTTTAACTGACTACAGGGCCCTCACAAATGTGATTGTTAAGAATCACTATCTGATTCTTTTGATTGCTGATTTATTTGATCAATTAAGCAATGCAAAATGCTTTATGAAGCTTGACTTGAGGTCAAGTTCTCACCAAATTAGAATCACAGAGAAAAATAAGCCAAAAACTATATATGTTACAAGATTTTGAGCTTTTGAGTGGCTCGTAATGTTCTTCTTATTGATCAACGCCCCAACAACTTTTTTTGCACATTAATGAACTAGATATTTCATGAATGTTTGGGCAAATTTGTGGTGGTCTATTTGAGCAACATTGTAATATGCAGTTCAACTCTAGAAGATCACATAAAACATCTAAGATTAGTGTTTCAGAAATTAAAGGAGAATCATCTCTAAGCAAAGCATGAGAAGTGCTCATTTTCTTAAAAGGAGATTTGTCATGTCATCAGCCCAAGCAAGTAATTCAATAAACCTGACTATTAAATTTTATATTTTTCCTTTTGAATAAGACAAAACCCAAATTGACTTGAACAAAACAAAATTCAAAACAATATATTATTAATAACCCTCGACAGCGAATATAAGATCTGACCAAACTATAGTATCCCCTCCCTAAATAAATTATTGTGATAACCTACTCATATTAAACCTATCCTGAAGGAAAGCATCCATCAACATCCAAACTATGATAATATTAGGCTTGTACAAAGTCCATATTGATAAATGTACATCCCAAATAATATAGATCATAAATAAATCAACTAAATAGAAATCTTGAAATAATCCTAATAATAAATCCAAATACATGTCCAAATAACAAAATAACAATAAAGGTCTTCAACGTTTTCCGTCCAATGTCCTGGAAGCAATCTCAAAGCCCTTTAATCCAAAATGTTAGAAAGTAGGACAAATTATAAGCCTAAAATTTATCAACTATACACACACACACACACACACACACACAATAACAAATACACATCCCTAAAACAAAACGAATGGATGACAAATAGTAAAACACATTCACAATGTAATATGTCAAATGTCCAAAAATCGATATCCACATATCGAATGTTCGAATGTGATTTTGTACGCAAATCTCATAATCAATATATAAATATCAAATAAGACCAAACAGTACAGAATCATCCAAATGTCCAAATATCACATGAATCCAAAATCTCAAAAATTCAAGGTCGAATAGATCTGAAAACTATGTCAAAACTTGCAAATTTCAAAAAATCAAACATTTTAAATAACAAATACAATGTGGGTCAAAATCTCAAAATCTAAAACATGCTAAAATTCGAGAACTAATGGCCAAAAAACTAAAATTGAGGAAGGGTTACACATACTCCTAGTAACATTAGGCCAAAACGTCACTTTTTAGATCCGTAGGCAGGAAATCTATATATATACCCTATAGACGAAGTCAAACACTATTTTCTTTTGACACCCATGAGATTAGATGCAATCCTTAAATTTGTCTGATATATTAGAATATCTGAATATATTGTTTCATTCAAATCCTTTCAATGGTTCTTAAAAAAAACAAATGGTAGACTCTATAACAAATAACCAAAACTTTTTCTCTGTAGGAAAAGTATAAATCCAAAACTTTTCATTCTATGGGAAAATGTAAATACAAAACTTTCCACCTTGTGAGAAATTATAAATCTCGTGTCCAATCAAATAAAGTCCAGTCTGAAATACTTACATGGAGTATCAACATATAAGGCCAAATGCACATATTTCATAATTTTTCCTTCACAAATATTTATATATATAAACATATTACCTCAAAATATTCACTTACATAGCGAAAAACGAACAAACCTTCAAGCCTTTAGTAAAGACCAAACCAGGTTGTAAAATAATATGTAAAACTACATGCATTCACAAATATCCAAAGAAAGGGGGTAAAATATGACATGCATGTACAGTAAAAACAAGATATGTAAACAAAATCGAAGGATTTCAAAATAAACTAGAGATCGGGCTTAAAAATGCATACATTTTACCTCTAATCTAACAGATTTGACAAGATAAAATTCTAAAATTTTCTTCCTTCACTTCTTCATCTTCTTTTCCTCTCTACTTACTCTCTCCCTTTCTTTCCCATGAAAATGACCAAAAACAGTGCGCCTAACCCTTACATATTATAATTAGCACACGAGTGTCAGATAGGCATACTTTAGGCACCATTTCACTGCACATGCGTGCAAGAGTGCCACATCAAGTGTAACTCAAGTGTCAGCATTCTGCCTATCCACGTATGAGCACCAACACAACCACACCTCAACCGCCCCTACACCGCCTAAAGTGTGCACGATCGCTGCTATAGGCGCACCTTGGTTGCCACCATTGTGCCACAAACGCACATGAGCTCCCCAAAGGTGCCTATCAGGTGCCAAGCTTGATTCCAAAAGATTAATTTTTTTAAATTTTTATCATATAATTATTTTCAAATTAACCTAAACCTATATTAATGACATTAAAATTCTTAACTGAAAACTAGACATTAGGAGATCAACTTCCCGGGGCACTGTATGGGGCGAGATCAGATCAGGATAGATTCCAATAAAGTGTAAGCTATCTCAAATTGGCAAGTCCCGACAATTGTAAGCGAGTTGTGCTCTTTTTCGGCATTGCTAACTACTATCGACGATTCATAGAAAGGTACTCAAAGAACGCAGCACTTTTGACAGCTTTAATCAAGAAGGATAGGAAGTGGAGTGGTCGAAGGTATGCCAGTAAGCCTTCAAGTAACTCAAGGGTGCGGCAATGATAGAGCCAGTGTTAGCCCTTCCAGATGTTACTACGCACTTCGAAGTATGAACCAAAACGTCGGATTTTGCTCTCGGAGGGGTCATATTGCAAGAACGCCATCCAGTAGCCTATGAGAATATAAAGCTAAATGAGGCCGAATAACGTTATATAGCTCAAGAGGAGGAGTTGCTTGTGATCGTGCACTATCTGAGGACCTGGAGGCATTACTTGTCCGATTCCAAATTTGCTGTAAAAGATGACAACACCTTTACTAGCCATATACTCACCTAACTTGAGTTAATGTCTAAGCTAGCTTAGTGGCAAAAATTCTTAGTGGAATTCAACATGGAGCTAATGCACAAATCCAGATGCAGGAACTAGGCCGTAGATGTCCTTAGTAGAAGACAGGACCTCACCGCATTGTTTCAAGTAGTCCACTTATCAATAAACGAGATTGCCTTGACTATCAGGGAACGGGTGAAGCTAAACCTGACTTCATTATAGGGCTGCCCAAGTTGGTGAATACTCGTGCATTTTGGAAGTCATAGACTGCTTTTCAAAGTACACACTTTTATTTTGACGTTAAGAGGTTGTTTAGAGGAGGCAACATCGTCCCTTTTCTTCAAACACATCATCAAATATTAGGAAGTGCCCAAACATATTGTTCACAACAAAGATGGATGCTTCATTAGAGCTTTCTGGTTAAAACTCTTCAGACTAGTCGGCTTAGAATTGAATAACTCATCAAGCTATCATCCTTAAACTGACGGTCAAAGGGAGAGATTCAATGGCTTATTTGAAGAATATCTGCGATATTTTCTGAGTGCCAGTCAAAAGGATTGAATGAAGATTCCTGATATTGTTCAATTTTGTTTTAATACTCAAAGTGCTCTTCTTCAAATAAGAGCTCTTTTAAGATTGTAAAGCAGCCACTTCTTTCATACAATACGGCCAAGCCATACAAAAGTGTTTTTGTGCTTACAAATTTGCTTGTGAGTGGACGCAGAACACAGAGATTGCCAAAGCCTGCTTGGAGAAAGCATCCCATCGAATGAAGTGAGCAGATTAGAAGATGCAACTTGTGCAATTTAATGTGAGAGATATTGTGATGATAATGCTTTTCTAAGAGCAGATACGGTTCCTCAAAGAAAGAGACAAGCGCTTCTGATGGAAATATGAAGGCCTTATCCAGATCATTACTGGTGTCGGGAAAGCATCGTACAAGATAGATCATCCAGAATAGATGAAAGTCCACCCCATCTACCATGCGAGCTATTTGAAACTATATAATCCTAACATGAAATATCCCTAACGTAACCAATTACAGTGCACTAACATTAGAATGAAGCCATCATTAGCGCCAAAAGTTGAAAAAATTATTACTACATAGGAGGTGATAATATCATTCGAAAATAATAGAATAGTGCTTGTAAAGTGAAAGGGGTGACCAATAGAAAAAACAAGTTGGGAGCTTGCTAAAGACATAAGACTGAAGACGTGAGAGGTCAAAACTATTCTAATGATCTAGTCAACAATAATATCAGTAACTAAGTGAAGGATGTTAGAATTTAAACTGAGTCATATAAATTTTTACATAATTTTTCTCATATTTTTGAATTTTTCTAAAAATTTAGATAAATTTAGTTTAAATTTTAGTACTGTAAAAAATTAGATACCCCATTATGAAAGTTAGGGATTTTTAATGTATACTAATGTCAAAGGACAAAATGTCGAACCCTCTAAATGAGGGAATGGATTCTTGAAATTTTCTTTAACATCCGATTGTTATCTGTTACTATTAATTACTTGTTTGTATTTTCATATTTTTTTTTGGCGATGTTCTTGTATTCTACATACTTGACACTGGTGTCATTTTCGCATTTACGTCTCAGGATTAACCCCGACACTTAAGAGTGCTCATGGGTTAACTGGAGGTGTTTATTCTCGTTGAGAACTGGACGCACTTCATAGTTTTATAGCTAGAAAACTCGGACCGTGATACCACGCAAGTACAGAAGTTAGAGCCTCAATCACCCCCAAAAAAAACCAAAAATAACAAAGCATCCCCAACTCACAAACCCATAGCATAGTCGAAAAACCCAAAAGTTAAAAAGCAAAAACACAATTAATTCATATTATAACAGAATTCTATTCAAGCTTTCTAATTCCGTGTTTGTAATGTTTTTCAGGCCATGATTCTAGTAATTAAAGCCCTTAAGCTCTGCTTAGTCTTAATGTCCTTGAAAAGTTCAGTCTTACGTTCATTGCTTGCCAATACAAGCACGAGAATTCACTAAATCTCAGTATTTTCAGCACCACTACCTCAGAAACCTTTCTTTGAACTTCAAAATGATAATATTATTCTAAATTGTCATTTACTGCATTTTGAGAAAGATTCAGCAAACCCATTGTTCCTGAACACTCCCCATATTCCAAAGATACCTTTGGATTTGAGTAATCTGAGACCCTGCTCTCCAGACACAACATTAAAGGAGAAATCATCTTTCATGGAGTCTCAAAACAATCTCAGAACCCACTTGAAGGGTCAATACACCCTCCTCAACAAAGGCACTGTCCTTTGAGAGTGGCCCAATCACCATAGCATATGATGGTTGCCCAATCTATCCATAAGATGCTCAGCATTATCGCAGGCCAAGTACAGTTCTGTAAACTTCATTAATGACATTTTCAGGGGAGGGGTGATAAAGACAACTGCAAGAAATTTCCGATTTACTGGACACAGGATATGATGCCAAAGATATTTGAACACTTATGTTAATGTGTGTCACTTTCCAGCCCAATTGCACCACTTGCACAGCTATCTCCTATATTAATAACTTATTGATTAATAACCTGAAATACCTACTTTGAACAACAAAATGAAGGTAGGCTACTGAATGCTGGACTCTGAAGCAGTACAGATATGGTATTGGCAAACCATGATGCGTTATTGTGTTGTTTCGAGTGGCAGTTGTTGCCACGGGGCAACAGCCTTTGACGCCCCACACCATTGCGACAGGAGGGAGCTTGCCCATCAGCCTACTTTGCCAAGAGGTGGCAGGAGGGCAACGACCTAGCCCAACCTACTTAAACAACTTAAAAGCTTAGCCCAATCTGAAGAAAGAAGAAAATAGACCTTATAGAGAAGCAGATAGAAAAGAGAGCCTATATACTCAAATGACTAGCTCGGTGAAAACTCATCTCGTACTCCATGTAAGTCAGTTGACTTCGATTAGACCAGACCAACCCAGAGAGGAACGTGCCCACAAGTGTACCACCAGATGTTGTAGATGAACCTACTAAAGAAGAAGTTGAGTATATCATAGCTGACCACGCCATGGGCTAGCCCATACACCGACTGCACGAATGGAATACTACTTAGTAAAGTAGAAGGGCCAACTTGAGAGCGAGGCAAGCTAGGAACAGGCTGAGACTTATAATCCCGAAGACCAAGTCAGAGACTACTGGACGTCTCGCAAAGCGACTCTCAACGAGGACGTTGAGACTTTTCGAAAAAAAATGTTTTTTGGCTTACTTTTACTAAAGAACAAAGAGTACGCTTGTACTTTGGCTAATAAGGGAGAGGTTTTTTTTTTTCAAATCCAAGTTTGACTCTAATTAAATCCTTAGCAAAAGTGCTAGGTAAGCAAGTTACCTTATGTAATGTAAAAAAAAACCGAGACAAAACAAAACATAGAGGATATTTCACCCTCTAGATAGATGTACTCACGCCAGTCTCATCACAAGAATATCTTAGAATATAGCTCAATCATCTTCTTTTATCATATAAAGGTTCAGAGAAAAGTAAAATACACTGCTCTTCCTAGGATACAATCCTATCTATAGGAAGTTGACAGAATAAGAGATAATCACTCAATATGAGTTCAGTCAAATATGCAGAACCAAATAAACCGGGCAACACATGCCGCATGCAGTCAACTTAAACATTCTATGACTTCACAGTTCAATCTAAAAATTTATTTGTACTGGTAATGGCCAAGCTTGGGTAAGAACAAGACAGAAGGTCAATTATTTACTGAATTATACAGGTGGCAATCAAGACTAAGATGACAGCCATAAATTGTGAACTCATTCCAACGAAGAAAGGTCAAAAGTAGGCATAACTACTTGTTAGCTTGTCTCTCATGTCGTTCCACCACAGCAATTTTCTGGCTTAAAGTGGTACAGAATGCCTTGCAAAGCTTCATCTCCTCTCACCCTGAGGCACTCAATGTTCTGTAATTTTCTCCAAGCAAGTGCCTCAAATGCATGAATTTAGCATTCTGTAAAAATCCTTATTGGATTTATCAAGGATTTGGTAATTAAGCAGCCCTCTATACCACCAACACTCCAGATTATAGTTGATGCCATTTGAAAGAAAAGCCAGATCTGAGACCTTTTAGCAGCCTTTGGGTCTTAGGGTTAGTGAGCCCCAACAGTCATGATGTTATCTCCTCTCACCCTGAGGCACTCAATGTTCTGTAATTTTCTCCAAGCAAGTGCCACAAATGCATGAATTTAGCACTCTGCAAAAATCCTTATTGGATTTATCAAGGATTTGGTAATTAAGCAGCCCTCTATACCACCAACACTCCAGATTATAGTTGACGCTATTTGAAAGAAAAGCCAGATCTGAGACCCTTTAGCAGCCTTTGGGTCTTAGGTTAGTGAGCCCCATCAGTCATGATGTTAGAAGTTTCTGCTATAGGGATGGGAAAATAGGGAAGGGAAGAAAAAGACAGAGGGGGAAGGGAAGAAGCGCAGAAGAGAATAGAAAAAAGGGGAGCTGCAGAGACAGATTACCAAGGAGAATAATAATTTCTTAATATCAATTCAATTCAATGATAACTATTAACATTAAAAGTAGGGTCCCTATATAGAGACGTCCTACTCCTAAGCTAATTAGGAAACAGACAAAGTTTTCTAATTAATAATAACCTAAAATAAGAACATAATAAAAATAAAATATACCATTCCTCAAATATTTCAAAGGCTGTCAAGATTATAAAATTTTAATAATTCTCAAGATTTTACAACACAGAAACATATCAAATCAAATCTCTTTAATATCTTTGAGATGTCTGCATCATATAGTTTATGAGGAACAAAAGGCTGGAGAGGGAGATGCAGAACCTCAGATTCTCTGTGAATTATAGGAAGGTTAAGGGAAGAAGGGCACAGTAAGAAGACATCCTGGGGAACTTTTGCTGCAATGTGAAGGCACTTGACACCATTGATCGCTGTTTGATTGGGAAGATGAAGATCTTAAATGCGTACACGGATGTTGTGATGATCCAGGAATCTACTAAAATCGACAATTTATGGTATGTCGGCGACTTTGTTTGGGGCAGTGTTTCAAGTGTATTATTTCCATTCTGGGACATAGTTTGTTCAAGTGGTGAGAAGATTTTCTATAAGGACCAAATGGGTGTTTTCAAAATGTCACTGTTACCTTCGAACTCTTGGATGGTGATCTCAAAGCAGCAGGCCCCTCAGTTGATGATCCCATATGGCTCATAAATTCTGCTTCGCTAGCCTGAGTTGCCAGTTTTAAAGTTCGGCCGGAGTCTAGGATGACCTTCGAAGCTTCTGTTATGATGACCTGTGAAAAATGAAACAAAATACAAAGTCATTTGACAATGATTATAGCATAGGCACTGCACGATTGTATAAGAATGAAATACAATGAGAAGTAGTCACTGACAGATGGAGGAAAACTTTGATATACCTTTCTCAAAAGTCCTGGGTTGGAGATTCCCTGAACTTGTAGCTCATCCACTGGAGCAGCTTTACCACGCGATATACTTTCAATTCTGATGTTATGGATCCCGTATATGGATTGTAAGCAACCTACACATACCCAACACTAAGCTTAGGATGATGTGTAAAGAAGTTAAGATGGTTTAGAAGCCAAGAGAGAGCCTTGAGATTCAATTCTCGGAGTAAAGATAATAAATCTTAAGCGCCACAGGAATCATTGGAGTTCTTGTCTAGTTATGTTCCAAACCTATGGAACTAGATGCAAAATTATAATTGTACATTGTAAACCAAACAGCTAAATTTAGATTGTGCTTCCCTGTATTTAAATTCCAAATGCCAAACACAAGTATTAGTGCAAAAGACAATCATCCAGATATCTCACAATGTGGTAAAACTTTGCATCTCTTTCTCCACTTCAGTCTACCTGCTGTAAACCCATTTCAATACAAATTGTTCAATTTTCTCACACTTGAATTATGAATTCATGACAACAAACCTCTTAAATCAAGGAATTGATTGACCATTGATTTCCATTTACAGCTTATTATCTCGGTTAGAATTATCAGAACATATGTCTCTTGTAATCAATGTTTCTACCGGTCATCTTGAAACTTCTATAATTTAAATACTCTCTTCATAATTGTAACTAAAATTCCACCTTCAATTACAACATTATGATATATCCATTGCATTGATAGAGAAAAGATGCAAAATCACAATGTCATCTACAAACAAGAATACACCACACAACCCCATACTGACATATTAGTAATTCACTTAAGGAACTATAATATGCCTAACTCCCTTATCCCCAGCTCCATCCTAGTGCTATTCATCAGTATTTCAATCATATCCTTAGAAGCATGTACACGAGCACATTAGCGCCACTGCAGACATGCACATGTGCTGACACACATTGGAAAGAAAGGAAGAGATACATTCATAAAGCCACCAATAAACTTCCCTACAAACCCAATCAAAAGCATGTCCTAATCAATGAAAACCTAGAGCATATCTGTCTTTTTTCCTAATCATATTTTTCAATTCTCGTCAATAGATGTAGCATATGAGCCCGATCTTCCTACTCATAAAACCAAACGGATTTTATGATATTTTTGGTTAATTCTTCAATCTTTGATTTTCTGGCCTTTCTGCCCATAAATCTTCAAAGCACTCTTGCCAAAATCCTGTAGGCCAGTGGCAATTAAGATAATCATGAGGATCACATAATATAAAGTCAAATAATTGAACCTAGCAAATTCCATATTGCTTTGAGTCCATAGTTACCAGCATTTTGGCCTTTTGACCCCATATTGTAGGGTGGATATCGAAAGATACGAAAAACCTTCCTCCAAGCTGTACATCAAACCATGGTAAACAAGTGATGTATGCGATATGCAAAAAAGTTCCATTATTTACAATAGTTGTCAATAATAATCCTAACCTGCATAGTAACAAATCTAGTAATTGTTGGATTTTGACTCGCTCCCTTATGAGTCTCATGCCTATTAGGAATGTTGTTTTCACTTCTGGAGCTATCAGGTATTTTCACATGTCGTTCGCACGAGATTCGCTAGAGATAAAGTGTTTGCAGGAGGTTTCACGAAAAGATAGCGGGCTAACCACTTAAACACCAAAACTAGGAGGATTTTTTGTGGTGCACCGCAAGCTGGCCGCTCAAGCAACCACACAGAATATAAAAAATTCTATTCTGATTTTTGGGCAAATTAGAGATCATTTTAACATAAGGGAACGCCATACAAAGAGATAGGAGAGAAGATAGAAGAGGAAAATGTTTGGTATCTAGTAGAGGTCCTATGCGAGTTCCATTTTTTTCTAAACTTGGATACACTACTCTAGTGTTGTTACTATGATATATTATCATTTAGTTTCTCATTTTTTTGGTATACTTTCTCTAATGGGCTGTTAGATGTGTTGAGGTTATATTCAAACAATTATTTTTACAGGTTATTATGGAGGAATCTCGAAGAGGGTTATATTTATAACTGAACACTTTTATAGTGGATTTCATCGAAATTTGTTTTGCGATTTTTTCCTTATTTAAAAAGGGTTTTTTCACATTAAATATTATTGCATAACTTGTGTGTGATTATTGCATGATTGTTATTCTTTGTACTCTTACAGTGTTGTCTCGCTAATGATTGACGGGAGATTTGGGTTTATTTCCACCGCTCTGATTGTGTGCATGTTTTTGTTATCGAGGAATCCTAACAAGTATATCAGAGAAGAGAATTTACCGGTGTGTGAAAACTATAATTTGATGGCATCAACATCAAAGAGTTTGCCATTTCACATTGAGTAATTTAATGGGCAAAATAATTTCATTCTTTAACAAAAAAGAGTGAAAAATATTTTGACTAGACAAGGAACAATAAAACCACTAAGGAAGGAGGATAAACCAAAAAGGATGAATACTGATAAGTGGCAAGACATGAGAAATTTTGCAAATTGCACGATCAAGTTATATTTTGTGGCTGATATTCTTCAAGAAGTTATTAGTTTATCGGATTTAGTAGAATTCTGGTTAAAATTTGAGAACCGATACGATTCCAACTCTTGACGACAAGGTTATATGTGAAAAAGAAATTCTATAACCTTTGGTTATTCCAAGGGGACAGATTTGAAAAACACATGGATGAGTTTAACCAAATTTTAACACAAATACTAACGCTTGATGAAAAAGTTAAAGATAAAGACAAGGTATTGGTGTTACTGGCTTCATTGCTGCGATCATATTATCACGACGCTTTTATTCTTTCTAGAAAGATATGCTCATCCTTAATGAAGTTATCGCTTCCTTATTTATAGATGAGTCTAGGTGGAAAGAAAGTAACAAGGTTTCAGAGAAGTCAACCGCCTTAGTGTCCACTGGTGATGGGGGCACGGGAGATCAAGGAAAGGACGTGGCAAGTCGAAGAGGAGCAACAACTGGTCCAAGCTTAAGGACATTGAAAGCTTTCATTATAGCAAAAAGGGTTACATGAAGCAGGAATTATTTCAAGAGAAAAGAGGGTGTTAGTAGGCAGCAAGAGAGTAAGGATCATGATGGCAATGATTAGACCACTATTACTACTTATAGAGACCTTTTAGTTGTCCATGTAGGGAAGACACAGAGTTTCACGAGCCACAAGACAAGTTGGGTGATAGATAATGAATTCTCATATCATGCGAAATTGAGGAAGCCCCTTTTCACTTGCTATATGCCAGAGTACTACAGGGCATTAAAAATGGATAATGATGGTTTGTTGAGGATAGTGGACATCGATGACGTTAGCTTACAAACAAGTAATGGGATGAAACTCGTGTTGAGTGGTGAGTGACACGCTTTGGTGTCCAATTGAGTTTGATTTCAACTGGAAAGTTTGATAAGGAAGTTTTCGCCTGGCATCTGGCAAAATTCAATGGAAACTCACCAAATGCATCTCAGTTGTGGCAAGAGAAAGTAAGTGATCAAGTCAGTACTTGATAGAGGCTTTGATTTCCAAGAACGCTAAGATGGCCGATGAGAGGTTCAATTAAGGTGGTGGGAGGAGGCCGAGGATGGTGCAAGGGGGAGTGACACTATCGTAGCGAAGGCACCAAAGGGAAGTGGCAACACCTTGGGTATTCGGTGGAGTAGAAGAGAGTGCCATTTAAACTTGTAGAGATTGATACGGAGATCCCCGTGGAGAGGAAGTTACTAGTGGGTAAGAGGTGGCAACGGATCGCCAGAGAGACGAGATTCCCCCAGAACGTTGTAAGGAGAAATTCTTTAGATTTTGAATCATTCTCTTGTTAATCCTACACTTATTAGAAGTGTTATTTTTCACTTCCGGAGTTGTTAGGCATTTTCATAGAACATTTGCACGATGTTTGCTCAAGTGAGAAACTATTCGCAAGAGGTTTAGCAAAAAGGTTGCAAGTTGGCGACTTAAATTGTTAGTGATCGATAGATGTTGAAGAAAGGGACTAACCATTCTTTTCTCTTCCTGTTCCTTGTCACCTATCTATTCACAACTTGCCTACCTATCCATGCAAGAATGCCAACTTGTGTACAAGATTTCTTCATGGATCTCATATTCTAGTCAAATCTTCTTCAACAATTTTTTCGTACAAGCTCCACAAGCTTGAAATGGTCAAGGATTGAGTTTTCAAAAATGAACATACAATATATTGCTCACTGGCTTTGCATCACCAAGAAAGCTAGCTGGTCATTACAATTCGCCCCAGCCGTTAGCCTAAAGAGATAGGGAGGATGCACACGAGGAGGTGACTAAAGACCTAATGTATGTCTTCCTTCAGTGAGCAGACCTCAGGTTAGAGAGGATTTTCAGCAATTATCCACGAGAGGATTGTGAATTAGCCACTTAAGTGCCAGGACTAGAAAGATTTTCAGTGCTACACCGCGACGTGGCCATGAGATGGCAGCTCAAGCAATCACGTGGAATATATAAAATATTGTTCAAATTTTGGTGTAAATTAGATACCGTTTTAACACAAAGGGGTACTACGCAAAGAGAGAAAAGATAGAAAGAGAAAAGAGAGAAGAAGAGGGTCAGCATCTGATTAAGATTCAACTTGAGTTCCATTCTTTTATAATTTGAGTATGTTACTCTAATTTTATTTCTAAGACATATTACCATTTCATTGTTTGTTTTATCAATATATTTTTTCTAGTAGCTTGTTTGGTGTATTAGGGTTATATTCAACCGCTCATTCACACGGATTGTTGTGAAGAGATCTCAGAAAGAGTATATTTGTAGCTGAACACTTCTATAGTGGATTTATTCAAAATTTGTCTCATAATTTTTTCTTTGGTTAAGAAGTATTTTTCATATTAAATATTACCATACAACTTAGGTGTACTAAGTTGCATAATTATTATTCCTTGTGCTTACATGGTGTTTGATGGTTGACGATTAATGAGGGATTTAGGTTCATTTTCATTGCACCAATTGTATGCGTGTTTTTGTTTCCGGGGAATCCCAAAAATAACTATCAAGCCCAACTAAGAGCCGAAGAGCTCAATTGCCATGACTCTGTAGGCTGAGGGTTCAAGTCCTAGTGGGGTTTGGCACAATTAAATTCCTCCCACCCCCTGTATCATTGCTTCAACAAAAAGATAAAATCAATCCCAACAGAGTGTAGGAAAAAAATAGTACTTTTTCCACAAGAGCAAGGGCACATTTTCCAATATATGAATAGCTCATAGCAAAGAAATTTGTCAATTTTTAGTTTAAGGAACAAAATGATGGTGTTGACTAGAGCTTATAGTTTGAGCTCCCATATGGATAGTTATCCTTTAATCACCATTGCTTCAGCACTTTTTTTTTTATTATTATTATTAGATGTGTATATTGTGTGTATGGCCAGTTATGCTTGATGCTGGACAGTTTGAACTGTCATAAGGTAACCTAGGTATATCTAGGTTTTATACTACATTGACTAGTAATTTTCTTGACATTCCCAGGGTAGTTCTAATTGGTATTTTATTTGGGCAATACAATGTCTTACTTATCAAACAAAAGAAACAAAAAAGGCAAAGTGAGTTATCATACTGATAATCCTGCTAAATTGAAAGAGAAGAATTGGCAGAAAAAAAGATAGAACAAAAATGCGAATACAATCATGAAAGCAATAATATTTGAGAGCATGACTGCAAAATTAATACAAATATGGGTCATCAAAGGAGAAAAGTACAGATGATGAAAGTTATGGAAATGATTTAACCAATACAGCTAAATGAACAAAACAATATGCAAAAAAAAAAAAAAAAGTGCAGAGTGGATAAATTACAACCATAATAGACATCCCAGGAATTTGAAACTTGGGTTATTGCAAAAGTTAAATGCGATTTCAGTAGTAATTTTAGCAGGTTGACCAAGGAACAACAATGTGTTCCTTGTAAAATATGTTTGTGAAAAAAAAAAAAAAGTCATGAAATAACTCATTTGGCCTTGATATGATTACCTTGTTCAATGATAATATCAATCACCAGGGCTAAAGGGACACGCTTCTCAATTGTTGCCACTCCCCAAAAGGGTATAAACGATGGCCTTGAAACCTGTCAAACAAATTCGAACAACTCCATACTCTTTGTTCTTTTTTTCAAGTTTCTAAAGCTATTAACTTGAATGAACTGTACCTTGTAAACTATTTCCATAGGCGTAACATACAATTTGCGTGAGGAAATATCCTTCTGAAGCACATATCTTTTAATAGGCAAATACAGCAACATAATAACTCCAACTCCCCAAGCTAAAATCAGCAACAGCGATATTGAAAACCATATAATTGTGTCGTACTGCAAGTAGTGACTCGCAAGTTCTTCAAAGGAAGCCATGTAGAGTATGTTGCTAGAACTATCGGCTTCTTCATCATAGTCTGCTTCTGATGTATGATCAGCAAGTAACAGATCCTTCTGAGAGCTATGTTCTGAAAGACCATCTGTACGACCCACTAACATCCTTAAATCTCAAAGCTGGCATCAGCAATACATACATAATCAAAATCAACTACCTTTGCAATAAGCAACTCTGATATCAGGAAATTTTCTTACTTCCCAATTATATGATAGAATACAACTAATGCAAAATTACAACTTTGATTTGTGCAAAATTACTTGAAGATAAAATAAAATGAATGCAACTACCTGTGGAAATGTGAGTTTGATCCCAACCTTCAAATCTGCATGATCCATTCAATTAGGTTTAGTTTGTAACTACAATGGTTAAAAACAAATATGAACACCGCTATATGTGGAAACACTAGAAGATAACCATCTAACATGTATTTTCCATTCGAATGAAAAAACTCAGATACAAAAGTAATCGAATTTTTTTCTCATTTGATTTGTAAGTATGTTTATACTTGAAATTAGTTTGCTTCAGCATATGGGCTGGTTAAATCAGAATTGCCACAACGAATTTGTGAGAAATGATTTTCACACATTAAGAAACTGTTTACTTCTGATCCCAGAACAACAAATGATTGTTCGAGTTCATAGCAAGCCTGTACCATAAATTGTTAGTAACGAACTTGCAATGCAAAACCTAGGTTGACTTCATTGATTTAATGTATGCTCCAACAAAACCTAGCTAGATTTTCAGAAAAAAAATTGAAGGTTTACCTGTAGATGCTATAGAATTTATGCTTCGTCACAGAAATTCCTGCAAATGATTGCCCATCAGGGTATTATTTCTGAAAAGATCCAAATTCGGGGCCTTTGATTGAGATTGTAATACAGATCTTGAAAAGCAAACTACCTGTCCCGAATTGGGTACAGGTTTCCCGTTTAAATCCCATTTCTGTTTATTTGAAAAATATTTAGAATATACTTTTAGATTAGTTAAAATTATTTATTTATTTTTATATAATTTTATTAACATATAAATATAATTTCTTTTTTCCCCCTTTTAGCATTTTTTTAATTTTTTCTTATTATTAAATTAAAAAAATGTGGCTCATACATATAATTGACATTGATAAAAAGAAATATGAATATATATATTTATTTATTTTTCCTTGTATTTTCAATTTTATGCTTAATTTTTATTTACTTACTTCTATCAACAACTATTGTTTTAATAAATATGTTAAATAATTTGTTATATTTTAAATATCAAATTTATTATGTTTTAAATATTTTTAATTTTTTACAATTTGTAGCATTATTTGTGTAAGAAAATAAGGACCAAAAAGCAAAAAAAAAAAAAAAGAAGTATAATTTCAATAATTAAGGTTATCTTTTTAATCAATAAAACAATAAAAAAAATAAGAAAGTTTATAGGTAATAAAAGCTTATAATTTTGATTTCATCATAATCATTAACTTATTGCACCAATCTCGGGACATTATCATATGAATAAAATAATTAAAATATAATTAATATAAATTTATCTTTTAATATAACTGAATAAAAATATACATGAGTAGTGATTTATCGTATTAAATACAATTGGCTTGTAAGGCATAAAACTATTAACAATCTCTTAATTGAACCAGAGCGGATCATTGCATTATCTTAAACCAAGCTTTCCTACTTATCGATCAAACAATGTTTGATTTAAAATATTATGATCACGATATAAGTAAGTAAATATTAAAAACATCAAATAATAATTATTCATAATTAGTTAAAATCTAAATAACTAAAATACCGGGTTAGAGATATCATATTAATACCAAATCAATATGATAATTATAAACTTAGTAGCAGATACAAAATTTGACCAAATTAAATTCTGTTTGGCCTTTAAATAATATATATGCATGCTCAAGTCTAAAAATACCTATAAAAAAAATCTGACTAAATATTCAAAATATCACATGATAAAACCGTACAAAACATCTATTTGACATGCTTTTTCAAAATAATAAATTGTAATTCACCATAAACATAATTTCAACACATAAGTTCCAAATAAAAATTCTAAAAATCTAGAAATTACAAAGTAAATAAAATTTTCATCAATCTTCTATTCACATCATGCAAGTATTAATGACTTGCTAAATAGAAATAGTTTAAAAAATCATAAATTATAAGTATAATATTTAGTAAGTATATATATGATATACAAATGTGTATCCATAAAATATATGGAAAGATGAAAAACTATAAAATGCATGTAAAAATGCGATATATCAAACTTTTTAAATAGCACAACCCAAATCATGATTTCGTACGCACAATTCATTATACATATACGAATATCAAATTATACATATCATACGAAATCATCAAATATCAAAATCGTATAATACATTCGTAAAACTTAGAAATCCAAAATCATGTCAAAACCTAAAAATTCAGAATGCCAAAATATTTTAAAATATGAAATATGATGCATATTAAATCAGATAAGTAAGGACTGATGACTTACACATCGACTAGTCAAAAGACTAACATTGAGTACCAGTCACACATATTTTTGATAATTTTAAATCAAAATACTTCTATTCAAAACCTATAAATATGCTTTTTATATGTTACTCCCTACAAATAAGGTTAAACGCTTATTTTATTTTTTATCTGTGAATGATAGGTGTATTCCCCAAATGTGTCTAATATATTAGGTATATCTAAATATATACAATCAATTTCTTACAATGATTCTAAAAAAAATAAATGAAAGATTATACTAAATAGACAAAAATTTTTTACCATGTAAAAAAAGTATCAACTCATATTAGATAATAAAATAGAGTTCATACCAAAATGCTTTCATAGAATATCATATGTAACGTCTAATGTATAATATGTAATGACTTTTTTCACAATACTTTATATATATATGAATATATTAAAATATTTATTTATTCTACGAAAAATAAATAAAATTTTTAAATATTTAATAAAATCAAATAAAATTTTAAAACATTTAGTAAAAAATACATGTATTCAATAATATTCAAAATATATAATAATATTTAAAATATGGGTATAAAGAGTAACATCATGCTTAGTAAAATAAGAGTCATAAGTAAAATTGAAGACTTTACAATATAGACTAAGGTTCATATTTAACTATATTTACCTTTAACCTCAAATTTAGTATATTTGATTCAAAAAAGTTTTAAATTATCTTTTTTTCGCCTTCTCTCTCCTCCTCCTTCTTTTCTTATCTTTTTCTTCTTTTTTCCTTAAAAATAATCAAAAATTGGCACAGAAGACTTTATATACTTAATCGACGCATGAATGCTAGATATGCACACATCAAGTGCCTACACACACACACACACACACACACACACACACACACACACACACACACACACACACACGTAGACATTCATGAGTATTGTATTAGGTACTAATACACAATCTCAATAGTGCATGAGTATTGCAATAAATATTCCTTAGGCACTGAACATTCACTCTAATCTACACATTAGTACCTCATAGGTACCTATTAGGTGCATAATTGCTATCTTAAATATGCAGAAACATGAAGATATGTGCCATTTAGGTATTGGTTCGATTTTTTCTAATTTGATTTTTTAAAAATTTTTACTATACAATTATTACTCAAATTAACACAATATATGTTAATAATAATAGCATCAATCATTAATTAAAAATATCTAGCATTACATAAAGCTTTAGTTAGTGGATCCGCTATATTGTAAATATCCATATCTTCTCTACGGTAAATTTCTCTGATAAGTTGATAGTGTTTAAGGATATGTTTCAATTCGTTAATGAGACCTTAATCCCCTCATGTGTACTATAACACAAATATATTTACAATATAAAAATATTGGATGACTAATGATGGAAACTATTTCAATTTAACAATTAACTTTCAAATCCAAAAAGCCTTATTTATAGCATTATTCACATCGATATACTAAGCTTTAGTGATAGAATCAGTAGTAATGTTTTGTTTAAAACAATTCCAACTCATTGCCGCACCATTGTAAGTAAATATGTGCCTTGATATAGATGTACTATTATCATGAATAGATTGAAAATTTGAGTCTGTAAACTCCTCAATTTTTAATTTTGCCTCCCAATATATTTAGTGCTTTTAAAGTATTTATGAATATTTTTACCGAAAGCATGTGTTACATCAAACATGGTATATGGCATTGTGGACATTATACACCCTATTGCTAAAGTAAAGGAAACTCTACTCATAAGCTCTTTTTCCTCATATGTCCTAAGATACTTGCTCTTGGAACAATTCTATGACTCATTGTTATGAGTTCACTTTTAGAAATCTTTATGCTATTTCACTTAGCACCGGGTCTATATATGAAGAATGGGGCAATCCAAACAACCTTTTATATCCATCTCTATAGATTGTAATGCTAGAATATATGTTGCTTCACTTAAATCTTCCATGGATAAGTATTTTGATAACCAACCTTTCCTTGATCAAAACATACTAATGTCATCCCAATGAGTAGTATGTCATCCACATATAAAATGAAGGACATAAATTTGTTTCCACTTATTTTCTCGTACACCAACTATTCTTTCAAATTTTTGAAAAAATCTAACTTCTTAGCCATTTCATAAAAGCAGATATTCTAACTTTTATAGGCCTATTTTAATTCACAAATATACCATTTAAACTTGCATACCTTGTTAGGATATTTTTTGAATTCAAAACCTTCAAGTTGTGTCTTATACACTTCCTCCCTTATAAATCCATTGAAAAAACCTGTTTAAATATCAGTTTGTTATATTTCATAGTCATGATAAATAGCAATGACCAACTAATCATAACATATTTCATTATTGTTACTGGTAAAGGTATTTCCTCACAGTCAACACCTCATATTATATTTTAACATGACTATTAGTAGAAATATTTTCTTATAATCAATTCTTTATCTTTGAGTGAAATTTTATATAACTAACCTTATTTTGTAGGTGTCTAACTTTTCATCTATTCCATACTTCTTCTTAAAGATCCACTTATTTTTTAATTGGTTCAAATCCCAATAGAATATCCACAAGATTCCAAACCTTATTAGTGTACATGGAATGCATTTTACATTTCTTAGCATCATGTCATTTGCGTGAGCTGATACTACTTACCGCCTTATTATAGTTCACATGATCCTCATATTTATGAGAATCTTAATATCTTGATTTATGAGAAAATTTAAGTATCTCATATTAGACCTTGATATTCTAGTTAACCTGCAAATTGGGTATGTCAAGAGGTTGTATTTGCATAGTTTTAATAGTTTAATCTAGTATAATTTGTAACTCTTGAATTTCTTCAAGTTTTACTTTGCTCCTACTACTTCCTTGGGGAATAACTCTCCTTTCTAGGAAGATAGTATGTTTTGAAACATATACTTTTTTATATAACAAGATGATAGAAATAATATTTAAAATTTTTGGATATTCTACAAATTTATATTTGTCAGACTTGATTTCTAACTTCATATTTTAAATTTTCGACATATGTAGGATACTCCAAATCTTGACATACTTAATATTTGATTTTCGCTCTTTCTTATGTCATTTGAAGTCTTAGAAATAGATTTAGTTGAAATTGCTATCATCGTAAAATTACATCAATGAACTCTTTGAAAAATTAAGAATTCAATTACTTTATCTTAAAAGGTGATTCAATAGATAACAAAAACATGAGCGATCGGTGTATCTTTAATTATAATAAAATTTTAAATAATTATATTTATAAATATGTATGCATATTTGTGTTAATGATTGATTTAGCTTTGTTTGGTTTAAATTCTTAAACAACAACTAAATAGGAACTTTAATTCTAAAAAAATCTAACTGCAACAAAATTACAAATATATCAAATCATTATAAACAACATTGTTTGGTTTAATTTTTTGGCGATCTAGACCTATTCTACAATCTATTCTCAGATTATTTAAGTAAAAAATCATGAATCCTCTAATAAAATATCATCAATATTATAACATAAAATCACTAAGATCTAAAATGATATTGATATACTCAAAATTATAAAAAAGCAGTGTCTTAAAACTAACGTAATAAATAAATTATATTTGAATGTATATCAATATAAAACATTTGTAAGCTCTAGTGAGATTCCCTAACTAATGCCAACTCCATGGCTATCTTCAGCTCTGAGGATCAACCCATCACCACAAACTGTACTGCTCAAAAAGAAAAAAATGCACAACAAGTAACTTTGATCAAAGTTACACAATAACGCAAATCAATTAATCTAGGAAACTTATCTGTTAACAAATGATTCAAGCAAAATATATGATACAATATATAAAACAATAATAGTTTTCGAATAATAATAACTCAATAATGATATCAATAAATAGATCAATAATTTCAAACTCAATAAATAATGTTAATGAATAATATTTACAATATCAACTCAATCAATGATCTTGATATCTTAAATGACATATATCATATTCTAACAAATTTTAATATAAACATGGGATTACAAAATATCTCAAATACTATGGTCTTTCTTTAAACTTTTTAAAAATCCAACTCAATATGAAATCTAATAAAACGATATAACAACAATATCTATATATCTAATTCTATCACTATAACCAAAGGCCAACAAATTTATATTCCTATTGGCTTAATTAATACCATGAAATTTTTGGCATTTACAATATGCAACTATTTCAAAAACTATACTCATAACATATCACCTCTGATATCCTTCACCATGATATTTTGGATATTATACTTTATAATGGTTACAAGGCTATAGTGTCCCACTTCAAATCTATCAATCTCAATTATCGATAATAGATTAGGTATTCAAAAAGTATAAATTATCTTAAGATCTTATAGATTCTTATTCTTTTGAATATTTTAAAATTTTTATACATTCTCATTTACTTAACTATAAAATGTCAATAAAGCGTACTCCCGTAAATTGAAAGATAATACCAATGAGTCAATAAATCAATGAATTAATGAATTATCACAAGTACCGAAATACCTCATGTGATCACTTCTCATTAAGGCCCATTGGAACCTCACGGATCTATGAAATCTCTCACGTTACTAACATTCGAATGCTACCTCTTATAGTAATTGAATGTTGAATCTGTTTTCTTTATTTTTA
This sequence comes from Nepenthes gracilis, assembly GCA_033239525.1. NCBI lineage: Eukaryota > Viridiplantae > Streptophyta > Magnoliopsida > Caryophyllales > Nepenthaceae > Nepenthes > Nepenthes gracilis. The sequence goes on along the minus strand of BSYO01000023.1, from coordinate 12,260,486 downwards.
AGCATGTATTCATATATAAACATACACATTTTATGAATATGAGTCTATGCTACTATCAATAGATTTACTATGTGCCATACAGAAAAATATGCATTTGACCAATTATGAAAACTAACTAAGTTTCTTCGTATCCACAAAACTACACCAATCATTGTCTAGTGTTCAAACCAACCTTATACGACAATCAAAAATTAGATATATAATATCTACTTTAGATATACATCGCTCGTAAAATGCAAGTATAATTTATTATGAGTATAGGCTGATTAATATTAAACGTCATTAGAATGTCACGAACTTAACATGAAATGAGTATATATTGAACAATTTATTTAACCTCATTTAACTATTATTGTTTGGTTAATATTGAATGGTAAAGATTATTTTAAAACATTTAAAGCAACTTTTTTAAAAATAATATAATTATTTAATTAAAATTGAATCAGTACAATTAAAAAATATTGAATTAATCATTGTTTTATTGAGGTAGGATCCCTAAATTAAACGTTGTAGTTTCCTAAAAAAGGATTTTTATCGAGGAAATAAAGAATGGATAAAGAGTCCAAGTTAACCAAAATGCCTGTTTGATTTAGGGTTGTGAAGTTTTGTGTTGAGCAAAACACAGAACGAAAAGGAAGAAGGAAAGCTAGGCAATGGCAAGGACGCATTTAGGAAAAGGACGATGCAATGATGAAGAAGGCAGACGCTAGTGTTTTATTTATTTTTCTTCATACTTTACACAGCCCTCAAGGCTAGCTTTATACAACGTCATATAGGGTGAAATACGGAAAGAAAGGATAGGAGGAAAACGGGAAAAGTAAATAAGAGAAATATGGATAAAAGAGAAAATAAATTGGTAAATATAAATTATGTAATATTTCCTGTGATATTTTCTAATAGGGGTAAAGAGGAGAGAGAAATTCCGAAGCATCGAAGGAGATGGATGCGAACCAAGACAACGCCCCAAATCCAAAAGCAGCAACAATCATCTCCAAAGAGATGCCTGAAGAACATGTGACTCTAGTATTTAAATTTCTCACTGCTAGTGGCTACTCCGGCGAGCTGCCGGAAGGCTGCAGCGCTATGGACTTCTTCTCCGATCTGATACGCGGCCTTCTCAAGGTTGATTGCATCACTCGTGGCCGCATCACATGCTCGTTCTCTGTCAAACCTGCAATCGTGGTGAGATCTTCGTCCTCTCTCTTCTTTTTCGCTTTTGGAGATTGTTTGTTCCCTGAGAAATAATTGCGAGTTAAGATTCTTTTGCTGGAGGGGAAAATATTGCGAGTAATATCTTATTAGAAGGTCTTTAGACTTTTACAGGGCAAAAATGAAATTTGTATATTCATCTATTGGAGATCAATATATTTTGTTTCTTTTCAAAAAATAAATGCTTTGTTTGGTTCAGAAAAAAAAAAGAACCAAATAGGGAAAGAATCATTGCAAACATGCGGTAATAAATTTTTGATTTTCCTTAAGATTATAACACGAATCAATGCGTATTGAAAATTCGAATTAATGTATAAGTTAGGGAGCCGCCTTGTCACATTTGAAGGTACGAACAATAACGGTCTTTGTAATTTTGAATCTTGATCTTGTCTATCATAACAAAATAAACAAGAAGTAAGAGGTACACGGGACTCGCTTTTTAATATATTCTCTGACGCTCAAGTTAGTAATATTTCTATTTGAATGTTAAATATGTTTGGAAAAAGATACAATAATTTAGTGAGGATGGAGATAAGTGTATGTATGGAGGGTGATACTCCTTTTTGTGCATTCATTTGGTTGAGTGGTTTTTGTATTTGTGCACTCGTCTAGCTGAGTGTCCGACTTCCTCTCGATTTGTTGTTGTCTCCTTTTTTCTGGAAGAGAGTGTTTATTTATAGAAAGAGGCGTCTTTTGGTTGGTAGGCGCTTGAAATCAATGCGTAGGCATGATACTGCTTCGATTCAATAGTGATGAGTGTTACTTACATGTGTAACTTACGTGTGTAACGGTCGTTTCAATTTAATGGCAATACTACTTAGTTACTAGTTATTGGATCAACTTAACCATCATCTGTATTCGGCCATTAAGCAGCTCATTATGATCCTTTAATGTCTGGCTGTTCAGTTTATATTCCTTAATTTATATGTTTATGTGTCATTTACCTGACGGGCTCTGAGGCATCTTCTATTGGGCTATCGGAATTTGGGCCTCTTATCCACCTATGAATTGGGCTGGTCTATTCCTAGTCATACCCATCACTAGCCTCCCTTTTTGGGAGGTTTGAATTTTAACTCCCAGCCTGTTTTCGATGGGACGCCAGTTGCAGCTTCATCAATGTGCGCTCCTTTCCTAGATATTTTGGGGTGATTTGGGGTCTTGTTTGGCAGAATGTTATTCTTTGTCATTAATGTTGTGATTCGATATCTTAATGAGTTGAATGCTCATTGAGCATTCCTCTTGACCATAAATTGTGGAGCTCTCTTTACTTTGCATTACGAGGGACCCATTGTCCTGCCTAATGGCATACTGTTCTGAGCCAACATGGTGCCTTTGTTGCTACGAGTTAGAGTCAGTGGGAGCTCTCTTTCAGTCTTTGAAATTGAGATTCGAGGATGTGCTTGAAGTCTATCTTGGTTGCCCTCTTTTATATGGAAAACCGTTTTAGTTTTCCTCTTTTCAGTCATTGCCAAAACTAGGTCTTCATCGCTGTGATAAGGTCTTTGGTTTTGGTGAACGATTTCTGTAATTGCCTCCCCCTATGGTATGGTTGAAATTCCTAGAGAGGGGGCTTTTTTTCTTTCTTTATGTATATTCTTAAGCCAGGCCTGCGTATTGTAGTGATATCCTTATCTTGCTAACGCTTGTGGAGGTGATTGAGATGGATGTTGCCGGCTTGGGTGTATCGAGATGGATGTTGCCGGCTTGGGTGTATGTTTTTCTTTTCATTCTCTTCTTTCTCGTGGTTCCTCTGGCACAATTCTTGCTCGAATATTTAGAAAGAAGTGTATATTATTATTTTTATTCAAGTTGCTATTCTAAGACTTCTTTATTCTCATGTAGGTTGTACTTTTACTGTTATAAGTTTGTACGTTATAAAATAAGTCGATAAATAGAACTACCTGAATAATGTTCTTTTTTCTTTACATGGCTTCAATATTCTTGTGTTCTTTGAGTGGTTGAAGCATTTGGATACTATTTTTTGCTATTTAATTTCTGACAATCTGACAATTTGAACATCTGACAATCCAATGTGTGATAATTTACTTTGAATATGCTATTTTCACATTCGTAAATCAATCGAATTGTCTTTAATTAAAGTCATGTTAGGACCGCCTGTTGCTAGCCTATTGTCTTGAGAAATGCTATGTCAGGACATCATTACTTGCGTAGTGTCACAGATGCGCTAATTTGGGCATCACATCATCCTGTTATCAGTTTGTTGTGTTGGGAGGCGTTGCCTCAGGCCTATCATACTGACACAATGAAACAGATGTACCATAGCACTCTCCGGTGTTGACATGTGTCTTACTATTATGACAATGAGCCTCTTTAGTGCCCTTAGACGACGTCATTTTTCGGCCAAATTGTTGGTTATTTAAACTTTAGCGCTCTTTTGTTTTCGCTCTCTTCACATTTTACATTTCTCAATCCTAGGTTGCTCTTTACTTCTCCTTGTCTTTATGGTTCTTCGAGCAGCTTCTAAGGACGTCGCTGAGATCTTGTCCATTCTCACTTGTGAGGATGTGAAAGGTATTTATGATAGGTTTAATATCCCTATCGGTGTTCCCCTTTCAAGTCTCTTTGTCTAATGAGAGAGCTTGCTCTCATCAGTTTGGCTTCATCACCATCTTCAAGATCTACTTGAAGGAAGGCCTTTGCATTCCCTTTGCGAGGGAGCTATGTCAGATTCTAGAGGCTCTTCAAATTCTTGTTGTGTGCCTCCATCCCAATACCATTAGATATTTGATTTCTTTGTGGGTCTTCCTTTGCTATTGGAAGTTTCTACTAAATGCCCGAACCGTCAAAGCTATATTTCAGTTCAACCAAGAGAGTGATTAAATTTTTTTACACCCCAAAAAATGTATAAAATAAGTGGGGGTAATCCAAACTTAATAAAGGGTTAGAAGAGCTGATATTTGTATATTACGGTTTCTTCCAACTAGACCCTATCCAACAAATAGGGCTCAGTGAATCTTGCTTACTCTAGGGATATCACAGAGAATGAGTCTTTCACATCTCGGCCCTTGGTAGAGCTAATTGAGGAGAATGCTGTATCGCTCCAGATAACAAATAATTTTTTAATCCGACAAGTGCTCACTAAGGTTGACTGGGAAGTGAGAATGGAAGGGAAGGCTGTCACCGACATGCCTCTCCATCTGCCTAATTGAAAATCGGGAGAACTTTTCATTTGAGACTCTCTTAAAAGGGCGATCGGCAGGGCAGATCTCCTCCCATCTTTCTCGAGCGACTACGACAAGGTCATCGATGAGACTTATGATGAAATGACCACTTTAGAAGCTGGTGAGTCATCATAGATGCCAACTATTCATTCTTCTCCAGGTTGCTGAGTTTTTGAAGATGCGCTTGAATTCATTGTGGGTAGTGAAACTTCATTATCCTCTATTTCAAGAATAAATGACCCCATTGCCAACGGATCAAATGATCGATTTATGCTCTATTTATGGCTAAGTATGGGGTCATAGCTTTGGTTAATTTGTTGCCTGATGAGCCTGTTTCCACACCTCCTATTACTTTTGTTGCGGAGTCCATTAATAATGATCAAGTGGCAGAAGAGTTTGATAATAATTCGGAAGCGGAGGAGATTCCTCGCACTGACGCTTTGGCATCTAGGCACCCGAAGGACTCGGGTGCTTTTTCCTCCCCCTAGGTTTGAACTCTCTTTCTAGCATCACGTTTTGCCTCTTTTGTGCTGGAGGACTCCACTCGTCTCCGAGTTCGGATCTTCTTCCAAACTATCTTTTTAGGAGAGACCATTTCCCATTGAGGTATTGCTTGTGGAGCATTTTGCCTTTAAATATTCCTTTTGTCATCGTTATTTGTGACTGACCATTTTGCTTTGTTTGGTAGTTGCAAGAGCTGGTTCGTTTGATTACAAATGAGTTATGCCAATGAGATGCTGAGATTTTTCATTTGTTTCAAATGTTCATCGACCTTGCCTACTCAAGGAGATGGAGATTCGGGTTGACACTGTCATTGCCAAGGTCGAGTAGAGTCGAGATCGAGCCATTTTCCTTGATACAGAGTTGTCTGAGTAGGTGGCGAGACCTTAAGAGTTATCAAATAAAAAATCTTTGGCCATGGATTTGATTGCCTTACTCGTGGATAGACTCTAAGAGGCTGAGCATTAATCAACTTCAGATGCCTGTCTCATTGTCGATCTTCAAGACAAGTGTGCTTGACTCGAAGGAGAGCTAAGGGTTCGTCGCCAATTGGAAGAGGTTGTACCTGCTTTGGATGACCGATTCCAGGACGGATTCAATTGCTGCAGGTAGATTGTGTCCTTAGTTGCTCACAACTTTTTTATGGGCTACCTTGATTCAAGAAAATTTGGAGCTTCTCGGCGTTTAGACATTAAAGATTTCTCAGAGCCAAGTGGGGATCTATCGCCACGGTCTCCGACTGGCTCCTAGCCTTAGGATAGTTGAGATGTTTGAGCATAGGTAGATGACAATACAATTGTAACATTCCTTTTGAAAGCTTGGTTCTCTGTGTTGTAAATATTTGTTCATTGATAAATTAGCTAGATCGTTTTGACCATTATCATAGATGTTTGCCTCTTTTCATGCCAAAATTTTTTTATTCAACACGTTCTTCGTTTGCCGATTAGGCATGGTTGCCATTTCTATCGGGTCTGGTCAAACCCTAGTTGGTCGACAGTATTTGTCTGATGGTGCTCATTTCTTTGAGAGGATGTCGTAACATTCTAGCTAGGAAAGTTCCTTGTGTTGCCGACTAGGTGTGGTTACCATCGCTGGCAGATTTTGTTGAACCCTAGTCCATCAACCGCATTTGACTGATGGTGTTCTTTCCTATGGAAGGACGTTGTTGCACTTATATGTCGGATCCTAATCCATTGACTGTATGTGATTGATGGTGCTCATTCCTGTAGGAGGACGTCATAGCACGCATACTGAGAAAGCTTCATTAGTTTTCTTTTATTCTGACCTTTTAAAATGGGGTTGGACTTTGGTATGCTAGCACCCTAGGTTTTTATATGATAGTTTGCATCCGATCGCCATTTAGGTCGCTCAATTGCTTCAGCCGAGGTTTTGACCGTGTTTTTAGCAGGTCGATTCAACAGATGAGAGTTTCACCCGATTTAGGGTCAGTATTGATCATTTGTTTCATGACGTAGCAGGCAAGCACACAAATAGGTAATTAATGTAATGAATGCGTGTAAATTTTATTGATATGAATGGATACAGTTGCAAGCACTTCATATGTGGTACACAATTCTTACCTCTTTCATGTGGTAGTTTTTTGATAATTCTTTTTTGAGGTGGATGGCATTCCATGCCTCGGGACCAGTTTTTCATTTTAAGTGCGTAATTTATATGCACTGTTATGCAAAATTGTTGAGATTAGGAATGGTCTCTCCCAATTAGGGGACAATTTATTCCTGTCAGCAATTTTATCCATAACCTCCATACTCTTGGAAACTAAATACCTCACCTCAAATTGGCGAGCTTTTATATTTTTGTTGTAATATTGAACGACTCGTTTCTGGTAAGCTGTTGTCCGCAATCCTGCCGCATCTCGGGCTTCCTCAAGTAGATTGGATGCTCTTTCAGAAGTTGTGAATTGCTTTGTAGGTCAAAACTTTTTTCTTGAAGATTGGGTAGCTCGATTTCTATCCGAATGACCACCTCTGTCTCATAACTCAAGTTAAACGACATTTCTTGTGTTGGTTCCTTAGGGGTTGTCTTGTAGGACCATAGCATAGAGGGTAGGTCGTCTATCTAGGAGCCTCCTACATCTTCTAACTTCCTTTTTAACCTGTGTAGGAAGGTTCAATTCATTGCTTCAACTTGCCCGTTCATTTGCGGATAGGCAACGGAATTATGAACTAGCCTAATCCCTAAACTTGTGCAGGTCTTGGTAAATATCTTACCACTAAATTGGGTTTCATTGTCGGTCACTATAACCTTGGAAACTCCAAACCTATAAATGATGCTCTCTTGGACGAATTCGATCGCGTTTTGCTTGTTTATTCTCGCCAGTGGGGAGGCCTCTATCAATTTTGTGAAGTAATCTTTGGCAACTATAATGAACTTTTTTTGTCCTAACGCATTTGGTAACAAACCTAATATGTCGAGCTCCCACTGGGTGAATGGTTAGGGTGATTGTATGGTCTGGAGTTTCTTGTGTGGCCGATGAGGGACGTTACTATGGATCTGACAATTTTTACATTTCTTTACGAACTCCATAGCATTTCTTTTCATTGTGGGCCAATAGTTGCCTTACCGCATGACTTTGAACGCTAAGTTCTTTCCTCCTACGTGCGACTAACAAATTCCAAGATGTACTTCACTCAGCATGTAATCAACTTCTGTTGGTGTCAAACACTACATGTAAGAAATGGAGTACCCCATTCGGTATAGTTTTTGGTTCATGAGGGTGTATCAACCTACTATCCTTTTTATGCACTTGGCTTCTTCCTAGTTTTCTAGCATAAGGTCTTCTTTAAGGTACCTTCTGTATGGAATCATCAAGGAATCGCCATTTGAGATCTAAAATATCTCTTCTTTTGGGACTTCTACGGTTGGGATTGTGAGGATTTCTCAGATCTCTTTAGCATACTGCTCAAAGTTTTCAGTCGCTGCTGCTTTCGCCAATTGATCCACCTTCTAGTTATCTTCTCTCGGGATGTGGCGAATTTCCATCTTATCGAACAACTTGGTCAGGCCTTTTACTCTAACAAGATAATTTGAGAGTAATGGACTAGTCGTTTTGAAATTTCTGGTGACTTGGTTGACGATCAATTCCGAATCACTATGGATGACTAGGCTTTTGACTGAACATTCCTTCGCTAGTCTGAGCCAGACCAATAAGGCTTCGTATTTAGCGACGTTATTAGCCAGAAATCCGAGTGTCATTGAGTATTTCATCTCTAACTTGTCTGGGGTTCTCAGCACCGCACTAGCTCCGTTCCTTAATTGGGAAGATGATCTGTCTACGTGCAAGATCTGCGTTGGTGCCTTCTCATGTTGACGGGGGTCTTTATACTTCTCAAGATCACTTGAAATCGGGGTCGTTGTTTCAACTATGAAATCCGCAAGAGCTTGACCTTTTATGGTCAGCCGCGCTCGGAATTCTATATCGAACTAGCCTAATTCAATAGTCCATTTGATCAGTCGTCCGGACGCTTCGAGTTTCTGCAAGATCCCCTTTAACGGTTGATCAGTTAGGACAACGATCTTATGAACTTGAAAATAAGGCCGAATCTTTTTGGAAGAGTGGACTAGTATTAGAGCAATCCTTTCGGTATATGAGTAACTAGTTTCAGTATCTGTCAGAATTTTACTAACGTAGTAAACCGGTTGTTGTACCTCAAACTCTTGCCCGACCAAGATCAAGCTCATTACTGTGTCATATATGGCTAGATAAAGATATAACTCATCATCTTCTTTCAGAGAAGACAATAGTGGAGGGTTAGCAAGGTATTCTTTTAATTCTTGAAAGGCTGACTGGCAGTCCTCCGTCCATTGAAAACCATTTACCTTAATTCCTCTTAGTACTTTAAAGAATGAAAGATACTTCTCCACAGATTTCGTTAGGAATCGAGAGAGTGCTGCGAGTCTTCCGATTAACCTTTGGACTTTCTTTATAGTTCAAGGTGGATTCATATCTATAATTGCTTTTATTTTCTTAGGGTTTACTTCAATTTTCCAGTGAGACACAATAAACCTAAGAAACTTTTTAGAAGTTATTACAAATATGCACTTTGTTGGATTTAACTTTATTCGGTGCACTCGAAGCACATCAAAAACTTCACCTAGGTTGCAAATATGGTCATTAGCTATTATACTTTTGACGACTATGTCGTCTATATATTCCTTCATATTCCTCCCAATTTGTGTCTCGAACTTCTTATTCATTAACCTTTGATATATCACTTTTGCATTTTTTATACCGAAAGGTATGACTTTGTAGTTGTATGTCCCCTGGTCGGTCATGAAGGAAGTGAGCTCTTTATCCTCGGGATTCATCCGAATCTAGCTATACCTTAAATAGGTGTCTATGAAGCTTAATAGCTCATGCTTAGATGTCTAGTCTACCAACAAAATGATTTTTGATCATGGAAAGCTATCTTTCTGACATGCCTTATTTATGTCGGTAAAGTCAACACACATCCGTCATTTTTCGTTACTTTTCTTGATGAATACTATATTTGACAGTCAATGTATTGGACTTCCTCTCTTTTGGCATTCAACTTCTCTGTGGATTGGTTTCTTCACTTCTACCTGATTGGTTTGCGTCCGGGATCAAGTCCTGCCTATGGACCATTACCTTGATCGAAATCTCGGGCATATCCATGGGTGTCCATGTCAACACGTATGAGTTTTGTTGCAAAAAAGTCATCAACTGTTCATGCAGTTGACCTGGTAGAGAGCCTTTGATCTGCACACATTTCTCGGACTTGTTTGAATCTGGCAAGATTTGATAGGTTGACTCACCAGACTGACCTTATTGTAGGGTTGTTTCATCTCGGAGGCCAAATTCCTCAATTGATTGATTCAAAATCACATAATTGACTCGAGCTAAATAGCATGTTCAACCGGTGACTTGGTTGCCTAGGACCTTTCTAACTCCACATGCTGTCATGAATTTCATCTTCAAATGAAGGATCGACGTCATTGCTCTAAACACAACTAAATAGGGTTGCCCCAATATAGTATTGTAGACCGAAGGTAAGTCTACTACTAGGAACGTGAGTATTTGAGACGCAATCTTTGGGTACATTTCTAGTGTAACTTCCAACTAAATGGTTCCTTGCATCAATACGGGTTTATTATCCAACCCGTATAAGGGTCTATTGGTTGATCTAATTTGGTCCTTTTTCAATTCGAGCTTAAAATAAATATTAAGGTAAATCAAAATTTTAAAACTTTCATTATCAGCAAAACTTCGTTTTAGTTGGTAATCAAGGGTACCGTTTCAAAATGAGTGCGTATACAATAAAAGGGTCAGAATTGAGAGTTACAACATGAGTCATATTATCATCACTAAAACTAATGACATCATTCCTTACTTCTAGCATTTGTTTTTTGCTGCCGGAAATCTTCTCAGAGTGGTCTGGAGCTTTACTTCTCTGTGGCATTATTGATATCATGTTTATCACTTCGGGCGCTACCCGATTACGTGGTTGTTCTTAGTGCCCTAGCTCGTCGTTATTGGTATTCTTGAGGGCTTGCTCTGGGTCTCTTAAGAATTTATTGAGATACCCTTTCTAGATGAGGGTCATAATCTCTTTCTGCAGAGTCCAACAGTCTTCAGTGCTGTGACTCGAAGATTGAGGTAAAAATAATATTTAGACTGGTCTCCTCCTTCCGAATTCTTGAGCGATTTGAACTACTTCAAAAACTTCTCATTCCGGATTTGCATTAGGACATTCGTTCAAGTGTCATTCAAAGGAGTTAGGTTTAAGGGCCTGTACTCCCTTCTGACGCTTGGTTCCATCCTTGGTTGTTTTCTGGGATCTCGGGCGGTGAAATTATCACCGTTCCTCTTTTTTTAACCAAGCCAATCCGGATGTGGCTTTGTGTGCTCTAGCCTCTTTGCTTCATTGACCTCTTCAATTGTAATATATGTGCGGGTGATAATTTTTGCCTCAAGAAAAGTTTTGGACTCTTGTTGAACCAAATTTTTAAAGAATTCATCTGATTGTACAGTCACCATGAAAGAATTCAACTTTATCTCATTGGTTAACTTTGATATCCTTAAGGCCTCCATGTTGAATCGAGCTAAGAAGCTATTTAGACTCTTGTTTGGCCCTTGTCGGTTGTGGACAAGGTGCCACAACTGTTTTTCTTTCTTTTGACTGAATGCAAACTGTGATAGGAAGTTAACGGCCAGCTCCTAAAATGTTTGGATTGAATTTGGTTGCAGCCAGTAAAACCAAATTTGAGCATCTCCTTTAAGGGTCAACGGGAAGTAGAGACACAAGATCAGATTGTTTAGGCCCTGAAATCCCAACAAGTTCATGGGATCCGAACTTTTGTCGTAGGGTTCTAGGGTTGGCATTTTGAATTTGAGAGGGAGTTGATGTATCCTGATCTCTCTCATAAATGGTGACCTATTTAGGTCGACAGAATGTCTATCAATGCTTCCTCGGAACAACTGCTGCTCAAATTTTTTTATTCTCTCCTCCACCTAAGAGGCGAATGCGAGCCTCTTTGTGTTGAGGAATGCCCTCAACTTGAATGGTTTGGCAAAACGTGTGAAACCTGTCGGCTATGGACTTTTCTTGGAAAAGTGTTGCATGAAGCTTCGTTATGAGCCAAAGGTTTTCCAACATCTCAGGAACAGTGCGAGTTCGCCAATCTAGGCTTTCCCCTCGGGTTTTAAAATTTAATCGACCTTCTAGCCGAGTCTGAACCCTGTCACTTGAGGCCTCTTGGGTTTCAAAGTCATCAGATTACAGAATCACCTCTTTGGTTAGCTGTTTTTTCCTCCGATTCCTCCTTCTGGATGTAGAAGTCTGAGAGTTAGAGGATCGAGCTCCAATGGGTGTCCCTCCAATTTGTTCCAAATGGTCTTAAGAATCTTGGACATTGTGTCAACTTGGGCCACCAACATCTCTACATTTACATTTGTGGTCGGATGAGCATTTTCATGGATACCCTCCATCGGGTTGTCACCATGCGAAATGACGTCCTTGGGTGGTGCGCTTGTCTGAGTTCTGGTGTTGGCCATGTTCTCTCTTCTTGAATTGGTGACTTGATTATCGTTTCTCCCAGACGGCACCAATGATACATCTTGAGAATTTGGATTAACGTATGGAGTTAGGAGTCGCTTTCTCATACTTGAAGGTATGAGTAATAACGGGTTGGATTTTCGTAACTCTGAATATGACTACTACAAAACAAATAAGAGTTAAGAAGTACATGGAACTTACTTCCACGTATATCATTCGACGCTCAAGTTAGTAATCTTTTTATTCGGAAGTGAAAGATGTTTGGAAAAAGATGCGAGAATTTAGAGAGGGTGGGGATGGGCGTATGTATGGAGGGTGATATCCCTTTTTGTGCACTCGTTTGGCTGAGTGGCTTTTGTATTTGTATACTCGTCTGGTTGGTGTCTGACTTCCTTTCAGTTCGTTGTTGTCCCATTTTCTCTAGGGGAGAGGGTTTATTTATAGGAAGAAACGTTATTTGATTGGTAGGCGCCTGGAATCAATGCGTGGACATGACACCGCTTCAGTTCAGTGGTGGGGGACGTTACTTATATGTGTAACAGTCGTCTTTATTTAATGGAAAGACCGCTTGGCTACTAGCTATCGGATTGACTTAGCCGCCATTTGTATTCGGCCATTAAGTAGTTCATTATGATTTTTTAATATCTGGCTGTTCAGAACGTGTCCCTTGGTTCATGTGTTTGTGCGCCATTTGCTTGATGGGTCTTGAGGTGTCTTCTATTGGGCCATCGGTATTTAGACCTTTATCTATCTTGTATATTGGGTTGGCCTATTCCTGACCGTACCCATCACCAATAATTAAAACCAAATATGCAATATAAGTAGTAAAGTGAGAAAATGATTATTATACAAAAAATATGAAAAAATATTGGTAGTTAAGTGCAAATTCTAATATCGATACTGAATTCCCTTCTCAAAAATTTTCCTCAAATGTAAATTGATAAATAGAGATGCAGAAAAGAAATGATGATCCACGTAAATATAGGTAAACAAATAAACTTGGTATCATTTGAGGATATCAGAAAGACATCCCTAAATCTTTCTACTTATATTATTCCCTATGAATTATGGATTACTTTAGATATTAACCTTGTAATAGAATAGTTGGAAGGCCATTAATTTATTAAATGCTGCCTATTTTAGCAGCGTTTGGGAGAATTCAAATGTGAATACTCTTTTGAAGCCAGATCTCCTTGAATCAAACACAAACAGTCTGACTGTTAAGGAAAATTTGCAGTTTCATTTTCTACTCCCTTTTAGCTTAAAATTAAAGCAGCTTCTTCTTCTTGTGTGTGGGTGGGGGGCTTCTGGGTTAAAATTGTACCTCTGTTGCGTTGAATTCTGTTAGTATATGAAGAAGAAAGTGACTTGTTGATGATGATGTGGGTCATGTAGAATAATTTCAAGGGATTACACGGAGGAGTGGTGGCGGCAATTGCAGAAAGGGTGGCTGTAGCATGTGCTAGAACGGTTGTGGCTGAGGACAAGGAACTCTTTCTTGGTGAATTGAACATGTCTTATCTCTCGGCTGCTCCTCTCAATGTGAGTCTCTCTCTTGGTAAAAATTGTGCCATGGATGAAAATATCGGCACATCGATATTTCATTCCCCCGATATCAATATTTTTCAACACTTTGATAGAATTATGATAGGTTGTTGTATTGACATATCGGTTAATGTTTGCATATCAGCTTTCAACTTGCGAAATTTTTTTTCTCTAGATATATTGTCTGATATATCTGTAACACAAATATAACATCGATTGATACTAATATTTTTATCCTTGGTTTCTGCCCCTTTGATGTGATTATAGTACTAAAGACTTTGATAGTTTACTCAATTTCCCGTGGAAGCTTAGAACAGGTCACTTTTTCGTGTGCATAGGAACAGAGTGTTATACTCTTTCCATTTTAATACCTTATATTAATTCTAGTCGTCTACATTGATATGATAAAATGTTCAACATTGAAAGCATGAGAAAAGAAAAGCCTTTCGGAAAAAAAAAAAAAAAAAGAATGTATAGAAAGACAGACAGACAAACATAGGCTACTAATCTGTTTTTCGTTAGAAAAAAATACTAGTTCCAAATAGAATATTGCCGGACTATAACGTCGAATTACTGAAGCTAATGGATAAAACTCAATTTTAAACCCATTTGACCTGTTATTCAATGAGTTCAACTGGTCTAGCCTAGCAAAAATCTAGCTTGACGCAATGTAATTAGCAAGTAAGCCTGAATCTAAGTATTTGAACTTGTGATAACACGATTAGAAATGAATTTATATTGACTAACAGGTTGAGCTGGTGGCTGATGGATCTTTGGTGAGGAGCGGGAGAAACATAACTGTGATTTCTATAGAAATCAGACTAAAGAAGACTGGAAAATTGGTGTACACTGCCAATGCCACCTTCTTTAATATGCCTTCATCAAAATTATGAAGCTTTTTCATCAAAATTAGGCGCTGATAACTTGCTTTTAAGCCTTTTACAAATAGGATCTGTAATCCTACTTGTTATCAGAAATGCAGTGGGAGCGCCCAGTAGACACCCTTGATATATCTTTGAATAATTTGGCTTATATTTTCTCTGATCACGTGAATATATGGATGAGACTTACATAGGATATGTTCAAATTATCTGACTTTTTGTTTTGCAGTTACAGAGAAATGGTACATAATCTCCTCTTACTTTTTAGTACTTGGGAATTTATTGTCCTTTTAACTAGTGAATTTATTGGGTAGTAAAAAATTGAGGTGTTTTGTTTAATATGGTGTAAGTAAAGCTATATAATTTGCCGAATTTCTTTCAGCAAATTGTAATCATTGATCCATTTGATCAACCTAAATGTTGTATTTGATTGTTGAGGTGAAATTTGAAACAAGGTCCTCATTTCTAGGGTCCAATAGAATCAACCACTAACACCCCCAAATTTCTCAATATATGCAACAAAACAAGATAACCCAAAACTCAGGTTTGCACAAATAACTCCAAATTGCACAATAAGACTCCAAGGATAACTAGATTGAATACATGAAATTGTAATTGCACAATAATATTGATTTGAATGAAGTACACAAGTAAACTTTTAACAGAGAATTACTGATTGATCCTGAAATCAGCCAGGGCAAATGTCTACAGTATTATCATAGAATTGACCCTAACCTAATTCCCTGGTTGAAAACATCTGTAGGGATTGACAAGAGTAGTTTGGCACTGCAAATCCTGCCACATGCACGTCAATGTAGATTGGTAGTCAAGCCTCAGAGACGCGCTTCCGTTGTTGTTAGGTTAGGAGGATAAGTGTTGTAAGCTTTCTATAAAATACCCATTAAATAACTTTTACATAAAATCAAAAACAAAATAACAGTTTATCCAACATAGTATGAGTTCTAAGTCAGTAAATGAAATATCAAATCCTATGTCCAAAGTGTGACCCAGTATGTAGTTTGCCCTAACTCGGCCCTATGGTTCGGATTCAGCCCATTGCTTGCTTGATCGTCCTTCTCCAAACGGGCTTTTTCTTATAAAAGTCGGGTCCTCAACGTATCCTCTACAACATGACTGGAAATACAGTCCATTTAGTGATATCTCGCCGGTTACAATTTATTGAAGGAAAACATGGTAGGAAAGATAAGGGGGAAAAAAGCTCCAAAATGTGTTAAAAATCATGCAATTTCACCAAAGGTTACTGTAATATACCATACCTAACAAACCCAAACAAATTAGTCCTTTTACATACGGGTAATTATGAAAATATATATTTTATTTTTTTATTAAAAAAAAAGAACACACGCACTCTTCCTCTCCATTCCACCTAATATCCCTTTGAGCAAACCATGCACATGCCTTTTAGGCGCTGATCCCATTGGAATTGGCACATAACCAACTATCATGTCCCTATTAGGTACCAATGTTGCTTGTTCACTAAAAATGCATTTTGCTTGACTGCTCTTTGCACAAACCCTAGGCAACCTTTAGTGACATTTACCGCTCGACTAACCTTCAATCGACACTTGGTTAATGTTCACATAAATTTCGCGAGACCTTTAGTGACTATTGCTGCTTGGTTGACTCTTGACCGATACTTGATTGACTTTTACATAAATATCACTCAACCTTTCAGTATTCTTTGTAATTTGGATGACCCTTAGCCGATTTTGCACGAATATCGTGAGAACCTCCAATGTCCATCTCTTAAACAACTCTTAACCGACCATCGTACGAATATCGTGCGACCCTTGCTTGGCTTCTCTGTCCGAACTTGCCATGTGTGAACATTACAAGTTCTCTAAATGGCCTATCTGTTTGTTATGGTATCTATAAAGAAATGATCCAAATTCTAACAAACTTTCTTTTACTACTTTACAGGGGACCCCTCGCATTTACCAACGACCATTATTTCTTAACTTTTGGCAACTTTTCCTTCACAAGATCCTGGTGTTGGACTCTACAAGTTTAAATGTCTTCCTCTTCTACTCCACTTAACCTGGAGTATTCCAACTTCCCTTCGACTTTTTCTCCACAAAAGAATAACTCATCGTTACACTCTTCCTCGGCCTTTTTTTCCTGCCACTATGATCCATTCATCCATTGATCACCTTGACATTGTTCTTTGTAGTTGAAGTTTCTATCAAGTCCCGACTACAACACTTGCTTTTTCTTCTCACAATTGTGGTGCCCTTGGTGAGCTTCTGTTGGCTTTTTCCGAATGTTATTCAAAAGCCCTCCTCATAAAGCTTTTGAGTCGAAATCATATTCAACTGGGTATATAGGGCATGATGCACGTTCTTCAACACGGCTTTGTCCGATTATTTATTTGCTAGTTAACATTCCTAGTACAATTACCTTTGACGAGCTATTGTCACTCATCTTCAACACCCTATAGTCCCTGAGTGTATAGGAAGTGAAGAAGGATTTCTTTGATATTGTATAGTGTGAGGAACTGTCTTGTGGTTCATACAGTTCTATATCTTCTCTGCGTTGATTACTAGAAGGACTCTACAGATAGTAATAGATATCCAATTATTTTTGTCATGATCCTCCTCTATTCTTGCTCGTTATTGCCCTCTTTCCTCTTAAAGCAATCGCACTTCATGTGGCACTTCTTGTCACAATAAAAACATTCTGTATTCTAAAGTTTGGACCAATTGTTACTTCTCTTCAACTTACTACCTTGGTTCCTTGATCTCTCATGACTTGACCGCTTGTGGACACCTTGACATTTGACTCTCTCGAAACCTCATCATTTCTTTTCCACTTAGACTCATTCATTAGTAGAGAAGTAATGATCTCATCAAGGTTTAGTGTGTCCTTCCCAAATAGTAGCGCCATGACAATATGATTGCATGAGGTTGAGAAAGAAGCCAACAATACCAACTCCTTGTTTTTATTATTGATTTTCCCATTAAGGGCTGACATTTACGTTAAAATTCAGTTGAACTAGTCCAAGTATTTTTTAAAATTTTATTTTTCTGACAACCGAAAATTATAAAATTTCTTCTTCACATGTAATCTTATCATCAAGGATTTGAACTTGTATCGACCCTTAAGTTTTATCTAGACCTCTGATATATTCCATAAACCGATGGCTTTTTGACAAGTATTGTTTGCGAGATATAATAGATTGTACAATTAGCAATATCCATCATATCTCGTCTTGTGATTAGTAATATCCCACATATCTTGTCATTCCTCATTCTTAATTTTCTCCGGCTTGTTCTAATTGTCTCGTAGTGTTTTTACTGTTCCTTCCCAGGTTACAATATATATCACTCTTTTTTGTTAAAAAAATAAAATTATTTTGCCCGTAAAATTACACAATGTAGAATGCAAGCTTATAGATGTTGATGCCATCAAATCATAATTTTTATAATCTCAAAAAACCTACTATCCAATGTCACTTGTTCGGATTCGACCAAAATATGCACAATTGGTGCAGTAGAACAAATTTGAATCCTTATTTAATGCCAACCACTAAATACTTAAGTATAAAGAATGCAACGTTGCACAGGGATTTTTAACGTGAAAGATCTTCCAAATTAAGAGAAAATTATGATACAAATTTTGAACAAATTTTCCATAAATATAGTACTTGTTATAAAGTATCCCTATTTGAGAGTCATTATCTACAATCCAAGTAAAAAATTATTGAACACAACCCTTTAACACATATAACAACTTTTAAGAGAAAATATAATGAGAACAATAACAACCAAATGGTAATATGTATTAGAAACACATTTGAACAATATATTCGACCTTTGCAAAAAATAAAACTTGATTTTAATCTCTATCAGATGCAAACTTTTTTCTTTTCTTTTTTTCCCCCCTTCTTTCTCTTATGTGGCACTCCTTATATTGAAAATGCTGTCAAAGATGCTATAATGCTCACATCGCCTACGTAGCTTCCACTTCTGCTAACCTTTAGAAGCCTTTGTCTTTTGCCAATCCTAAAATTGTATCATGCACGATTTTATAATAGTCTTGCCACTTGTGAGCTCTTCACGTGCAACAGGAGTGATCCTCCTATGGGCAATCCACGCACTTGCTATTCAGGAGCTGGTCTCCCTAAAATTAATAAACAATTGTCTATCATGCATCTACCAAACATAAATATCGTTTGTTCATTGTAAATGTCCTTTGCTTGACTACTTCTCACATGAACCTTCCGCGACCTTTGGTAATCTTTGCTGCGCAGCTAATCTCCGATTAACACTTAGATGACTTTCACACAAACCTTGCGCAACTTCCAATAGCCATGGCCGCTTAGTCAACTCTCAACTGACACTATGCCAACATTTGTACGAATATCGTATGACTTTTTATGTTTATTGTTGCTAAGATGACTGTTGACCTATCCTGAGCCGACCTCGCACGACTATCGCGTGATCCTTCAGTGTCCTTCATCGCTCGGGACCCTCGTCGACACTAGGCAAATTCTCGTACGAATATTATGTGACCATTGTTGGATCTTTCCGTTTGAATATGCTATGTGCAAACATTACGTGTTCTCTAGATAATCCATCCATTTATTATAATACTCATAAATAATTGATATAAAATATTTTGGGAACTTGACTGCAGTTTTGCAACATGATATGGAAAAGCAAAAATCCTTTCACTCGTCAAATCATCAAAAAGGTCGTATTCTTCACTATCGAAATCAAACTTTGGCCTTTTGGTCTCCCACCAAGGTTAGTATTTCGAGTCCTATTTAGGAGTTTTTCTTCTTCATCCTCTATCGAACTCATAATGATGAAGCTTTTGTTACAATGATTCGGACTGTTAGAATAATGAAAACATATTAGAATATCTTGAACACATTATATAATCATTAGATGTCTAAATTGCCACGATAAAATTATTAAAATTATATTAAAACTATAGAACTGAATTACTCAAATAACTTGAGAACTGTTCGATGTTCAGCAGCTACAGCTAAGGCAACTGATATGATCTCTCTGTTTTGTGAATTCTCAGGCCACCATCTGAAATAAGCATACAAGGAGAGAGCCACTGCACAAGATTCAACCATTCTTTAAAATGCAAAACCCTTCTCTCATACATTTCAACCTCCAAGAAACAAAAATGCCAAAAAATGTTCATTCACAGAAGGGCATGTTTAAGTTACAAAACCCCATGTACATTTATCTCAGACACAATAACAAATCCGAACTACGGGCATGAACCGGAAGGTATGAAATCACTGAAAAGTTGCATTTGTCGAAAATTCAGACCAATCAAAAAGTTAATCAAATTTACACTAATATAGAATAGACCTTCTAATATGTTCAATGTTCCTTTTGTAATAAGATGAGAGGGTATTTCTCCAAGAACCAAACGGTTGGAAAAATCAATTTGAAAATATTGTATAAAATGAAATATCACGATATTTTTTGATTTGTATCAAAATGATGAGAAAAAAGAGGGAGAGATATACAAGATGCTTGATCGTTTGTCTCCTTGGATAGTCCAACACGGGATAATTCCTTGATTTTTAGGTTTCGATTATCAAAAAATCATCACTCACTAAATAAAGTTTGTATACTTCCTCCGTTCCACAAACTCTTTTATAAGAAAAGCAGCTCGGTACATGACCCTTTCGGTATGCAACGGGTTCAGACCCGGATCATCTGAAACAAGAGTATGTAAGTGATCTTGAGGTAGATATTTGTTGTCTTCTTGATGATTGACTTCTAACATCTTCCCTGAAAAACTCTATACAAGAAACATTGCTCTTAAGTCGGCCAAAACTTCAATATTATTTATATACTTTAATCATATTTTATAAAATTTGAGTAGATTGGACGGCCAAATTTCAATAAGGTCAATATGATAATTCATTATGGTTGACCTGACAATTGAATTGTGGAATAAGTATTAAGTCAAATAATATAATATTTTTATTTAAAAAATATGTAATCGAAATCAGGATTTGGCATTAATATTATTTTCCAGTGTTAAAATATATCTATTTTTAGCTGGGATGGAGGGAGAGCAGAGTAAATCAAAACGGGCTTCAGTTTTTAAGATCCGCATGTATTCGGAGCAAGTCTTAGCCCAATTATTAAAGCAATTATCGGCCCATCCATATTCCTGGGCCGAAGACGAGTCGGGCCTTTTCAACTGATCCGAACTATGCCGAGATATAATTGGTATTTGTCTCCTCCAATATGAGGAGAAAATTTGTAGTACATCAACAGTATCATATATTTTTTTGGTAAGTGTACTAAAAAAATGGTATATAGTTTTTGAGAATGTTAAGATAAATGAGTAAAATTATTTTAAAAGATAAGATAGTAAATACTGTTATTCATAAATGTTTAGAAATTATATATATAAAAGATGATTAAAAAAATATTTAAGATGATTTATATATTTAAAATATAGGTCAAAAAGAAATATAAGCTAGTTACACGTAAATTATAAAATTAAGTGATAAAAATAATTTAAAATCATTTATACTCTTACAGGATATTGCACTGAATTATGTAGAGTGGTAAAAATAAATTTATATAGCTAATCATATATATATAATGAGATATACAGCCTTATTATTTTTATTATGGTGATATAATTTATTCTTAAAATATATATTAAACTTGATTGGTTGTTGAGTTTGAGATGGCCCATAGCTTTCAATATATGACTCAAATTCAAGAGGTTTTTTTTTTTTTAGTGTATGAATATTTTAAACCCGTACAATATGATTAATTTTAGTATTTAATTTGATTAAGATGCAGTCAAGAGGAGAAAATTTAACATCTAATACCTTCGATATTTAAGTGTTAAAATCTAATGGGTTCAGCAACTATGGATCTAAGGGGTCAGGCCTCACAGTAGGTCCGCAATCCAATATAGTTTTTTCAAAATGAAGAGTCTCACATTGCTCCAATAAGAATAGTATATCTGCAAGCCATGCTATAAATTCAGGTATCCTGAAACTTGGAAGGACAAGTTTGAAGAAGCTCAAAAAGCTATATAAAGCTCCACATGGTTCGAAGAAGGATGTAGTTGTTACTAGTCAATTTCCAACGAGAGCAGACTGGCGGACAGGAGACCCTCGGTCCTCCTCCCTTCTAGGAGGATCCTCGGCCCTCTGCCCGTCCGAAGGCCCCTTAGCCATCTTTTAGTCCTAGAGGTCTTTAACCTTTCTCTCGTTTAGAGGCCATCGACCCTTCGCCGCCAGGAGGCCCTCAGCTCTCCTCCCATCCGGAGGCCATCAGCCCTTCTCCAGTCTTGGAGGCTCTCAGCCCTCTGCCCGCCAGAAGGCCTTCAACCCCTCATCCGGTTTGAAGGCTATCAGCCTTCTACCAGCCATGAGACCCTTAGCTGTCCTCCCATCCAGAAGCCATCAACCCTCCTCTAGTCTCGGAGGCTTTTAGCACTCCTATCGTCCGGAGGCCTTTCGGCTCTCCTCCAGCCAAGAGTTCATCGGTCCTCCTCCCGTTCGGAGACCCTCGCCCCCCCTTTTGGAGCCATGAGCCTTCCGTCCTGGAGTCAGGATCTCACTGTCCAAGAGTCAATCCTCCGCTCAAGTAATCAGGATGTTGACCCACCAGTGCAGCTTAGTCTTTCTCTGAGGCCCCTTAGCGCCCTTTGCCGGTGCACCTCTAAGCTGCCATCCGTAGGCGTTCCTCTAAGCCGCTCCTCTAACGGATGTACCTCTAAGCCGCCCTTTACGGGCGCACCTCTAATCCGCTCCTTTGTCGGGCGCACTTCTAAACTGCCTATCGGTTGGCGCATCCAAATGCTCCATCCACCACTATATGCATATATGCATTCAGCGTATCCTCCTAGTATCTTTCTATTATCTGAGAAAGATTTCTAAGTTGATCGTTGGAGGATATACGATGGGAATAATTTTTACAATCCTCTGACCTCCTGTTTGTAGTTTGTGGTATACAAGTTTCAAGTTAATAGCGATGGAGATCAGATTCGCTCTAGTTTAACCCGTAGCGAAAGAATGGAAGGCTCTATAATCCGTACCACAACCCAATAATCAAAGGCGCATAATTGGGGCTGTCTATGGGAATGATTAAAAAGTCTTTCTACCTCACAACCGGAAAACCAACACAGTTAATACTCGTGCTCCGGCCAGCATGTTTGCTGAAGATATCACCTCCCATGGCGACGACCTCTTATCGGGTAGCCATGCCAATAGGTGACCGACGCCAAATGTACTGGCGCTTGGCGCTCTGCAGAGCATCCTTCTCCTGACCATTTGCGCTCATTTGAAGACACAATACTGAGGACTTTGTCCTCTAACTCTAGGATGGATGAAGAAGATCAACATCCCGAGTACGAACTATTGCATCAACCAGAGGCAAAGTCACCCATGGCAACGACCCCCGGCCTGGTAGCCATGCAGGCGAATGATTGATCTTGAGTGTGCAAGCACTCGCTATCTAGCCGGGTGCTTTAGACCTATTATCCCCAGACCGTTTGCACCCGTCAGAAGAGGTAACACTGGGGGCTTCGCCGATCAGCTTTTAAGTGATCCAAGAAAGTCAGCATCCTCACTGGATTAATTGGCCCGACGACTTCAGGACCCAAACGGCCCCTAGTACCAATCTCATCAGCTCGACGACCTCAGTATTTAGGAGGATTCGAGCGACGGGGCCGCTCCCAAATAAATGATCAATCTAGTCCCAGAGAGCCAGGCCGAAGCCCAAAGCGGCAAGGCATTGTCACTCCCAAGACTACCGGCAACCTCCACAAGCTCGGAGAGGTCCCAGGCAGAATAAACAGACAAGCTACTGCCCGGTCCTACAATTGTGAGCTGCCTCGCTAAAGCGAAGAGCATAGCCCGCGAATACAGCAGGGCCAGTCCGAAGACGCCATACTAGGGGCTTCCCCTCCAACTTTCAGACTCTAACGCATGAAGTGACAGCGGCCACCGTCGCTTGAAGAGCCACTGCCACCATCGCCAGAGAAGAATTAACAAATCAAGGCACAGTGGAGAGAGGAAGAAGAAAACCCTCAATGAAGCTTGTATTGCTACTCGCGCCATCATGGGGTGGCTATCGCTATGACTAGCATCGTCATCCATACTGGGACCACCCTCCACTGGCGATCCTCCTCGCCATCTTCAGGTATGCCTCATTGGTCCACCAAATGCGGTTCCAGCCATCTTATATGATCGCATCCCGCTCTGCCTCCTCTCCGTTATATATGAACGTTTCTAAGACTCGGTCCTTCCGCAACTCGGTTTAGCCACAACCCAGCTCTACCACAACTTGGTTCAGCCATGACTGTGCTCAACCACGACCCAATCTGGCGCCCAAGATTGAGTCTGGCGTCCTAGATCCCAATTGGCGGCTCGGATTTGCATCCGGCGCTTAGATCCACTCCAGTGCCCAGATCTGGCCCGGCTGCATGCTAACCTGTCTCCAAAATCAGTCTGACTCCATGGTTGATGATCTAGAGTCCCGTCAGTTCGACACTGCTCCTTCCCATTTAAGCCATGTCCCCCACCTAGGACCAGTCCAACACCCGGGTCACATCCAATCTAGTCCTAGCTCGGTGCCTAGATATAGCTAGACCACTGAACTGTCCAGAGCCAAGATCAAGTCCAGCCATGTCCTAGACCAGCGCCTAGAGTCTGTCCTGCTGCAACCAATCTAGAGCCTAGAATGGGCCTCAATAGGCCTGAAACTGGCAAGGGATGGACTGTGGCGACTTCAGGCTCCAGAGACCATGGATAATAAACTCGACTCACTTTCTAAGACTCTACCAAGAGCAGTGTCAAGAAGCCGTGAAGGAAATCTTATCACGACGGCCTAGAACATCCCCATGTAAACAACACCTCCTTGTGTAACAATGCTGGCAGACGAGAGGCCCCAAAATATGCACCGGTGCCCACTTTCGGACCTCACGTGTCCAACCAAAGACGTTGTGTTGGAGGCTCTGCCCTCTGACTCCTAAATCAACAAAGTGAACAAATATCTGCAGAAGATCTAGTGGCCTGACAACCTTGAGGCGTAAGTGGTCACAAGCGGCACGGCCTAGTGGCGGCCCAAAGGCAAGCCAAGCCATGAAGCGCAGGTAAAGGCCCAAAGCGGCATGATCCACACTGCTCCAAATGTTGCCAGGAGGCGCTGACCTCAAACCCTATAGGCTCGGTGAGGCGAACCCAACCTTTCAGAGAGTAGAGGCCATAAATGTAAGACGTCAATTAGAGCAGCTGTTCCCTTGTTCATGGGCCATCCTTGGCCTGGACGATTCTCCCGAATAAGGCGCACCAGTCAGCAGGCTGATCCAGCTGCAACGCCTCTCGTTGACCCGTTGCATGGCAGCAGACTCTGCAAAAGTTATGGTAGCACTTGCAATGAGGGCTCAACTTGCTCGGCCCACCACCCGTTGCGTCGTAGAAAACATCATCTAGCCAAGCGCTGCACCGATCCGGTCATCCGAGGCAGTATCGGCTGACAACGGGATCCGAACCACTGGCCAACAGGCTACCTAGCACGGCAGTAATGTGCTACCCAACCAATTCTTAGCAAAGAACCAAATCCCACGGAGTATAGGGGCCATAGGCTAAGTCACCAACCAAAGTGCCCTGACAACCCTCCGAAGCAGTGCACGCTAGCCATGCACTCAGGGCGGTGAGCCTGTTGCAAGGACACCACTTATGTGCTGATGATTCCACACCGAATTCAGATAAGTCTTGCATACACCATACCGCTTGCTTGAATCATGTTTCCATTAATAGGATAGTAATATTATTTGCTTATACGGGTAATTACATAACACTACATAAATTCATGCAACGTAGACTGCCCCTAAGTCAAGAGGGCCTTTACTCGTCAGTGACTAAACCTCAGTCACATTTCGAGTGGCCCATTAGTGATCAAATAAAATCTCGGTCCCATTCCAAGTGGCCCACTAGCGGTCAAATAAAACCCCGGTCTCATTCCGAGCAGCCCACCAGCGGTTGAAATAAACCTCGATCCTATTCTGAGCGGCCCACTAACTGTCAAATAAAACCTCGGTCCCATTCTGAGCAACTAACTAGCGGTCTGATTAAACATCGGTCATTTTGAGCGGCCTATACGGGATTGTGTTTGAACCTCAGTCCCGTCACTAAGCGGCCCATGTGTGGTCGAATTCAAAACCTTAGGGGGTTTTCAACTTGCATGCAGCAACCTCCTCCCGAAGGAGAGATCACTAGCCGTTAATGACGGTCGGCAGACTAGGACCAGACGTATGAAAGTTACGACGTCCTCAAATAGGACCGAGCATTGATAGTACATGCGGGCAACAGCCTAGGCTAGCAAAAGACCGGTAACAATAGCCTCAAAGCTTAGCCAGCAACCATATCTTCTCAGCACCACGACCTCCTCTTGACAGGGGTGAGCGTAACCAACTAGACGTGTTCGTCAAAGCCAGGAGGCTTAGACATCAACCGCGTCTCCTCAGGGCCACGACTTTCCTTCACAGAAACGATCAGAATCTGACGCAAATCATTCTCAGCAGCCCTTACACTCCATGGAAAGAAAAGAGGCATCGTCAAAGAGGGAGTCACTGAGATCGGGATCCCAGGCTTGGTCGTGGTCATGGTATTGACCCATTCGCTTGACTGGAGAGCCAAAGGATACTCAATTCCAACAACTGAGCTTTCAAAGGGCTCGTCACTCCCAGTCCTTTTGACTGACTCGCCCACAGCAATGCACGACGAGAAGAACCGTTCTAGGGAACACAAGGTGCATCTTATTGCCACAGCTTGAATGATTAGCTATCTTAAGGCAAGTGCCTCCTGACCTCTTAAAGCCCGTCCTTATAGCGAGGAGATTTGATCTCGAGCTTGAGATCTTCCTTCTGTGTGCTCCTGAATCTCGCCTGAGACTCGGACGGATCACGGTCAGAACCGGTGAAGATTTTCCTTCTAGCTCCGAAAAATTGACCAAATAATATCTATGCTGATCCCGTGCACCCCATTTCAGAGGCACCGATAAGAAGATCCAAGGTCGGTAAGGTGATCTGATCTTGAGTCTAAGATCTTCCCTCCAAGAGCATACTTTCTCAAGAAGGCATAGCCAAATCAAATCGCTCGTTGCATTTATTGCTGGGATTATGGCTACCCCTTGAGGCAACACGTGACAATAATTGATAGGACGCTCAGCTACTCATTAAGTACCTAGTCGGTGGAAGAAAAAAATAACGCGTAAAAAATGCTCACTTCACAGGTCAACAGATCCGGTAAACCAGCATTTTTGTCTCCGCTCTACTCTCCGGATTTGAGCACTTTGGTCAGCGGAACAGGTCAATAAAGATTTTCGGCTTTGTACTGCTCTTCGGATTCAAGCGCTTTGGTCAACGGATCCGCTCAACTACCATTTTCGTCTCCACTCTACGCTCCGGATTCGAGTGCATTGGTTAGCGGAACAGGTCAACAAAGGTTTTTGGCTTCACACTGCTCTCCGAATTCGAGGGCTTTGGTCAATGGATTGGGTCAACCAGTATTTTCGTCTCCGCTCTGCTCTCCAGATTCGAGCGCTTTGGTCAACAGAACCGATCAACAAAGATTTTCGGTTCTGCACTGCTCTCTAGATTCGAGTGCATTAGTCAACAAAACCGGTCAACCATATTTTTGGCTCCGTTCCGCTCTCCGGATCAAGCGATGCGGTCAACCAAACTGGTCAACCATCAATCCGGTTCCATCCTCTCTCTAGAGTTAAGCATTCCGGTCAATGAATCCGGCTAATGACCTCCACTTTTTTCGCCGACTAGGCCATCCTGATTCTAAAATTGCAGATTTTCATGTGTCGGGCTGCCCGGTCAGGAACCACGACCCCGTTCCGCTCCAAAGTACTGAATCAAGATAGAGGCACTAGCCAAAGACCCTCAAGCGAGCTCCAGGGGAAGGGTCCAGATTTGAATGCTGTTTTAAAACAGACGAGATTTGAGTATGGATTCAAATCTTGTCGGCAGGCTCCCACACGAAAAGAAGCAACCAAAGCAGTTCAAGAACTGGCGACACTGGATAGCACGCACCACTTGAGCTCTGAACCCACGAGTAGTGTAGCATGCTTCTCGCGCCACTTGACGAAGAAGCTCCGACAGATGCACGTCAACTTATTGCACATGGGGAAGCAGGAGGAAGAGTTAGGCGCCAAAATGTCATCCACAAGACAAATTTGTAGAGAACCAAAAAACATGGGGGTCACGCCAAGAATAGTGAAAAAGAGAATCCAAGTTAGATTTGAGGAGATAACATGACCAGTTTCGTCCCATCATGAATATGTCGGAGGTTGAAAATTCGGGCCACCAGTATGGGAGCTAGTGATGGGTCCAACAACCATGGGCCTAAGGGGTCAGGCCCTACAACAAGCCCGCAATCCAATATAGTTTTTTTCAAAATGAAGAGTCCTACATGACTTCAGCAAGAATAGTGTATCTACAAGATACGCTATAAATTCAAGCACCCTCAAGTTTGGAAGGACAAGCTCGAAGAAGCTAAAAGAACTCCATAAGGCTCCACATGGCTCGGGGAAGGACGTAGTCGTTGCTAACCAATCTCCAACGAGAGCAGACTGACAGCCAGGGGACCCTTGACCCTCCTCCCATCCAGGAGGCTCCTCGGCTCTCTGTCTATTCGGAAGCGCCTCGGACATCCTCCAGTCCTGGAAGCCTTTATCCCTCATCTCGTTTGGAGGCCATTGGCCCTTCGCCGCTAGGAGGCCCTTAGCTCGCCTCCCGTCTAGAGGCCATTAGCCCTTTGTCAGTCAGGAGGCCCTCAACCCTCCTTCCGTTCGGAGGCTCTCAGACCTCCGCCCACTAGGAGGCCCTTCGGTCCTCCTCTCGTCCGGAAGCCCTTCGATCCTCCTTTATTAAGGAGGCCCTCGGCCCCCGGTCCTGGAGTCATGAGCCTTCCATCCCGTAGTCAGGAACTCGCTGTCTAAGAGTCAACCCTCCGCTCAGGTAATCAGGATATTGACCCACCAATGCAACTTAGTCATTCTTCTCTAAGTCGCCCTCCGTGGGCATACCTCTAAGCCGCCCTTTGTTGGCGCACCTCTAAATCGCATTCCACGGGCACACCTCTAAGCCGTCTCTCTTTTAGGCGCACCTTTAAGCTATCCCTCTGCTAGCACACCTCTAGGTCGCCATCCACAGGTGTGCCTCTAAGCTGCCCCTCTACCGGGCGCACTTAAAAACCACCCCTCTATCGGGCGCATCTCTAAATCGCTCATCAGCATGTGCATCCAAATACTTCATCCACTACTATATACATATATGCATTCATCTCATCTTCCTATTATCTTTCTATTCTCTAAGAAAGATTTCTGATTTGAGTATCGGAGGATATACGGTGGGAGTAATTTCTGCAGTCATCTAAAATTTTATTTATAGTTTATGGTGTATAGGTTCCAAGTTAATAGCGACAACGATCTGACCCGCTCCAATTTGACTTGCAGCGAAAGAATAGAATACTCCATAATCCGTACTACAATCCGAGAATTAAGGATGCATCAGAACCAACTTAAATAGTTTTTCTTTATCATATTTTCAATACATGCTACTTCTAAATATTTATTATTATTTATTATCTTATTTTTTAATATAATATATATATCTATCTTGATATTCTTTTTTTTTTATAGATTCTTATATATATATATATATATATGTATATATTGATTTTTGAAAGTTAAAAGAAGAAAGGCATATCATATGTTATAGTTCTATTTGTTTATTAGAAATAATATTATAGTTTTTTACTTTTTGAGGTCAACCAATATCACCTTTGGAACAATAATTAAATTAGGAATCAAATTAAAATAAATTGACAAAATAAAATTTTTATAAAATAAATTTTGTTCTGCCATACTCTCAATAAATAGAAGTTCATGCTGATGTGGAATGAAGGCACCCAAAACACTCAAACGAAAAAACAAACAATATAATACATTAAAAATATATATAATAATAGGATCAATTGTTATTAAAAAACACTATCTTTTTTTATTTTGATGATTAATGAATGTAAAATTTATTTTAAATTATATATATATATTATTTAAACTCAATATTTATTATAAAATAATTATGTAGAATTAGAAGGAAAGCCTTTAGGCTGTCAAGTGGGCCATCTTCCTCAACATTAAATGGGCCGATCAGTTCTAATCTCCTCCCCCTTCCAAACGGGCTTCTGCGATGTGAGTTTCGTATGGTATATATATAATATTATATAGTAATTGTCAGATTTTTATTAAATATTCTTTATTTTTTTATTATTAAAAAAATAAAAAAATATTTTTTAGAAATAAATAATTTAAAGAAGAACATTAGATGAGAATCCAACAATTAATATACAGATCCGGTGTCACATCATCTCAGGAAAACCAACCTCCCTCTCCCCACTTCTCAGCTCTACATTAATCTCTCTCTCTTTGTCTCTCTCTCGCTGAATGCCTAAAAGCACTTCTTATTTTAAACTGCTACATTAATTATGTGATTGTTACTACTAATGTGCCTGATATATACTTAAGTAATGCACATGCATTAGGGCATGGCCCCCTACTAACCCTTTTGCACTCGATGCGCGTGTATTTAATACATGTGTATTGAGGCGCTTAATTTTGAAAGGATGTGTATTTTGGACCTAATTTTTAATTATATCTATAAATACTTTTCTTTCATTTATTAATGTGTGACACAAAAAAGAAAATGATGGTTACAACCCTAAAGTCTTATTATTTGATGTGAAAAGTCATTCTTTACTTAAGAAAATCAAATTATATTTTTAAGATAAACTGTTAAGATTTTCTTATCCAATCATTTCATTCATACTTTACATACTAGTTTTAGCATGCAAACTATTATTGGTATATTGGTGACGTGAGTATTAGGATTTAATAGTATGCCAAGATTATATAGCAAATAAAGCAAGTTTGATAATATGATTGGATGGCGTCCAATTTTACTATTATGAGCAAATCTCAAGTGTTTCTTAGTAAGGGTTATAAATCGGGAGTAAGTTGGCTAAAATTTAGCATGTTTGTACCATCTAATCTATAAGTTGACTTTTATATTGTAATACTTTTACTAGTTGAAAAAATTTAAAGGATTTTATTAAAAATTATTGATTATCTAAATTTTTCTTTAATAATAAAATCTGAGTATTATTTTACTTTGCTATTTTAAAAGTATTTTAGTGATATACTTATCTATAAATATTAATTTTAATTTATATTTAATAAAAAATATATATTACTTTAATTTACGTCTTCTTGTGTATATACATTACTTTCCTAAATTGATTGTTTTTTTTGGCATCCGCAGGCCTGTGACTTTTCTTTGTCTACTGTACCTTCAAGAGCCTGCCTACAGTAGTCTTGTGTTTGTCGTCTTGATTTGCAGTGCCAGGCCATCTTGCCTGTGCTGTCTTGCCAGGTACTTCCTTCACAGCTATATAAGTCTGAAAAAAAAGATAAAAATTTAATATATAAAATGACTTAGACACTTAATGTATAGGTCAAAAATTACCGGTAAAAAAACATGCCCTGAGGTGCCATTACTCTGATCGACAACTGTACTGCTAAAATCACACATTAACACACTTTCATAAGCTTCATCAATGCTTAGACTGTAGCTAAAATATCGACTTTGATATCATTTATTGGGATTTAGATGAGACAAAATAAGTCACGCGCCTGGGAAGTGTATCGTCTGAAGCAAAATAAATTAGAGAATTTCAGATGAATTTTGTACCCAACATCAACAGATGGTGTTTGAAGTGACGTTCGACCAATAAACCATTTTATGAATTATATAAACACTCGGTAATGGGTGTTGTTTAAAACGAAATTAATTGGAGAAAATCAGATAAGTTTTGTGTTTTGTCATGAAATTATATTTGAAATGATATTTAACAGTCGATATGTTTTTTAATCATATAAACACTCAATCCTCCAAGTAGTATGTCGTAGGTGATGAAATAAATTGAAAAATCTTAGGTACGATTATCACCTATATACACATAGATAATGCCTTATTTATATAAGGTGGACACCATTTCAATCTAAAACTTAAGTTATTAGGTAAAGAGTTACCAAATATTTATAAATTATTAGAGTTTTTCTTAATTGTCTTGAATTGTGAGATCCTCCGTAATTTGGACTCGAAAGAAATTGAAAAATCAATGGCAAGTTGGTACTCTATGTTGATAGGTGGATCACTCTATGACTATGATATATTTACTTTAGGAGAAAAAATGAAAAATAAAAATTATCAAAGGGTTATATATATATATAGTTTTACCGTTGTATGTCTAGTCCACTCATTAAGCTAGTAAACAGTAGCAACATATTGTGAAAAAATATAAAAGGAAAGAGAATTAGAAAACTTGTGATAATGGTATTTACATAAACAAATCAAATAAGAAAATATTAGCCATTTAATTTAGAAATGATATAATATATATCATAATATATAAAAGTAACCTAAATTAAAAAATAATAATCTTTTAATTTATAAAAAATATATCATATTCGTAATAAGAAAGATATTATATCTTTAATATCCCCTCTTAAACTTAATGTGGTTTGAAAGAGACCAACTATAATTCAAAAACTAAATTGACATGGAGACTAGGTGGTGAGCTTTTGTGAAAATATCAACTAGTTGATCAGTAGAAGAAATTAGGGAAGGAGAAGCGTGCCTTCATGAGGTAATGACGTACAAAACATTAATTGATTTCGATGTGTTTGATAAATCATGAAACACATCATTGTGAATGATTTGTATAGAGCTATAATTGTTGCAATAGAAGGGAGTGCCACAAGGTTAAAGAATACTGACATCTAGCAAAAGTCAATAAAGCTAAAGCAGCTTAGAGGTAGATTATAAAAAACACAATATTTAGCCTTAGTATTATAACAGATGGCAATAGTATGCTTTCTATATGACACAAAATGTTTTTCACATAATAGAGAATAGGAAAAATAATGATATAATGAATAGAACAAAAAGATGACATAAACTAACTAGCAAGATGCACAGTATAAGTATTATCAGATTTAATAACAATGAGATATATGAGTCTCCTAACCAATTAATGATAAATGGAAACATCAGACAGAGGCTCGTCACTTATAACGTAGAGTTTGACGTTATGTTTAAAAAGACTACTTAATGTCATATAATTAGTGAGCTTAGTACGAGTAAAAAGATCAAAAGTATACTTATTATGTAACAAATACTAGCCATCAGATGTGACAATTACTTTAAGTTAAAGAAAGCAGTAAAAAATTGATATCTTTTATTTTAAAGTGTTGATCAAAAAAAGTTTAGATTTAAGAATGATAAAATTGACATCATTAATAGTAATCATATCATCAATATAATATAGGAGAATAGTGATACTATAGTAGTATGATGTGTAGAAAAGCCATAGTTATGAAGGATTGGAGGCAAATCCAAATTATAAAATAGTAAAGTTAAACTCGAAAAATCACACTTGGGAAGTTTACTTAAGAATATACAATACTCGTTGAAGTCGATATACCTGGCTTCCAGAATAAGAATAAACAGTTGAATATTTTATGTAAACTTTCACAATTAGATTGTCATGTAATGTGTGCTATAGCAGAAATAATGTGGGCCATAAAAGCAAAAGTCTCATCATAATCAATACTATATTCCTGTGTAAAACCTTGATAAGAAAAGGAAGTGTCTAAAGGGAAGGAAGAGACATTAGCTAAATTTGTATATTTCTAGAATTAAATATTTTTAAAAATATGAAGATGCTTAGTGATAGGATCGTGATACCAATAGCCTTTATATTTAATGTCATAACCAATAGCAAAGTCGAGTGTAATGTTCAAGTTTGGTACACTAAAAAAGAGTGATAGAATAAAGTAGGTGCAGCCAAGAATTTTAAGAAATGAATCATTGGATCCTATTTATAAAAACCTTCATATGGAATTTGGTGTAAATAGTAGAAGATGGAACTTGATTAATAATGTAGACAACAGTAAGTGTAGCCTCGTCCTAAAGCAACTTAGGAAGAAAAGTATAGAAGAAAAGAATATGAATAACATCAAGAATGTGGTGATATTTATATTCAACATGACAGGTTTGTTGGAAAGTATAATGATATGAGCAATGAGATACAGTATTTATTTGTTCAAGTTCGTCGTGGAAAAAGGCAAAGGTATAATCTAGAGCATTGCCAAAATGGAAGATCTTGATTATGTGATAGGATTGAATTTTTATTATCTGTTGAATGTTACAAAATGTATTAAGTAGTTCAGATTGATTATGTAGAAAATAAATTCATATATAGAAGTAGTAATTATTGACAAAAATAATAAAATAGTTATACCTGCTTTTAGCGAGAACAAGGGCAGGATCTTAAATATTATAGTACTTAAATCAAATAGCGCGGAAGTTAAAGAATCACTTTTATTAAAAACATAAAATAGGCCGTTTGCCTAAATGACATGATGCATAATCAAAAGAGTCAAAATTAGCCTTTCCTAAGTTACCATTAAAGGCTAAGAAATGAAGACGAGGAAATGGGGGATGACCAAGTTATCTGTACCAAAGACTAAAAAAGACAACGGTAACAAATGAACGCAAAAGGTGTGGAGATGTGAGTTCAAAGATACAACCAATTTTACTTTCGATCTCAACAAGCTCACCCATCTTTTAATCCCAAATATCATAACCCTTATATGAAAATCTTAAGGCCCATTTGTCTGGCAGATACAAAATTTAGAGATAAGTTTAAAATATAATAAATATTCAAAATATAAAAGATAAGGGGATTCATTTTCAACATGATCAATGAACATATGAGAATCATCATCAATGTATATAATATGGGCTTTTGTTGGAAATATCTTATGCGACATTAAAGAGAAATCAGACATCATGTAATTACAGCATATAGAGTTGAGAAATTAGGATAAAGTACTTGAAAAAATAGTGAATGCAGTAGATGTACGAGGTAGAATTTGGTTGATATTTGTTTCAAAATTGCCAGTAGTAAAAGACGAGACTATAAAAAATAAGACAGAATTACCCATAGGAAGATGGTGACTTTTCCTATAAGTTACTAGAAAGGTTGTGAGAAAACTACCAAACAAAACATTGTTGAAAATACACAAAAAATTCACTAAAATGTTGTTGAAAAGATTGCCAAGATGCTAGGGTTTAACGAGCAGGCAAATAGATTGGCAAGCATAAATGAAACAATGCATTTGAAAGAGAGAAGGGACTAAGACGATGCGTGTCGATCTTCTTCTTCCAAGGGACCATCACGAACTGTTGGCCGAAACAAGGATACTAGGGTTTATTGTGTCCGAAATACTTGACAAGATATAGTTACTCTTCTAATTGATGAACGATTGTCGATTACAGATTTAAAATTTTTAGATTTGAGATTGAACTTTCTAGATCAAAGATTTTAAAATGAAGAACGAAAAAGCCATGCCAACAACAACGATGATAAATAGAAAGATGATGAGTAGCCGAAGGGTTGTGAACCGGTAGCCAAGGGGCTATAAACCATGGAATGGTCTATTAACAAGGAGGTTGTCAACGGTGAGAGTTTGCAAAGCAAGGGAGAATCACATATCAGAAATTTTAGATAGACAATACTAGTATGTTTAATAAACTTGTCTTTAATATTGTGATGAAATATGAAAAAAAGAAAGAATTGGTAATTTTATATTTATATGTATGCAAAATTTATAACAAGCTACCATTTTATAGAAAAATAAGATAATTTAAATTAAAAAATTATAATAATTATTATTATATGAATTATCTAAATAAAAACATATCAATCATCTAATTTAAAAAGGATATAATATATATTATAATATATAGAAGTAGCTCAAATTAGAGGATAATAATATTTTAATTTAAATATAATATAATATTTATAATAAGGAATGACATTAAACCCTTAATATATCCATTATTAGCCTCTTACAAAGAGAATCAGTGTAGTGATAAGATATTTAATTTATCATGATATGAATATTTTATATTTCTATAATAAAAATAACAACTTGATAGTTTATAATTATTACAATACATCGATCATATTGAATAACTAAAGTATAAAGAACATGGGTAAGAACCATCTTATATACATAGCTTTCAAATTTTTCTTTTTTCTATGCATTTTTTCATCATTGTATTTTTCTCATATAGTAAACTACTTTTAGCAAACCTTGTCATAATGTTAAGGACATTTCGTTATCTCAGGTACAATCCATATAGAACTGGCCTCATTGTATTATAAAGACAAGCCATTATGCATATAGTGTGTGTGCATGCGTGTAAATTTTGAAGCCGAACATTCAAAATATTTTATATGAGAAATATTTGGAAATAATTTTTTCACCGCCTTTGATATATTCTTAATTTATATGGTATTTATCTATTCTAATAGATCTGTTAGTGTGTATAAGTGAACAAAATGTTACGATTTTAAAAGTATTTAACAAATATCCTTATGAAGCTGTACTCTCATGTATTCTCACTATATATAAATATTTTTTTATGTATAATTTTATATATAAAAAATAATACCTACAGAACTTATATATAATTTTTTATAATCATCTTTTTCTGTATATAAAGGAAGGGTAAGGCCTTATAATTTCTAATATTTTTACTTTTATATATAAAAAAAAACTATTCTCACTATATATAAAAAAATTATTATATAAAAATTGTAAAAACTATATATAAATAGATGGACCCATCTAAAAAAGTTTTTATAATATATATTTCATATTTTTAAAATATTTCCTTTTCACATATACATAAGTGATGCTATTGGGTGCAAGTTGGCACAGATTGACCAACCTAATTAAGCAGCCCTTTCGGCCGGACTTAGGGCAGGTGGGTGGGGCCGAGGGGCATGTGAAATTGGGGGTGACCTGACAATGGGGGTAAGGGACTTTTTCCTTAGGGCAGTCTTGAGAATACTTTTTTTTAATAATTTTTTTTTAAAAATAAAGAATATTGTACGGATCCCAGAGGAAAAAGCCGAATGCACTGGCCTCTTGGCTTCATTTGCCATCGTCGACGTCGACGCCTCCCTGCTGCGTGCATGCATGCATGCATGCACATATCTCACGTGATCCTCACGTGTAGTTTTTCCCAATCAAGGGACACTTGGCATGAGAATATCGTGAATATAATCAGTCACCTCTGACTATAGTTTTTGAAATGTTGGAGTAAATTATTGGTGTGACTTTGGCCTTATTAGGTTAAAAAATGGAAAAAAGACTTGTTATTGTTAATATTAAAACCTATTAATAATTATTATATTAGTAGAATATAAACTGTTATATATATATATATATGTATGTATTATATTATGTGATTGAACGATATATTTTCAATTCATAAATATAATAGTGACGCTACTAATAAATAAAAAGACTTTATTTTTTTCTTGATGTGCCTTTATATGGATTTAATTCTACAAATAAGATAATTTAGACAATTGTCCAATGTCTTTTTCAAATGGACAATATCTCAAAATGATTTTACTCGATCTTAGAATTTTATAATGACTCTATGCGAAAAAATCTATGCTAGAGCCTTTTTATATATATAGTTTTATGGCAACTTCTTCACTTGGGAGGGGATAATGTTGTAAAATTGTACAATTCCATATTGGTTGAATGAAGAGATTGCCTTTTGCTTATAAGTATGAGTTTTTATTTTTCATTCGAGATGTCTTTTTTTAAGATAAAGTTATGCAGATGGGTAAATTTATATCGTGGTCTCACATTTATTTTTCAAAATAGACAGTATATTAAAGGAAATCGACTAAACCATAAAACTCAACAGTAATATTTCCTATGAAAAGCATTTTAAGCATACTCTGATAAAAATCACAAGAAGACAAGCTCGATTCTTTAAAACTTATGTCTCCCATTTTATTTTTTTCCTGTCATGAATAATTCTTTCCTTTTTGTCGATAATAACACCCGGTAAATATAGACGCTCTTGCCAAATCTTAAAGGACTCATAGGGGAAGCAACCCTCATTGGGGGTAGATCCAGAAAATTTTCTCACTATGATCAACTATTCTATAATTTTGATATTTCAAAAAGGATAAATTAAAATAATAATGTTATTTTTTCTCAAAAAATGGTCAATGATTAATTCCAAGGGACGTACACGTCACACTAATCAATAAATATTGTGGAGTTAATTAAAAAAGTTAGTGAAGTCAATAAGAAATTTTAATTTAATTATTATTATAATTATATTTAATTTTTCTTTTTATTTATATAAAATGTTTCTTAGAGTAGACTCACTTGACCCCACTCCTATCATATGCACCACCACTGCCCCCATAATCCAACCATTGGTGCTAATGGGACTCGACCAAATATAAGATTCAGATAAAAAACGTACTATCAACTTTACAAAAAGATTAAAAGCATAACATAATGATGGGCGAGGAGATTGGACCTTGAAGGGCAACCCCTATGGAGGTCTAAACCCAGGGACAAAATTATTGATGATTAATCGATGGTCATATAGATAGGCTGACATAATAAGACCTTTCAAATAAAGGCCAACTAGAATTAGATGAATTTTTAGTATTGAACTGACAGTCTATTACACAAATTAAAACATCAAATTCTTTCAAATTGAGGCCAACTAGAATTCAACATATGAGTGGCCGGCCAAATTGTTATTCTTTGGTGCACCATGATGCCAACCATTATATGTCCCATAAATAGCACTTCAAGCTCTCATAAGAAATCCAAGACACTCTAAAGGGAAAGGCACGCTTTTCAGCCAGTGAATTATGCACATACCACTTTACTCAAAAGATTTTATCATCATTTTCTAGAAGTATTCTTAGCCTTTCACTCACCATACCCTGTGCCTAGGGTCCATTCGAACCTTCACGGCTCGACACTGTCCTCATGTAGGAGTACCTGGGCATAATTGAAGGTTCCCACATTCTCTACTTACCTATTATAGTTCACAAATGTGTTATTGGGGTCAACTTTGAAGAAAATTTAGGTAAAATATTCTAACTGTACGACTTTTTATTTGTATTTCTATAATGTAGATGTTACAATTTTTTAAGAAGAGCTTGCTTTATAGTTATAAGAATCAAATTTATTTTTTTAATGGATACATCACTGGCACCATCTTTGAAAAACCCATATAGTAGGTTATATATATCAATGTAGGAAAAGTATTATTTTTCATTCAATATTTTATTCTAGAAGTAAAAAATCGTGCAAACGGAGCTACCAAAACTGTAGTTGGACGATTCCTCAATGGGGACAACACTTTGAAAAAAGATGACTCGGACTCTGAATTTGTTACGGGCCTTATTGCTCCGGGCCTAGTAGCTCCACTCACCCCAACTGAGGCTATAGTCCATAAGCAGCAGGCTTAGGCCCATCAAGCTCAGCAGTTCAGTCGACCAATCAGTTGATGACACAACAAAGTGCTTGACCGATCCGACCTTCCTTGAAATTTCAGAATTATTTTTAATGCATCTTACACTGCTATTTTTTATCAATTGTTATTTTGTTAGCTGTTTTTAGATTCTATTTTCTTTCTTTAGTTATTAATTTATTTTTTTTATTTTGTTATCACCAATTTCTATTAGAGGGCCATATTATAAGTACTGAAATTGATTACATGGATTGGAGAAAAAAATATTCAATTCTCATTTTCTCTGTCTTATTTTCTCTCCTTCTGTCGCTCTGCTCCCCTCTCCTTCTCTTCTAGAATTTTTTTCTCCAGGCTCTTCAATTTCGCCGTCGGATCTGTGCAACGCAGCGATATCCAAGGCCAAACCCATCAGAATTCAACATGATCTTCACCTATTTTCTTGAGCACCTAATTTTTGAAAGTATATTTCAATATAACATAGGAAATTCAATTGTATTTAATCTAGGTTTTGAACTCAAAGAACACTCTCGTAACGACTATAAAATATTTACTGAGACTATAGCTTTCATTTCTCTATTTAAATAAATTGGTTCCTTGAGAAATGGGAAATTTTCCACTACACCCCAATGCAAAAAAT
Source organism: Nepenthes gracilis (assembly GCA_033239525.1). Classification (NCBI taxonomy): domain Eukaryota; kingdom Viridiplantae; phylum Streptophyta; class Magnoliopsida; order Caryophyllales; family Nepenthaceae; genus Nepenthes; species Nepenthes gracilis. The sequence continues at coordinate 12,221,014 of BSYO01000023.1, read as the reverse complement.
AAATTATTTAATTTATCCAATTTTCGAGATTGACGTAAAAACGTTGAAATTTATATAATTCTTTTAAAATAATATTTAAAAATAATATTTAAAAAAATATTTAAAAAAATTCTAAAAATTGGAAAATAAAAAAGAGTATACTTTCTTCAACTATAGATTAAAAATAATTATTAAAAAAAACTATATATTAGTCATATAAAAATTATGTCTTTTACAATAAAGTGTATTATAATAAAAACGTGAGTGCTGAAGCTCGTCTCTCTCCGCCTGGAAGCCATACACTTCGCTGTCAGGTTGGCTGGAAGGAGCGTCAGCAACGGGAGAAGAGGCAAAAGACACGGACGGATGCGGTCCTTCGCGTTTGGGGGCATTCATTGATAGATTTTAAAATAAAAAAATATATATATATTATTTTTATAAGTTTTTTTATAACAATAATATTTATTAAATTTTTAATCTAATAATAAAAAATTTTAAAATAACTATTTAAATAATTCTTTAAAATTTTAAATCTCATCCATTTAATTTTTTGATTTAACGAAGTAATCACTGTCTAAGGAGATACATTGAATACATATATTTTAACTGTTGGATAAAAAAAATTTCACAGGTCAATTTTAAAAATTAAAAAATAATCCAAACAGTTACATTTTAAGATTTTTTATTTATTATTAGGTTAAATATTTAATAAAAATAATATTATAAAAATTATTTTAAAAAAATTATATATAATGATGGATACAGTCAGAAATGGGCCAGTTTGATACTAAGGTGGATAAGATGCCCAAATGCTGAATAACCCAATAGAAATTGCTATAGAGCCCATCAGACAAAAAGTTTAAAAATGCTTGAGACAAATGGTAAAGTCAAAACAGTTAAATATTAAAGGACCATGATGAGTAGCCGAAATGACGCTGTACCTTGAAACCATGTGATCTATCATTAAATGGAGATAGTCGTTATACATTACTAGTAATACCGCTTACCACTGATTTGAATCAGTGTCATATAAATGCATTGATCTCAGGTACTAATTGACCAAATAATACCCTTAGTTATGAATAAAGTCTCTCCTAAGAGATAAGGGAGAGAGAAAAAAGAATTATTCAATTAGATGAGTATACAAAAGGAGTATAATCCTCTAAATATACATGCATCCCTATCCTCTTTCATTCTCTATATTTTTCTTTGTTAATATCTTTCCAAATTTATTAGAAAAATTACTGATTTGAGCATCGAAGAATATACCAGAGAATGAGTTTCATATATCTTTTACCTGAACCATTCAAAGTTTAGGACATTTCTTAACACAAAGAGAATTGTGTCCGCATCTTAGGTAGAGGAGAAAATTAGAAAGATTGAGCAACGGCTAATCCGAGGAAGCATGAATGCACATTCGGCGGACCTAGGCAGGTCATCATTTATAAAGGAGATTAGGATGTATTGAGTTCCTCTCAAATTCAAAATGCCAAACTTGGAATCCTACAATGAAAATTTTGATCCTATGATCATTTTTGTACCTTATTGGGATTTCAAAGCTTAGATGATCCGACATTATATTTCTACTTTCGATTAACCCTCAAAGAAGATGCTTGAATTTGATTTTACCGACTGGTATCAGATTCGATCTGAATATTTCAAGAGTTGACTAATAATTTTCTATTGTAGTTTGCCTCCAATAGAAGGCAAAAAAAGCAGTCGTGGTACCTTATCCAAATCTGGTAATGACCAAATGAAAGTTTGGTCTTATTGAGATTTCAGAGCTTAGATGATCCAACATTATGTCTCTACTTTCTGTTAACCCTCAAAGGAGATGCCTGAATTTGGTTTTACCAATTAGTACAAAATTTAATTTGAGTATTTTAAGAGTTAGCCGATAATTTTCTACCGCAGTATGCCTCCAAAGGAGGGAAGAAAAGTGGTCGTGGCACCTTATTTGAATTCGGTAAGGACCAAATAAAAATTTGAATTGCTTCTTGGCTCTATTCAAAATGGAGGCCCGAGGAATATCTAAACTAACTGATGCCCGAGGTATATCTAAACTAACTAATGTGGTGAAGTTAAATTTCTTCATGGTGACTAGGAAATCGGACAAATTGTTTAAATATTTGGTTTAGTGAGAGTCTAATATCTTTCTTGAGGCGAACATAGTCACTTGAGCATATATCACCGTTGAACAGGCTAACGAAGTAAAGAGGCTGGAATACATAGACTATCACTCGGGATCAACCGGTGGAAAAAAGATGAATGGTGACAATTCCATCGCCCGAGATCCCAAAAAGCAACTAATGATGGAATCTAGCATTAAAATGGAGTAAAAACCTTTGAACTTAACTCCTTTGACACTCGGACAAATGTCTTAATAAAATCTGAAATGAGAAATTTATGAAGTGGCCAAAATCAATCAAGAAACCGGAAGAAGGAGACCAGTCGAAGTATTATTTTTATCATCGATCTCTAAATCATAACACCAAAAACTGTCGGACCCTACAGAAAGATAGCAAGACCCTCATTCAAAGAGGGCATCTCAATAAGTTTTAAGAGACTCGGGGTAAGCCCTTGGGAGTGCCAATAATGACAAGGCAAGACAGTAAGAACAACCACGCAATCATATAGTGACCAAAGTGGTAAACATGGAAGGGAACAATATGTCCCAACACACACAAAGGTTTCGATCCCTTGATAAGTTTAGCAGAAGTAGTGCAATAATTAAATATTCAATACACATAAAAAAATATTTATATCTAGATGCTAATAATAATAATATGCAAAGGTATAGAATAATGAATGCAACAGTAAAAAGAGATACGTTTTGGTGACAAAGGAAAAACTCGATACCCACGGTAATCAAGAAAGACCCTCCGGGCTTCAACGGTCAGAGAAGAATTCTACTATGAAAATAAATTTACAGATCGGGTGGTACAGACTCGCTAACCTGGCTGACTTACTCCCATCTTGTGATCCCTACCAAGGAACTCCTTGGATTTGCTCGTGGCAACAGAACCAGTGCCTTCTGGTCTTCACGTCAATCTTTTCTCACGAACCGCTAGAGCTCATTTTCCATGCCTCCCACGTCACTCACGAGGGATTGTAGGCAAGAACAAAGGTGTATTCAAATAGTATGAGAGGATGAGAAAATCTTCGGAAACTAATACATGTAAATGGTGAAACTTTCTCTAGTGGGCACAAGCTCTTTGTACAAAGTAATAAATGTAGTCTTTTTGTGTCTCAATTTTCTTTTTCAGAAACCCTAGAGATGAAGAAGAAATGGTTATATATATAGAGGAGCTCAAATGGTTTCAAAAATAAAATATCCGTTAGGCACAAAAGGCCCGTGACGCTCGAGCGCTCGGCGGGTGTAGGGTAGGGTTAGGTGATATCGTGTCCTAGCGCTCGAGTGCAGATCGAGCGCTCATCGAGCGCCTTGGTTCTAAAAAATGCCCCTGGTTGGCGCCTCAAGCGCTCATCGAGCGCACGATTTTGGAAAACGCGCCTAGTTGGTACCTCTCCCAAGGAGGGGCTAAACGAATGATAGAGAGGCGGGAACGCTGAGGATATGATGCGTACGACCTTTAGGTATGAAATTGATGAAGCTCTACTAGGCCAGAATGATGGCGTACATGACGAATGCTCCCACGCCGTCATGAAATTTTCCAAATACACACGACGACTAACAATCTCCTCATTTGGCAATTCTGTGACACCACAAATAAATTAAAAAAATACAAGAGAAGCACGGGTATAGACACCATCGAGATAGAATTCGTGTACATAAAAATCTACACTTAATGAGAAATAAAAATAATAAACCAAGTAAACATAAAAAATACATGAGAGCTGTTGTGTCGATGCTGTTGCTGTCATGCTGAAACTATAGCTGTGTTGCCTGATCAATCATGGTTAGTACAAGTAAATATAATACAGAAAGATAGAAATGTCGAGAGCAACATAAAAAAAAAGATAACCATACACGGTAGCAGATAGCAATAGACACGTCATAAAAGAACAGGAACAATAATAAGTGCATCACAATAAATTGAGGCAGTAAAATGTTTAAAGTCAGTAAGACAAATAAAAGGATCAAATAAAGGTATTACATCCCAATAAAAACACTCCCTAACAAAAATAATAACGTCTCCCCAATCAAAATAACAAACATATAATCTCCCCCTATCAAAAATCAAAATGGCTCCCCCGAAGAAAAAATAATTTCCCTAACTTCCCTGAACAGGAGCAATCTCTGCCTTTTTGTCACGAATGACCAAAGGGCAAGGAAACTCACTCTTCTTGATCCACAGTTTCTTACCACGTTTTATAGTATTGTTTAAATTCATCACATGATCATTTAGAAGTTTAATGTGGTGAATGAGATGCTTTATATTTAAATTTTGCCGAAACTTATTTTGACATGATGTTATGGGACAGTAGGGGCGAATATGGCCAATAATGTCATACCTATGGCATGTTGAGATGAACGTAGTATTGATGTCAAAATCATACCTTCGTTTGCCAACGATTTGTGACTTGACCCAATGATATGGAAAAACTCTTGATGATTGATCAATATGGGCAAACAATGTGCTGCTTTGTCTTAGGATGAATATGGGTTGGACAAGTAATTTTTTAAGTAACCCAACCTGGTTTTATTTCCTCTGATTTTTCCCAAGCCGAGGATATGGTCTAATTTTTGGGACCCATTTGCAAATTAATTCAAATCATTGTGAGTATCCTCAAGATCAGATTCAAGAATCGTGATTTTTTCAGTAAAAAAGTTTTTCAATTTCTTAACTTATTGAGCTTTTGTGTTTAACTCGAATTTAATAACTAATGTTTTTTTTTCATTTTTGTCAATTTGTACTTTAATGACACATTTATTTTCTTGATTTGTAGGCATTCTTTAAATAATTTATTATAAGCATCCTGAAAGTCATACAATTCAACTTCTAACCCGTTCTCAAAGCCATCGGATATTTTAAAACCTTCTTTTAAATGTTCATCATTTCCACACATTGAGGTCATAAAAGTCATATACTTGATATGACCATCTTTAGTGCACCTTTTATTATTTGCGTCTTCTTCATCACTTAATATTGTATTAGCTTTTAAGGCTTGACCTTATTGGTGTTTAAAATTTGGACATTTAGTACGATAATGACCAAAACCTTTACACTCGTTGTATTGAATTCTTTGGGTATTTTTTGATTTGGAGTCATTAATTTCGTGTCGATCTTTCTTCTCAGATTTAGGTGATTTTTTTAAATTCACAATTGGTTTGTTTGATAAAGATTTATTTTTTAAAAATTTTTTTTTAAAATTCTTAGCGAATAAGAAAAAATCGTCATCGCTACACGTTTCTTCATTAGAGTCCCAATTTCTCTTTTCCCTACTCGATTTTAGAGCAATTGATTTACGTTTCCTTGACTGCAGAAGTGTGTTCTCATAAGTTTGGAAAGATCCTACAAATTTTTCAATCTTTATTTTATCAAGATTTTTACTTTTTTTAGATTGTAGTGACTTTAGATCAAATCACTCAGGGAGTGATCGTAGGGCTTTTCTAACTGTTCTAAATTCAAGAATTCGCTCTCCTAAATTAAATGTGAAGTTCACAATATCGTTTAATTGAGTATAAAATTTATAACGTTTTATCATCTTTCATACGGATTTCTTTAAATCTGGTAGTTAGCATTTACAATTTTGAATTTTTGACAAGTTTGTACCTTCATGAGTGATTTTAAAAATATCTCACACACATTTTACAGTCTTGTATATAGATATGCATTTAAACTCTTCGAGCGATACAGTATAAAAATGGCATGTAATCTCTTACAATTCTAATTACAGGTATCCAGTTATTATTTTATCCATAAAGATAAAACTTTTGGTTCATCGTTGGTTAAACTTCTTAGTAGTGTCCACCCCGTTTGAGTGCTAATCCACACTCGCTCATCCATTGATTTTAGGAAGGCTCTCATATGAACCTTCCAACAGGCATAGTTGTTCCCATCAAAGAAGGGAGGAACAGAAAGTGATCCACTCGTATAAATTTAGATCAGAGGTCACGGATCAGGGTAAGTCTCTAATACCAATTGAAGGAAACAATATGTCCTAACACACACAAAGGTTTTGACCCATTAATAAGTTTAGCGGAAGTATTATAATAATTAAATATTTAATATATGTAAAGAATATTTATATCTAGATGCCAATAATAAAAATATGCATAAAGGGTATAGAATAATGAATGCAATAGTAAAAAGAGAGACTTTTTAGTGATAAAGAGAAAATTTGATACCACAGTAATCGAGAAAAAACCCTCTAAGTTTCAACGATCAGAGAAGAATTCTACTATGAAAGTCAACTTACAGATTGGAAGATACAGACGTACTAATCTAACCGACTTATTCCCATCTTATGATCCCTACTAAGGAACTCCTGAGATTTGTCCGTGGTAATGGAACCGGTCGCCTTCCGGTCTTCACATCAATCTTCTCTCATGAACCATTGGAGCTCAGTTTTCACACCTCTCACGTCACTCACGAGGGATTGTAGGCAAGAATGGTGTATTCAAATAGTATGAGAGAATGAGAAAACTTTTGCAAACTAATATATATAAATGGTGAAACTTTTTATAGTGGACACAAACTCTTTGCACAAAGTAATAAACGTAATCTTTTTGTGTCTCAATTTTCTTTTTCAAAAACCCTAGAGATGAAGAAGAAAGTGTCATATATATAGAGGAGTCCAAATGGTTTCAAAAATAAAATATTCGTTAGGCACAAAAGGCCCGCGACGCTCGAGTGTTGCTCGAGCACTCGGCGGGTGCAGCGTAGGGTTAGGTGATATCGTGCCCTGGAGCTCGAGCACGGATTGGGCATTCATTGAGCGCACCGGTTCTGAAAAACACGCCTGGTTGGCACCTTGGGTGTTCATCGAGCGTAGGGTTCTGGAAAACGCGCCTAATTGTGCCTCAATGAGTGCCCAGTTTAGCAGAGGGCGCCTTGAGCGCCGATCGGGCACCACTCGCGAGGAGGGGTGAAATAAATGATAGGGAGGTGGAAACGCTGAAGATGTGATGCCTATGATCTTTACGTATGAAATTGATGAAGCTCTACCAAGCAAGAACGATGGCGCACATGGTGAACACTCCCACGTGGTCACGGAATATGCCAATACACACAACGACTAACAAACATAATATTGATAATACCACTTAGAAGTAAAGTTCGGACTCATCCTGAAAAAACTTTCAACAATAAGAAATAGAGGCTAGGAATTAGGAATGATTTTATTAGTTTTACTAACGATAATATGACTCATATAGTATATGCACTAGTTTCAAACGATATCTTTAATTACCAATTGAAATGTCTTTTCATTGATAATGAAAGTTTCAGAAATTTACTTTATCTTGATATCTACTTAAAACTCGAAGTGAAAAATGGCCTAACTAGGCCGACCTAGGGACCCTTATAAGAGTTGGAGAATGAACTCGTACCAGTATAAGAAACCACTCCATAGAGAAACGCATTGCCACGAGAGAGGAAATCAAAAATCTTATAGATGCGGGCTTTATAATGGAGGTCCAATACTTGAATTGACTATTGAATATAGTGCTTGTCAATAAAAATAGCGAAAAATGGTAGATATGTCTTGATTTTACTGACGTGAATAAGGTACATTCAAAAGACAACTTTTCACTACCAAGGATTGATTTGGCGATAGACTCAACATCTAAATATGAGCTATTAATTTTCAAGGACGCTTATTTAGGGTCTAATCAAATCTGGATGTGCCCTAAGGATAAAGAGTTCACTTCCTTTATGATTGATCAGAGGATCAACTACTATAAAGTTATATCCTTTGACCTAAAGAATGCGGAAGTGACTTATCAAAAATTGGTAAATAAGATATTTGAGGCTCAAATTGGAAATAAGATGAAAGTATATGTGGATGACATGCTTGTTAAAAAGGGACTAACCGACGTCCATATTAATGACCTTGGTGAAACTTTTGGGTTGCTCCAAATGTACCAAATTAAGTTAAATTCAACAAAATACATGTTCGAAATAACTATTGAAAAATTTCTTAAGTTTATAATCTCTCACCGAGGAATTGAGGTGAACTCCGAAAAAATAAAAGTAATTCTAGATATAAATCTACCTTGAATTGTGAAGGAAATTCAAAAGTTAACTGCGAGATTTGTGTTACTCTATCGATTTTTGGCAAAATTTACAAAGAAATACCTTATGCTCTTTAAAACGCTAAGAGAGATTAAGGCAAATGGTTTCCAATGGACCGAAGACTGCCAGTCAATCTTTTAAGAATTAAATGAATACCTTGCCAACTCTCCACTCTTGTCCTTTCCGAAGGAAGGTGAAGAATTGTACATTTACTTGTTCATATCCGACACAACATTAAATTCGGCAATGATCAAACAAGAATTCGATGTACAATGGCCAGTTTATTATGTCAGTAAAATTTTGGTTGATATTGACACTTGTTACTCGCATGTTAAAAAGATAATTTTACCACTGGTCCACTCCGTCAGAAAATTTGAGTCATACTTTTAAGCTCATAAGATCATTGTCCTAGCTAATCAATCCTGTAGAAAACCTGAGATGTCCAAATGATTACTTAAATGGACTGTAAAATTCGGCAAGTTTTATATAGAATTTCGGGCACAGGTGACCATAAAATGGTAGGCCCTCACAGATTTTATAATTAAAATTACAACTCTGGTTCCAACAAATCTTAAGAAGCATGAAGAACTTTTACACGAAGAGACCCGACGTGGATCTTGCACATAGATGGGTCATCTTCCCAATCAAGAAATGGAGCTAGTGTGGTCATGAAAATTTTGGATAGGTTAGAGATAAAATATTCGATAACACTTAAACTTCTTGTCACTAATAACGTCACAGAGTACGAAACCTTATTGGCTTGACTTAAACTAGCAAAGGAATACTCAACCAAGAGCCTGATCGTTCATAGCAATTCAGAACTAATCGTCCATAGCAATTTGGAATTGATCGTCAACCAAATGATCGAGAATTTTGAGGCATCTAATCTATTAGTCACAAAATATCTTGTTAGAGTAAAGAACTTGATTGAGTTATTCAATAAGGTAAAAATTTATCACATCTCGAGGGAAAACAATTAGAAGGCGGATTAGCTGGTAAAAGCAGTAGTGTTTGAAAACTCTGAGCAATACGCTAGAGAAATGAGGAAAATCCTCACGATCCAAAGAATAAAGATCCCAGAAGAAGAGATATTTTAGATCTCAAATGGTAATACTTGGATGACTATGTATTGAAGGTACTTTGAAAAAGTATTTTGTCAAAAAACCCGAAAGAAGCCAAACATATAAAAAAGACAATAGGGTGGAACACCCTCATAGACAAAAAATTGTACTGAAGATGGTACTCCATCCCTTGTAATGCTTGACACTAATTGAAACCTACTACACGTTGAGTGAAGTGTACCTCGAAATTTGTACGTCACACAAAGGAGGTAAAAACCTGACACTTAAACTCATGCGTTAGGGTTACTACTATCCCACAATAAAGAGACACAATATGGGGTTTGTCAAAAAATACAAAAATTTTTGGACCCATGGTAACATCTCTTATCAATTACACACCAAACTCCAAACCCTACAGTTGCGCTGGCTGTTTGCTTAATGGGGCCTGACATATTAGGCTCGTTACCTATTGCATCGAGACAAAGAAAGTTTATTATAGTCGTCATAAATTATTTCACATAATGGGTAGAGGCATTTCCACTGGTGAGAATAGTCGAGCAAAATGTGATAGAGTTCGTCTGAAAGAGTATTATATGCCAATTTAGGATTTTCAAGGTCATAGTGATTGATAATGAAACCAAATTCATCAAAAAATGGTTCACAAATTACTGCGTGAATTTAGGAATCAAGATGGTTCATACTTCTATTGCCTATCCGCAGAATAACGGACAAATGAAAGTGACAAACCGAACCTTATTACGTGGGTTAAAAACGAAGTTAGAAGGCGTAGGAGCTTCTAGGTAGATGAGCTACCCTTCGTACTATGATCTTACTAGACGACCCCAAGAAAATCAACACGAGAGATATTGTTTAGCTTGTCTTATGGGACAGAGGCAGTCATACCTATTGAAATTGGACTATTTTATCTCCGAATTAAAAATTTTGACCCACAAAGCAATTCTTAGCTTCCAAAAGGACGTCTCGATCTGCTTGAGGAAGGCCAAGATGCGATAAAGTTGTAGACAGTGGCTTACTAGTAACAAGTCGCTCAGTACTACAATAAAAAGATAAAAGCTTGCCAATTGGAGATGGGGGACCTAGTTGTCAGGAGTATAAAGGTTATGGGTAAGATCACCAATAGGAATAAACTTTCCCATAATTGGAATGGACCATAATAGTCTCAACCATTCTCCAAAACGGTATGTATAAACTATGTACGCAAAATAAAAACTAATCCCTGAGGATATGAAATACCCTCCACCTCAAAATATATTATCATTAAATTTACATGGCATAGAGATAAGTATTGGGCACAATAAATGGGGTGCTTGTATAGTGTTTTTACTCATATTGATAATAATGAAATTGTTACTAATTTATTACATTAATTTTACATTAGTATGCTTGCATGTGATTTCATGAATACAAATAACTATGACTGACCCTAAATCTGGCAAAACTCTCACCAATTAAAATGACTTGCTAAAAAGTACAGTCACAGCCTCGGTTGAAGCAACCAAGTGACCTAAAAGATGGTTGGACACAAACGATCATATAAAAATTTGGGGGGGATTACAAACCAAAGTCCAACTCCTTTTTTAAGAGGTCAAATAAAAAAAACCTAAAGGGCTTTCTCAGCGTGAGTGTTGTAACGTCCTCTCACAGGAATGGGTACTATTAGTCAAATATAAATAAAAAATGTGTTGAACAAAAAATTCAGCATATAAAAAGAATAGCATCAGTGATAATTATTGATACAATCTAACCAATTTATTAATATATAAAAATCAACAACAAGGAGATCCAAATTTTTAATGTAAAAATTATAAGAGCACTACCTATTGACTACACAAGAGCATCTCGACAATCGAAATGCCTAAGACCTGCGAGAGATCATGATGACGAATTCCCACCGGCCTTTGAGAAATTGTTGATGTCAGAATATTGAGAAGCTCCAAAATTCCTTGGATCGAGATAGTCTAAGGAAAAGTCGTGTAAGGCCCACATTCAATGATATCATTGCAATATATATAATTATCTCTTTCTCTCATCTTTCCCCTATTTATACCCATTGACATTTCGCTTTGAATCGCTATGGAATAAAATTGACAAATTATTAAGAGTCTGCCAAATTCTTTCAGGATGCAACTACAAAGCAAACTGAATCCAATGGACCGGCATAATCATAACTAAAGGACCCTAAAGGTAACCGAATTAATTCTATAGGATGAACGGATGATTGGCCACCAAAATTAATTCGATTAGTAATCGAATTAAAATCCAGTTGCAGAGGAAGGACCCAGGCAACAATGTGACTAAAGTCAGCTATGATGGCAGCCAACTCTATGGCATCAGCATGAGCAACCCGGTAGCAGCTACAACATTTAATTGAAGACTTTTTCCATCAAGCATCACATGGTGGCAAGTCCAACTATAAGAAGCAGCTTATAGCTCCCTATTTTAACAAAACTTCAGCAAGTAGCTGAAACAAACCCACGACAGTAGCTATAAACACCAAAATTCGGACTTCTTCCAACCAAGATACAACCGGTTAGCAAGTTACCAACATTTAGCAAATTTAGGGGAAATAAGGAAGCAGTTTATGGATGCATACACCAACAATTTGGGCAACAATTGTGAGATCTTGATCCCAAAATATGATTATTATGAAATAATTATATAAATGAAAATCATGTTAAGGCTTAAATATAGTGAAACAGTTTCATACCGGAGCAATATGAGGAATAATTTGTGCTCGAGGGTGCACCCGAGGCAAGGCGGGAGCGGTCCCAGCTACGAGCAGTGCACTCGATTGCGAATCTACGAGAGCAGATGCTCGAGCACCTTTCAACTGGCGCTCAAGCGCTAGTTGTGTGTTGCGCACGTGATCCCCTTTTTCCTTCGTTTTAAATGGGATTTGGGGATTTTTCCCTCAGCAGAATGACGAGCAGCGCGAAGAGGAGAAAGAGGAAGGAGAGGGAAGAGAAAAGAAAGGAAAAAAAATCTTCCGTTCAATTCTGATCAGAGTAAGGATAACCGTAGATCGAGCTTAAGCAAGTATATTTCGGACGTTATATATCGTTTTTACAATACTTTAATACCTCAAATATTGTATTTATGCTTTAAATCCATGATTTTGCATGTTTACTGTAAATAATGCCTATTCCTCCTGATTAATTAAACAGATTTTCATACTTACTTATATATACTGCTAAATATACCTCCAATTTCATAAAAATACATGTGTTTGGTGTTCGTTTATCATCTAAAAGTTTTGACGAAACCCTAAGCACGAAAATGAAGAGATTTAACGGTTTTAATCTAAACTTTCTTATATGTAAAAGTTAATATGTAACGTGATAATGTCCAGACTGTGATTTATGTCTAAAAAATTTATACAGATTTATACTGTTAAATTTTTGATAATTTCTAAAACAAATCTGAAGGGTTCCAAACTAATACTGTATATTCTAAAGCAAATCTGAAGGGTTATGAACTAATACTGTATATTCTGAAGTAAATCTGAAGTGTTACAAACTAATATTGTATATTTTGAAGCAAATCTGAAGGGTCACGAATTATTACTGTATATTCTAAAGTAAATTTGAATGGTTACAAACTATTACTGTATATTTTGAAGTAAATTTGAAGGGTTATAAACTATTACTATATATTCTGAAGCTAACTAAAGAGTTATTATAAAACTCTGATTGAGTTCTGAAACTTAATAAGTTTTCAATTAAGAAATAGGAAGTAAAATATTTTTGATCTTATTAATTAGGACCTAGGACTAATACACAGTCAAGTTAGATTCTCCGTCATACCTTAAAATATTATGATGGTAATCAATGATAATTCTGTCTATGGAATTACACGTGGTCCGCCGTTTCTCAATGGCATTAACCTAGAGGGTAGTTACAGTTATTGGCCGACACCCTTGTCCTGAATCCCACGAGAGGGTATAGATCCCATGAGAAAGGATCTCCTGTTCCTATTACTGGTCTTAGATTGTATAGAGTGAACACAATCTATTCTCGATTATTCGCCCCCTCTACTAGTAGGGTCCTTTACTGATAGAAATAAAAATTTTATATAATTTATAGACTTTATTTCGATTTTTGACTTCTGACTTATGTTTACCAATTTATGATTTTTGAAACCTGAATTATTATCTAATTATGCTTTTCTAGTGATTTATGTATCTATTTTTGTTCACTGATATCTCTGTGATCTTCAGCATTTATCTTCTGCTATCGTTTCCGTAATCACAGTGATTATCACTTATTTATGCTTTCGCTATTTTCTTACATTCTTCTGCTATTGCCATAATTGAATATTTCCATGTTACTAATTATTTGTACTTATATTCTCCATGAACTTTGTATATTCTGTATGTTTTAGTACTTTATTGGGTTTCAACTCACTATTTATTATTTTTTTTTTCTCGAGATGAGATTGTAGAGCTAATACCAAACAAGAATGAGTGATTTAAAGTTTAGCCTGAAAACCTTTGGAGACCTAAATATTTTGGAGATGCTGAAAACTAGAATCGACTTTATTAGGAGATGCTGATGCAGAATCTTTACCTAAATTATGACCTGAACCAGATGAGAAATCAACTTGAATCGGCTAAGAACCAAATATAATCTTAAATATGAGTCTCTTAGTCGTAATAGGACCCCTTGGACCTACCAAGAACTGGTCTAAAATTAGCCATAAAATCAATAATAACAGAACTAGTCCCTGAGCACCTCTGCTAATGCTAAATTAGCAGGTTGGGAAAAATGGATTAAATTAGACCGAATTCGGCTAAACTAACAGCCAGCCCAGTAAATCAGCTAACTTCAACTCCTTGAGATGAGTACTGAACCGGTATCTTAAACTGGACCAAACCGGTCTCAGCACCCTTGATGCTAAATCTGGCAACTTCAATAAATAAACCAAACCGGCCTAGAATCGGTTGAACCAGCACCCAACCAAGCCAACTAAATAAGTTCTAAAGCTGAACTGTCGACCTATAAAATTGTGGCCAATAATACCTTCGAAATAACACTGCAATGGGCCCTAAAAGCTACCAACTAGCCTTCCAGCATGTGCTGGAATCAAGGCCACTAAACCGGTACAGTTTTTGCTTTCAAACCAAATGAGCCAGCACTCAAAAATTTATTAGGATAATATAAGATAATAATAAAAATTAATAGCAAAAATTAAGACCTAAATCGGCCCCTGAACCTGCCGGATAAACCAGGTGGCATGTTGAATTAACCGATTCATCAAGCCAGCTTATAAGTATGGAAAAGTCAAATTGGACAGACCCACGAACCAACTATTAACTCGGTCCCAAACCAGAAACCGAATCCTTCAAAAATTTTACTAAATATTAACTAAAAGAATTAACCGAGTTAACCCTAGAGCCAAATATTGAGCGAACAACCGAATCAGTTGAATATAACATATGTTAAATCTGAATTTTTGACATATGTAAAAAAATTTTGGATAAAGCTATGAAACTGAAAAAAATACATCACTTTCTATTATAATTTACGATTTATTAAATTACCGTAATTTATAAAAAAATATATGAAAGCTTTGTAAGTTCCATTTGAATAAGTATTTTTTTCTTGAAATGAAAAAATTAAAAAAAAAAGAATTATGAATAATGTGAAAGCTTCTATATAAGGTTTTCAGTATTGAATAAGAAACTGGATTAAGGAATCAATTTCAATGAGTAATATTTCCTGGTATGCCTTAGGATATTATAGTGAAAACTCAAAAATTTTCCCTCAGTTATGGGGGTATTTTTGGTGGCGTTTTTTGTATTTGATCACGTATATTAAGTTAAAAGTATACCACTTATCATAGGGTGTTGAATTACGTGGGTTAGTGCCTTAGATTATTTGGTAGCATATGCAATCCTTTTCTCGATTGATATTTCGTTAGCTGGTAAGGCTTACTAACCTTAATATCTAAAAATAAATTATAATTGAAAACTCAGAAGATAAAAGTTAAACATATTTTATATGGATCACGTTCTTCTTATATCTGTATTCTATTAGAAGTATAACATGTATGCCTTTGTTTATTTATACCATATTGAGTATTTGACTCACTTGTTATTTTTTAACTCCTCAAATGGCAATCAATAGTTTATACTAGATGAGAAGGAGTAAAGACCATAATATTAGACTGATCTGCTTACGGTGTTTTGATGGAATGTAGCAAATGTAAGAGAAAATGTAATGGATTTTGTAATGAAATGAACATAACTTTATACTTCCGCAAATTGTTATTATGGTCATTAGTTATATTTTCGTAAATTTTATGATAATGAATTTTTGTTTCTAATAATCATCTCTGAAAAATTCGACATTTTATTTTTATGTATGTAGTGTTGGCGCCACGTATGGACGTGGTGATGATATGGATCTTATGTATTATATATATGTTAATTATTCATGTATATTATGTGGCATAAGTTTCACGGACATAAGTAGTAGGGAGGTGATCCGTGACAAGTCGGGAGTCACCAAGGATATGATCTACTTATAGGTGGAAAACTCCTCTTGAAACCTGTCTTCCAAAGCAGGGTAAACTTCTTCCGGTCGGAGTCATACCCTGAGCTCTCCCTCAAGGCGAGCATATTTAATCTAGAGATAAGCAATTAGGCTGAAATCTGAAGTTGATTAATGGTTAACCTCCTGGATTTTGTCCACGAGTGAGACGATTTGATCCATAGCAACAGATTTCTCATTTGAAAGCTCTTCAGATCTCGCTAACCACTCGAACAATTCTCTATTTAAGTAGGTCGCTTGGTCTCGACACTACTCAACCTCAGCAATGGCGACGTCAAATTGGCTCTCCATCTCCCTGAGAATGGCAGGATCAATATACACTTGGGACCGGCAAGCAATTTCAGTATCACGTCTATATAGCCCATCCTCAATCAGGTGAACCAACTCTTATGGTAGCAGAACAAAACAAACTAGCCAGTCAGAAATAGCAATAACAATAAGAATACTTAGAGATGAAGGGTTACACAAATAGTACATCAGTGGGGAAAGATCTCTCCTAGAAAGAGGGACTGGGAGAAGATTTAGGCTTAGAGATGGACGGAGTTCTTTAGCATAAAAGAGGTAGAGCGTGATGTTGGAGAGGAACTTTAAACCCAGGAGAGGAGAAAAAGCATCCGGCTCCTTCGGATGCCCAGATACAGAAGCGTTAGCTCGAGAAACCCCCTCCACTTCTAAAGCCTCCGAATTATTATAAAAAAACTCCTATATCACCGGAGTATTATAAATAGACTCCATAATCAAAGTTATAGGAGGCGTAAAAATAGGCTTGTGGAATGATAGATTAACAAAATTCAAGACCCTGTACTCAATTATAAATGAAACAACAATTGGTTCATTCGATCCGCTAACAACATAGTCATTTATTCAAGTAACAGTGGGTAATGATGTTTCACCACCCACTGTGAATTCAGACAACTCTTCAAAAATTGGGCGGCACAATGAAAAATAAATAAAAGCCGGCCTCTGAGATGACTCACCGCTTCTAACGTGGCCATCTTATCACAAGCCTTATCGATTGCTCTGCCATAATCGCTTGAGAAAGAGGAGAGAGAATTCGTTCTTTCGGCATCCCTTTTAGTAGAATTTTGAATGAAAATCTCTCCCAGTTACCTCTTGGGCCATCAGAAAGGCATATCGATAATGGCCTTCCCCTTAACTCTCACTTCCCAATCGATTTCAGTGAGCGTTTTCCAGGATAAAAAATTATTTGTTCGTCGAAACAAAGTAACATTTTCCTCGATCAACTCAATCAATGGACTAGCCATGATAATCTTATTTTCTGAGACATCTCCAAAATAAGTAGGATTAACTAACTTTCATTCATTGGAGAGTGTCCAGTCAAAAGTAACTGTAATATAAAAGTATTTGTTCTTTCAGCACTTTATTGAGTCCGGATAATCCTCGCTTATTTTATACTTTTTTAGGAAGTAAAAGAAATTTAGTTACTCTCCTAATTAAATCGAAAAACAACTTTAACATCCCTGGCATCCAAACGAAACTTTTAGCTATGGAGAAAAACACACAGAGAAATTAAACATTTGATAATGTTAGGGTGCAGGCGTGCCACGAGAATTTTGAAGGCCTCCAAAATCTCACACAGTTCCCTCACAGAGAGAATACGAAGCCCTTTCTTCAAATGGATTTCGAGGAGAATAAGCTCTTTCATCAAACGAAGGAACCTAGAAGAAAATGCTGATAGGTTTATTGTACCTATCGTAAATATTTACCACATCCTCAGTAGTGAAGATGGATAGAATCTTAGCAACACCTCTAAAAACAACTCAAGGGGCCCTAGAAATGAGAAGGAGCGAAAAGTAAATTGGGGTTGGATGTGGAAAATGAAGAAATGTAGAAGTGAAAGAGCGCTAGAATTTAAATATGCAAGGATCATAAACCAAAACGACATCATCTGTTCTTGCTAGAGGGCACACCTTTGTAATAGCTGAAACACGTGTCAGCACAAAAATGCACTGTATTTGAATTGAATAATTTTTTATGGCCTAACACAGCACCTACCCAAAGCGATATGCCTAGCATTGTATCCACTCAAATACAGCGGTCATGCTAACTTGATGCAACACTTCTCAAGGTAGCAAGTTGACAACATACGACCTTGACACTTGGTTAATTATTGTCACGACCTAAGATCTCAAATGCAGGTCAATAATAACATATAATAATAATAATAATAATAAAAATAGGAAGAAGGAAGAGAAGAAGGGAGGAGAGGAAGGAAAATAGGAGGAGATAGGAAGAGAGAGGGTACTGCGGTTGTGGGCAAGGCAGAGCAGTAGAGGCGCGCACAACAGAGGGCCTTGCAGAGGAGAGAACGGTAGAGGCGCGCGGGCTTTGCATCAGTAGGAGAGAGAAAGCCTGATTTGGATATTTCAGAGTATCATTTCTTCCGATCTGTGGAATACAAAGTTGAGGTAAGTATTCTTTAACCTTATTATTGGTCTAATTTCATGTCCAATAATTTTTAGTTACAGTTCGACGATTTTACTAACATACATATTATTTTTATACAACCCATCTATTAAATATGTACATGCAAGTTCTACTGGTCGTTCGGTGGTTTTACACTAGTATTTATAATTTGGAGGATTTTCGGACTCCTGAATAGTACTTATGTATTTTTATTGTCCAGATTAATATTCGATGAGATTTTGTGAGGGTTTTATTATATTGGGTCCTGTATGTGTTCGGATTATCACGCTCAGGTTGAATTTTTATAATTAATGGAATATATTATCTTAGATTTTATTATCGACCTGCGTATATTATATTCCTAAATCGTGACAATTATAATGGGATAAGTTTGCCCTAATTAAAGTCGATCTGATTGATTTACAAATGCGCAAATAGTGCATTTGTTCAAAGTAAATTATTATACATCGGATTGTCAAAAGATTGAGTTGTAAGAGGTTCGAATTATCGATTGTCAGAAATTAAATACCAAAAAGTTGCATTCCAATGCATATCTACCACTCGACGTATCAACCATTTAGAGAACGCAAATATATTGAAGTCATGTAAAGAAAGAAGAATATCATTTGAGTAGTTCCATTCATTGATTTATTATACAACGTATAAACTTATAATAATAAAAAGATAATTAGGTAAAAAGGAAGAAAAAATGTAAAATAACCCAATAAAAAAACCCTCTCTCTAGGAACTTTAATGGCACCATGGAGAAAAGTAAAGAACAAAAATCATCCACCTAAACCTACTATAGTCACCTGGGTCACCTCAAAAATGAATATGATTTTGGAGACCTTGTTACAAAGTTGAAGGTCTTGTATTGGGACAGATGTAAAATAGAGAAAACAAGATAATTTTTTAATATAAGAGGGGGTAATCAAGACAGTATTTAAGTACTTCCATGAACCCTGGTTTCAAATTTTAAAGAAAAATATCCACCGATTCTAGCAACTATTACGCATGACAGTGTTGGTATCATGATAATTCAAAACAAATATACCATCGAGTAAGGAAAAGAAAGCTCTTTAATTTATAACAAAGAGAAGGGCTCATTGAGCATTTAACTCAAGATAATATCAAATCACGGCAATACATGGTAAAGAATAAAATCTTATCAAATAAAACCCTAAATGAGTAGAATAGTTCAAAAAATGACACATATTAAAGAAGCTACAATTGGTGTCCTATCAATGACATACTGGGGTTAGAATTCAAACCTCCAAACATGGAAGACTCGTGATGGGTATAGTCAGAAACGAGCTAGACTAATATTCATGTAGATAAGAGGTCTAAATGTCAAACTGTCCAACAAAAGCTGCTACAGAGCCCATTAGGCAAAACCTTTAAATGCATAAAACAAATGGTGAAGTTTGAACAGTTAAATATTAAAAGATCTTAATGAGGAGTCGAAATGATACTATACCTGAAATTAGGTAGTCCTATCATTAAATAGAGACGATAATTACACACTATTAGCGATACCTCTCACCACTAATTCAAAATGGTGTCATGTACACTTATCGATCTTAGGTGCTGATTAACCAAATGATTCTTCTAACTATAAATAAAGTATTTTGCTAGTCAGAAGGGAGAGAGAAAAAAAGGTTATTCAAATAGGCTATAAATAAAGAATCACTAGACCTCCCAATATTAAGGGCTAGTAATGGATACAGTCATAAATAAACCAACCTGATATTTAGATGGATAAGAGGCACAAATGTCAAATGATCTAACAGAAATTGTCACAGAACTCATCAGGCAAAATCCCTCAAATGTCCAAACTAAAATGTAAAGTTTAAACAGTAAAATATTAAATGATCATAATAAGTGGCCAAAGCAATATTATACCTGAAAATTAGGTGGTCTTATCATTAAATAGACAAGACCGTTACACACTACTAGTGATGCTTTTTACTATTAATCCGAAATGGCGTTATGTATACATATCGATCTCAAGTATTGATTAACCAAATGATTTCTTTAGTTATAAATAAAGCATCTCCTCAGAGAGAAAGAAAAGAGAAAAAAAGATATTTAAATAGATGAATATACAAAAGGAGTATAACTTTCTAAATATACACTTATCCCATTTATTCCCTACATTTTTCTTCCTCAATATCTTTTTAAATCTATTAAAAAGATCACAAAATGGAGAGAGAAAAATGGCTATTCAAATAGGCAAGAATAGAAACGAAGTATGACTCTCTAAATGTACACTCATCTCCATCTTTTATCATTTCCTATATTTTTTTCTCAACATCTTTTCAAATATATTAGAAAGATCATTAATTTAAGTGTTGGAGGATATATCGAGGAGCAAAATTTGTATACCTATTACCTCCATTTTACTTTGTTATAGTGCATAGTATTCTAATTTATAATTACGAAAATTTAACTCGTTTATATTCAAATATTTAGGCAAAATAGTCAACTTCTTAAATAGTACGATAATTTAGATTCTCAAGACGTATCCTATAGATTTTCTATATTTTAACATCTTTATTATTAAATTTTTATTTAATAATAAAGGTCACCTTGAAAAAATATATTTTCCTAAATTTTCCCACATCCTTATCCTTCTAGTAAAGAAATTTTTATGTTTATTAATAATTAAAAATAAATATAAAAATCTTTGAAGTTCTGAGAGACACGATCACGCCGCAGACACCAGGAGGCAGGGAGCCGCAAAAGCCGACAAACGCCGCTGCGTCAGAGGCTGTCCATCCCCATCATTTTGGCTGGCTCTCTTTCTGCCACGCGTCCCACCTTTCATTGGTGGTTCAGTTTTGTAAGAATTATTTTTAAATTTGACTAATGCGTTTGTTTTATCTATTTTTTTAACAAATTAAATTTAACTAATTTTATTTTTTAATTTAAATGTATGCTTATGAAATTTTACAAAATTAAAAATACCATTTATGCTGAATTTTCCACTTTTGACTTTAATAATGTAAATTTGGTATAACCCACGTTTTAGAATTTAGATAAAAATTATCTTTTTACGTTTTATTTTTTAAAGACATTTTTTTAATTATTTCCCTTTTAAGTGTATTTTTTTCAGAAAAAAAAAAGGATAAAACCCATGAAAATAATGAATAGGGAAGATTTATTTTATTTGACCTAATAAAGAAATATCAGTAAATTTAATTAGATAATAAAAATAAAAAGCGCACAGTAGCACCATAACAGTTAACATTTAATTACAAAAAAATTGAAACCCCATCCTTGACTCGGTAGAACCACGACTCCTCGCCCTCTGAGTTGAGTCGTCGCACCGACCGAGTCAATCCCTTACGGCCACCAAAGTGGGGCATTCTGGTAATTTCCTCTTTCTGACAAATGCGTTCACATTAAAGGCCAAAAAATACAAAAAAAATGAAAATTAAATTAAAATTTACCACAGTAAAAAAAAAAAGAAAAACACTTATTCGTAGGGGTACAAAGGGCGGCCGTCGGATTTATGACGTTGTCAGCATTCGCAGTGAAGAGCGGCCTTGATCTTCTGAACCGTACAGGAGATGAGATTGTTCACCGTCTCCACCGATTCAACCGTGAGCTTCGCCGACGGGAGGCTGTTCACGAGGATTTGGAAGGCCACCGTCAGAAGGGACCCGCCGATCCTGTTTCTGTGTGGGCCATGCGAGCCGACGTCGGCGCCGTTACTGGGCCCACGAGATCCGGGCCCATCTGGGACTATCGCAAAGCCAGAGGGCAAGAGTGCCACGTAGGCAGAGTCGCCGCCGTTCATGACCACGTGCATGGCCGGTATATCCACCGGCGCGTACACCACAAGCGACCCGGACGCGTCTGTGCAGGTCTCCTGCAAAATCAGCATGCTGCTCTGGTTCGTGTTCATAGCCTGTACATCCAATCCATTAAAACCAAAAAAAAAACAAAAAATAAGAAAACGGAGAGAAAATAAAACCCTCGATTTTCCCCGTATTTACACGAAAAAATGCCATTTGCCCGGGCAAGGGTAAAATAGTTAAAAAAAAAAAAGAGGTCACGCGATGGGACAAAGGATGTCCCAGATTTTTGACTTTTTTATTGAAATCTCTGCCTCCAATAAATCTTCCAGATACTTCCAAATTCCATTTTCGTCCTCCCTCAATTGGACTTTTTACCAAATAGACGACAAGTTGATTGACCTTCACAAACAAGGACAAATGCGTCATTCCAAGATATTCCTGCCAGCTTTTTACAGTGCCAAATCTATTTTTCCCACAAAATTAAGAATAATTTCAATATTTTCTGGAAAAAAATTAATATTATCACATTCAATTTAAATTATTTATCACTTTTGACGTATCATTCAAGATTAAGTATTCATAGTTTAAATTAATAAAGATTGTATTTTCAATAATAGTGAATGAATTAACTCAATCAAAAAATAAATTATCAAATTAATAATTTCACCCAAAAAACATTTACCGAGTTTAAGAGAGAGAGAGAGAGAGAGAGGCGGCGTACGCTAGCACGTAGGAGAGAGACACAGTTGCACTGATCTTGGCCCTTCGCGATATGTGCCATCTCCTGCATGGGCCCGCCGTTGGATAGTATGTCCCACTCGCTCCTCAGCCGTTCATCTCGCAGCAAATCAAACAGTCTCTGCGGCGACACCGGCAACCACACAGACGTCGCGGCGCTGAGCACGATACCCGGCGGCTCACCCGGGTCATTGATGCTGTTCCGTGTCATGACCCGGACGTCCTCGTCGATGTTGCCCATGCTGAGCTTGTTCCACTTGTGCGCCGTTGATGCGCACACCCCGGCGCAGAAGTTGTCGGTCATCCGCTGTGCCAGCTTCAGCATGCTCCGGCGACCGCTGGCAGTTATTGCTGCAACCACCCAGAAAGATCATTACATTGGCCAGAGATAAACCAGTATCTCCCACAGATAAGGGTTCTATTTCCCACTGTTTTATATCGATCAAACTAAATAGAATGTATTCCATAAATTTCTATAATTTTTTTATCCATTATTTTATCTCTCCATAATTTTTCATAACTTTACTGGCTAACATTAACTTTAGTTGCAGGAAAATAAGTAATATAAGGAAAACAAATTAGAGAAAAGTGTTTTAATTTGTTTGAATGCTTAAAAAAGTACAAAATGAAAAAAATTATATGAATTAGTTCAGATAACATTATTATTTTTTTGGGGTGAAATTGTACTTTCAACTTAAAACTAATTTTTCTAATTTCTATATAATTTTCCATGCAAACCAAACATATAAAAATACTTTTTGAATTCAAACAAACCTTAATGTTAGACCAATCACAGTTCAATTTATGCGAGCCTAGAAGCAGATCAACGAACCATGGCGGGAGGAATAATACATACCGGTGTGATCTGTGGTCCGGATGGACGAAGACATCAAGATGGCGAGGCACTCACACTGCCGTTGAAGGGTGGCGAGCCACCTAAGAGCGCCAAACCCCATTCCAGCACCGATCAATGGCCGGTAGAGCAGGTGAACGCAGCTTTCATCGTAGGCAGCATGCTCAAGCCATGTAACCTGCATGATTGGGATTAATTGACAGTCACCATCTGCCAACAACAAGCACACATGACCAGACCTTATCCACTGGGACTGGGACTGGGACGTAGAGAGTGGGCACAAATCAATGAATAACTCTAATCAATAATATCTACATCAGCCAATATTATCTTAAATTATATACATAGAAGAATATTTTTATACTCAAACTTAGTAACCGTTAGATCACACGACAACAATTGTATTATTGCGGCCTTCAAACTCATTCATAATACCATGGGACAAAAAAATTTCTATCAATATGTCGTACAAGTTTTTGGATATACATCAAAATTGGGCTCAATATAAATAAGAGATAAATAAATAAATATATATATATAATAAAAATGGAAAAAAAGACAAAATTTAAGAATATTTTTTTGGCATTTTTCCAGTAATTATTAAATATTGCTTGGATTAAGGTTTAATAAGATGGGAAGTCAGCATCAAGATATGGATTCCAAATCCATGGAGCTAAGCATAAGATTTTCATATGAGAACAAATCAGACAAGTCTTAGGTTTTTGACTGCAAAATCATCACTGAGAAGTAAAATAAAATAAATAAAACAGACAGATTATTTGGGCTGGAACCAGAGCATTCAATCACTGTCACAAGGACTAAACAATCAGCTCGAAGGGAAGATCGAGGCAGCATCAAGAACAGGAATAGAAACATCAAAGATATAGTTTAATCAAATGCCCTTTAAAAAAACATGAAATTCATGCATTCAAGGTGCAGAAAATAAGGATATTTATAGACTTGAATTCATTATATTATAATATCATGTTAGTTTAAAAGATCCCAGTTAGTCAAACTTCGAAGATTGCAGTATGATTAGGCACAAAAGAAGCATCCAGGTTAATAAAATAATCAGAAAAATTTTGTTGTAATCAACAAGAAAAGTGATATTGACTTAAGGTAGTGCCTTTTCCTCAATTAATGATGATTATTAATCAAGCAGCTATAAAGTTTGATGTCGTAACAAGCTCATTAAAAGGGGCTAAGAGTGGATGGTTATCAACTTGGATCAACTGAATAAATGCAACTAAAACAACAAGCACTGCGTAGTGGAGGAAGAGAGGAGGATTGATGCTACCTTGGAATAGCCATTGGGCACATCTTCAACGATGCAGCCAGAAGGAAGCCTCCTGCAGTTGACATAAGTCGGTGATGAAGATGATGTTTCTTGGAGGTACTCAACAGACACATCGACAACAGCCCACACGCCCTCGGCATGCTGCTTGCAGAAGCGGAGGAAGTTGACCACACGCACCGGCACCAAAGGTGATAATACTTGAAGCTCGGCATGCATCTGCCAAAGATGTCGATGAATTTCCCGATCATGCTAATGATTGTACAATAAGAATTAAGCCTTAATTCCCAATAATTGGGAAGTAAATGATTAATACAAGGGGTACGTTGGTGAATGTAAATCACGCTATGTGCAGAATATGGGAAAAGGTTCACCTTTTTGAATGCATTGCATGTAGTCTTACATTTACATTATACAAAAAGTTTTTTCTATGACTTGACCTCATGACAACCAAATCACACGGCAACAACTCTCTTGTTACACTAATGATCTAGCAGAAAGAAATTTACTGTGCACATGAATAACGAATAGAAACCATATCATATTACTTACCAATTGAAGGGCACCATTCCTAGTTCCTCCCATGCCACTAGATATCACATCAGTGGTGGATGCTTGAGCGATCATACAAGGAAACATGTCCACCCAACGGTCCTATTGCCAAGAAATGAAATCAGAATTCAGCAACCAAATAAGTCAAATATCAATGGGAAATCAATACACAAAGGAGATATCCAATAAGAGAGGGGTTCCCTAAAACTTAGGTATGTTTGCCCCAATTGGAGCCATTGAAGAGGATTTGAAGGGGCCAACCTCTTTCAGAGGGGTTAAGTTTACCTCTCTTTTTGTCAATCGTTCAATCTTGATCGGATAATTGAATTTTTTCAAATGATTATTTTAAAAAAATAAATTTTCCTTAGTTAAAAATAAATAAATCAAAAACTTTCAGCCATCCAATCAAAATCAAACGCCCCTCCCCCTACAGTTTCCATTGAAGATGACAAGAGGTCTCAATTAAATACGAAAATTATTCTATAATGTCAGTTTCAACCTCTTGAGGAAGAGAAAAATGTTCAGAAGCTAGGTAAAATGAGCAACTAGTGGAACAATGAGTTTAATTAAGGCAAACCCTGAAACTTAAGAAAAAATTACTAGAAGGTATCAAATTAGGATTTATTATTTCAGTAAATTAACAGCAATATAAACATGTAAAGTTTCCAACAAGAGCAGATATTGAGAGAAGGGTGTCTCGTAGTTACTCACAGAGTTCATCAAGGTCTCGACAAGGGCCAAACTGTTGATGATCACCATACCTGTTTCCCTCGTAGCTTCGGTGACATAACCATTGGGCTTCAAGCCAATGCCAGGATTAAAAGCCCTCATATACTCCTCATGACGCAATATTTCTCTTCCCCCCTCAATGTTCCTGAGCCATAAGGGCTCATCAGTCTGCGCCATCTTAACCAACTCATCCATGGCAGCTAATGCAAGTTCCAAGTAAACAGATCTCTCCAATGACCTCTCAACTCCTGTGACAATGGCAGTTGATTTTGCGGGAGATACGGCAGTATTGGAAAGCCCGCCTGCAAAGTCAGATGCTAAGGGCAAACTCGTTGCCACAGAGCTCAAAGTGCCAAACCCACCATTGGTTCCAACCCCGAGTTCCAAGCTCGAGCTCGGCAATGGTGGGCTAATGCAGCTAGACATTGTAGTCATAGATGATATGGGGCGGCCCAAGAACTTGGTTGCAAGCAAACATACACGGTCTAATTCATCCTTGAGACGGGCATTTTCGATCCTAAGATGCTGCTCTTCTATAGAGATGTCCCCAATCATAGCCGGACTGCCACAATTACTGCAAATTGGATTTCTTATTGCCTCTCTGATGGTCATATTTTCTGCTCTAAGTTTATCATTTTCTTCCCTAAGTATCGAATTTTCGTGCCGTTCCAATTGAGTCTAGCAGACAGATAAACAATTTAACTTTGATTTCAAAATGTTCAGCACAAACGAAATCAAATCAAATTAACAAAATGGAAGATATATACTAATTCATTATACCTTCATTTGTGTTCGACGATTTTGGAACCAAAACTTAACCTGTCTCGTTTGTAAGCTGAGCCTTTTGCTTAATTCCAGCCTTTGTTTATCATCGGGATGAGGGCACTCTTTGAAGACGCTGTCCCATAAAACCAAAGAAAACGTCAGCTGAAAAATAAAAAAATACGGAAAAATTCCAAACCCACAAAATCAATAGCATGAAAGATTACAAGGAATGAAAAATCATACGCTTCTAGTTCTTGGA
This sequence comes from Nepenthes gracilis, assembly GCA_033239525.1. Lineage (NCBI taxonomy): Eukaryota > Viridiplantae > Streptophyta > Magnoliopsida > Caryophyllales > Nepenthaceae > Nepenthes > Nepenthes gracilis. Next base: position 12,193,781 of record BSYO01000023.1, on the reverse strand, counting down.
TTTGTTGTGGGGTGTGTCGGTGGTATCTCTTCTTCCTCGGCGGATTTTCTGCTGCGTCCTGATCATCACCAGACGCACCGTCCATGTAATTATCACTCTCAGATCTACTTTCATGATCTTCTTCTCTGGCTTTTCTTCCACCATTTGCCTTAAAGTTTTCTGATACTCTTGTCAGCTCTCCTTGACCCTCCATGCCCGTTAGCTGACCCCCCAAAAAGAAAGAAATTCGAATCAGAAGAGAAAATTAACATGAAATTTAAACCGGAAAATGAGAGAGAGTTACAGATAGACTACAAGGGCAAGAGAGAGGCCAGGAGAGTTGAAGATGGACTTGTTAAATGATGGAGGAACAAGACGTGGCTGAGGAATGGCACCACCAGCGGGCATGTTGCTGCTGTTGATGTAGGAAATATCCGCCACTAATCTCGCACCGCCGCCGTCGTTTCCGCTGCCGGGACCGGTATCGAGAAACCCCCCAAAACTCATCAAAAAAAACACAATAATTGCCTTCTTTTCTACAAAGGGCGCTTCGCTAAGCCTTTCTTTCCCTCACCAATTTCACTCTCCTCTCTATCTATCTAACGGCAAGCAACATGAAGTCAAATTCAGAGATGAAATTTGGAGTAAAGCAAACAACGCCTAATTCACTGTACCAATAGTAACTATCATACAACAAGTTATGAGCTGGGCTTACCAAAATAACACACAAAAAACCCCCTTAAAGAAGAAAAAAATGGCTTGGGAAGATGGAATATGAGTGCGGAAGAAAATGGAGAGGATAGAGAAGACAAAAGGGCTTGCCCAAATGTCTCCAATCCCTCTCCAGATTGGAAACGAGTCAGTTTTGTTTTTCTTTAACGAGAGAAAGAATGAGAAAGAAGACTAGCCAAAACCCTTCTACTTCGCTAAGCTAGCTAGCTCTTCCTTCTCAGCCCTTCTCTCTCTAGCTATGAAGAAGACTGTTAATGGAAGTAGAGAAGTTGATTAGAGTGGGGAACCCTAGTTATAGGAGGGAATGAGGTTGATTTTGATACTGTCCCTCTGCATGGTTTGACAATCCAAAAGCTTCCATTAGCTCTTTTTTATGTCCTACAAAGTAGAAAATTAAAAGGCTCTCTCCCTCAAAAGATGATAGATAGAAGGAGAGAGAGAGAGAGCGAAATATGTGGACTCTTCGAAGCCATACAAATACAAACAGTGCATAAAAGAGGGGACCGGTTGACTCTCTGTTCCTTCCCCATCCTTTTCTCTTGAAAAAAGAGAACTTTCTGTAAAATAAAAAATAAAAATTTGCAGGCCTTCGTTCTTCATCCATTATTCACCTCCTTGAATTTTAATTTTTTAAAAACTATACTAAATAAAACTTTTCCATTCAAATTCAATTAATTTTAAATGAACCCTTTTTTAGGTCTATAATTCTCCTATTCACTAACAGTATATATATAGTACATATTCGACATATTTTATTTATTTTTCGTAATTTTATGTAATTTTGTAAGGGAGGAAGCCAATCAAGGTGGGACAGTCCTAGTCCAGACAACAGAGACAGAGAGAGGTTCATCCTCAGACGTTAAATTGCCGCATATTACTCCCTTAATTATATTATGATATTTGGATAGCTGTTATTTATACAAGTAAATTTATAAATTTTATGATCAGATGGTTTAGATATTTAAATATTATATCAGATGGTTAATATTACTTATTGGTTAATCACATCAAACAATTAACTAAATCAAATGGTTAACTTAGACGAGTGATCAAGTTGAATGGACAGTAATCTACTATTATTGAAGAGATTGCTTCCAGAAAGCTTCCCATGACATGTATAAAAGCGGTTAAATTATTTAATTTTTAATTGATATAATCATTCAAATTATAATATATTATTCATTTTTAAATAATCGCTATCAATTGATGATGTGATTATAAATATGTCCACATTTTTTAAAAAAGATGAAGAAAGCAAGAAAACATATATAAATGAAGAATCGTCTAAATACTTAATCTTCACAAATTATAGAGCCAAATTCTCAATATTTCACTCTTAAATTCTTATCATTTCTCTCACTTTTTCTATTCTAATGAAAGATACTTATATAAGCATCAGATAAGATAATGAATAATGAATCTTAAATCTTTTAAATTCTTATTTGATATAATGGTATTCAAAAGTTTAAACTGAATTCATTTGGATTACAATCCAAATTTTAGATATGCATTATTAATATCATCAATAAAAAATACAGTCAAGTCACTTGTTCCACTTAATTCAAATCACACCCACAAAAAACCTATTAACTCACACTATTTGACAGTACTAAAATAATGATGAACACAAGGGTGTGTGACCAGTTCAACAACTACTGAAAGATGCTTCTCTTTTAGCATCCTTTTAAAAGAAGGCAATCATGAAAATGCTAACCGACCATTTTAGACAATAAAGTTATCACCGCTCAAATACATGATTTATCAAAAATGTTAAAATTCTTCTAGGACAAATTCAAGGACTAGACTGGTACAATTAAGGTCCACTAGCCACATGCTTTGACATCAAGGAGGAGTCAAAAGGAAAGAAAACTACCTCAGGGGGGAGCCACCCTTGACAAAAGACGTCTGTGGCTAAGGAAGAGAATCTAAAATGACAAAATCTTCAGTATATTTGAAATTCTAGACACCCTTCCATCTAAAAGGAATAGTCATGTAGTAGCATATCCCAAACTCTTTCACCAAGCAAATATCGAGTGTATCAATCAATCGTTCAAAATTAGTGATATTCCTCAACATTAAAAGAATCAACTCCACAACTAAAGTAGATGAACAAATTAAGCAAATAAAATAACAAGTTTTTTGACAAAATACTTTTGGACAAACAATTTAATTGGATCAAATATCATTCACCTTGGAGATTAAGAGAACGTGGTTCCCTCACAAATTCAAAATGCCAGTATTAAAGATATATGACGGAAGTTCTGATCTAACAAATCATCTGAACCACTTTACACATTGCTTGACTTTTAGAATTTGGAGAACGTTGCACTATGCCTCTGTTTTCCTTTGACCTCAAAGGGGTATGCCAAGAATTGGCTTTATAAATTAGCATTGAATCTAATTGAGACTTTTAAAGAAATAGCTTACTAGTTCCTATCTTACTTTGCCTCTAGCCAAAGGAAAGAGAAATAGTCTTAACACCTTGTAAAGCTAAGATAAGCTTTTAATGAGAATTTGAAATATTTTCTTACTAGATTTAATGCTGAGACAAGGGTTATCTCAAAGATCACTGATAAGATAAAGTTGAATACCTTTATAGTTACAATTTAACCAGGTAACTTTTTCAAATCTCCAATTTAGTATAATCCCAAAATATTCTTAGAAATAGAGACGGTCACACATGCCTACATTACAGCAAAGAAAGCGAACAACACCAAATGTCCAAAATGCTTTAATTATAATCTGCATTTGGGACATAATGGGAGGAAAAGATGAACGACATTGATAACTCGCTCGAGATCATCATAAGCAGCAAAGGATTGGCTAAGATGTTCACAGAGAACACAAGTTGCTACACCTCATTCTCACCGACACCCGGATGAATGTTCTAATGCAAATTCAAAACAAAATGCTTCTGGAGTGACTTATGTTGGTCGAAAACCCAATGAGAGAAAACAAATCAAAGTACTGTCTCTACCATTAATTTTCAGAGCACGTATCTCAAGAACTATTTGAAGAATCTTGGGACCACTTTAGATAAAGACAATGATGATGAATAACAATCCAAGCAACTACAAAATCTAGTAATTGTAGGGATCATCAACATGGCGTCCACTTGACACACCAACTCAATAGTCACAGATCATATAAAAAAAACTTCCTTAAGAAAGACATAGAAATTAGGGACTGAAAAAGATATTATTAGTTTTAATAATAATGATATAACATATGTAATCTTCCTTCATTTAATTTTTAGGACTACCAACTAAAACAAACCTTTATTTATAATGAAACTTAAAAAATATTCTTTAATTCAATATATTCATTAAGTTAATATTTAAATATAATCAAATAGACCAATCAAATAGATCACTGAACGAGCTGAATAATAAACTAAACCAAGTATAGAGAATTGTACACCAAGAAATCTTGAGGGGACATACTCGAGGATGGCCTCCCACCAACTAATTTTTTTTTAATAATAGATCATTTTTCGGTTTACAATGTCATATTGGACCAACTATATCTGCTAATATTAAGAGAAACTACCTCCATCACATATCTAAAATAAAGTTCTTAATTAAATATAGATTGGATAAAACTATTAATGACTTGACTTCTCCACAATCAATAGAGGACTTTGACAATTGGGATGAAGCATCTCCTCAACTTGGAGAGTCACTATTTCAAATTCTTTTAAATTCAACATATCTGGACAAATATGTCCAAATTAGATCTTCACTAGATCAAGAATCAAAGCAAAAATTAATAGAGTTCCTATAGAGCAAAGTAGACGTTTTTGCCTAAATACCAGTAGATATTTCAAGTATTCTAATAAAAATAATGGTTCACAAGTTAAACATTTTTTCTAAAAGTAAACTTGTCAGATAAAATGATAAAACTGCTCCATACAAAAACCTGTAACCATTTGTGAAGATGTCAAAAAGTTAACCAATACTGAATTTATTAGGAAAGTCATTTATTCAGATTGGTTGTTCAATGTCATCCTCCTAAATAAAAGTAAAGAAAATTGGAGGATATGTGTCCACTTCACAGATATGAATAAGGTGTGCAAAATAGATAGTTTCACTCTGCTGACTTTTGAGCATTAATTAGCTTTTAGATTCAATATCTAAACACCAATTACTAAGTTTCATAGACATTTATTTATGATATAAATAAATTCGGATAAATTCAAAATAAAAATATAACCTCATCCATAACTAATTAGGAGATCTACTAATACAAAGCAATACCTTTCGGTCTAAAAATATTAGAGCAATATATCAAGAGCCAAACTTTTTAACAACAAATCAAAAGAAATATGGTGATATGTATTGACATGCTCATTAAAAGCATACTTGCCATTGATAATATTAATGATTTGTTAGAGACATTTAATTTACTTAGAACATACCAAAGAAGTTAAATACGACCAAGTACATCATTGGGGTAACTTTTAGTATGTTTTTGCATTTCATAGTCTCGCAACACAGCATAGAAGCAAACACGAAGAGAATTAAAATAATAATGTTTATAGAACTATCTCGAACTATTAAAGATATCAAAAGACTAACCGAGTAACTCACAATCTATCCTGATTCATGGCAAAATGGATTGAGAAATATTTTTTATTATATAAGACATTGACAGAAGTTAAGACAAATGACTTTTTGTGAACGATTTAGTGCTAACAAACATTTCTAGATTTGAAAGAATATTTAACATATCAATCCTTAGTAACTTGTCCTAATAAGGATGATGAAATATATCTTCACTTGACTATTTCAGAAATAATTCTAAATATTGTTCTAGTAATGTGCAAGTTTTAATTTATAGTTCTAGACTGGATCACATCAGGTTGAGTGACACTTCCTCTATACTCGTATGCTTATGTGTGAATTTTGGACAAAGGGGTCACGCCTGAAGGATGCCTAATCGGAATTCGAGCGCATTTTACAGTGAATTTATTCTTAATGCACTTACAATGAACACTCGAATGCAATGTAACAGAATGTTAGCGGTTGATATGCGCCCGATGAATGCTTGTGCGCTATTCGGCCACTGTCTGGGTGCCTAATCGGTACTTAACGATCGCACATGTGCGGTCATACTTAATCTATGTCTGACCTGTACATAACGCAATAGCCAACTATAAAAATACATTTTTTTTTTTTTGGCCAAATTTGGGCTATTTTGAGCTAGTCCTTAAGAGATGAGATAGATAAGGGCTAAAAGAAAATAGAAAAGAAGAAAAATAAGCAGGAGAAGTGGAAATTGAATGTGAAATCAAGCAATCTTTGAAAAAAATCAAAATAAGGTAGGTACACTTAAGCCCTCTTTCTTTTATTGTTGATTTTTATTTACTTTCTTGAGTATTTCTTATTTCAAATACTTATAATGTCATATTTTTATAATTAAATGGTTTATAATTTATATGCATATGATCCTATACCTGTTCCATGAAATTTTATTAAATTTATACTCTCATTTTATATACATTATACTTTACAGCTAATTTTCTGCAATATTGACCATGTATGTTCTTAAAATTTGTTTGAATATCCATGTATGTTATAATTTCATATGTAAAGTGTTGATATTTTACATGTATGAGTTCACATCAACATTCTCTATAAATTTTATGAAATTTATACTCTTAATATATATACCTTATATTTCTCAACTAGTTTTCGTACTAATACTCAAGCATGTCTTAAATTATTATTTAAATACATTTATGTACTTTGATTTTCATATCTAAATCTTTAAATATATGTTTAGCTTGTCCTGAAATTTTATCAATTTCTCTTGCATGCTTCTTATTTGAAATGGAAGGTTAAAATTATAAACTTTTGCTGGTTTTTCTAAAATTCTTGCATGTGACAAGTCCATATGTTGAAAATTTTTATAATATAGCCTTTGTATGTATTAAAATTTTTATGGTCTAGTTTCTATAGAAGTTGTATACACTATATGATAAATATTCAAAAAATTATAAGAAAAACTCTATAATTTATAAAAGAATTAAGAATATTCTATTTAAAATAAGAGAATATAATTATTATTTATAATTGTATAAAGTTTTTATTTGCTTATATACTTGACCATTGTTAAAAATCAACAATAATATATTATAGTATGCCTCAATATATTATAACGATAATCAATGTTTAAACATATCATCCGCGGATAAAAGTAGTGTTTTGTCCTATCTATAATATTATATTTATAATGACCCACCAACGGGTCTTAAAGAATAATATAAAATCTTTAATTGTGTGAAAATAAATATAACTAAAATTTTGGCTATTTTCTTCTTTATTGATAATACTCTACTGACCATTGGTCCATAAAAAATTAGTATGAATTAAGGATCTTTTCATAGTAAACTACTAAATAAAGGAAGTTGATTATTACGGAAAACTCTGATTTTGTATTAGAGTTTGATCATATTCTTCCTAACAAGTTTGAGATAAATTGCATGTTTGATTATACAATTATATACCTTGGTAAATTTTTGACTTATTTTTATTTTTATTTTCACTAATCTCTTTAGATTAATAGGTTCGAACACTTACAGAAAAGTAGGATGGATGGAAGAGTTGTTTGAAGACAATAAAATTAGGTATGTAAACAATTTAGATATTGTAATTGTCTCAAACAATCATTTTAAAACATTTACTTTTACATCAGTTGAACGATTTTATGTAAATTTAGTCATTGTAATGTTATAGTCAGCGGTGTAGTTGGATATTGAGTTATTTAATAGCAATTAATCGTGGTTATTGTTTACTCTGATTTTGTTTAAACGTATCTCCTTACGTATGATTTGATGTCATATTGTGGTAAGTATGTGAAGTTACTTTTAGATATAGCAATTTTGAATCCTTTATTTTGGTTAGTTATTGTGTTTTGAATCGGTTGTTGTTATTGATTTATAGTTCATGTTTAATGTCAATTTGGGATTACAGACTAACCTAATAATATGAGTAATTAAACTAAGATAGAATAATTCCATTAATTAATGACAGGATCAAGTTTTCAGATGTGACAATTCTAGTCAAAAAATAATAAGGAATACAGCAAGTGCTAAACTTTGTCAAAAAAATCTCAACAGATTCATAAATTAGGTATGAATGAACAAACACAAAATTAAAGGATGAAAATATTAAAGGTAAATCTTAGTTACCATTTCTCTCCATTTGATCAGAGAATACTAGTTTATTTTATTCCTAAATTCAAATAAGGTTTCAGGATTCAAGGAGAATGGAGAATATGCCCTCTCTTATGAAGGAAGGAGGCCCCTAAACCTGGGCTTGGAAAGTTACTTTCTGCTCCAGTGGAAGCTAACTTACCTTTTCCTTTACTATAAGACCTGAATGAGGTCACTTGGAAAGAAAGAGAAAAAAGTGGCCTGCCTTTGCTCTATTGTCTTACTCATACATCTCACTATGAAAGTTAAGGTGGTGTTTATGTCACGTTAAATAATGAGCCTTAGTCTTCACTATAAAAAAACTCTAATCATATTTTTAATGTTATAAAATTATGATCCTAATAGATCAATCTTTAAAGAGAATTTTGCAAAAGTCAAAAGTGTTTACACTTAATTAAAGAGTTTGAGATAGAATTTTGAGCCCGACATTCCATAAAGGACAAGTCCTTGTGGATTGTATTGTCAAAACAATGATCCTAACCTCAAAAGAAACAATTAAACACTTATGGGCTACACTAGATGTGGCACCACCCATGTGAACGTTGCATGAGACATAGCATCTTTCTTGACATGTAGCGGAGCTGAGATGGTTTTGACTTCACTTGAATGAAGTGAGATCTAATACTCGATCACATTCGGGTTTCTAATTGCTAATAATGTGGTAGAATATGAGACTCTACTAATTGGATTAAAACTAGCTAAGGAATATTTTATCAAGAACTTGACTATTTATAGTGATTTTAAATCAATAATCAATTAAATATTAGCTGATTTTAAGGTAATCAATCCATAACTGTCCAATTACATTCACAAGATCTAGGATATATTGTCATTCCTCAAAAATTTTAAGATCGTTCATATTATTAGATAAAGTAATTGAAAATTTGATCGCCTTTCCAAGATGGCGAGAAGTACTCCAAAGACCAAGTATCGTGGAACATGATGAAATTCTCCATGTGTCCGACAAGACAATTTGGATAAATCAATACTTAAAATATCTTCAAAAAGGAACACTTTTGAACAATCATATAGAAGCAAAGAGAACTTTAAAAATTGTGAACTGGTATATATCGTAGATGGATCACTATAAAGACAACTTGAATGAATCCATACTTAAAATATCTTCAAAAAGGAACACTTCTAAGCGATCTTGTAGAAGCAAAGTGAATTTTGAAAATCAGGGACTGACACACCATAATAGATGGATCACTGTATAGGATGTGTTATTCGGTACCATATGTGTATTGTTTGACCCCAACAAAATCCAACTATACTCACGGAGAAGTTTATTTTACCATATGTGGAGCACATATGATAGAAAAGAATTTGACATTTAAAATTATGAGATATGGTTATTTTTGGTCAATAATTAAAAAAATCCAATAAAGTTTGTTAAAAAAATACAACAATTGTCAATCTACGGTAACGTCTCTAAACAATCACACATGAACTCAAAAAATTGTAGGTCTCCCGATAGTTTGCACAATCTGGGATAGACATATTAGGTCAATTTTTCAAATGATGGGCTAAAAAAAGTTTATTATTGTTGTAATTGACTACTATATGAAGTGGATAGAAGCTGGTCCTTTAACAAGATTACTAAACAAAAAGTGATAGAATTCATTTGCTAGAGTATTGTTTGTAAATATTGGATACTAGAGGTTATATTAACCAACAATGATACTCAATTCTTAGGAAAAGGTTCACAAATTATTATAAGGGTTTTAGGTATTTGATTTATTCATATGTCAATCTCGTACTCATAAAAAAATGGACAAGCAGAGATAATGAACTGAATAATAATTAATGCTTTAAAGATTAAGTTAGACAAAACTAAAAGTACTTGGATAGATGAATTCTTATCCATACTCTGGGCCTACCGAACGACTCCAAGAAAACCAACTCGAGTGATACTTTTAAATTTGTGTTATTATAATTATCAAACTATAGGGTAAAGATTAAAATTTTTAACTTTTCAGATAAAATTTGGATCTCTAAAAGAAAGTTAGAGAAGCAACTCTTATCCGAGTGTCAACCTATCGACAAAACGTTGTTTGATATTATAACAAAAAGGTAAAAGCGTGAACATTCAATGTAGACGACTTAGTATTAAGGAACATTGAGACTAACAAAAAACTTAAACAAAGGAATAAATTATCTGCGACAAGGAAAGAGCCATTTTCAATGTTAGTTATATGCACTTAAAATAGAAAGCTAGTCCCGTGTACTTGACACACCCTTCACCTTAAAAAATATTATCAATGAAGAGGCTACCAAAGAATTTAGAGGTATGCCCTACCCTTCACTTAGAGGTGCTTGTATGATGTAAATAATTTAACATATTATCAATAAAATAATTTTTAATTTAATTTCTATAAATTTTTATGCATGTATGTTATTAATGATAAAATTAATATGACAACGACTAATTCTAAGTCAAATAGTTAGTTTTGATAGCCCATTTGATAAAAGGCATCATTCCAAGTGAGGTGTAGGTGCAAGGAAACCATATGCTCAAAGACCCAAGGAAGCGCTAACCCACGATTGAACCCCTGTACGGCATATGCATGATTAATCATACGGTCAAATATTAGAGCCTTCTATAATACCCTTAATTTTCATTTAGATTATTTTAATATTAATTATGATTTTGAATTAATTTGGATGTGATAAAAAAATATATATATATATATTGTAAAATTTTAAAAAATATTCAAATCACTTATATTGGCGCTTGAGACATACTTGTGTTGGCCCCCAAGCCCCTAATGGATTATTTAGGAATGAGAAAATAATAATAATAATAATAATAATAATAATAATAATAATAATAATAATAATAATTTTATGGGGAAGGGGGAGCCGTGTGCAGAAAAAAAACAGAAAAAGGGAGAGAGAATGGAGGTAGAGGCGGGGAGAAGAAGAAAAAAGAAGGAAGGAGAAGGTGGCATGGCTGCAGCCGAAGAGGCCAACGCCGAAAATGAAAGCATCCTAACTGTGATTTTTCTCAATTATTTACAGAATACAATGGTGTGAAGGAAGGGAAAGGTGTGCATGAGCTGAAGTGAGAAATCTAGCGCCATTATCACTGTCGCAAAAAAGGAAACAAGAAATTAAGGCATGCAAATCATTCATTTCTCTTTATTGATATCGATTCTTTACTTGTATGTATTGATTTTAAAAAATCGGCCAAAATCTTGGTTGATGGATAAATGGGGCAAAATAGGGCTACGGCTTTGATAGACAAGGAGGAGAGGCTCACAACAGAAGGAAGAAGAAGAGAGGGAGAGAGAAGGAGAGGCGCGTGGCAAGAGGGAAAAGAAGAGGAGAGAGAGGGTGCATGTGGAAGAGTAGAAAAAAGATGGAGTTAGGGTACCTCAAAATATCCTTTTGTCAGACTTACTTGGTATAAATTAAGGCAAATATCCTTTAAACCCACTCTTTGTCTATTTCAATATCTGATATATTTTGGTTCTAATTTGGAGGTCTAAAGTCGTGCATACAAAATTTTACGTTACATATCCGATCTTGTTAGTGCATGCGTGAGTTTTATTGGTTGTTTGAAGGTTTTGCTCTATTTTTGTAAATATTTGAGGGTTTATAATTTTTTAAAAAATAGATAAATATCATATATCATATATTTTTATATCTGTATACTTATATGAAAATGAGTATAAAATCTTATATGGGCCGTGCATTTTCCCATGCATGTTGCCAAAGGACCGTGATGGTTCAATGCGCAAGTGGATCAACATGTGTGTAGGACCATGGTGATCCAAGGCTCGGGTGGGTCTGTATGTGTGTAGGACCATGGTGGTTTGAGGCTCGGGTGGGTCAATATGTGTGTGGGATCATAGTGGTCCGAGGCTTGGGTGGGTTGACGTGTGTGTGAGACCATGGTGGTCAAAAGCCTGTGGGGTCAATATGTGATCTGATGATAAGATGGGTTGGCCGAAAGCTGTAGGATTAAATTGTAGTCAATAATAATAATAAGTTGGTCGAGAGTTGCAAGTCTAAACTATAACCAATAATGATAATAAGTTGGTCAAGAATTACAAGTCTAAACTATAACCGATAATGATAATAAGTTAGCAGAGTTTTCATTTTAAATTGTAGCCAATAATAATTTTAAATTTGAGAGTTACAAGCTAAATAAGAATCGATAATACAATAATTTGGCTTAAATTTAGGTCTAAATTGTAACGATAATGAATTGTAAATCTAAATTGTAACCGATAATGACAATAAATTGGCCGAGAGTTGTAGGCTTAAACTGTAGCCAATAATGATAACAAGTTGGACGAGAGTTACAATTCTAAAATGTAGGTGATAATGATAAAAGATGGCCAAATAGTTATAGATATAAAATATAGTCGATAATGATATAAGATGGCTCAGAGCTGTAAGCCTAAATGTGATCGTTATTTATGCATAAGAGGTTTGACTCTGAATGGTGATTAGTTGTAAGTATTATTCCGATAGGACAATGTGATCTGATATACAATTTGAGTATGAGACTATCCTCAGATTTTCAATGGATTTTCAGACCTTTTGAGTTATTTTATACGATTTATTATGTGACATTATCTTTCCTCTAATTTATATATATTGTTTTATTCATATATATGATGATATTTACTAAGTTTTAAACTCATATTTTCTATTTTCTCCCTTCAAAATAGAAGGTTTGGACACTTCGTAGGAGCTAGACGAGATCTGGTACGGCATCTCATATTTTGGTAAGTATTATATCTATTCTGTTATTATTGGATCGTTTAGGGTTATGTATTTGATTGTATTTTGGATATTCATTTTGGCCCGATGTAGCCTTGGATATGTATTCGGCGGTTGGATCAATATATTTGATGGTCGCATATATGTATGTGTATATGAATTGTCTTTCTCTGATGAACTATTTGGAGCAGGTCATGATCATATTGTCTAGACGATTATTCGATAAAGTCCTATAATAAATTTTTTGGTTTGATTATTATTATTATTATTTTGGATGTCAAAATTTTTATAATCAGTTTATTTATATCATACCTAATTTAGAATTTGTGTATCTTTAATTAAAATTTAACTAATTATTGAATTGATCTACTTAGTTCAAATTCGTAACACCCTCTCTCTCCAATACTAAGAATCTAAAGACTTAATTTGGAATCAATTCTATCATCTTGTGATTGAGGGCTAAGCCCCTCAATTTACATCTATGAAAAGCAACTATGAGTATGTAAAGGTAAAAAATTCATGAGATATTCATTGAAGAGAAATTTACATCATTTAATTATAAAGTTATAGCACAAAATTGCAAATTAAGAAATGAGAATTAAACAACAATTCTATAACTAACATTTGGAATCAAAGCCAGGAATTTGATTTCTCAAAATCTTCAATTATTAAAACTAAAGCAACTTTAGAATTCTTCACGTCCAAATAGCCAATAGAAAAGTTAGTAGCCACCAATGAAGTTATCCTCCTAAAAAGATTGATGCTTTTATCTAACTGAGTATCAAGTAAAAAAAACAAGCTCTTCCAGTCGCATACTCTTTTTCAATGACTCACAAACTCTAAATAATCTACTTTTAGTCCCTCTATGATGCTCACACCCACAAAAGCGTGTCGTTCCTCTTCAGAAGCTCTATAATCGAAAGAAATGACCTTATCCTCTATAGTAGTAGCTTGATTCACAAAATCTTGAGCTTGAACAATTCATTTAGCCAATTCTTTTTTCAAGTAGATCAATCTATCATCAAGGATCAATGCTCTGGTTTTGGCAACCACAACTCTACAATCCAAACTTGTAATAACAATAAGATCAGTATAAAACCTGGACATCCGAAAGAAATTCCCAATCTTGAAAGTACAACACGTGTCTTAATTTGCCAGATCCATGGACTATAGAAAAAGAGTGCACTGGCAATTTAAAGATAAGTGAATTAGTTAAAATTAAAGGAGAAAAGCATACGTCTCGAGAAGGAACATCCTCTCTAGTGATGAAATCTGACAAGCAACACTAAGGTTTAGAGATGATGAAGGCTCTAATAAAGGACCGGCAAGGCCAAGCAAAATAAGGGAGCTTCAAAACCTAAAGCTCTTTGAGAAACATCAAACTCTTAGCAACACGGAGTGGGAGATGCCAAATGAATTTCTGTCTCTCTCACTATGCGGATATTATTTGTACCTCCTTTCACTTCTATTAAAAAAGCTCAAGTGAGTGGATCCTTCATTGCCAATTCAATTAAAGGAGGAGAACTAGAAATAATAAAAATCTCATATCCAACAATAGTAGAAGCAACAATTATTGGCACACTTTCACATTTAAAGTGATGCAAAGAGTTGCATTCCTCATCTAATAAAATAATCAGGATTCTATTTTTACCATGAAAAATAGATGTCTCCTCTAAGGGCCTCACAAGAGAAAAACTTGGATGGGAGTTGAAAAATATGAAGCTTCCACTACTATCATCACAGCCCTAACTTTAGCCACGCATTCCATAAAAATTGCTTTGATAACCTTTAACGTATCATCATCAACCGGAGAAACTAGCGGAGTATCCAAACACGCAAGGCTAATTAAAATCAAAATTAGTCATATAAGGACAACCAAGCAAAATACCCTTTATCATTTTCAAAGAATGTGAAGGCAAGTTGGTAGGATTATCATCCCCAATGACAGCATACCAATTTACGGCATTTAAAACAATGAGGGTGAGAAAACAGATAGTGTTGCGCAACTTGAAGCAATTTTTCTTCACGAAATTCACTTGAGGCCTAATAACAGAAAGTTCATTCTCGCCTATAGAACCCAAAAAAATTAATTATTGGATAAAATCCAATCATTGGAAACTTTAATAAAGAAGAACCGGTTCTTATAATTTTTTATAGAGTTTGAATTTTCTTTACTTATTTTTAATTCCTTTTGAGAATTCAAAGAAACTCAATCATTCTCTTAATTGAAATGGAAAATGATTTTTACAATCCGGACATCTAGCACAAGCTTTTGATAATGAAAGAAGACACACAAGGCCGCCAAATATAGAATAGGGTTGGAATGAAGTCGTGCAATAAGGATTTCAAGCAACAAAATTATTTTATAAACTCTCTGGCAAAAAGCACACAAAACTCGTCCTTCAAATGAGATTTAACAATAGTGATAAAGCTATCTCTCAGAGAACCAGCATTTTCATCTAAAGAAGGGATAACAAATGGAATAGCAACTAAAATGTTAAACCGATTATAAATATCTATCAAACTATGATAAATATAAAACAATATTAGCAATATTCCTAAAAAAGTTTCATACAACCATGGATGATAGAAAACAAAGAGATTAAAAGACACAAAAAGATTGAGTTAAAATATTGTCGTTTAAAGAAAGTATAGAAATAAGAAAAATATATGACCCGGGTTTAAATAAAAGGAAGAGAGACATTAGAATTTAAAAAGACGATTGAATTTGAAAACGATGTGTTTTAAAAAAAAACCCTAATTCAAACAATACAATGATTTTCTAAAATCTCTCAAATGAAGATACATCTCCTACTCTATTTAAATTTAAAATGTTGCATAATGATAACTAATGAAGAAATGATGCTAAACGGCACATTATGTGTCTTAAGAAAAAAAACCATCTAATATAAAATTAAATATGCCATCAATAAATTATCTCAGCCACAAGAGCTATCATGATGATAACATCATCCAATCTACCATTTAGCCAACTGTAAAAATCTAATGATATAAAAATCCAACCAGTCTCAGATACCAACTAGTAAGGCTCTTGTATTTCAATTTTTGATTTATTTAATTTTGTATCCTAATTTTTAAGAAGGTTGAGTTATCAAATTTTTATCGTATTAGTATTCAATAAATTCTAAAATATTAAGACCAAGAATTAAATATTTTTTCATTCAGATTTACTGATTAATCTAAACTTTTAGAGATCTATAATCCTATATAGATAAACATAAATTCAAATATGAAAGGAACAAATTAACAAATACAAGTTGAATGCATAAATAAAAAAAATACTCATTTTCATTCATTCTTATACAAAATGTATTTCCACGAGAAAATATTAAAATAATTATCTTGAAGGAATAGAAAAGGATAACAGGGGATGGATATTAGCAACCGCTAGAGGAGATTCAATAAGTATCTTTCCAACAGCAACCACTGCAAATGGAGAGAGAAAGAATAGCACTCAATCAAATAACTCCAACGAATCGATGGTAGGCAGCTAGATCCTCCACATGGGATGCATTCTAACGCATATGCTAACCCCATAAAATAGAGAAGCACATGAGCCAATATACATCTAGTGGCATAGGGTTTCATGAGCAATCACCTAAGTAAAAATTAGTCCAACTAATAATATTGTATAAAAGAGAAAAATTATGACAATTTTTCTTTTAAAAGAAAGAAACTAAGATAGACTTCATTGATGGCACCTAAAAGAAAGCCATGGCATCAGGTTAGCCTCTCTTCTATCCAATTTACCAAACATGAAATGGCTTGAAAATTTTAACTAGCTTTATTAGATGTTAAGACTTGAAAATTAGGTAAATATAAAATAAGAGTAGCTCCTTTATAGCCTAAAATAAGCCTAGAGATGATCCATATTGAAATAAATGTTTATAGTTAATAGTTAGAGAATATCAACTGAAACTATAGAAAAGAAGAATTTGACTGGTATAATTAGACAACAATAAATATTCATTAGATCTAATTCTATTGGAAAGAAGCACTCAAACAATAAACAACACGGAATGATCAAATATTTCTTTCAAACATACTCAAAGTTTAAATTTAACTACCGAGTATGAGATATTATTGTTTGGTACAGTCAAAATGGAACCAACTTGATTGATTAATATAATGAGCCCACAAATAATAAGCCCAAAAAGAAAAAAAAATCACTAGTCCATTAGGCCCAAATCCAAATATTAAAATGCTACATTAATCGCAAAAAAATCAAAATCAAAAGAGCAACAGAGTAGTCAAGTGGCTGAAAAATATATAAAATATTAAATTGTAGGCCAAAATGGTTAGATATTCAAATGATAAACTGAACTATTAACCTGACCAATCGGTTAATCACAATGAACGGTTAATTAAACTGATGGATTAAGTTAGTTGAAAGGTTAAATCAAGCAAGTGGTTAATATATTATATAGTTAATTTAGGTAATGATCTTCTAATTAAGGAATATTGCTCAATATTATCATCGGAGAAACTACTTTAGAAAACCTCCCAAAGTATGCATAAAGATAATTAAATTATTCCGATTTTAATTAGAATAACCATTCAAATTATGGTTTAGCATTCATTTTCAAATAATCGCCATAAACCGGTAACATAACCATAAGTATGCCTACTTTTTCCCGAAAAGATAGAGAAGTGATAGCCCTCTAAATACTTGATCTTTCGTATATTACTTAACCAAGTCCTCCATCTCTTCCTCTCTCACATCCTCATCATCTCTCCTACTTTTTTTATTTTAAATAAATATAGTAATTTGAATATCAGATAATATATTAGGGAACAAATTTTTTTAATTTCTTAAACTTTTATTTGACGTTATGGTTTATATGATCTGAACAAAAATTTTAAAAGTTTAAACTAAATTTATTTGAATTACAATCTAAATTCTAAATACGCAGTAGATACTATATTTATATTTTGTGTCAACATTATCAACAGGTAAGGATAATAATAATTTGACAAAAAAATAATAAACAACATTAGTAAAATTTAAATTACTCAACCAAATATGTTCTTAGATTGCATTTAGTAGTTTTATGGTTACATTAATGAAAAACATCATAAGAAAACTATCAAACATATTTTTAATTTTTTGTTTAATTTTTATTCTAATTTCTAAATTTTAAAAATTTTATCCTTAATTTCTATTTTAATACTACTTTTATTCTAACAATTTTTGCTAAAATTTTGAAAATAACTTTAGATTTAATACTCATTTTAAATTTTTTACATTTAAAATCTTTTTAATGTCAAATAATATACAACCTGAAATATAGCAAATTTGGCGTAATTTGTGCGTATGATAAAATTCATAATAAAATAAAAACCAAGAATTCAGATAAAATCTGAAAAAGTAAAATTTTGAAAATATTTAAAATATTTTTGTAAGATTGTATAGCATTTACCACTTCAACAAAAAAAAAAAAATACTATACAAAGCTTTCGATAATAGAAAATAGTTATTTTTTATGACAGTAATTTAAAAATATAAAAGCAGTACTTAATTATATAAAATGGAAATATTTTGAAGAAAAAAATTTTTATTACTATTAAATTTTTTTTACTATCACAATTATTTATTGATTTATTTCTATTTAAATTTCTCAATATAAATAAATTATTAATATATCAATCCATCTAAAATATTCTAATACTATTGCTAGATTTGAAAGGTATCCTTGTTGGACAAAGACTTCACGGTAGATCTATTTAAAATTGAGTTTAGTTTGAATAAAAATTATATTTAGATAAAAATTTATAATTAATAAATTAAATTAAATTGAATAATGCCTGATTATTCGAGTAAAAGGCTTTAGCAATGATTATCCATAAAACGAATTAGGTTGGTTTGACTTTGTCGATGGACATTTTTTTATTTTTAATATGATTATTCATAAATATATATTTATATAAAAAATAATAATATATAATATTTTAAAAATTATAATATTTAGAATAAAATATTATATAGTTATGTATTTAATAAAAAATATTTATATAAAAATTATTAATTATATAAAAATATAATCTATTAAAATAATTTTAAAATTTGATATTTATTTAAAATAAAAAAATATATATTTATAAAAAAAATAATGATTCAAGCCAGGTCAAACCAAACTAGACATTTTCACTCATGACTGTGTCCAACCAAAGAAATAATGGTGTCTAATTTTATAACTATGTACATTTATAATATTTTTATATATTAATCAAATCCTATAAAATTTTAAATCAATTAGATCGAAATAATTAAATAATTTAATTTTGATCAAATTTATTTCGCTTTGGGCACCTAAAATTTCATTCTTACAATACAATATTGAACTAACAATTTGTTGATTTTTATTATGCAAGACCATGAAAATAATTAGCCAAATACTACACATGAACTTAATTTTTAAATTATTTAAATAAATGAATTAACCAAAGTCATTTAAATGATTATTTTAATTCATTTATGGGTTTAGCCTAACTTAGCTCAACTCAAATCGACCCGCTAATTTGAGTTGTTTATGTATAAAGAAATCAGGTATGAGCTCGATTTGAGATCGTTCGGTTGATGCAATAGCAAACTAAGCCACAAATTAAAGTTTAAATTTATCAAATTTTTATCAGGCCATGCCCGAGTTGTTTAATGTTTTACTTAATCAAGTTTAATTTAAGAAAATAAAATATAATTTAGACTCGTTATGGCAGATAAAGCCAAAGTCTAAATATGATCATGTTAAATTAAACTATGCTTAATTATCATTTTAGTAAGTCATCATTATTTTATTAATAATAAAATCAAAACATTTAAGAATATTTTAATAATTGACTATGCAATTTGCTGACGAAGCTTGAAATAGGAGTTTGCTTACAGACAGGCTTGCGAAGTCCTGGTTGTGCTTCGCTTCCTCTCTCCCTCTCGGCGAAAACGATGACGAAGACTTTGGGATTTGTAAAGCTGCGTCCAGGATCTTCGCCGCTTCTCCTCTCTTCCTCTCGGAGCAAGGCGACGACGTCGGGATCTGTAACTTCACGAAAATTACTGATGACAGTGTGTCTAGCAAATTATTATTATTTTTATTTTCTAGATCTGATTGTGCCGCTGCAGATTGCAGGGCAGATAGCCTTTTCTACAGTCAATGCTCGTCGCTTCCTCTCACCATCGCGCGCGTGATCGCAAGGGGGCAGATCTCCGCTGTAAATCTCAACGAGTAGGCGGTTCCTTCTGGCACAACGGTCATGAGAAATCCATGACGGACTATATCGCCGCGCTGATTTTCGCAGAATTGATCCCGTACAGCACCGTGACTTGCGTAAATTCTGGCGCCGGCCACGCATTTGAAAAATATAATAAAAATTTTCACAAAAAATAGAAAATAAAAGCTTTTACAGTGGTGAGATGCAGTAGAATTAGGGTTTTTCTAGGTTAAAAAATATCCTGCCAAGTTCAACCAGGGCCGAAGCCGAACTTTGGTTACCGTGTAGTATTCGGCTGGATGGTCGAACCATCTCCCAATAAGTCCCTCATTTATGTCACTCAAATCATTACTATCATGAAACCCTTCCCAACATCTCCCAAAAATAATCCCAAATTAAATTCCAAATTAACGGATTAGTGTATACTTATCTATATATGATTATACACTTTTTAAATAGTATTTTTTTTTTTTTGGAAAGATCCTAATTGATGCGTCTTGAATTTAAATTTAAATGGATTTAGGTCAAACTGTTTTTTTTATCCGGTCACCGTCCTGTACGCCTAAAATCCTACACACTACAATAAACGATGAAGAATCAAAGATTGGAGAATGCACATACCACACCACAACAATTGTCCTGCTCCCCGATTTATCACCCGATATTCAAGTCAGTAATTTGCATTCCAAAAATAAGAAAGTAAAAATAGATAATGCAAAGATGAATGCTAGCTGAGAGATTGGAGAATGAGGATCGGAGGTACACTCGTAAAGAGTGACTTTAGTCGTGGAGTGATCGCAGTGAGTAACCTTTCTGAGTACTAAGTTCGTAGGGAATTAGTAACAAAAGAAAATTGAGAGTAATTAGATGATTGAGATCTGAAGAACTTTTATTAGTTTGAGTATACCAAAGAGCATGTCCATGGAATGAGTCTTCATGGTCTTCTATAGTCGTAGGCCTTCGCTGCCTTCCTCAAGTGGCGTGGCGAGATGTCCACCTTCTGAGAGAATCATTTCATTTCCTCGTGTGGATGCTGGTGCTATTCTTGGTTACAACGGTCATGAAAGATAATTCATTTCCTTTTACAAATGTGTCATACGCAATGACTATTGAGGCTGCCTCCATGAATTACGCACTGATTTGAGAGCTTTCCTTACGGAATGTGCGCTGATTCCTGGGAGATTTTCGTTATAGAAAATATTGACATTCTTAAAACTGTAAAGAATTAAGGCAGACGACCGTTGAGTTTGAAAAGATGAGCATTGGCCAATTTCGATTTGGGCCACGTTTATTTTCAACTACATTCATTTACTTGGGATGCTTTTCCAGTCAACGGCAGTGTTAACCATCTCATGAATAAATGAGTTACTATAGATTTTGTGCCACTTACCATTTTAAGCCGGCCCACTACAGCTATCCCCATCATTAATTTTTGTGCTTTGATGATCTCAAATATCAAATAAAGAGCAAGAAAAATAGATATAACCACATCACTAATCCAAAACGGTATATAATTTTAATTGAGAGGTTATTATTATTCGTCTCTAAAGAAGCCCACTTGCCCACTTAATCTCATAATCTAAACTAGGGCCCGTGTTGCTTCGCCTTTGTCCTCACACACGACTAACCTATAAATGGAGCTAGTTTTCAAAAAGGTAACATGATATGATTTCATGTAACATTTGGTTAATGTTTACTCCTTATCTGCTCTTTTGAAATAACGGGTAGCGTTGTTAGTAAAGATAATTTAAATTTGATCTATAATTATAAGTTTGATTAATATTTATAGGTATTTGGATTTATCAAATCCATAATATTTATAGATAAAGTAACACATTTAATATTTAACCTAAATGCATAAATTGAGTGGAAATTCTTTATAAATTTGCATCTTATATATTTTTAAAATTTTTTAAAATATAATTGTCTTATTCTAATTTATTATAAAATAACTCAATAGTAAAAAAAAAAAAAAAATCTGACCTTTTTATGTGCCTGAAACGACTTGCTATTTCAAAATAATTAAAAAAACCATTTTTTAGAATTTAAATATAAATTATTTTTAATCAGAAAAAAATATTTTTAAAATTTATTTTTTATACATGCCAAACAACAAAAATACAAAAATATATATTTTTTCATACACATAAAATATCGAAAAATGAAATTGAGCCAAGCCCCAACCCTAAGTTAATATTTTAAATATGCGACCACGCAACAAACGGTAATTCGAGTCGGATAAAAAATTAGACAATTTGAGTGATCAGTAGACCAAAACCTAACAACGCTATTTAATTTCTCTTAAATAAGATTAGTATTAACATGGTTACTAATTAATCATGTCATTATCATTTACTAAAAAATATTTAAAATTTGCAATCAATTAATTTATAATTAATTATAAAATGACACAATTAAAAAATTAAGCCAAATAAAATAATTGGGCCGTTCACAATCATGTCGAAGTAACTACAGTCTGACCAGTGTTATGATTTTGTTTGGTGAATATGTACTTTTACATAAATAAATATTAAATCTAAAAAATTTATTTTAATATATTATATTTTCTTATAATTAATAATCTTTTAAATAAAAATTTTTATTAAAATATATATTTAAATAAAATTTTAACCTAAAGAGTATAATTTTAAAATATTATATATTTATAGATTTTTTATATAAATATAAATTTTTAATTAAAAATAATTAAAAGTAAAAATATTTATATGAATCGACTCAATTTAGATTATCAATGAATATAATTTTAATTTTTGGGATAGGTGATATATTAGTATCGAAATCATCGGATAATATATATCGATATTAAATATATCAAAATAAAATAAATATTTAAAAATCATAACATGATAGATCTATATCAGTAGATATATCAATATCGACATATATTCTAATATATCTCAAATATAAAAATATATCATGATATTACCTTAATACTATAAACATAAGTATTGGGGATTTTTGATTGATGAGTCCGGTAATCCGTGGACTAACCCAAAACCCAACCTATGGGAGAAAGAAGGGCCTATGAAGTAGCAGCCCAACAGAAGCGCCTCCAAACCTAGAATCTAGAATGTGCGACTGAAGGCCCAAATAGCTCAACCCGAATCAATCCAATAGTATACAGGCTATAAAAGTTAATCAGCGGTTTAACTCAACACAATCCAAATTCAATAGATAAATCTAAACAGTTACTGTCACCAAGTGATCCCTAATAACTATAGGAACAGAAATCACAGGCGGCAGCCACGAACTTGTTGCCCCGATGTTTACAATACTGTAGAGTGCCAGGGGTGGAAGTATGATAACGACTCCCACAGAGGCACTAAGCCGTAACACTTGCAGCCCACAACAGTAGGCGTATAGTGTTGGCCACATGCAATCACCGAGCAACGACCCTCACGACAGGCTAACCAATTCTCATTTTATAAATATATTCCTTCTTCCTTAGGGAGGGGGATCCGCACTCAGCAATCAATTTGGAAATTGACCGATAAAGTGCATTCAAGCACTCGGACATTTGTACGCCTCGAGAAATACCCTCTCTAACACTCATTCTCTAAGTCACTCTCCCATTAGTACAATTCTCATTCTAAAGCCACTTCCCTATGAGTGCAAACCTTTCTAAGCCACTCACCCATAGAGCATATCAAACGGAGCCCGATCCTCCACTAAATACTCAATCCTCTTATACATACATCTATACATTATCTTCTTATCCTCACATCTTTCTATCCAACTACGAAAGATTTTTAATTTGAGTATCGGAGGACAACCGGGAGCGAGTCCAATCAATTCTTTGACCTCTTATTTATTAATTGTGATTACAAGATTTAGGTTTAGAGAAACGAAGATTAGACCCCCTTCAGTTCAACCCACCAAGCAAGATCAAACAACTCATTAATTCATCTACTAACCTAGGATCTAGAGACGTATCATTGGTACCGTCTGTAATAAATGATTAAAAAGTCCAACCACAACAGCAAATATAGTCCATACATAGGTTCAAGCTAGCGCACTGACTAAAGAAGTTGTCTCCCATGGCGATGACTCCTCAGTAGGTAGCCATGAGGATGTACAACCGGTCCTTGAAGTGCCGATACTCCCGCCCAAACGAATACCGTGTCCAAACTGCTCTAGACTATGTACACCCGTCTGGATGTTCAACAGTTGGAGGCCCCTTTCTCCCACTCCCAAACCTCGACAACCAAAAGGAGCAACAAGAGGAAAAGATAGCTCACCAAGGAGATACAGCGGCTAGATGACCTTGAGGCTTGAGTAGCCACGACCGATAGGGCCCAAACGTGGTTGAAGGGCCGACTGAATTATGAAATGCGAAAAAAAGTCCAAAGTGGCAAAATCTAAGCTGCTCCTGTGATGACCGAAGGCCCCATGCCCTAGAAGAAGCTTTTTATAGCACCTGGCTAAGGGTTTATAGCCGCTCAGTTCAGCACATCTCTCCAAGTCACTTGGAGTTGAGGACTTTTCTCCCTGCAAAGAGGATTGTGTCCCCCTCTTGAATGAGGGAGAAAGTAAGGAAGATTGAGCAGCAAGTATTTAAAGGGAGATCCGATTGCAACTACCTCGCTAGTAGGTATCACTAGGTAGAACGCTTCACCAAGTACAGCACGAGTTCGAGAGTAAGGCTGATTAACACTTTTATTGCCTATCTTTATACGAGCAAACAAGTGGAAACAATGAATTGAGCGCTATCACGTGGATTGCAAGCGAAGCTTGGGAACGTAGGGGCTCCTGGGCAGACAAGTCATCCTCCATATTGTGGCCTTGTCAGGTAGCGCCGAGGGAACCTACACATGAAATACCCTTTGGTTTGTGTTCGAGAACTGATGAGGCCATCTTCATAGAAATCGATCTTCTTGGACTCCTAGTTGAAAGCTTAGACCCACTGAGTGACTCTCGATGACTGTGAGAGCATCTCGAACTACCTGAAAAATCTCAATATGTAGCAAGTCTGTGCCTGGTGGCTTATCAATAACAAATCACTCAATACTATAGTAAGTTGGTGAAAGCATGCCAGTTCTAAGGTTGCAAACCTAGTTCTTTGGAGTGTAGAAGCCACGGGCAAAGTTACTGACAGAAACAAACTACCTCCCAGCCAGGAGGGACCATTCCTAACCTCAAAAATCCTCCAAAAAGGGCATATGAACTATGCACCCAAAATGAAAACCCAGTCCTGTTGGCATGGAGTACTAGCCACCTCAAGAAGTACTATTGATATACCACCACCAAGTACAGGTAACTCAAGTGCATCCACACGAATTGTTTGAATGTCATAAACATGTTTAATTTAATAAAATAATTATCTACTTCATTTATCATGCCAATCATTTGAATGCCTATGTGATTACATTAATTTAAGGTCTAGACTACCCTTAAGTCGGGTAAAATCATTCACCTACAACTTGACTAGCTGCGACTCGATCAAAAAATCTTGATTCCACTAACCGAGCAGCCTAGATGAGGTAAAAGATCACAGCCAGAGGAACCTACAGACTCAAGTCGGGCCTCCCCAAACAAGCAGCCACAAAAACCTTAAGGGGCTTTTCAGTATGTGTATGACAATTTTCTTCCGCAGGAACGAATACCATTAGTCGACAATGGTCAGATGCCACGGCTCGATGAGTTTGCATACTAAAGTTGGATCTACCTAGTTAAGCAGCCAATACCAAACAAAACTTTCAGCAGACTAGGACCTAATGAATGAGTGCGACAACTCCCTCTTGCTGGGATGAGCACCACCAGTCAAATGTAGGCGATGGTCTAGGCTCTGTCGAAACCCGACAACCATAGCAATAACGCTTAGCCAGCAATTAGCCTTTCTCAGTGCCATGACCTCTTTATGGGAGCAAGCATAACCGGACAGAGATGTCCATTTAAACCCAACAACGATAGTAATAATATTGAGTCGGCAAACAAAACAAATGTTGGACCAAGACAAGCCATTACAAAATCAAAGATATCGGCAATAATGATTAAGATAATCCAATTGATTTACCAAGAATCAAAAAATCCATCAAGGAGCACCCATCTACTTTAGAAATGTGAAAGTGTTACCTACGCCTATGACCCAAGTGGGCGGTGATCTTAAGGTCAGGGACCCCGGAGAGTGTGGTGCAGAGCCCCCTCCTATCTCTGGGAAGTCCACTGGGTCATTTCGTCATCGAGCTTCAGTATTCCTCGGATCAAGGAAACTAACAGGGAAGCTCGGAACCACTAAGGATGCAATTCGCCTGTTGAAACGAATGCTGTCTTGGAACCTCTCATCCATGGCACGGCTGACTTCATCAAGGTGGAACTGAGACCTCAACTCTCCTTCAAGCAGCATACTTAATTTGAAGATTGACGAATTGTTGCCGAGTCTCCCGAAACTCATCATCAAGTGAGGTAATTTGATCCCATGCCCGATAATTTTCACCCTCGAGATCTTTGGATCTCACCTCTAACTCAAACAACACCCGATCGAGATAGGCAGCCTACTCTTCATTCCGTAGAGTTTCAAAACAATAGCTTTTACTTGATGCTCCATATCCATAAGTATAGCAGGATCAACACGCAACAAGGATAGCCGAGAGATTTCAATGCAATGCCTCCTCTACCATGTGGAATGCTTCCTGAATCTGTCAAGCAAAACGCAATGGTCAGTCCAAAAGAACATGGAAAAGTATGATCAGAAGAAATCAGTGAAGCAGTACCTCCTGCTAGGACGGACCCTCCGAAAGGGATGGGCTTTCTTGATATGACAAACATAGAGAACTCTCGGCTCCAATCCTAGCCGGAGGCGGCAAGTACTGCAGAGGTTGCACATGATGGACCAAAGGCAACCACGAAGCTCGAGGAGGAGCAAGCACGCCCAAAGATCTGAGAGCTCAAGTGTCGAAGCTTCCAAGAAAGGCACCTCCTTATCGGCAACCACGGGTCTCGGATTATCTCCAACAGCTTAGTTCTTCATCCGATCATCACCAACTACCCCCTTAACAAAAACGACAGTAGGAGTGGATGCTTCAGGATAAGAAGCCACCAAGATCGAGATCCTATGCTAGACTGCGGCCACGACATCGATCGCCACGCTCGGCCTACCGCCCAATGGGTCCCATGTAGTAGAATCTACTAATGGCTCACCGCCGTTGGCCTCTCTAAGCAACTCGCTAAAGTCCAAGTCATTCGACAAGGACCGTTCAAAGCCTAGCCTCCACGATGATTTGCCAGCAACTAGAGTAGGCGCCTTTACATAGGCTTCATTGATCCTCCGGTATTCCTCAAAAAGGGTGGGCGACGGAGGAATAACCTCGCCAGAAGCCCACTCAGGAGAGTCTCAGGAAAGTGAATACCTCCGCTTTTTCTTAGGACAATGAAGCAGTGCGATGGAGGCATCATTCTCCTCCATCCTCAACTCCTATTGCACCTCATCTAGTGCACTTTGGGATACCCAATAATTAATGTGACACAAGATGCCAGCATACTCCTCGATGAGCCTTGTTAGCGGCTGCGCCACTACTCTAAGAACAAAGAGATGCAGAAACAACAAGAGGCCAGCACTTAAATAGCCAATGCTTCAGCCCAACAACGACGTCGTTTGAGGATATCGAATAGGAACATCTCCATAATGACCGTGACACATGCCCATGTCGTAGAGAGCCGCAGCACATCAATTTGCTGGGTTAGTCATGTTGATTGACACTTTGCCACCCCATGCAGCCCGTTGACAGCAAATGGCCCCAAGACCTCAATCAACGAATCGGTGGCGTGACATCAGATATGATGCCTAACACACCCATTTTTTCAAAGCAACGACTGACTGATGATATGAAACCTTGACAAGCTCAAGACAAGTTCGGTTGGTTTATGTCTTAGCCATACATTCAGGACCCGATATTGCCATTTAGATTATGAGAAGACCGAGTTGTCAATAATCAAGTTGTTAGACTATCAGAGATTACACAATGTAAAATAACATTCAAGTGCTTCGACTATTCACATCATGTAAGAGCATTGAAGCCTTGCAATGTGAAGACAAATAATGTTCGATAGTTCCATTCATTAATTTCATTTACAACATATAATAAGTTTACAATAGCGGGTGTACAATTTAAAAGGAAATAAAAGTACATGGAACAGTGACCCGATTATAGATGTGCAACCGACCTTCAGGACAGACAATTGCAAGAGGAAAGCTCACGTGCTAACTGTCGTGACATCCATGCGAAGCTTTTGGTACAACAGGAAGAGCATGAAAAGCCCTCCTCTACAAGAACGAGGCACCGGGCACCTATTCTCACCCGAGAGGCAACCACCAAAAATCATCCACCGAAGCCCGACCAAAGAGTCTGAGTTCATGAGTCTCTGCGATACCAAATGCGGCGACAAAGGTTAGGGTTTGACGTGGACGACAAAAAAAGAAAGAAGCTCCTCCTCCGGTAGATGGTAGAATAGCCCTCCATCCCTTCGAAACTGAATCAGAGAAGGCTACTCGACACCAGCTAGGAGAAGGGAAGTCAGCCCCTGAGACGTGGACCCCACTCGGTGTGACACGAGGCTGGTTTGAGTTGAACTAAAAAGCTGGTAATCAAAGCAGATTTGAAACATATCATCAGACATCCACTTCAAACATCAAACAAGAGTCTCCTCCAATCCCGATCTGTGGCTGTGCAAGTTCCATGTTAGCTTCGAGTAGACCCACTCCTCAACAGATGGGTTATGTTTTGTGATGTGATGCATAGAAAGCCCCTTTATTTATAACCGGAGTAGGAGATCTTCTAGCATTTAACAGAGGAGATTGCACTGACGCGAAAAAATCATCCTCAGTAGAGAATCTCCATGGCAGGGAATCGAATCAAATCTTGATAAACTATGCAAATCTGTAGAATGGCTAGGAAAGGAGCAAACTGGGGAAGGAGTACGCGTGAAGACCTACAACTAGCGCCCCATCGAGAACATGCTGGTGGTTAAAAATTCAAACCTCCTAATATAGGGGGCTAATGATGGGTTCGGTAATCCGTTAGCTAGTCCATTACCCAGCCTGTGAGAGAAAGAATGGCTTAAGAAGTAGCAACCACAGTGGAAGTTTCTTCAAGCCCAAAATCCAGAAGGTGCGCCTAATGGCCCAAACAACTCAACTCAAATCGACCCAACAGTATACAGGTTATAAAAAGTTAATGAGTGGTTCAACTCAGCCCACTCCAACTCAACAAATAAATTCAACGGCCATTGTCACTAGGTCATCTCTGACGACTGTAGGAGCAAAAATCATAGGCGGTAGCTACCATCCTGTCGCCCTGAGGATTACGGCGATGTACAGCAACATTGGTGGAAGCATGATGACGGTTCCCTTAGAGGCACAAAAGTGTAGCACCTGCAGCCCACATCAACAAGCACAAAGTGTCGGCCACATGCGATCGCAGAGACACGACCCTCAATGCGAGCTAACCAACTCTTACTCTATAAATACATCCCTTCTTTCTCAGGGAGGAGGATCCCCGCTCAGCAATCAATTCGGCAATTGACCGATCAAGTGAATTTAAGTACTTGGATATTTGTACGACTCAAGAGCTACACTCTCCAACTCTCATTCTCAATGCCACTCTCTCACAAGTGCAACTCTCATTCTAAAGCCGCTCACTGTAAAGCTATCAAATGGATCCTAGCTCTCTATCAAACATTCAATCCTCTTATATATGTATTTACGTATTATCTTCTCATCCTCCCATCTTTTTATCTAATTAAGAAAGATTTCTGACTTGAATATCGGTGAATATATTAGGGAATAAGTTCCGTCAATCTTTTGACATCTTATTTATTAGTTATGGTGTGTATGATTCAAGTTCAAATAATAAAAATTAAATCTATTTTAATTCAACCCACCGAACGAAATCAAACGACTCCCTAATTCATCCAGTAACTCGGATCCAAAGATGTATTACCAATATAAATACATATAATTGATATTTAAATCAATAAGTTTAATGTGTAACACTTCCATTTTTGTTACAATCACCCAAGTATGAAGTTTTATCATTTCTTATACTTCCACGTATAAAACACTAAAATGTTGTGAATCCATCTTATAATATTAGGTATCATTATTGTCGAGATGAATTCTTAACCGTTGACAGCACATGAAGACAATAATAGTTTTTCATGTACTCATTTGAGACATACCTAAAAATTAAATAAGGTAACAATCATCAAATTATTATATAATTTTTAATTGCAAAATTAAATATTCTAATTTATTTAAATACGTGTCTACTACTATTTTCTCAAAAAATTTAGAATCAATTTTCTTCCCTTAATGCTTTCTTTTTTTTTTTTTTTTACTGAAAGTTATAGAAATTATTTATAAAGAAATTAGTACAATAATTTTTCTAGGGGACTATTTCTAAAGAAGGAAAGACAACGTGAAAAATCAAGAAACTTCCTTTAATTTGAATTTGAAAAACAATACTTTTTATTCACATCGATAAGTATTGTTACTAATGGTCAAATATGAAAAACCCATATCATGTATTCATCCCATGAAATATGAAGGCCCAATATGAGATTGGACCTAAATTAAGGATTCAATCGACGGCTTGGATATAAGGAAAATTAGTGCTAGTTGCCTGGATAATTTTCCATTCTTATCCTAACAACCTTGGGCGCTAGTTGTAACTACCGCTTGGGTATAGTTTTATCAGCTAGTCAGTTTTCTGGGCAGTTGACAGGAAAATTCAGCTATTTCTAAACTCCTATAAAAATTTCCTCTCTCTAACAAGAGATTGGGGGTAACTTTTTTGGGAAAAGAAAAGAACTCTTCGAATTTGCCTCTTTGATACCAAGATGCTTTTCAGAAAAGCGCAACTTTTCAAACAAATACAAATAATTTAGTTGCATTGCATTTAAATTGACATCCTCTTTTTCTCTTTTTCTAAAAAGGACGATACTGACCTGAATGTCGGAGGATATATCAGGGAGTGAGTCTGTCAATCATTTGACGGTGATTTTTATGTTGCACATGATTCAAATTAAAAAAATATGAAGACCGAATGAATTTGATGCCCGACGAACAAAATGTAATATCTTCCTATCCGTATTATAATTCGGGTCTGAGGACACAATATTGGCATCGTCTGTGAAAAGTGATTAAAATTCTAATTACCATACTTTCTAAAAATCGGCATGGTTAACACCAGAGTACAAGTCAGTGCACCTATCAAAGATGCCACTTCATGTGGCAATTGTCCTCCTGTGGGCGATCAGATGGATAATCACCCCGACCCTTGTGTGTGTATGCTTATAATGAAGATGGACAATATTTCTAAGGCCGTCCAGACCATTTATTCATGGCTGGATGAGTGGCCAAAGGGGGCTCTGTCTTCGACCTCCCAAACCGCGACGTCCAGGAGAAAGAATAGGAAAAAAAAGTGCCCCTCTAAGAAGATTTGCCAACAGGATGACCATGAGATACAAGCAGCTTTGAGTAATAAAGTCCCATTACGACTGGAATGTCGCTTAAGCTTTAGAGTTTGAGATGATAGCCATGAAAGGTGAAACCCTCAATACTCTCATAATGACCAAGAGCCTACATATCAAGCAGGACCCTCTTGAGATGAACGTCATCAAAGGGTTGTGAGCCACCTAGTTTTACATGCTACACAAAACCCATCTGAATTGAGAAATTTTCTTAATGAAAAGAGAATGGTAGCTCCTCCCCAGATGGAAAAGAAAGTTGAAAGGATTTGGTAGTGCGCTTTTGGAGAGGACACTATGGGGAGATCTGTAAATTTGCAGAGATCTCCATTTACTATGGAGATCCAAACGCATTCACTCCCGTACAAGTTTAAGATGCCGGCCATAGACCCATATGATGGAGGTCCCGACCCGATGGACCACATAGACCATTTTACACTCTTCTAAACTTTCAAGATTTAGATGAGGAAGCAATGTTTCTATATTTTCCCTACACTCAAACAGGATGCCCGAGTGTGATTTTATCTATTTCATTGAATTCTATTCATACGTTTCAAAATCTGGCCAATAACTTTTTGTCTCAATTTGCCTCCAGCCATATGGAGGAAAAACAGTCATGACACCTTGCTAGGATCAAGCAAGGGCCAAATGAGAGCTTGAAAAAAATCCCCGGGTTGATTTACAACCGAGGCCCAAAAGATATTAAAACTCATTGAAGAGGTGAAGCTAAATGCTTTTATATCAAATTTGGAGCCTAAGGACTTTTTCAAGTATTTGGCCCATAAGAGCCTACAAACTTTCAAAGAGGTTGCGGAGATAGCTCGAGCCTACATAATAGCTGAGGAGGCAAATGAAGCAAAGAAACTCAACCGATGACAATTTGACAACAGTTTGGCAACAACGGTTTGACAAACAGTGGCCTGTATATTATGTTAGCAAGCCCTTAATCGAAACGGAAACCAAGTATTCTCACGCAGAAAAGATGGCTTTGGCGCTTGTGTATTCTGCTTGGAAACTCAGACCATATTTTCCAACACACAAAATTATTGTCCTAACTGACCAGCTATTAAGAGGGATATTGCAGAGGCCGAATATATCAGAACGATTGGTTAATGAGTTATCGAGTTAGGTAAAATTGACATAGAATTTCAACAAAGGCCGGCCTTAAAAGGCCAAATCATGGCAGATTTCATTGTCGAAATAACAACTTCAGCTCGAGCCCACCCGACCTTGATTAAGTTGGCAATCTCATAAAACACACTAGTGTAGACTTTACACATGGACGGATATTCAATGCAAGTAGGCTGCAAAGCCAGCGTAATATTGAAAACATCCGATGGTTCGGAGATAAAACATTCAATAACACTCGGGTTTTCAGCAACTAATAACATTGCAGAATACGAGGCACTACTTGTGGGACTTAGACTAGCTAAAGAATGTTCAGCCAAGTACCTAATCGTCCACAATGATTCAAAGCTGATTGTCAACTAAGTCCAAGAAAATTTTGAGGCCTGCAACCCACAACTTTTCAATATCTTTCAAAGGTTAGAAATATAATTTTTGCGTTTGAAAATGTGGAGTTTATCCATATTCCAAGAGAAGAGAATGGGAAGACTAACTTATTGGCAATGGCGGCGGCGAAATGGGATCTAGAGCAATACGGTCGAGGAATGCATGAAATCCTTAAAATTCCCAATATAGATGATCCAAATCGAGAAGTAATGCGATAACCAACGCTCGACAATTGGATGACCCCTTACTTGAGGTACTTGTCTAATGGCACATTACCTGAGAATTCAGATGAAGCCAAACAAGTAAAAAAGACAGCAGGCTGGTACACTATTATGGATCGTCAATAGTACCAATGTGGGTACTCTGTCTCATACTTACAGTGTCTCACGCGAGAAGAGGCAGATTACGCTCTCGAAGAGGCACATCTAGGTATTTACAGATCTAACATTGGGGGCAAAAACATTGCTTTTAAACTTATGAGGTAAGGGTATTATTGGCCCACCACGAAGCATGATACTATAGACTTTGTTCAGAAATGTGAGAATTGCAGTGCATTGGAACCTAAGCCATCAACCGTATCTGAGATCTTGAACTCTACAATCATCGTGGTCATTTTCACAATGGGGCTTGATATCCTCGGACCTCTCCATATTGCATCAGGACAAAGGAAATTCGTGATCATCGAAATTGATTATTTCACGAAATAGATCAAATCTGTACCATTAGCTTGGATCAACGAACAAAACGTAACTGAGTTTGTGGAACAAAATATCATATGTAGATTTAGCATCCCCGAAATCATTGTGACTAATAACGGGACCCAATTTACCAGCAATCGCTTCGTGAAGTATTGTGCTAGTTTGAGGATAAAGTTGGTTCACCTTTCGGTTGCTTATCCACAATGTAATGGACAAATAAAATTTACCAACCGTACAATACTACATGGCTTAAAGACAAAGCTTGAGAACGCTGGGAGCTCATAGGTGGACGAGATTCCATCGATCCTATGGTCATATAGGACAAAACCTAGAGAGCTGACTTGTGAAACAACCTTCAATTTATGCTATAAGATCGAGACCATGATTCTAATAGAGATCAAATTGCCAAGTCCCCGAGTCAAATCTTTTGATTTGAACAACAATTCACAAAGACTTCGAAAAAATCTCAATCTACTTGAAGTAACCAGAAATAATGCACAATTACGGATGACAGCTTATCAATAGAGTGTTGCCAGATATTACAATAAAAAGGTGAAAGAGTGCCAATTTGAAGGTGGAGATCTAGTACTACGAAGCATTGAGACAACTGGCAAAAATACCGACCGAAATAAGCTTTCTCCTAATTAGGAAGAGCCGTTCATAATCTCAGCCATTCTTCGAAATGGGGCATACAGGTTGCGAACCCAAGAATGTAGACTAGTCCCTCAAACTTAGAATGCCTCTTGCCTCAAAAAATACTACCAGTAATTATACATATAGCCAGGTAAAGTTAGTTTTATCAGTCTGAATGCTTCTATCATGTTTAATAAATAAAATAACTTTTGTTTATTTATTCTTTGTTGTACCCTCATTTGATTGCTTGTATATCATTTCATGAAATTATATGACCTAAGTTACCCCTAAGTCAGGTGAATTTTGCTCACCTATTTTAGAAAACTCAATCACGTAATTAAGTGACCCTTACAAGGTCGACGACTAAAACTTGGTCATAACACCAAGCAGCCCAAACGATGTTGAAGATTGAAAATTTTAGGGGTTTTCCTTAAAAGCACGCATGCGAAGACTTGAACATGATCATAGAAAAAAAAACTTTAAGTTAAACACACGAATGCTTTAACACCTGTCGGTTAATCCGAGGAATAGAAGTCGTGAGTTAACTATGACTTAAGTAATATTTATGGTCCGACATTTAAAGTGTCCGCTAACTAATACATACTTATGTAGAGAGAAAGAAGGCATCTTTTGGAGAAAGTCTTTATTTATTAAGAAATAATTATAGGTAAAAAATAAATAAAAATAGAAAAAAATAAAATAAGATATATAATAATAATAATTAAAGCCTAGAGGATTCGGCAAAGGAGAATAAAAACGTCATCCTTTCGATGACAGCCAATCAAATTTGCTTTTTGTTGAGCACTGGAATTTCTCGGGTGAAATAAAGAAAGGGAAAACTTCAGAATCATCAGCCTTATTATGCTCCTACAAAGTTTGATGCCATCCTAGTATTTTAGCTCTAACACTAGTTTGATATCCTTGGCCTTAATCGAGGTTCTCAACTCATCCTCAAGTTGGAGGTTTCTATCTCTAAGGAGGGAATACTCGCGCTACTGGTCCTTCAGTAATTCCTCAAGGAAGGAAACTTTATATATAAACCACACCAGTGGCTGTGGTGTCCTGAAAGACCTCGAACGAACTGATATTTTCTTCTAGAATTCGGACATTAGGCAACAGGAGCTTAAAATTGGGCACTTCAGTGGCCCTCATTAAGTCCTCAACCTCGACTATTTCGGCTGAAATTTCAATTGCCTCCTCGGTCGGGATTTCAATTACATCATCGGTGGATTCTTAGCAATCCAAACGAGGCCTCTCTAAAAAACTTGTCGGAATAACAAGCATGGGCTCCTCATGAGATGAAGGGCCAACGAATGGAACCACATCTACGCCCTCCGGACAGAGTTGAACAGATGATTAAATTGAGCTCAAGGTCCGACGGCATTAGTATGCTAAATGGAGGCCGGTCCCGATGATCTTTTCCTCTTCACTAATTGGCGATGACAGCTTCATTGTCATCGAGGAGGCAATGTCAACTATAGTCTTGATTTGCTTAGACGTTTCCATCCGACGACTCTTTCCTACTCTCATTAGACAATTCGCCAACCTTCAATAGCTTTTCTTTTCTTTTTAACTTATTCTTCTTCTTCACAAATAAGTATCAATAACGCGTGAACCCTCGGGCTAAGGTTTCCACTTTGCCTTTTCAAAGGCCACAATCTTGAACCATTGATTCTTTTTATTATCATTAAAAGAATTGAGGTTAGCCTAATCAAGTCGATGAATTCCTTCATTGCTTCCCTCTCTTGTTTAGATTCTTCTACAACGAAGCTTGATTTTACACTTCCCCATTTGGTTGATATCCCCATTCAGGGAAACCATAATGAAAAAATACCAATTTTTCTACCTCTTTGTGGAATGTGGGTTTTCCCCACTAATATCGAATTCCGGGCGAAGGGAAATCACAATCCAATCCTACCTATGAGAAAATCTTAAAATAACCTTCATAACAGTAATGTCCAAAACTCAACCATGACAATGGGCAAAAACACAAAGAAAAATTAAATACCTCACGGTATTGAGTTGCAACCTGACCACTAGAACTTGTAGAACTTTCATAATCTGAAAAAGCTCTAGAGCCATGGGATAGCGAAGACCTCCTTTCGGATGGACTTCATATAAAGTGACAAATCCATCTGGAGGAGTGCATGCCCTATCGTTTGTTCCGGGTAGTAAAAATACGATCGTACTTCGAGATCCTATATCTCAGCACGAATGGCTTTGACTTCTTCATGAGAAAGAGTAGATTGAATATCTTTCACACTAGGCACAATTGCAAGACAACTTGAGATAGAAGAAGACCAAAGTTTGGAATGAAGATTGGAGCGTTAGAGAGAGGGAAACAACAATCAAAATTAATCCCAATAAATATGTGTTTAAACGACGAAGAAATTCAAAAAGACGCGCTTCCTCATCATGGTCAAGGAACGTGTCAGCCTCTCACAGGTCATGGAATAGTAATGGTTGTTACATTTCCAAGGTAACGTCACAATTGAAGGGACTCGCATTTAATGAATCTACTAGCGGCACTCATCAAAGCCATCAGACTATGAGTAAGTCCTCGGATAGATGCTATCAGCTATCGGACTAACAATGAGTACTCCGATAGATGCTATTAGCCATCGGACTAAGAGTAATTTCTCGAATAGATGTCATCAACTATCGTATTAAGAGTAAATCCTCGAGACATATTCTATCACCTATCGAACCAAGAATAAGTACTCGACAGACTATCGATTATCGACCGAGAGTGAGTCCTCGAGATAGATGCTTTTAACTATCGGACTAAGAGTAAGTTTTCAGATAGATGTTGCCAATCATCAGACTAAGAGTAAGCTCTCGGATAGATTCTGTCAGCCATCGAACTAAGAATAAGTCCTCAGATAGATGCTTTCAGTCATCAGACTAAGAGTAAGTCCTCAGATAGATATTGCCATTTATCAGACTAAAAGCACGGGTTTAGGCAAAAGGTTGTCTTTAGACATCATACCAGAAGGCTGAGTTTCAGGTCTCCTGACATGGGGGTAGTGATAGATATTGTTGCCAGTGGTCAGATATGAAAAACCCATATCATGTATTCAGCCCATGAAGTATGGTAGCCCAATATTCTCATTGAGCCCAAATCAAGGATTCAACCAATGGCTTGGATATAGGAAAAATTAGTGCCAGTTGTCTAAGTAGTTTCCCATTCTTATCCGAATAACCTCGGGCGCCCGGTTGTAACTCTTGCCCTAGGTATAGTCTTATACGCTAGTCGGTTTTAAGGTAATTAGAAAAGTCAATTATCCCCTAACTCCTATAAAAACTTCCTCTCTCCAACAAGAGAAGGGGGATAACTTTTTTTGGAAATGAAAAGAACTCTTCAACTCTACCTTTCTGATACCAAGATGCTTTCCAGAAAAACGCAACTCCCCAAACAAATACAAATAACTTTCTCGCATTACATTTAAATTGACATCCTCTTTTTCTCCTTTTCTAAATAAGGACGATTGGTTAATGAGTTATCGAGTTAGGTAAAATTGACATAGAATTTCAACAAAGGCCGGCCTTAAAAGGCCAAATCATGGCAGATTTCATTGTCGAAATAACAACTTCAGCTCTGAGCCCACCTGACCTTGATCGGGTTGGCAATCTGCAAAACACACTAGTGTAGACTTTACACATGGACGGATATTCAATGCAAGTAGGCTGCAAAGCCAGCGTAATATTGAAAACATCCGATGGTTCGGAGATAAAACATTCAATAACACTCGGGTTTTCAGCAACTAATAACATTGCAGAATACGAGGCACTACTTGTGGGACTTAGACTAGCTAAAG
This sequence comes from Nepenthes gracilis, assembly GCA_033239525.1. Classification (NCBI taxonomy): domain Eukaryota; kingdom Viridiplantae; phylum Streptophyta; class Magnoliopsida; order Caryophyllales; family Nepenthaceae; genus Nepenthes; species Nepenthes gracilis. Next base: position 12,155,751 of record BSYO01000023.1, on the reverse strand, counting down.
AATGTTCAGCCAAGTACCTAATCGTCCACAATGATTCAAAGTCGATTGTCAACTAAGTCCAAGAAAATTTTGAGGCTGCAAACCCACTGACTTTTCAATATCTTTCAAAGGTTAGAAATATAATTTTTGCGTTTGAAAATGTGGAGTTTATCCATATTCCAAGAGAAGAGAATGGGAAGACTAACTTATTGGCAATGGCAGCAGCAGCCAGGGATCTAGAGCAATACGGTCGAGGAATGCATGAAATCCTTAAAATTCCCAATATAGATGATCCAAATCGAGAAGTAATGCAGATAACCAACGCTGACAATTGGATGACCCCTTACTTGAGGTACTTGTCTAATGGCACATTACCTGAGAATTCAGATGAAGCCAAACAAGTAAAAAAGACAGCAGGCTGGTACACTATTATGGATCGTCAATAGTACCAACGTGGGTACTCTGTCTCATACTTACAGTGTCTCACGCGAGAAGAGGCAGATTACGCTCTCGAAGAGGCACATCTAGGTATTTACAGATCTAACATTGGGGGCAAAAACATTGCTTTTAAACTTATGAGGTAAGGGTATTATTGGCCCACCACGAAGCATGATACTATAGACTTTGTTCAGAAATGTGAGAATTGCCAGGTGCATTGGAACCTAAGCCATCAACCGTATACAGATCTTCGAACTCTACAATCATCGTGGTCATTTTCACAATGGGGGCTTGATATCCTCGGACCTCTCCATATTGCATCAGGACAAAGGAAATTCGTGATCATCGAAATTGATTATTTCACGAAATAGATCAAATCTGTACCATTAGCTTGGATCAACGAACAAAACGTAACTGAGTTTGTGGAACAAAATATCATATGTAGATTTAGCATCCCCGAAATCATTGTGACTAATAACGGGACCCAATTTACCAGCAATCGCTTCGTGAAGTATTGTGCTAGTTTGAGGATAAAGTTGGTTCACCTTTCGGTTGCTTATCCACAATGTAATGGACAAATAAAATTTACCAACCGTACAATACTACATGGCTTAAAGACAAAGCTTGAGAACGCTGGGAGCTCATAGGTGGACGAGATTCCATCGATCCTATGGTCATATAGGACAAAACCTAGAGAGCTGACTTGTGAAACAACCTTCAATTTATGCTATAAGATCGAGACCATGATTCTAATAGAGATCAAATTGCCAAGTCCCCCGAGTCAAATCTTTTGATTTGAACAACAATTCACAAAGACTTGAAAAATCTCAATCTACTTGAAGTAACCGAAATAATGCACAATTACGGATGACAGCTTATCAATAGAGTGTTGCCGGATATTACAATAAAAAGGTGAAAGAGTGCCAATTTGAAGGTGGAGATCTAGTACTACGAAGCATTGAGACAACTGGGCAAAAATACCGACCGAAATAAGCTTTCTCCTAATTAGGAAGAGTCGTTTCATAATCTCAGCCATTCTTGAAATGGGGCATACGGTCATGCGAACCCAAGAATGTAGACTAGTCCCTCAAACTTAGAATGCCTCTTGCCTCAAAAAAATACTACCGAGAATTATACATATAGCCGTAAAGTTAGTTTTATCAATTACAATGCTTCTATCATGTTTAATAAATAAAATAACTTTTGTTTATTTATTCTTTGTTGTACCCTCATTTGATTGCTTGTATATCATTTCATGAAATTATATGACCTAAGTTACCCCTAAGTCAGGTGAATTTTGCTCACCTATTTTAGAAAACTCAATCACGTAATTAAGTGACCCTTACAAGGTCGATTTACTAAAACTTGGTCATAACACCAAGCAGCCCAAACGATGTTGAAGATTGAAAATTTTAGGGGTTTCCTTAAAAGCACGCATGCGAAGACTTGAACATGATCATAGAAAAAAACTTTAAGTTAAACACACGAATGCTTTAACACCTGTCGGTTAATCCGAGGAATAGAAGTCGTGAGTTAACTATGACTTAAGTAATATTTATGGTCTGACATTTAAAGTGTCTGGCTAACTAATACATACTTATGTAGAGAGAAAGAAGGCATCTTTTGGAGAAAGTCTTTATTTATTAAGAAATAATTATAGGTAAAAAAATAAATAAAAATAGAAAAAAATAAAATAAGATATATAATAATAATAATTAAAGCCTAGAGGATTCTGGCAAAGGAGAATAAAAAACGTCATCCTCTTCAGAGGACCCAATCAAATTTGCTTTTTGTTGAGCACTGGAATTTCTCGGGTGAAATAAAGAAAGGGAAAACTTCAGAATCATCAGCCTTATTATGCTCCTACAAAGTTTGATGCCATCCTAGTATTTTAGCTCTAACACTAGTTTGATATCCTTGGCCTTAATCGAGGTTCTCAACTCATCCTCAAGTTGGAGGTTTCTATCTCTAAGGAGGAATACTCGCGCTCTGGGTCCTTGAAGAAATTCCTCAAGGAAGGAAACTTTATATATAAACCACACCAAAGGGTCTGTGGTGTCCCTAAAGACCTCGAACGAACTGATATTTTCTTCTAGAATTCGGACATTAGGCAACAGGAGCTTAAAATTGGGCACTTCAAAGGCCCTCATTAAGTCCTCAACCTCGACTATTTCGCTGAAATTTCAATTGCCTCCTCGGTCGGGATTTCAATTACATCATCGGTCGGATTCTTAGCAATCCAGTTCGAGGCCTCTCTAGAAAAACTTGTCGGAATAACAAGCATGGGCTCCTCATGAGATGAAGGGCCAACGAATGGAACCACATCTACGCCCTGGCCGGACAGAGTTGAACAGCAGATTCGCTGAGCTCTGAAGGTCCGACGGCATTAGTATGCTAAATGGAGGCCGGTCCTGATGATCTTTTCCTCTTCACTAATTGGCCGATGACAGCTTCATTGTCATCAGAGGAGGCAGTGTCAACTGTAGTCTTCGGTTGCTTAGACGTTTCCATCCGACGACTCTTTCCTACTCTGTTAGACAATTCGCCAACCTTCAATAGCTTTTCTTTTCTTTTTAACTTATTCTTCTTCTTCGTCAAATAAGTATCAATAACGCGTGAACCCTCAGGCTAAGGTTTCCACTTTGCCTTTTCAAAGGCCACAATCTTCAACCATTGATTCTTTTTATTATCATTAAAAGAATTGAGGTTAGCCGGAATCAAGTCGATGAATTCCTTCATTGCTTCCCTCTCTTGTTTAGATTCTTCTACACAGAAGCTTGATTTTACACTTCCCCATTTGGTTGATATCCCCCATTCAGGGGAAACCGTAATGAAAAAAATACCAATTTTTCTACCTCTTTGTGGAATCTGGGTTTTCCCCACTAATATCGAATTCCGGGCGAAGGGAAATCACAATCCAATCCTACCTATGAGAAAATCTTAAAATAACCTTCATAACAGTAATGTCCAAAACTCAACCATGACAATGGGCAAAAACACAAAGAAAAATTAAATACCTCACGGTATTGAGTTGCAACCTGACCACTAGAACTTGTAGAACTTTCATAATCTGAAAAAGCTCTAGAGCCATGGGATAGCGAAGACCTCCTTTCGGATGGACTTCATATAAAGTGACAAATCCATCTGGAGGAGTGCATGCCCTATCGTTTGTTCCGGGTAGTAAAAATACGATCGTACTCGAGATCCTATATCTGGCACGAATGGCTTTGACTTCTTCATGAGAAAGAGTAGATTGAATATCTTTCACACTAGGCACAATTGCAGGACAACTTGAGATAGAAGAAGACCAAAGTTTGGAATGAAGATTGGAGCGTTCGAGAGAGAGGGAAACAACAATCAAAATTAATCCCAATAAATATGTGTTTAAACGACGAAGAAATTCAAAAAGACGCGCTTCCTCATCATGGTCAAGGAACGTGTCAGCCTCTCACAGGTCATGGAATAGTAATGGTTGTTACATTTCCAAGGTAACGTCACAATTGAAGGGACTCGCATTTAATGAATCTACTAGCGGCACTCATCAAAGCCATCAGACTATGAGTAAGTCCTCGGATAGATGCTATCAGCTATCGGACTAACAATGAGTACTCCGATAGATGCTATTAGCCATCGGACTAAGAGTAATTTCTCGAATAGATGCTGTCAACTATCAGACTAAGAGTAAATCCTCAGACATATTCTGTCAGCTATCGAACCAAGAATAAGTACTCGGACAGATTCTATCAGTTATCAGACTGAGAGTGAGTCCTCAGATAGATGCTTTTAACTGTCGGACTAAGAGTAAGTTTTCAGATAGATGTTGCCAATCATCAGACTAAGAGTAAGCTCTCGGATAGATTCTGTCAGCCATCGAACTAAGAATAAGTCCTCAGATAGATGCTTTCAGTCATCAGACTAAGAGTAAGTCCATAGATGCTTTCAGTCATCAGACTAAGAGTAAGTCCTCAGATAGATATTGCCATTTATCAGACTAAAAGCACGGGTTTAGGCAAAAGGTTGTCTTTAGACATCATACCAGAAGGCTGAGTTTCAGGTCTCCTGACATGGGGGTAGTGATAGATATTGTTGCCAGTGGTCAGATATGAAAAAACCCATATCATGTATTCAGCCCATGAAGTATGGTAGCCCAATATTCTCATTGAGCCCAAATCAAGGATTCAACCAATGGCTTGGATATAGGAAAAATTAGTGCCAGTTGTCTAAGTAGTTTCCCATTCTTATCCGAATAACCTCGGGCGCCAGTTGTAACTACTGCCTAGGTATAGTCTTATACGCTAGTCGGTTTTCTGGGTAATTAGAAAAAGTCAATTATCCCCTAACTCCTATAAAAACTTCCTCTCTCCAACAAGAGAAGGGGGATAACTTTTTTTGGAAATGAAAAGAACTCTTCAACTCTACCTTTCCGATACCAAGATGCTTTCGAGAAAACGCAACTCCCAAACAAATACAAATAACTTTCTCGCATTACATTTAAATTGACATCCTCTTTTTCTCCTTTTCTAAATAAGGACGATTGGTTAATGAGTTATCGAGTTAGGTGAATTTGACATAGAATTTCAACAAATGCCTGCCTTAAAAGGCCAGACCATGGCAGATTTCATTGTCAAAATAACAACTTCAGCTCTGAGCCCACCTGACCTTGATTAAGTTGGCAATCTGTAAAACACACTAGTGTGGAATTTACACATGGACGGTTGTTCAATGCAAGTAGGCTGCAGAGCCAGCATCATATTGAAAACATCCGAAGGTTCAAAGGTAAAACATTCAATAACACTCAGGTGTTTAGCAACTAATAACGTTGTAGAATACGAGGCACTACTTGTGGGACTTAGACTAGCTAAAGAATGTTCAACCAAGTACCTAATCGTCCACAATGATTCAGAGCTGATTGTCAACTAAGTTCAAGAAAATTTTGAGGCCTGCAATCCAAAGCTTTTCAAATATCTCTCAAAGGTTAGAAATTTAATTTTGGAGTTTATCCATATTCCAAGAGAAGAGAATGGGAAGACTGACTTATTGGCAATGGCAGCAGCAGCCAGGGATCCAGAGCAATACGGTCGAGGAATGCATGAAATCCTTGAAATTCCCAATATAGATGATCCAAATCGAGAAGTAATGCAGATAACCAACGCTGACAACTGGATGACCCCTTACTTGAGGTACTTGTCTAATGGCACATTACCTGAGAATTCATATGAAGCCAAACAAGTAAAAAGACAAAGCAGTCGTACACTATTATGGATCGTCAATAGTACCAACGTGGGTACTGTCTCATACTTACAAAGTCTCACGCGAGAAGAGGCGATTACGCTCTCGAAGAGGCACATCTAGGTATTTACGAGATCTAACATTGGGGGCAAAAACATTGCTTTTAAACTTATGAGGTAAGGGTATTATTGGCCCACCACGAAGCATGATACTATAGACTTTGTTCGAAATGTGAGAATTGCTGTGTGCATTGGAACCTAAGCCATCAACCGTATACGAGATCTTGAACTCCACAATCATCATGGCCATTTTCACAATGGGGGCTTGATATCCTCGGACCTCTCCATATTGCATCGGGACAAAGGAAATTCGTGATCATCGGAATTGATTATTTCACGAAATAGATCAAATCTATACCATTAGCTTGGATCACCGAACAAAACGTAATCGAGTTTGTGGAACAAAGTATCATATGTAGATTTAGCATCCCCGAAATCATTGTGACTAATAACGGGACCCAATTTACCAGCAATCGCTTCGTGAAGTATTGTGCTAGTTTGAGGATAAAGTTTGTTCATATTTCGGTTGCTTATCCACAATATAATGGACAAGTAAAAGTTATCAACCGTACAATACTACATGGCTTAAAGACAAAGCTTGAGAATGCTGGAGGCTCATAGGTGGACGAGCTTCCATCGATCCTATGGTCATATAGGACAACACCTAGAGAGCTGACTCGTGAAACACCCTTCAATTTATGCTATGAGATCGAGATTGTGATTCAAATAGAGATCGAATTGCCAAGTCCCCGGGTTGAATCTTTTGATTTGAATAATAATTCACAAAGACTTCGAAAAAATCTCAATCTATTTAAAGAAACCAAAAATAATGCACAATTACGGACGACATCTTATCAATAGAGGGTTGTCAAATATTATAATAAAAATATGAGAGAGCGACAATTCGAAGTTGGAGATCTAGTATTGCAAAGCATTGAGGCAATTGGCAAAAATACCGACCGAAATAAGCTTTCTCCTAATTAGGAAGGACTGCTCATAATCTCAGCCATTCTTCGAAATGGGGCATACAGGTTGCGAACCCAAGAATGTAGACTAGTTCCTCGAACTTAGAATGCCTCTTGCCTCAAAAAATACTACAAGTAATTGTACATATAGCCAGGTAAAGTTAGTTTTATCAGTCTGAGTGCTTCTATCATGTTTAATAAATAAAATAACTTTTGTTTATTTATACTTTGTTGTACCCTCATTTGATTGCTTGTATATCATTTCATGAAATTATATGACCTAAGTTACCCCTAAGTCAGGTGAATTTTGCTCACCTATTTTAGAAAACTCAATCACGTAATTAAGTGACCCTTACAAGGTCGACGACTAAAACTTGGTCATAACACCAAGCAGCCCAAACGATGTTGAAGATTGAAAATTTTAGGGGTTTTCCTTAAAAGCACGCATGCGAAGACTTGAACATGATCATAGAAAAAAAAACTTTAAGTTAAACACACGAATGCTTTAACACCTGTCGGTTAATCCGAGGAATAGAAGTCGTGAGTTAACTATGACTTAAGTAATATTTATGGTCTGACATTTAAAGTGTCTGGCTAACTAATACATACTTATGTAGAGAGAAAGAAGGCATCTTTTGGAGAAAGTCTTTATTTATTAAGAAATAATTATAGGTAAAAAAATAAATAAAAATAGAAAAAAATAAAATAAGATATATAATAATAATAATTAAAGCCTAGAGGATTCTGGCAAAGGAGAATAAAAAACGTCATCCTTTTCAGGACAGCCAATCAAATTTGCTTTTTGTTGAGCACTGGAATTTCTCGGGTGAAATAAAGAAAGGGAAAACTTCAGAATCATCAGCCTTATTATGCTCCTACAAAGTTTGATGCCATCCTAGTATTTTAGCTCTAACACTAGTTTGATATCCTTGGCCTTAATCGAGGTTCTCAACTCATCCTCAAGTTGGAGGTTTCTATCTCTAAGGAGGGAATACTATCGCCATCTGGTCCTTGGTAATTCCTCAAGGAAGGAAACTTTATATATAAACCACACCAGTGGCTGTGGTGTCCTGAAAGACCTCGAACGAATTGATATTTTCTTCTAGAATTCGGACATTAGGCAACGGGAGCTTAAAATTGGGCACTTCAGTGGCCCTCATTAAGTCCTCAACCTCGACTATTTCGGCTGAAATTTCAATTGCCTCCTCGGTCGGGATTTCAATTACATCATCGGTCGGATTCTTAGCAATCCAGTTCGAGGCCTCTCTAGAAAAACTTGTCGGAATAACAAGCATGGGCTCCTCATGAGATGAAGGGCCAACGAATGGAACCACATCTATGCCCTCGGCCGGACAGAGTTGAACAGCAGATTCGTTGAGCTCTGAAGGTCTGACGGCTTTAGTATGCTAAATGGAGGCCGTTCCCGATGATCTTTTCTTCTTCACTAATTGGCCGATGACAACTTCATTGTCATCAGAGGAGGCAGTGTCAACTATAGTCTCTGGTCGCTTGGACGTTTCCATCCGACGACTCTTTCCTACTCTGTCAGACAATTCGCCAACCTTCAATAGCTTTTCTTTTCTTTTTAACTTATTCTTCTTCTTCGTCAGAGAAGTATCAATAACGCTTGAACCCTCAGGCTAAGGTTTCCACTTTGCCTTTTCAAAGGCCACAATCTTCAACCATTGATTCTTTTTATTATCATTAAAAGAATTGAGGTTAGCCTGAATCAAGTCGGTGAATTCCTTCATTGCTTCCCTCTCTTGTTTAGATTCTTCTACACAGAAGCTTAATTATACACTTCCCCATTTGGTTGATATCCCCTATTCAGGGGAAACCATAAGGAAAAAAATACCAATTTTTCTACCTCTTGATGGAATCTGGGTTTTCCCCACTAATATCGAATTCTGGACGAAGGGAAATCACAATCCAATCCTACCTATGAGAAAAAATCTAAAATAACCTTCATAACAAGAATGTCCAAAACTCAACCATGACAATGGGCAAAAACACAAAGAAAAATTAAATACCTCACGGTATTGAGTTGCAACCTGACCACTAGAACTTGTAGAACTTTCATAATCTGATAAAGCTCTAGAGCCATGGGATAGCGAAGACCTCCTTTCGGATGGACTTCATATAAAGTGACAAATCCATCTGGAAGAGTGCATGCCCTATCGTTTGTTCCAGGTAGTAAAAATATGATCGTACTCGAGATCCTATATCTAGCACGAATGGCTTTGACTTCTTCATGAGAAAGAGTAGATTGAATATCTTTCACACCAGGCACAATTGCAAGACAACTTGAGATAGAAGAAGACCAAAGTCTGGAATGAAGATTGGAGCGTTAGAGAGAGAGAGGGAAACAACAATCAAAATTAATCCCAATAAATATGTGTTTAAACGACGAAGAAATTCAAAAAGACGCGCTTCATCATCATGGTCAAGGCACGTGTCAGCCTCTCACAGGTCATGGAATAGTGATGGTTGTTACATTTCCAAGGTAACGTCACAATTGAAGGGACTCATATTTAATGAATCTACTAGCGGCGCACATCAAAGCCATCGGACTTTGAGTAAGTTATCGGATAGATGCTGTCAGCTATCAGACTAAGAATGAGTCCTCCGATAGATGCTATCAGCCATCGGACTAAGAGTAATTTCTCGAATAGATACTGTCAGCTATCAGACTAAGAGTAAATCCTCAGACATATTCTATCAGCTATTGAACTAAGAATAAGTACTCGGACAGATTCTATCAGTTATCGGACTGAGAGTGAGTCCTCAGATAGATGCTTTTAACTATCGGACTAAGAGTAAATTTTTAGATAGATGTTGCCAATCATCAGACTAAGAGTAAGCCCTCGGATAGATTCTATCAGCCATCGAACTAAGAATAAGTCCTCGGATAGATGCCTTCAGTCATCGGACTAAGAGTAAGTCCTCAGATAGAGTAAGTCCTCAGATAGATATTGCCATTTATTTATCAGACTAAAAGCACGGGTTTAGGCAAAAAGTTGTCTTTAGACATCATACCAGAAAGCTGAGTTTTAGGTCTCCTGACATGGGGGTAGTGATGGATATCGTTGCCAGTGGTCAGATATGAAAAACCCATATCACGTATTCAGCCCATGAAGTATGGAGGACCAATATTCTCATTGAGCCCAAATCAAGGATTAACCAATGGCTTGGATATAGAAAAAATTAGTGCCAGTTGTCTAGATAGTTTCCCATTCTTATCCGAATAACCTCGGGCGCCAATTGTAACTACTGCCTAGGTATAGTCTTATACGCTAGTCGGTTTTCTGGGTAATTAGAAAAAGTCAATTATCCCCTAACTCCTATAAAAACTTCCTCTCTCCAACAAGAGAAGGGGGATAACTTTTTTTGGAAATGAAAAGAACTCTTCAACTCTACCTTTCTGATACCAAGATGCTTTCTAGAAAAACGCAACTCCCCAAACAAATACAAATAACTTTCTCGCATTACATTTAAATTGACATCCTCTTTTTCTCCTTTTCTAAATAAGGACGATACTGATTTGAGCGTCGAAGAATATACAAGAAGTGAGTTCCGTCAATCTTTGATTATGAATTTTATATTGTAAAGGATTCAAATTAAGAATATACAGAGACCGAACGCATTTAATACCCAACGGACAAAATTTAATACATTCCTATCCATATCACAATTTGAATCCGAGGACATAATATACATAAATATAATATGTAGTTTTGTTATTTATAAAACAGAAAATGATTTATTTATCAATACAAAATTATATAAAATTATAATATTTAATTATTTTAATAAATTATTAAATATATACCACGTCATATATAAAATAACTTTAATAATATAAATTTTTAGAAATAAATTTAAAAATTAAATTTAATATTTACCTCTATTTTTTCAATAAAACTGAGCACTTTTTTTATCTTACCATGTGTGGCCACGTCTTATGGAGCAATCACTTCGATGTAATGGTTTCCAAATTCATTTTGGACATCTAAGTATGGCAGAGGTGCCAAAGATGTCACGTATCAAAAAAGAGATAGCTAAAATAAAGGCAACCAGCAATTTTATTATAAAACTAGCATTTTAATTGTCTGATCACGATATAATTCAAGAATATGGAGAAGGGTTTGTGAAAAAATTAGAACAAAAAAAAAATTACTGAATTAATTTATTAAAAATTGAGTCAATAATTGTTATAGAAAAACATATTTGAAATAAACCAAATTAAAAAATAAGAGTTTTCTGGTAAAAAAAAAAAAAAACTCTTATATTTAAGCTAATAATAAAATTTATAATATTTTATTAAATAAAATTTTGATAATTTATAAAAAAAAAAAAAACATAAGAGAACTAGATCAATATTTACCAGTGGCCATATCATCAAATCTATGCCGGACATCCCAAAAATATTAATAAAAAATGTACCCAGCCTGGTTAACATATGAACCATGCATGATTGCTTGAACTCTTTATGTAATTATTAAAGGCCATGTTTGATTGGACCCCAGACTCAAAAATAGAGTTAGAATTCTAGGTTTTATTTTAATTTTATTAGGAAAATTGGGATTTTAATTTTATGTGTCAATTTATTAGAATTAAATAATAATATATCATGATTTTTATAATTTTTAAAAATAGAATAAAAAATTATAATTTTAATATTAATAATTATCTATTAACTAAATTAAACAATATCATACTCATTTGATAAAATATTTTTAATTATTTGATCAGGTAGAGATGAATAACCATAGTTTTATTTTTAAATTTATTCCCATTTTAATGCTTTCATTAGTCAAAGTTGTCTACACCAGGGAATGCGAATTGTGCAATAAGCATGACAATGACCCCCAAAAAGAAAACAATAATAATAATAACAAAGAGTTAGAGAATTGTTCATAGATTCTCTACTCAAAGGAGCCAATTATTCGATTTAAAGCACAAACAGGAGCCAAGGGGAAACAGATACGAACCAACAGCACAGCATCAACATAGCAATGGCTACTTATTCAGAACAGATGCACAAGGTAGGAACTAAGAAAGTACAAAAATATTCCATTTGATCATAGACTTAACTTTTCTTATATAAATATATCGGTATCGATAGTAGTCATATTAATATCGAATAATTTATATTAATATTGGATGCATTTGAAGAAAAAATTTGCTAAATATTATAAGTTGACAAAGTCTTATTGTAATGCTTGGTTCTGTTTGATTTAATTTGCTATTATTAGATGTTTTGGATTCATTTTTGGGTACATATTAAAAATAATTGTGCCATGTGGATTTGAAAGAAATTCGGAGTAAGGAAGTAGATTGGCACCTAAAACACACTTGATGCGTGTTCATGCTCATTTTTCAGATTGGGGCACGTTCGAGAAACATCTGAGGTGACGCTCGAGCATGGATACCACAATAGGTGTGCTCAAGGCAGTGCTCATCTGTGCATGGGGCCAGGCACGACACCCGACACGTGCCTAAGCATGGATAGAAGTTTCATTTATATTTTATAAGTATTAGCTTTGTATTCATATTGTAATTGTATCGGTTATATTTTGAGCTATTGTAAGATGGACAAATATTAGTATATGGTATTGTCAGGGATCAGTTAGATTATTTTGTTATCTGATAATGTATGTTGTTGATTTGTGTGGGATCAGTGGTCTGATTGTATTGTTAGTTTATCGCTTTTTCTTATGATACTTTAGAGCAAGTTGTAATCATTTATTTATCCAAATGGGCTATCTAAAGGGATCATATGAATAAATAACAGTATTATTATTTGTTATTTCTATTATTATCAAGACTGTTGGATAGATAGTCAGATTATACCTGAATTTGGAGTTAATTTTGGTTATTGTTTTATATTTGGGATTTAATTCTAAAAATTGTAATTATTCATAATTTTTATTAAGACCTATTTTGATATAAAAACATGACACATATCAACCAAAATATCACAAACATAGCAAATTCTTCAACACTGAGAGGCAAATTGCTTGAATTATTAGACTTTATGTTGACCTTATTTTTTTGGGAAGTACTTTTCTAATAATTTGTTCCTTTTTTTTACAACCAAACACATCAAGCTTGCCACCTTACATGCACAATGCAGAAGTGGGTAAACAAGGAACCTATAAAAGACACGATAATGAATGATGAGATCAAGAATCACTGATACAGGGCTCTAATGGTTTCTAATGAAAAACAATCAAAGGGTCTAGTCACGAGTACCTTTTTTTTATTTTTCTTATATAAAATGATGAATATAAAAATTCACAACGGATCATATCTTTCAAATTATTCTTGTGATATTATAGCAATATCAAATCATATTAGTCAATATTTTTATATATACTACTAAGATAATTCAAGGCGAATTAAACTCAAAAACCTTCTACACTACAACTCAAGTTGATATCAAGCAGGTTTGGCCTACTTGGAATAAAAACTAGTACAGAAACCTCAATTTGACCTATTTAGTAACCTTTACCAAATAAAAAAAAACCATAAAAATACATTCATGGCGTTTCATGCATAGTTATTACAAGAATTTAGATATATGTGTCAAGAAAAAAAAAATCTAGGATAAAGAAAGCCAACTAAAAATGTATCACAAGGATATATAGAACAATTACTTTTTAAATAAATAGTGATTTAGTACATGATATTTTCATATCTAGAATCCAGAGAAGGTCAGATATATGTAACTTAGTCTCCAACATTACAGAAAGGTTGCTTATGTATCATTGCTACGTTAAAGTTTATCCATAAAATCTAATACAATTTTGTGCGCTAACTATTTTCTAATATAGAATAAGGAATTTTTTTAAAATAAGAAATTACAAACTAGAAGAGGATAAGAAGTCCTCAATAAAAGAAAATTTAGCTAAATTCACACCTCTGTGAAAGCTTTTTTTCATTGTTGTTCCATGAACCCCGACCAATTTCTCCTCTATGAACAAGCTTTTGCCAAACTACTGGCCGTTATTTCTTGAGCGAGCAACAAACTTCCAACTCCATGTAGTTTATTATCTCCCCCACATAATTGTTATAGTAGACTTACTTTTGAATAGCTTTTTGAAAAATTACTCATCTAAGAGTTAGGATTCACTTACAAATAGAGGATCATAAATTCTAATAATTTGTTTAGGGATTCATTTACCTAAATATTAGGTCTGACTCACTAACAAAAGAACAATCACACTATCAAAGAATCCGAAGCTTACAACCTAAAATTTTTCTTCTCTCTTCTCCACTCAAACTCTATGACTTAGTCTACTTAAATAAGAAAACAAGGCAAGCAAAGGGACTTCTAGTGCAGCACAGCAATCAATGCTGGTTCTTTGGGAAATAAACACAGCCATGCGTAGGACATTTTCCCCCATCTCCTTGGGACATGTCCGTGCTGCCTTCATTAGTAAATTGCTTGTATTTATTGCAAGCATTAAAGCTTTATTTGATGGGATCTTGAGTTGTGCTGTTTGGGTTGTTGGGAGGACGGTCCGGAACCGCATTATCTGCTGAGAAGTGTATTTGCACTGAGATTCTTCCACAGACAGCAACCATTTGCAAAAACTGAACTCACCAGCTAACCATTGTTATCAACCTTCTTTTTGCAGTCTGCAACTGATTTACAACTGCTGACTATCAGAAGCTTTTAAGTTGCTTGGCATCACAAACTTACTGCTGCTCTCCCAGAGGCACATTGCATCCAAGTTACACCAACTCGCATGTTCAAATTAGCACAGATAATTCTGCAGATCAGAGAATCCTCCCACTTGGTCATCAGCTCATCCTGATTCATAGGCCCAGCTGGAACACGAGCACCACAAAGTTCCTGCTGATTCTAACTCATCATCTGTGTTTTGACACAAATTGAAACATGTCGCAGCCAGTATAGAGGTTCCAATCAATGAATGGCTACCTCCTGAGAAGTCTCAAGTGCCTCTCATGTTTGTGAAAACTTAATGGTCAAACTTTTCTCAAGCAATAGCAATGTATATAGGTGTTTGGGTGCATATGGATTAATCTACCAAGTAAATGATTTCACACGAAAGGTGGTGCTGTCCTTCATCGACCCATGTTGGGCCTGCTTTTGGCGTCGCTCCACCTAACCTTAGGCCACTCTGCATCTGATGCTATTTGTCTGGAACATTTAGTACAGCGCTTAATTATTATGCCCCTGATTCCTCCATAACCTTCCCTCCACTTACGTCAATACAACAGTGCAACAGTAGTTCACAAACTGCACAAGACAACCACTACGTTACCAGTAATCCAAGGGAAAGGCACAGAGAACAACTGCTACTGCATCCATCTTTTACCTCTGGCAAACACGACGAATCATAACATCAGTCAAACTACCGAAATTTGGAAAACCATCTTTTGACACCACCATCACAACACTGCGATGAACAAACACATCACAGACCACTCTTTCATATGGACCTTCTATTTTCACCATGAGTGATATGCAAAGTCCTCAGACCAATTCCAAATTCTTTTCCCCCACTCCCAGCACTTCCAAAGAGACAATAAAAAGATGCCGTTCCACTCCATTTAGCCCATTGGGAATCAAACTATTCCACAACAATAAATACTTCACAACCCGTAAGCAACTTCATCAAATGCTGAAAAATGTTAATCTTGAGCCTTCTCTGTAAAGCTTCCAATTGAGTCAAAAAGGCAAAAACTGCTAAAAAACAACTATCTAGCAACTATGACTTTTAACAAGTATCCCTCGTGACCAAGACCCATCGTTTCTACATATGCACAAACTATAAGGACACACAGTAGTGTCCAACTGGATACCAAGAAGTGACAAGCACACAGAAAAGAGAGAAAGAAGAATTGAAAGAGAAGACCAAATCTTTTACATAGAAAACCTTGTGAATAAGGAAAAAATCACGAGATTCCAGTTCACAAAAGTATTGCACTATGTGAGTTTTCAATTACATAAATCATCGGCTACACAAGCCCTAAGAGCCGAAGAAGAAGAAAAAGAACTGAGCCTTGAGAATACACACACTCAACTCTCTCTCTATTACACTTCACTCTTTTCTGGCTCGCTATTTTTGTCCTTGCACACACAATATATGTATACTGGCTAATGAGAGTGATGGTCATGCCAACATGGATGACACACGTATAGATAGCCCGCCTGGTAGCCTGCAACTCTACAACAACTCTGCAGATTGTCGTGCCCAATAAAAATGGCCCACCACTCTGTAAAGACTACGCGCATATTTCCACAAATCTCGCATATTCAAAGGATCTTCTGAGTTTGCCTCCACGTGTGATTTCTGTCTTCAAGTCCTCGGGCCTCCAAAATATGCCTCTAGGCATTGCCCATGGATCTTGGGCTCCAACAGTAGAAGGTTCTCGAATATTACATAATGTCCGCATTCATTTTCAGAATCTACGCACCACTTGCTCACAAGTCCGCGGACAACACAAGTGCACAAGTCCACGGACCATATCCGCGCACAAGTCCTCAAAAAATTTCTGCACAAAACGCAGTGGTCAAAAGCAGTCTTTTGGTATCCTTATATGACCATGATAGATTTAAACTTCTTATACCATTGTCTTGAAATTTGTTTTAATTCGAACAAGCTCTTCCTCAGACGACAGACCAATCCTTCATTTCCCTTGACATTGAACCTCTTTGGTTATTCCATGTAAATTTCTTCCTCAATGTCACCATGAAGAAATGCTGTCTGAACATCTAGTTACTCTATCTCCAAATCCAAAGCAGCTGCCAAGCCAAGCACGACACAGACGGAGGACATTTTTTACCACGAGACAAAGATTTCATCAAAATCCATACCTTTGCGCTAATTGTAACCTTTTACTACCAGCCGCGCCTTGTACCTCAACTGCATAGTGTCCTCAAACGTCTTCAATCGGAAGACCCATTTGTTCTTTAAAGCTTTCTTTCCCTTAGAAAGTTTAGCTAAATTAAAAGTATGATTTTCATGGAGAGAGTTCATTTCATCTTTCATGACTTTCAACTATTTCTCCTTATTCTCGTCTTTCATACCCTCTTCAAATGTTTCAAGCTCTTCAATATCAATGAGCAGGACATATTTACTAGGAGACAGATGGACAGAATGACGTCTTTCTCTCAAGGATCATTGCATGGGAACCTTCTCGGCTTGTTGAGGAATAACATCATCATTCTGATCCTCATGAGGCACAATGACTGCCTCGTTATTGTCCTCGGCCACTCTTGGGCTATTATCCTAGAACTCAGGAGGTACTGGATAGACAGATTCAACATTTACCTTGTCCGTCGGGCCAGTGTCAAATAAAGCCTTCCTATTTTTTTCAATATTTTCAATGGTCTTCTCTTCAATAAAGACCACATCTCGTGATTGATAAGCTTCTTCTCCTGTTGGGTCATAAAATTTATAACTTAATTCATCTTTCCCATAACCCAGAAAGATGTACTGCATTGTTTTTTACTCCAATTTGCTCCTTTCATCTCTCGAAATATGAATATAGACTTTGCATTCAAACACCCTTAGGTGGTTATAAGAAGACTCCTTACCCGACCAAATCTTCTTTGACACCTCGCCCTTCAATGGCTTATTGGGTGACCTATTGATGATATAAGCCGCGGTCTTTAATACTTCTGCCCAAAAGGATCTAGACAGTTTCGCCTCAAAAAGCATACACCTGACCCTTTCTTGGAGTGTGCAATTCATCCGCTTGGCCACTCCGTTCAGCTGCGGCATTTTTGGTGGTGTCCTCTAATACCTGATACCATGAGACCTACAGTAGACATCAAAGGTGTGACGGATCGAATTAGTTTTCTTAAATAACCTCCTTTAATAATAACATAAATTAATGCCAATAGTTTAATATTATGGTTTCTACAGAAATTTTGGTAGAATTTCCTCCACAATTGGGCAAAAATCAAAAATATAACCGATTTAGAATAAACTGGTACAAGCACACAACTATTCAAATTCAACATTTTTGCCCTACAACATAATACACAAGATCACAATTGTCATAACATCCATGGCTTCAACACAGCACATTTAAACTACCATGTTAAATCTAAAAGATACCACTATATACCTATTACAAATCCATATACTTTTTTTTGGTAAGTAAAATTTTATTAATAAAAAGGAGAAAAATACAAATTAATATTCTATCTCTAAGTGTTTTGCCGACTTGGAGTTAGAACAAAAATGCAGGGCAATGCCCGAGCCCGTGAATCGTATCACGAAACCAAATTAAAAGACAAAGGAAAATTACAATCGCTTAAGCCATCAATCAAGCTAGTCAAATAGCATTGACCGGGATGTTGACACAAAATCCTCTCGAGTACAGGCAGCATCAAGTATGCAACAGTCTATGACCGGCACAAGCAGCGTTACGGCGAGAGCACCAAAACCAGCCGAAATGTTTCATACTGGGCATTTGGCCAAACCGGAAAAAGGGATCCATATCAGCAAATGCATAAAGCAGCTTCATTCCGGGAGAAAGCAGGCACTCCAACCTTCCATCTTGATATCGGGCAAGATGCAAATTGGGCAACCAAGACCACAAACCGGCCAAACTGCATCCGGTTTAATGTGAGAGGGAGCGTCGGAATGCAAAATCATCCGATTTAATTCTGGCAAACGACCATTCATACCGGGACAACCATTCCATCCCAACACCTTCACCCATCTGCCTACCAGCTAAGAACCAATCTACCAAACCGGCCGTACCAGTCAAATGAATACCATTCCGCACATTTCGGGATCTTGGGGAAGGAGCCGGAATGAGTTTCCAAAACAATCTAGCCGGTTATCCAAACCGGATAGACTTCCAATCATCCAATTCCCCAGCCTATCACCCAATCCAGCAAACCGGGCACGGAAGAGGCAAACCAACTGGTAAGCTTTTTTTTTTTTTTTCCCTCCACCGGGCAATATGCCTGTCGGGCACAAACCCAAACCATCTAACCCATGAGACACAAAAGCCATTACTATCACCATTGGCCTTTATGTGAGGCCCTAGTCATACGGAACATCCAATTCACTATCTCCTTTTTATTTACCAATCGAGGGTTGTAGTGAACTAATTGTCGGAAAAAAGGTTTTTTGATAATGGATTTGTGTACCTTTAGGGATGAGTCCTGCAGCCTTGGACTAAGAATGTCTACCCGTGGGGATGCCGGGCCTGGAAGAGCCTCATCCCGCTGCGCAGATTTGTCATCAGCTCAGAGGAGGCCTTTAATCCGTGTTGCAACATCACGAGCAAGAGGAGAGAAATTCTTCAACTTACTCTCCTGCAGATTTACAGGTACTCCGTGACAAATGGAGTTGATGTTAAGAGACAAATCCATATATAACCTGCGAAAGTATAAATAAATACAACACAGCAAAAACTAAGCTGTCCAACCATTAGTAATTTTGTACAGTATACATCAATCTTTCCAAAAGAAGAATATGAATATACATATACATTTTTATTTAAACGTAAATTAAATTACAAGTTCTAAGTCTTCAGTATGGTCTTCTGAACCCAATACTTATTTCACTTCTAGCCTCTACTCCAACCCGTTGGGTATATCAAACTTGTGCTAAATTGGAGATAATGAGAGGCAATGGTAAGCTAAAAAGCCCAACAAGTATATTATAACCAAATGATTATCAATATAGACCAAGATAAACAAGAAAGGCGTAAGCATGAAGAAGATACATTTCACAGGGATATGATTGGGTATGCTTTGGTATACAGTTTACGTTTTCTTTTTAGATTATAATTTACACATAATTAATTATTTTTGTGGACCATGGTCAATAGACATTACTAACAAAAGGTGCGGGAGGATGAGAAATGGATCATAAACCCCCATAATCTAAGGTCATATGATATATTCAATGTCTATCAACGTTCTGCCATCATAGGCATCATTTGGCCAATCTAGGCTCGTCACCACGTGGCATAGCGGTGTCACCCACCACTCATTCCCTCCCGCGGTCTAGAGACAGTCATTATCCTTCCACAGTAATTTTTTAAGGCTTGATAAGAGTATCACCCGCTTTAATAAGTGGCCAAAATACTTGGCCAAAGTAATCCTTGAGTCTCCACTATGATACTCATGTCCTGCCCCAGAATATTACCCATCATAGTATAGTTCATGGTCCTAATTTCCTTATTAATCTTTTCTTTGAGGGGAAGTCCACCATGTCTATTTTGATTTACATTTTCTCCACTCAGGAGAGTTACGTTTTCATATCACATTTCATAGATCACAATGTGGGCTTCCCATTGATCACGCATACGATTATTATCTTCCATTTGAATAGTTCATTTCCAATAACTCTAATTGGGAGATCGATTCATTCACATATTCAATTGAGAGTTTCCCCCTACGCATATTTTGAACAGTCTTAAGCTTTCATTAGGATCGAAATCCTTTCATGATTCAATTTGTATATACGATTATAGTAACGTATGAAATTCTTATTATGGAGAGTCCCATTCGACTTTTGGGGCTTCCGATTAACGATTATCTTCCCGTCACTTATTGAATACATTTCTCGAGATAAGCGATTAAGCACATGTAATCATATATGCAACTTAATTAATATTTAAATATGTAGAAATTATGCAAAACTCATCATTTGACTCGGGTGAACAAAGCACGTGAACAGTGCACATATGCACAAATCAGTTAATTTTTCAGGATTTCGGACATCTAACGGGTAATTTATCAAACCCAAGGTATGGGTAACTATAATCCCAAGTCAATTGATACATTAAACCCCAAATCGAAGCTCAAACGGTGTCCGGGCGCTAGTTAAGGGTATCGCGAATGAATTTCCTTACATAACCACAATTTTGGATACCCAACAAATAATTTAACTTACCCAAGCCATGCATAATCATATTCTAGTCCCAAATAACTCAAAAGCCCCAAAAATCAAAGCTCAAAACCACCCGGGCATGGGATTAGGGTTTCACCAATGGAAATTCGCATAATTCCACCAAATCGGATACACAATCGACAAATTAACTTACCTAGGATGTGGGTAATGGTATTCTGGTCTCAATTTAAGAAAAAGTCCCAAAAATTGAGGGTCGTAATCCACCTGATCGAGCATGAACAGTACACATGCGTGGGTGAGGGTTTCGGACGTGCAAAACGGTACGAAAACAATGAATTGGATGACCAATTTTACACATAAGAATAATTAGACTATGGCATCAGAATTATATGCATGGGGTCGGGTATCGGGACAAAAATACCAGAATGTGATCGAACAAAAATCAACAAAAGCGGAAGAAAAGGATATGGATGTACTTATCTAAATGTGCTCTACGATTTCTCCAACTAGCTCGAAACTGGAATCCATTCCGAAGGCTTCCATTTGGCCGCTTCTCTCTCTTCTCCCTCCTCTCTCTCTGTTCCCTGAAAGTTGCTCCCCCTTCCCCCAAAACGCATCCTGAACGGATAAAAAAAGAACCAGACATGGCTTGCACGCGCATTGGCGCACGAGCGCGCAGAGCGCAACGAGGGTAGCCTTACTACCCGGGTCATGCTCGATCCTGCAGAGAACACACGGCGAGCGCAGCTAATCGGGATTCTGCATTCACCATGGGCTCAAGCCCATGGAGGGCGCGGGTTAGGCCTGCAACAAGTCTACTTTACGTTTTTACCGTTCGAGACCCGTTTTGACCTTTCCAGCCCAATCTTTCAAATTCTTGGACCCTACTTTTAATTATATAACCTTAATAAGTCATGATTATCATAATTTAAAACCTGAAATCTTATTTACAAATTGACATTTCACGGCTTACAATTTTCGTTCCCGATTTATCAATTTCGATTCTTTGAGCTTTTCAATTTGGTTCCTCTCATACCTTTTTGGCCACAATTTTCCTAATTTAACTTAATTACCTCCTAATTATTATATTCTTAACTCAAAACCTCACAAAAGGCCCCAATATACTCTCCCCCATTATCACTGCAGACAAACTTCAATTTCCTCCCCATCTAATGCTCCACCTGAGTATAAAATTACTCAAATATACCGAGGACTTGATCCTTGGTCTTCAGGGGATAGACCCACAGCTTCTTGGAGCAATTATCAATGAAGGAAACGAAGTATTGGGCTCCGCCAAATGACTTCTCCTTAAATAATCCACACACATCAGTATGAACCAGGTCAATCAACTCCATTTTTACAGAAGACGGGTCTCCCTAGAATGAGACCCTTCTTTGCTTTTCAACCATGTAGTGAGAACCGGTTCTCAGACCATCTGCCTTTACTTCTGGAATAAAGCCTTTTTTGATCAAGTGACATATTCCCTTGTCACTCATATGGTCAAGCCTGCGGTGCCACAGGTCCGAGGCCCCTTCACTGCTTGTAGCATTCACGTCCCCAGACACAATAGGCACCTTCATTACGTACAGGCCGGTAATCTTCTGACCTCGGGCAATAACCAAAGATCTTCTGGTTAGCTTCCATTATCCTTTACAGAATGTGTTATAATAACTTTCGTCATCCAACTTGCCAACTGATATTATATTCATCCGAATATCAGGAACATGCAATACATCTTTCAACAACAATCTCATCCCATTATTGATGACCAGTAACATGTCACCTTGGCCAACAGATGAGGACGTTCCTTCATTACCCATTCTTATTACTCCAAAGTTTTTTAGAGTATAAGAGACGAGCAATCCCCTTCTAGATGTCACATAGAGAGAGGCACCAGTGTTTAATCACCCATCAGACTCATGATTCATCAAACTCACCACATTGTCCACTTCACAAGTTAACAAGAGGTCGCTTCTTGTAACGACTAAGACCGAGGACTTTTCCTTACCTCGTCCCTTTTCTCCTTTACTCTCCTTTTCAGCGTTTTTACGCTTCCACTTATAACAATATTTCTTTATGTAGCATTTCTTGCCACAATGATGACCCTCGACATTTTGAAATCTCGACCTGAACTTACTACGACTCTTTTCACCTTGCTTTGGGCAACGTCCCCTACTTCTTCCCCGTAACTCAGTCACGAGTACCTCAGAGTGCGAAGAAGTGGAGGTTCCTTGAGACTTCCTTACCTTATTCATAAGTAAGGACACGACGACCTCGTCCAACTGAAGTGTATCCTTCTCAAATAGCAAAGTCGTCACAATATGATCATATGATGTTAGTAACGAGGTCAGCAACACTGGCGCCTTGTCCTCCTCCTTGATTTGCTCATCGAGAGTTGACATTTGCATTACAATTCAGTTGAACTCGTTCAGATACTTTTCAAAGCTTCCTCCCTCGACAGAACGCAGTCCATAAAACTGCTTTTTCACATGCAGTCTCGTATTCAAGGATTTGGACTTGTATCTACTTTCTAGATTCTCCCATACCTCAGCCGGGTCTGACAGGCTGAGAACCTCTTGAAACGTATTGTCTGCTAGATATAACTTAATGGTGCAATTTGCAAGATCTCTCTTGTCATGCCATTCTTCCTCGGTCAGGTTCACCGGTTTCTCATCCTTCTTTCTCAATACTTTTATGGTTCTTTCTTGGGTTAAAATATTCTTCACCCTTTCTTACTAAAAGATGAAGTTACCATACCCGTTGAATTGCTCCATACTAAATGGCAAATTCTTTGAGGACGACGCTATTTAAATGGCAACTTGAACCAAGCTCTGATACCACTTGTAAGGACATGCAGTAGTGTCTGGCCAGGTATCAAAAAGTGACAAGTACACAGTAAAGAGAGAAAGAAGAAGAGAAAGAGAAGACCAAATATTTTATGTGGAAAACCCTGTGAATAAGGAGAAAATCACGGGACTCCAGTCCACAAAAGAATTGCACTATGTAAGTTTTCGGTTACACAAACCACCGGCTACACAAGCCCTAAGAGCCGAAGAAGAAGAACAGAGCCTTGAGAATACACACCCTCGGCTCTCTCTATTACACTTCACTCTTTTCTCGCTCACTGTTTTTGCCCTTGCACACACATATATATGTATACTGGCTAATGAGAGTGATGGTCATGCCAACGTGGAGGGCACACATACAGGTAGTCGTCTGGCAGTTTACAACTCTGCAACAGTTCTGCAGATTGTCGTGCCCAACAAAAATGACCCACCACTCTACAAAGACTGCCCGCATATTCCCACAGATCTCACATGTTCAGAGGATTTTCTGAGTTGGCCTCCATGTGTGCTTTTTATCTTCAAGTCCTCAGGCCTCCAAAATATGCCTCTAGACATTGCCCATGGACCTCAAGCTTCAATAACAGAAAGTTCTCGAATATTACATAATATCCGCGTCCATTTTTAAAATCCACGCACGACTTGCTCATAAGTTTGCGGATAACACAAGCGCACAAGTCCATGAGCATATCCGCGTATAAGTCTGCAGCCACACTCCCACAAAGGGAGTGACGCCAACACAAACAACCATTTTGGATTCCTTCAAATGGGATATCCAAGCTCTTACGTTGAATCAGGAAAGACTCGAAATACTTGATCTTCATATCTTGAAAGTCGAGAGATGGAGAAACATGAGAGAAAAACTAGACATTCAATATCATATTCATATTACATTTTATTCTTCAGCTTGGCAAAATTCACCATTCCGGCCAGCTCTGCCTCTCATCTCTTGATCAACATTAAATAGACAGTTCAGCAGTACATCTCTTTAAGCCAAATATTGCTGCCTAGTCCCACGTGTAAGCAGCCCACAACATTAAAAAATAGATAGTTTTGGCAGATTATACACTTGAAAAAGCAAAAAATAATTGTAGTCACATTTCACTAAACTAGTTGATCCTTACATCTGACTCTCGTTTTTCTAAACAAATGTTAAACTGAACAATTTTTTTTTTTTTTTTTGGGTAAGTAATGATTTGTATTGAAAAAGAAATGATGTACAAGAATGTTAATCAAAAGGTCAACAAAAATACAAAAATCCAAGATCCCAAAAGATGAATCCAAAATCAAAGAAAATCAACCTCAGAGGTCGTTACACCCACCTGAGATAATTACGGGATCTGCAACCCCCAGCAACTGAGAAGCCTACCATGGTCTGATTGTCGCCACTGCAGTAGCCATTTCCCCCAGAAAAAAGCCTACATAGTATCCACATTGGATTTGGGTGGAGGAAGCATTAGTCTGACCGAAGATGATGTTATTGCTTTCAGATGAAAAAAACAGTGGATCCGCCAAACGTTGGCCGCCCAACTTGCAGCGTATACAACCTGCCATAAAAGCCAAGAACAACCGACCCTCTGGCAAATCGCCTCCAAACCTGATGAGAGACGCAACACACAAAAAAGAGATGGGTGTGGGTCTCTTCTGCTGATTTACAAAAAAAACAGAAAGCGGTGGCTTGTTAGGGAAAAAAAGCCGGTCCATCGTACTCAATCTTTCCTTCACAGCAAGCCGAAGTATAAAAGCATGCGAAGTATGGTAACCCCTTCCTCAAACCAGGTGGTGCCAAGGGACGCGACTTCAGAGGGGTTGAAATATGCGCCAAGCAGCACGCACAGAGAATTTCCCACTAGGCTCCAGGGACCAAATAGTGAAATTGCTAATTTCCTACATCGGAAGGTAGGCAAGCCATGAAGAGATGAGACCTCCCACATCTTATTGTGCCATAGTTGGCCATCTCCAAGAGTTGTCCTAAATGATTGAAGACACTTTTGCATCGAGGTTAAGCCCTGTCCAAACTGTAATGTGCACCGGGAATGCAAACAGGAATGGCCCAATAGGAATGATGCTAGGGTTCCAGCAAGAGAAATGTGCTCTCACCATTCCTAATAATGTGATAGATGAATGGTCGGATAAAGCTTCATGGCTTCGTAATCTTTTGGTAAACACCAGTGGACGATTAGGGGATATTTATAGCCCAAATGCAGCAGCCCTTAATGCGGTTTAACTTGATCTTATTGACCCAAATGGAGTTAAGATCCTCATCCACAGGGCGCCACAGATGCCGAGATAGGAGGGCTTGTTCCAGGCTCATATTTTTGCTCTGCAAATGGCCTAATAATATTCGGATCCAAACCTATTTGTTGCAGTAACAGACCCATAAAGTATGAAAACAATCACCATAACACCACCTTTGAAAAAAAAACTCATTTATTATTGTAGGTTGATCTGTTCAAATTATGTATTGAGCAATTGTATTACAATAGGAACATCTTTATCTAGTTCTAATTCAAACCAGTTGTTTTGAAAGTGAAAAAAAGAGGCAACTTAGTAGTAAAGTAGGAGCATGTTCACAATATTTATTTATGACCATTATTTTTATCATGTTTAATATATATAATTTTATCTATTTCACTTTGTTATTAAATCAATTTTTTTAAAAAAACAAATCTATAAATTTGATGGTTTTGAGAAAAAGATTAAAAAAAAAGTTAAATATTATCTGTGATTTTCTAAGTGTATTTTTTAGTAAGTTTTAATTTAAAATATTTTCAAAAAAATACTAAAATATATTATAAGTTATAAGATATGTCTTTTTAAAATATAACAATAACACAATTGATATTTACTTTTAATGAATCCTTACTTGATATTAATTTGAATCTTGTGGTCGTATTATCTGATAATTTTTAGCCTTTTAAACCAAAAAATATATACTTTTCATTAAAAAAATAAAAAAAAAAACCTCACATTAAAAAAAAAGGGAATTATTTGCCAAAAATTAAAAAAAAAAAGAAACAAAAAATAAAATTCAAAGCTAAGAATCGTCTTGGGAAGGGGAAGAGGCAGTCCAATACTGTTTTACAGCAAGCAAGAGCTTCAGCCTACGATGTGGGCCATCTTCATGATCAAAGAGTCTGCTCTCCCATCTCATCCCGTCTATCTTCTTCTTCACCTTCACCAAAACATCAACATCATCTGCAAATATCACACATCCGTCTGGCCTGAGAATCCTATCCATCTCGAAGAGGATGTCTTCCATGTCACACCTACAACATGGACTATTATAAAAACACAATTTCATGCATAAAATTCTCATTATAATCATAATATAAAAAAAAAAAAATTGAACAATTACTTAGTCCATAGATAAAAATATCAGTTAATATGTATTTTATTAGACCTTGATACAGAAATTTTCTAATATCGATAACAAATATTACGATATATTAACTGATATTTAAAATATTTGACAAAAATAACTTACAATTATCGAAAAAATTTCTCATATATCGATACCGACCTATATTATCTGATATGACCGATACCGATATCAATATTTTCACCCATACTTGGATATGTGTAGCGTGATTTTCTCTTATATTATACAAAGGGTCGTTTCCACGACTCAAACCCATTACCAACATATTTAGCTAGTGAGATATTGTACCATCATTTGAAAAGTATGAATGTGTTAAGTATAATTCAAATTCGTTGTGATTGGCTCATTTGACGTGAGTTTTGAATAAAAATTAGTGGTATGGATCTGCTACTTTTTAGGCCCATTACTTTTCTTTATTCATTATCTTCTTTTACTGTAAGGTTATGAGTGATCTTTCAAAACATAAGATTGTAGCAATCTCATGTAACCTTATCTTGGGCAATAGTGGCACTTTCCTACTTTGCCAATGCTTTTATTTTTATTCGTAATTTTTTCATATAAATCAAATACTTTATTGTATAATCTTTTATATATTTTTACTAATCTTATGATTATCTAACAAAATGAAGGTTTGCTTTATTTACAATTTAACTCTTCACATCTTACCCGAAAAAAGCACCCTCAAAGAAGGAAGCCAAAAAAGCATTCGTATAAATTGAGTAGTGTGAAGGTTGAACTCATATCTTACCTGTTGTCATAGAGACTGAACACCAAATCAGCATGAATGAAATCATATGTTCGCGGATAAGTAGACATAGCCTCGCACCTAAGAACCAACATAACCCATTTTAATTGAAAAATAATTCTTTTTAACAACCATCTCTCTATGTATAGATAGAAGGTATAAGTTGTTTTAATTTTTTATACATGTCACTTATGTAAATATGTTATATAAAATTTTAAAATAATCATAGAGGCAGAATAGTCCATTTCATCTCCTATACAAATAAGAGGAAAATCAATGAATTGACACAAAGGCTATGAAGTAGCTCACCAGCTTTGGTATATTCCAATCAATCCGCGCTCATAAACCACTCCGAGGGTGTCAAGCTTAGCCTCAACTGGCACGATGTTCATGACCCACATAGGATCATTGACAAGGGCGGCCGCAAAGCCTCCGAGGTACGCATTCATATCAAGGACATTACGGTACCTCCCGAGCTGTGCTAGCTCATTGCTTATGGCTTTATAGTAAGATACTCGCTTCTTCCATTTCTCGGTGTCATCTCCGAAGGCCTCTGAAGTAACACCATCCAAGCTTCCGCTAGCTATCCTTGGAGGAATGGCTGTCAATTTCTCCGGCCATCTTGCTAGCTGCCCACCAGCGATTTCCGTTATGTCCGAAACCTCCGGCAAAGGAGTTATGCATGCTTCCATCTTAGTGTACCTGCAATCAATCATTAGCAATAATTTAGGCAGTCAAGGCAACATCAAGAAACCAAACTACAAGTTCCTAATGTTTTATTATTTGTAGATCTAAGAAGTGTAGATATTGGTGTGAGACATATGCATGACATATTAACACGTCACCAAGACATTTTTTTAGAAATGGAGATACTATATTTGAAAAAATTTTAACTAAAATTATAATTTATTATTTTTAATTGATAAATAATATTATCATATACTAAATAAGTAATAAATATATATATAATTAGACCAATATAAATAAGTTATACTATAATATTTTTAACAAGTTATTACACTAGAATAATAAAATTAAAAACAATATAATTTAACAAAATTTAATGACAAAACTTAACGTATTACATTTTATAATTATTACAATATGAAAAAGTAAGCAAAACTTGCTAACAACAATATATTCAAAATATGTCCCACTAAGTCTAAAGTCGTTCAAGCGTGTCAAAATTTTTAAACAACTTTTGGAAACTTAAACACATATTATGACATATCAGAAGAGTGATCGTATTTCTTAGTTTTTGATGACATCTAAGGTGAAAAAAACACGATGCCCGAATCAAAATACCATGCTCGATCCGGATCTTGTCCATTGCAGAAGCTCGGTTTCTTAATTACTCGTCGGGTTTTCTTACAATGAATATGGTTGGTGGGTTTTCGCCATACGGCGAGATCGCCCTTCTGCATCAGTTTCTTCCAGCAAATGCTTTTGGCTACTTCCTCAATTGCAGACTGCTCGGACTCTAAGTCTTCAGCTGTTCTTTTCCAATCCTGCCAGTGTCTCTTCCAGTTTATGGGCGGTCCAGACAGAATCCAGTATCCGCCGGGCCGGAGGATCCGATCCATTTCAATCAAGTATAGTCCATCTGATCATCACAATCAAGATTTGTGAAGTAAACAGTAACATGAGCTCAAGAAATAAAAAGAACACAAACCGACGTAAAGAATGCATGAAGGTGAAGTGTTTACCGAACTGGCCCCAGGGAACGAGACAGCGCGAGCAGTGAGCCATGTCGAAAGCTCTTGACGGGTATGGCAGGCGATTCGAAGCGAGGACGCCGATCAACGCAGGGACGCCGCGCTCGAGGGCGAACTGCACCTGTGCTTCGTGCGTGACTTTTGGTGCGAACGACATCGTTAGTATGCCTCGCGACAGAAGGTAAGCCCCCAGACTGGCGACCTGTAAATTTGGCGAGCAAATATACACACACGATTTCATAGTTACAGGCACAATGCCTTATGATTTTCAACAAAATTAAACAAGAAGAAAGTGATCAGAAATCATAAAAGAAAATTTGCTATTTTGATATTGAACTTTATTATTAACATTTACTCCTCCAATAATGTCTGACTGTTTCGAAAACCGATATAGAAGGAATTATTGGCAATTAAAATGCAGTGAAAGAGGCGGTCTTAGCATTTATTTAGTCAAATGCACATAAAGGATTCCGTATTTTTGTATAATAATGTGATAGGGGTCTAATTACTTTATATTTATATAAATATTTTATGTATATACTATTTAGTTTAGATAGATAAATGTAATATTATATAATTAAAATATTTTTAAAATAACTAAAGAATATCCTTCTCACTCTGCTTGTTTTTTATGCATGGTGGGGCCTTCATCCCTATGTTCATGGTTTACTTTTAACCCAAAAATTAAAACAATGTAAATTCAAAAAGATTATTAATTATTATGTTATTTCAATAATTACATGAATATAAATATAAAATAGAAAGGATGTGCTACTATACGGCTTGATCATGAATTGTATGTAAATTTATAATTAATCACTTAATTTGAGCCAACTTAATATATCTTATGATGTTTCTAAAATTTTATTTATATGTATTTTGTTACTTGACTGTAAAATATTTTAAAATAATTTTTTAGAAAAAAGTTGGTCAAGTGACAAGCACATCATGAGTTTAACCTCAAAATATTGCCAAATTCAAAAGCAAAAGAAAAAATAAAGTTAATAAAGAAAAGGCTTTTAAAGGATGGGTCCTACTCTGAATAATAAGCTCCTATTTTTTTTTATATGGGTAGGCTATAATACTATAAAATTTGTCCTCTTTTTGTAAATATTGTTAAATAACAAATAAATAATATCGTTTCTATATTAAGAGATTTCATATTTATAAATATTTTTAAAGACAATACTCCTTATTTTTTCATATGATCTCAACTTTGTGAAGGTTACTCTCTAGACTTAATATATTCTTCCTCTTCACACTACCAAGAGTCAACTTTCAAGTATCGTGCAGTTCATTCTTAGTAAGATAGGGTATTTCTTTAATTAAGCCTTACCATAATTGTACTATATTGACACATTACTTTATCATTATGCAACATTTTTCTAATTTTATAAGACCTTAGAATGCCTCCCTTTATTCTCTCTATTTTTTTATATATATAGGGATAACTTTTTAAATGACATATTTAAATTATAACTGATATAATTTATCAGACGATATATGTTTCTCTGCCCTTGGCCAATCAGGCATCTTTATTTCTGCTTTATCCGATCGGTCAATCCAAGTTTTTAACAAGCTAGGCCTTCGAAGCAAATGGCCCTCTAATTGCTGTTCCTCTGAATTTGAAGTATCTTCTACTAGGACACCTATTTGACAATATGTTTCCTCCGGTAATGTAGCTTCTAGCAAGAGACGTTTTGGCATGATAGTCTTTGACAAGATAGACTCTTATAAGAAATAAGGGGCACTACAATGCCCAAGATTATCATAGGGTCATTGGAGAGGGTGATCTAGATGATAATAATTAAATTATAAAAATTGTCATGTAAATAATGATATTTTTTTACTTTTTTTTTCAATTTTAAATTTATATTTAATAAATATTAATATTACAAAAATTTAACTCTTGCAAATTCTTAGAAAAAATGAACATGTTATTTCTAAAATAATTTTTATCTGTTGAACAATAGTTGTTTAATTAATATATTCACATAATATAACCGATTTCAAAATAAAAGTTAAAAATAAAATAAACAAAAAGTAAAACAGAATAAAATTAAAAAACAATTAAAATTTTAAATATATATTTTATTATTTTTAAAATTATGAAAATTTATAAAGCCATTGATACTTCTAACCTCACGCAATTTTTGAACCCGCCAGCCCAATCAAGATATTCAGACAAAAAAACAAAAACAAATTCCTGAAAATCGAGATAACGTACCCCACAACCGGTATCAATGGCGGTTCTGATAGAGTTGCCTTTGAGGCTGATCAGCCGTCCAATCTCGTCAATATACGCATCCGCACCGTCAGGAAACATGGTCCCGCCTCCGGGGAAGGTAAACCGGTCTCCCTCGAAACGGACCCAATTCTGACCGGCTTTCTCCACCGTCAGCCACTTATGCGGCACGTTCGCGTACCACACCATATCCCTGCTCTCCGGCCACCGCAATGGCGTCTTATAACCGTGGGGAGCCGGCACCAGACACTTGAGCAGCTCGTGTTTCTCGGGGCAGTGTCTCTCTCGGTAAATCAGCCTCTCCCGCGGGAACTTCAGCGACCTCTCCACGTCCTCGCATGGAGTGTACTCGCTCAATTTCACGTCACACGGCATGAAGCGTTTCCCGCTCCACGCTGAGAATGCGGTGGCGTTGTTGGGCAGGAAGCCCTCGGCCCGGTGGCGGCGACTGAAGTCGAGGGCTGTCTCTGTTCGCGGAGTGGTGCATGTTCCTTTCCGGAAGAGGGAGGATCCGTCCCCAGTGGCGGCGGCGGGGGCGGCGCGTTCGTATAAGCCGATGAAGTATGAGACGGAGCAGAGGGTGAGGATGATTACAGTATAGTAAAGATTTGTTCTTTTGTAGAATTTGGGGAAGAAACTGCATGAAATCGCCGGACATTTCGCCATTGAAAAGAATTGAGAGAGAGAGAGGAGAAGAAATCAAGAAGACGAAAATGGAAGAACGGGATTAAAATTTTCTTCTCTCGCTGCTTTATATGATTGTGTAGTTATTAAAATAAAAATTATTATTTATATTGTCAAATTTAAATAATAAAAATAACAAAATTAATTTTCCATTTCATTAAATTATAAAAATACAATATTATTCAAACTATAAGAAATTTTACACAATTATTTTTTTTACTATTTTGCTATTTGTTTTTTACAAATAATAATGATAGAAACTATATATTTGGATTAAAAAATATAAAAAAAAGAAAAATACTCAAAAAATATAACAAGAGAAAAATATTTTATTTCTTTTTTAATGTTATTGAAATTTATGTTGGTAAAAACTAAAATTATGTTGGAAAAAAATAATATAAATTATTATTTTTCATTTATTTTATTTTTATCTTATTTTTAATAAAAAATAATGTTAATAAAATATTAATATTTTCACATAATTTTTCAAATGTTTATTTTTTGCCATTTTTTAAATTAATTGACCAAGCTCCAGGGATTGGAGAGGGGACAAGGAGAAGGAGTCCCACACGCAAGATCACGAGCGTAGCTGCACGCTCCGGCGATGTTCCGATGACGGCATTTACACTGCGCTCTGTTGCTTGACTTTATTTCGGAATTCGAAAACGTATTTACAGTGAATTATTAAAAATATTTTTAATGTGATATCTCTACTCATATTTAATATTATGTTATTATTCAAAATAAATAACGTAAATTTTAATATTATTAGACTAGTATTATTCTTTATTTAAAAACCCACCTTTTTCCATAAATTTTTAATAAATTATTGACAAATAATAAATATAAATATTATTTTTCTTCTAATTTTTTTTTATTTTCTAATATTTTTATTCAGAAATAAAAATAAAAATAAAAGATAAAGGTTTTGTCAATAAAGGAAATATTTTAGCACGTGTGAGACTCGTGCAGAAAAGAAAATCATGCCAATTGTCACTCGTGGCCTGACCGTGGCCAGAATAAGTAAGATAGCAACGCAATAATCGAGATATTTGATAAGTATATAATATTTTATTTTATTTTTGTATAAATTTTAATCCATTAAGTTTATTTTATATTCAATCGTATAATTTATTGTCTTCATTTCTTGTGTTAATGTGAAATGGATATAAGTTGAGTTTTGTGTTTAAAATTATGATACAACATTTAATAACTTAGAATTATAATTGCCTATGATAATTTCTTTTTTTTATATAAAATTCAATACAAAAATTAATACAATTTTTGAGAATAATGAAATTTTAAGAATGACAAATATAATATATTTTTAATGAAATCATATCAACTTCATATCTAAAACAAGCAATAATAATACTAGGACATCATCGTCAACTAAAACCGACCCACGAGGATACATATAGTAAGAGAATTATAAATGTGGGTATAATACTTTTTCATTTAATCGGGCCATTGATCAATTGATATAGCAATGTCAAAAATATAAAATGGAGGGCCTACCAAATGGATATTTCCTCTAACTAAAAAATAAAAAATAGACAAGATGAATATTCATATAGATTGAAGGAAGGTTATACATGTCTAAATTGCCGACTTTAAGTACTATATTTCAAACCTAGTTAGCTACATTTGAAGTGTAGGGCCAAGCAGTAGCCGCTAATTGGATACGTCCATGCCATCGAGAAGGAACCACGTATATAAGTACTTGCCACTTGCAACTCGAGTATGGAATAATTAGGCGATGTCTGGGTGGCCCAAATGGTTGTTGTAAATTTATGCCTATAAATGCTAGTCTTACTTCTCAATTAAGGGATCTGTGATCTGAGATGAAAAATAAGTCAATACTCTATTGAAATATACATTGATTGAACAGTCAGACGAATTCAATATTTTGTTTGAAATTAATTGTCTATCTTATGAATCTTATTGTACGTTTTTAAATAGTATACTTAATTGGAGTGCTCATCCCTACGAACTGAGTTCTATTTCTCCCAACAAGCATCATTTCACCCCTCACTCGTTAGCTGAAAGGATTCAATATTCTATTGACACTATTTCTCAATCGAATTCCATACTATTGTTTGACATCTTATTAACACATAAAATAATAGTCTTGTGACTTGAGCCATATGAGTATGTTACTCTTTATCTCTATGTTTTGGATTTAAGACTATACTGATTTGAATATAAAATATAATTTTTTTTAAAAATATGACACGAGCCTCTTCATTATTTTATTATGGTGCACAAACACAATACCAAATAACCAACTGTTTGGATCAAGTCTCGACTTCATATCTTTTCTATTTTAAATAAAACTATCGATTTAGATATACATCAATTTTGTATTCGTAAAATTCAATGTTTTTTACACTCACACATGTGTGTGTATATATATATATATATATATATATTGCTTTTAATTCTTTTAATTAAAAGGAATTAGAGTATTTATCTTAGAATTCGAGTTCATAATTTGAGAAACCCAGGACAAATTAACCCAGGTCAAGTTACAAAATTAACCAAATACTTGAGAAAAAAATCTAAAAATATTATTTAGGGAAAATATAAATAGTTCTATATATTTTCACAGTTTAATTTGTGTTTATTAAAAACTTTTAAAAAAATTTTTTGAATGAAATTATACATAATAAATTTTACTAAAAATATATATTTTTTTAAAATTAGGAACAAACACCCTCATAATATAACCATTTGAGTAGGAGGCTTGAGTGATTTATGATTCACTAGGTCACAGGAACTACAAATATGTAAATTAAAAATCACAAAAAATAAACCAATGTTCTAATTCTATGTTCTTTCATATGGTTAGATAATATATACATATATAGTTAAAAAATCTATAGTTTTAAAATAAATTACAAAATTTTGTCTATTGTAAGAAGTAGCATATTTATTATAAATTTGTTAAAACTCCTTTTTTTTAAAAAAAAAAACATATTATTACATTTTTGTGCTTTATTGGGATTTTTTATTAGAAGAGAAATATTTAGAATATATTTTTTAGTTAATATTAAGATTGTTGGGCTTAGAATACCAAGCTTTAACACCAACTTAAGAATAAATTTTTACTAGATTGAAAAATTGAACCCATTGATTGAACCCATTTTTAAGGTTTAATATTCCTCTTACAGTTATTTTTGTTTTTAGACTGTCATTTATAATAATATTTCTTAATATGGTCATAATTATGACATTTGATATTTTGATGCCCCAATTTCAATTTTCTCCAACTCCTCTTGTTTGACTTGTGGCCTTTTGTTATCCCAATAATCAGTCTAAGAGAGGGTGAATTAGACTGTTACCAATTTTTAGTAATTTTGGCTATTTAAATATTAAATACGTAAAATTAAATAAATTATGATAAATTAAAACAAGTAGCGAAAGAGATTTGATACCATATTTTATGCTTATTCAGCGGTACTTACATCCAATTCACAAGTCATGTTTAAAATTTTAAATGCACTCAATTGATATTATTCTGTCAAGTAAAGATCAGACTTTATAATATTAATCAATATTTTAACTTTAAAAATTATTTTTACTCTTATAAAAAATATATATAAGTAAGTAAAGTATAATTTTCTCTCAATAAATATAACTTATATATATTAAAAAAAAAATTAAAAGCATATATTCTTGAGCTTAAAAATCTACAAAAAGTGCTGAAGCATTATCATTGTATCTAATTTCATGCTGCAAAAGATTAGTTTTAGATATATCTATGTTTGATATATAAAATTTAAGTACTAGATCTATGTAAAACTAGTATTTATTGTTATGGCAAAATTTATTTATCATTTTAAAAAATTATATTAAATAGTTGATAAGTTTAAAAAATATAACTCATAAATTTCTAAAAAGTATGTTTGGAATAATGTGAAATTTGAATAGAATTTAAATTAATTTTCTTCATTTAAATATGTGTAAACTATTTTAGCATTATCGGTTTAAATTTTTAGTATCCATCTCTACATATTGTCTGATGTCAAAGAATTATCATTTTCTATATAAATTCAAATTTCTCATGCAATATGTATACGTAAAATTCATGATATTTAATTTCTATAAAAATATTTTCATATTTTTAAGACAAATAGAAAAACAAAAATTGAATTAAATTCATAATATGTAGAAATCTCAACTTTTATTAACATAGTATGTATTCGTACCAATAAATTATTTATTTATAGAATTTTATAAATTTTCATTTCAGATATAGTTGATCAATTAAAATTACAAATATAATTATTTTTATTAAAAAAACTAAAGTAATCTTATAATTATTTATTTGTAACTAAATAATTACAAATCTTATAATTTGTTGTCGATTTTTGGAGCATAGAGTTTTGACTTCTCTTACGAGCATAGAGTACTTTGAACTTCTCTTGTACTGTTGTTATGTGCTTCTTGTCGTGGATATGATTATAGAGATTGTCACTTATAAATTATCAAATGTAGCCATAAGTTTGGTCGTATTCAAAAACTTAGTTTTATCGGTTTTAGATTTCATCAATTGCATAATGAATACTAGAAGATATACATTTTAACAAATATAAGATCCTTCATCTTAGTCATCTAAATATTATAATTAATATTATTCAAATAAATCATTTTGATCGCATCTTCTGTCAAATTAACCAACAATAAACTCAATCAACTTAATGCGCTGATACCAATTGTTAGGTTAAAGACAATAAGTTTTATAGCCAAGTTGAGAACAAATCTTTGCACAAATTAAAAAATTAAGTACGCTGGTTAAATTCGTGAAAAAATGTAATAACAATTTACAATCAATAATAATGAGTATAAGTAAAATACATGAAATTTTTCGTGGAAATCTTTTAAAACGAATGGCAAAACTACAGGATATTAGGTCTATATAAAAATTGCTATAATTATGAGTATGGCTATATAAATTTTCAGTACTCCAGTATAATATTGGTAAACCACTATAAATACAATAAGATATAAAAATTAAAAAAGAATCACTAATAAAAATATCTAAAACTATGAATGGGGCAACACACCTAAAAATTGTAGAAGTCAAAACACGACTTAGAATCCAAACAAAATTGTCCTACTTTTTATTTATGATTTATGCCATTATTATTATGATTTAAAATAAATTAAAAAAATAATTATATAATAAAATTTTTTTATAAAATCAGGTTAAAAAGATTTGGGCCTAACACATACTTTTCTCTATACTCATATATATTTAAGATAGTAGAAGCACATTTGATAGGCTCCATGGGGCACTCATGCATGCTACGAGTAACACAGTGGCACCTGATATGTATCTATGTTGGCACTTATATATAGATTTGATTGAATATTAATACCTAAGTTATATTTAATGTAGTGCTTGCATGCACCTGTATTATGCTTGTGGTGCTTGATGTGTATTTATCTGGTACTTATATGCCACTTTTGTATATAAAGCTACGAGTGCCTATTGTTGGTCATTTTTGTGAGAAAAAGAGAGAAAACAGATAAAAAAAGAATAAAGGAAAAAAGAGAGAAAGAGAAAGAATGAGAATTTAAAATTTTTTTAAATTAAATCAGTTAGATTAAAGGTTTAAATTAAATATTTTTAAATTGATTCTTTAGTTAATTTTATATATTTTTTAAATTTTGCTTATATTTCTTATTTGATTATATACATATGCCACCCTTTGATATTTTTATTTTAAATATTATTACACACATATATTTTTCATTAAATATTTTAAAATTGTATTTAATTTTATCAAAAGTTTAAAAATTTTATTCATTTTGACTAAGTAAATATTTAAAAATATAATATTTATACATAAAAAAATTTATAAAGAAAGAATATCTTGAATTAGATGAAAAATAAAGTACCAGTCATACGGCTAGAATTTGCTCTATCAATTTTCTATAAAATTTATAAAATGATATAATCCTGATAAGAGTGAGACAGTCTAATCATTGAAACTTGTTTAATCTTAAATTATTTTAGGATATTGTGAATGCATTGGCCATTTTATTTGAAAAAATATATAATAAGAGATAAATTTGACCAAAATTAAATTATTCAATCAACAAATCTCATTTAATTTTTGATGCGTTATTGGATCCGAACTTTCAACAAATTCGGGCTGATCCGCCTGTCCTAGTTTCGGCACCGTTCCTTGAGTTTGGATCCTGCACACCACTAAAAAGAATAGGAGGTCAGCGTGTCGGCAGAAAGTTGTTCCATTCAAAACACTCCGACACTTAAGTCAATAAACAGCCTCCGAAGTACGAGAAGGTTTCTGAAACTGAGAATTGAGAAAGAGAGAGAGTGTGTATGTGTTTCCACATGAAAGAGAGACGAAACTGTCTTCTTGAATCTGGAAGGTGGGAAGGTAGTAAACGACCGTGAGAAGCATGTTTGTATGCTTTAGGTTTTTGAGTGACAGTAGAAAATGGAGAAGTGTCGTTGTGGGCGTTGTATTAGTAATAGCTTGCGTAAGTAGCCTTAGTAAGAGTTTAAGTGACAGAAGGCATAAGTAACTGAGAGCGTATGTAACCAAAAGCGTGCTTGGAATGAGAATTTCAGGGCTTACTTATGGTTGAGAGGGTGATATTTCTCTTTTGGAAGGAGTGATCCCCTACGTAATCCTTGGTTGGCATGCCTTTTAGAGTTAATACCAGTTGCCAAAAGGATTGAAATAGTTTCCTTCCACGGCAATCAGCGGCTTTCCAAATTTCTTACCTTTCTTCTGTGTTTTTTTTACCGTTAGAGCGTCTCAATTGGTAGGAGATTGGAAAAATCGGGCACATTCCTTACCAAAAAGGCGCTGATTTTATCAATGTCTGCTTTGGGGAACCAGCAGAGATCGTGAAAATTGTTAGAAGAGCAATTGCTGGCCGTCTGATGGATCGTGGGCTTAAGTGGGCCTGACCCATAAAAGTCTTTTATTTTTGGCCTGTTGCTACAGTGATTCCGGTCAACGCTCGAGTTGACCATCTACGTGCGCGTTAGCCGTCTTCCAGAGTCCAAACAGTCAACGATGACGTTGACCGTTTTGGGCCTTTCAAGCTTTGGGTCTTCATATCTTGTTGGACCGTTTTTACGTTGACCATCTGGCATACCGTTTTAGGCCTCCGTTAACCATGGACTAACCCATATTCCGGTGTATCCATCATAAATTTTATATGACATAGTAAATATATATAGCCATTTTCTACAAAAAAATTATAGAAGGGGATGAATTTAATCAAAACTAAACTATCCAATCGGTCAAGGTCGTTTAATTTTAAAATTTGTAGGCATTGCAAATATATATCATTTTTGTAAATAGACACCATATAAGTTTTAAAAATCTAGTCCATTTTTTTTTTACAATTTTGGAGTTATTTTTTATAAAAGACAGTTAAGGAATTCCTATATTTTTTGGGATACCTTTGACAAGGTGATATTTTTATATAACAATAATAAGTTTATATTTTATTTAAGAGCATTTTCATAATAACTAACAAATATCCAAAAATATTGAAATTCTCTCTCTCTCACTCTCTCTCTTTTTACTCATTTTTAGGGTGATTTATTTATGATGGAGATAATATTCTATTTTAAAGAAATTAAAATTGATGGGTCTGGCATGGATTTGGGCAGAAACCAATAAAACCAGCTGAAATAAGACAAATCCAATAAGCGAAGGGGCTCAACCTAGTGAAGACGTCCCAAGAGATTCAGATGCAATGCCCACTTAGTGCCCCAGGTGTGTAGCCAATCAGCGTCGTTCGCACCCATGTAGTGGCGACCGTAGGCTTCCAGTGCAGGAGGCGTTGACTCAGAGAATGTCAGCCAATAAGAGATAAAATTAATGTTGACAGGTTGCAGCGCACGCTGTCCGATCAACCACTCAGCCAATCCAAATCAAGTTTAACAGGCCTATGTTGACTATACCCGACAATGGCTTCATCGCCTCCACAAGATGATAACTGATATCGTTGGCCACTGCCAACACGTAGCGACCGACGAATCTTAGCAAGCCACTTATCGGAGATCTTGAGTCTGAAAGGCTTCCCTAAAGGAACCTACAAATACCCTCTCAATCAGCTGAAAGATGAGAATTCTAATTTTTACTAAAAAGCCTAAGTGGTGGCCTGAGATTGAGATCCTGATCCTTTACCCAACGCTCAAAGTAACGAGAAGAAAGAACCAACTCTCTTCTCTCGAACCACCACTATCTCAAGGCTATAATAGTGAGGCACTCCTAGCAATACATTAAGGGAGCATAAGCCTCCTTCCAGCTTCCCACACACTCCCCTCATTCCAACATTCATACATTCTCATCACGTTTTATTTTCACGCATATATTTTTTTATTTTCGAAAAAGATTTCTGACTTGAGCGTCGGGGCATTTATGATTAGACAACCTCTTACCCTTCTTTGACATCTTATTTATAATTTGTGGTGCGCATGGCCCATGTTGAAAGATGTGAAGACCGAATCTGTTCATGATCTGACCTAGCGAAGGAATCCAAAAGTTTCTTAATTCGTACAAAAATTTAAATTCAGAAATGTATCAAAAATTTTCAATAACGAAGCATGACAAAACACATTATTTTAAATAACACATGGAGTGTAGTGGCCCGGGAGGTTGTACCGTTTTGATTTTTAACCCGTCTTGTTCTGCCACGTGTCCGCTATTTGTACGGTGGTAGGTTGCCATTAACGGCGTTGGACGATTGACGTGGTTGCATGCCCTCCGGTGATGATGAGTGTTAGGCCATTATATGCGCGCCTTTTTGAGGTGCCGTTTTGAAATTTAAGTGGCATCCCTTATAAAAGGATGCCACTTTGCCACTTTGCTTCACCTCTCTTCTTCTCCTCGAGTCGTTTATTCTTTTACTTCTCTACAACTTACTATTTCTCATTTTTATGGCCCCCAAACTCTATGCGATTGGTTCCATTCTCACTGCTGCTGATATTGAGGCATTGTATTTGTAGTATAACATTCCTGCTATAATTTTATATGTGGTGCCAGGGAAGCATGGTAGGGCATGTTCTCCTTCGGGGGGGTCAATTATTGCCGTTGATATTGAAGCATTGTATTTGTAGTATAACATTCTTGCTGTAATTTTATATGCGGTGCCAGGGAAGCACGGTAGGGCTTGTTCTCCTTTAGAGGGGTCAATTACTATTTACGAGACTCACTTGCGAAGTGACCTTCGCCTCCCTATCCTAGGGGAGTTGTTCGAGATCTTGTTGGCCTCTATCTAAGGATTGGGGCAATGTACTGGCGTCCTTCACTAGCAAGGCCTCACATGAGGAGGTGAAGTCCGTCAAGTCTCTAACGGAGTTGGTCTGGGCGAATTCAGACAAATTCAAGAAGGATTATCCCCTATCCCTTGAGGCGCTCTGTTCCGGGCCTCATATGTACCTGCTTCTCATATGATCCTCGGGTGTTTGTTTGTTTTGTTGTTTAAGTTGTTTAGTTTGTTTGGTTGTTATTACTCGTGAATTGTTATACGTGGTTTGTTATTGCTTATATATTTGTATTGACATACTAAAGTTGTTTAGTTTGTTTGGTTGTTATTACACGTGAATTGCTACACGTGATTTGTTATTGCTTATATATTTGTACTGATATACTAAAGTTGTTTAGTTTGTTTGGTTGTTATTACACGTGAATTGCTACACGTGGTTTGTTATTACTTATATATTTATACTGACATATTATTGGAGGATAGGAAAATATTTGCTCTCTCACTCTCCGTCTCTCATGCTCCCTCTTTCTCTGCTTCCCTTTCTCTCTGTCGGTCTGCCTTTTCCTCGTGTTTTCTCTCTCCGCATCTCGGATTTTTCTCTACTGATCTCCCCTTCTGCCGTCCTCTTCTCTATTTATGCTGTTGTTTCGCTCTTGCCGATGCCGTCACTGATCGTGCATGCATCAGTGGTGCTCTCATTGAGACCAAGCAGAGGAAATGACGCTCGTAACTGAAGAACATGCACTCGACGCTTCCATCGCAAAGCTGTCGACGAAGTTGAAGAAGGTGCAGGTAACCGTCCAATAACACACAGATGCCATTGTTGCCCAAGCTTCCACCAGAGCACACATCTCTCACTTCCTTGCTGAAACAATTGGTCGCTCAACCGAATCGAGTAGAACTGGTTAGTAAATCCTCCCTCACTTGTGGCTTCCCCATCTGTTACTGTTTATCCTCCATCACTACTTCCGCAATCGCAACCGTAAACTTCAATTTCAACCTCTCTCAAAATGCCACCAACTCCACCAGACGTTACCACCATTCTTCACCTCCCCTTACCTCAATCGAAAATTGTTTCATTTGTCGCGTCCGTACAACCATCTACTGCTCAAACCACTCCCTCCATTTCTACCACTACACAGATTCGGCACTCCCACGCGGACATTCTTCCTTCCTTGTACCTAATCGACCTACAACAGCCTCAAGCATATCCAACGGAATAGCCCATAGCGGCAGGTAACACCTCTAACACTTCCACCATTGAACCAATTCACACCTTCATCACTGAAATTTTGCATTCCTTGGCTCGAATCGAGAAACCATCTCCACATGCATCACCTGATTTCCAAATCGAAGAGAAACCTCCCACCGCACCTCGGCAAAAGCTTCTTCCACCACACAGCCTTCCAACTTCTTCACAGAACGTGCATTCATCTTCTGCCAAAATTGCTACTCTTACCGTCAGCAACTTTCCCTCTTTCTTCTCTATCTATTCTCCCTTTTTTCTCTTTGTACCTCGGTCATTACTGTTTTCCTTTACACATCGGGCTCACTATTTTTCCCTATACCTCGGGCCTCACTGTTCCCATTTTTACCTCGGGCCTACTGTCCCCTTCCGCTAAATCAGCATCTCTCTACTGAATTAGCATCTCTGTTTCCTCTCCCTTCATCACCTCAGCCAAATATATCTCGGTCATACTGTAGCAGTATCAGACCGAGGTCTTACTGTAGCACACGCCAAGGACTCTACTGCAGTAAGCATTGAAGCAAATCTAGAGTGTCACGCGCAACGGAACCGTTTTTTGGAATGAAATCAAGCACTGTGAACCAGATGATTTTGAGGAGTGGTTTCACCAGTGGCAACGTTGGTGACTCGATGGTGACAGAGGCCTAGAAAAGCCTACTGTTCAAGACTTACCAAACCCTCACTGTTGCAGAGTACATGACCGTGTTCGCGTTCCTCTCAATTCATCCGCAAGGTACTCAATTGACCAAGTACAACAGGAAAGGGAAGCCTACATTTCAGCCATTCAGAATTTCCACGGATGAGGATTTCAGGTCATTTGCACTCAGTGAAGGATCTTTTCATAACGTTTCCTCTGTTCTTCCAACTTCCTCACAACTTCTGACTTCAACCTCCGATATTTTGCCTCTAACTGCTCAAACCTTACTCGTACGACCTCATGCTTTAACCGAAGTCCAAATTGTTACTCTTACGGAATGCTCCAATCTCCACCTGCTGCCACTCTCCAAACAGCCATTACACGTATTGGCAGGAACACCACAACCTCCTTCTACCTTTCTTCTTTCCCCAAAATTGTCCGTAAAGAAACTCCCTCTGGCCGAAACGGCCTCTCGCTATGAGCTCCTCCTATTGAAACCCCTGTCGTTGCTTGATGCCAGCGGCTTGACAAAATTGGCGGGAAATAAAGTGGACGCAGATCGTAAGTGTGCCCTACGCCCATCACCCACTGAATGCTTGGTCATACGGAGGGTCTCAAGACAACAGGATACTCAAATGCTCACCGATGATCATCTGTTCATCCTCCTTGTAAAGCTTTAGTATGGTAAGCCGTATAGTGGAGCTTTGGATGAAGAGTATGATGATCTCATGAGAGCATTCACAGAATGTAACAATTTTGGTCATCCTCCATTTGGACTCAGAGCCAACTCATGGCTCAACTCTCCTGATACAGTACAGATACCATTATCAATTCGTCCTAATCCTGTCGATGCTAAAATTGGCAAGGGAAATGGTGATGGCTTAAGAAGAGTTGGTAGAAGTGATTTAACACTTGGAGCAAATGAGTCTCAAGTTGGTGTAACTATGCCTTTCACAGCTTTTATTTTTCGTAGTTTGTTTATAGAGGTAGCTATTTTCACAACTTTTACTGAATATCAGTATGCCAGCAGTTACATGATTACAAATGCAATCTTGCTCTTCTTCTTCCTCGGCTCTATGGTGAGCTTCAACACTAGTTGCCAGCCTTGTGAATATGCCAGAACCACCCTAGAGGCAAGCAAAAGGACATGTAAAGCTTTTATTATTGCAGTGAGGTTTGGGGCTGTGATGGGTTTCCCTCTTGCTGCAAATGGACTTTTGGTACTTTACATTGCCATCAACCTCTTCAAGTTATACCACGATGATACCTGGAGAGACGATGTAG
The DNA here is from genome assembly GCA_033239525.1 of Nepenthes gracilis. Taxonomy (NCBI): domain Eukaryota; kingdom Viridiplantae; phylum Streptophyta; class Magnoliopsida; order Caryophyllales; family Nepenthaceae; genus Nepenthes; species Nepenthes gracilis. The sequence goes on along the minus strand of BSYO01000023.1, from coordinate 12,111,174 downwards.
GCAAATTTAAAAGGAATATCCTCAAGGATAACCCGAAAAATCCAACTTTTACTGCTGACAAGGTTGGTGCCAATGCTGGAGGTATTGCAGGTAACTATGGATCCTATGCCACGCCATCCAGTGCTGCCCTTATTGTTGCTTCAATTTCAGCCATTGGAGTCAGCCATAACTTGACTACACTGATGTATACTCCTTTGGCCAGCTTTGTAGATATCTTTATCCGTTGGCTTACAACTTTATTTGCAACTGACTTCTGTGAGATCAAGGCTGTAGAAGAAATTAAGCTTGCACTTCAGAGGAAATGGAATATCTTGACTGCTTCAATGACTGTTGGAGTCACGTTAGTTACATGGGTTTCTCTTCTTTCTTTCCTTACCATTTTCAACTTTAGAATGCAGAAGGGTGTGACAAATTGTACATACTATACTAGCAATGCACACAACCCAGTGCAAGATGTTGCTAATGCTTATCCGACCAGAGTTGCCACGAGAGTTATATTTAGCCTTGCCTTAGGCTACAAGTCCAGTATTATTTCCAATTGTGCTATAGCTGTCAGCCTTACCGGTGCTACTATGTATAGTATCGCTGTTGCTACCTTGGGCTTGCTCGACACTATTGCTACGGGTTTGGCTATGGATGTATATGGTTCCAACAGCGCCCATGCTGGTGGCATGACCGAGATAGCTGGCATGAGCCATAGAATCTGCACAATGACTGATGCCCTGGACGCTGCCGTTATGGGAATAGGAGTTGCCATCAGGTTTACCATTCTCTTGTCTCTTGCGTTTCCTAGTACACTTATGAGCTGTACATCCATTTCCACTGTACATCGATGTGGGTTCTCTGCCATGACATTAAAGAGCGTTCGAATTGTAGCTCCAAAAATGTTCAAAGATGGCCGTAGGCACTTCACCCAGATTTTCCCTTATTTGACATTGAGGATAAGGTTTTTTCGATGGGGATGGTAATGTTATGGGCCTCGTATGTACCTGCTTCTTATATGGTCCTCAGGCGTTTATTTGTTTCGTTGTATAAGTTGTTTAGTTTGTTTGGTTGTTATTACACGTGAATTGCTACACGTGGTTTGTTATTGCTTATATATTTGTACAGACATACTGTTGGAGGATAGGAAAACATTTGCTCTCTCTCTCTCCATCTCTCATGCTCCCTCTTTCTCTGCTTCCCTTTCCCCTCTCTCTGTCCGTCTTTTCCTTGCGTTTTCTCTCTCTGTATCTCGGAATTTTCTTTGCTGATCTTTCCTTCCGCCGTTCTCTTCTCTATTTACACCGCCGTTTTGCTCTTGCCAGTGCCGTCACTAATCGTGCATGCATCACGCTCGCACTGCCTCGGTGGGGTCACCCTTTAGCAGGTATGGGGGTCATCGCTCCTCTGCCAACCTAGCCCAAAGGAAGGCTAGGACCCTATACATCAGGGACCCATTTGATAGTTTGTCTCAGTGGTGGCCCATACTGTCTTCGGTGTCCTCTTCATCTTTTGCGGCCCAAGGTCTGCCAATGGCCAAGCAGATGTGAGGCATTGGTGAGTTGTTGAGAGGCTTGGCTCCTGCTACACCATCAGATGTCAGCACCACTGAGGCTCGTGCTGAAGCAGCCTTTGCTGGTAGGCAACCCGCTCCCACGGGTGTTTCGGGTGATTTGGCAGTAGAGGTGGCGGTTGGACCATGTAGAGAGCCAGCTCGGGCTCATCAGGAGGCCCATCTGGAGTCCTAACAAGCAGTCCAATTGGAGGCTCAATAGACAGGCCTTGGGAAGGCCCAGGAGGAGGTCAATCCGACCATTTAGTAAGAGACCCCACAGGTGGCCCAATAGGAGATCCAACAGGAGGTCCCTGCTTCTTCTTTGTTAGAGTGAGTGGTGCTCGGCCTTTTAGGTGAGTCAGGAAAAGAAAGATGCAGGAACAAAAGCAGACGAGTGATGATGTAGGAAATGGATTTTTTGAGTCTAAATCGAAGGCTATGCCGTGCGTAGAGCAGCTTTGGTGACAATTCGCTCATGGGGAGTGGCTTTGACATTATGGAGGCAAATTTTATGAGGGAGTTCTCAAGGGTCTATGAGGATAAAGCACAGATTTTGGGGTTTTGAGGGCTAATTGTATGAGAATGCCCGCGTCTGAGGTTGGTATCGGCATTAGTGTAGGCGTTAGTGTGAGCATATCCTTGAAGTCTGTCATTAGGACTTTTTATAGCCCCAGAGCCAGCTCAGCCTTACTTGAACGGTGAGGTTGGCTGCTAATTGCCCTGAACAAATTTGGTAGGCTGGCATGAGGATTGCGAACATCGATTTAAGCATTTGTGATCAGTCGAAAGGGATTCCTTTTTTCCTTGGTGATATACTACACGTGGCAAATATTGGGGTTTACAAGGAGTACGCTGAGTTAGAAATTATCATTTCCGAAAAGATCACGATTTGGAACAATATTATTCTGACTGATCAAGGTAGGTTATTTTCAATGTGCGAAAATGGTATTGTGAGTCATTCGAATCGGGCCATAGTCAGCTTGGGCCGTAGCTGACATGTTGAAGTGTTGCTCTTGGTCAATAGAAGCATTAATTGGCTTCTGGACTAGTGGGCCGAATGTCTTCTAAGCTTGTTACCAAATCCGTGAATGTTTGTATTGGGCCAACCCATTTTTATTGTTTTCATCATTTTTAAAAATTAATTTTTATTTAATGTAATAGAGAATATACTTTATGTATATTATATTTTTATATATATTTTATTATATATATTTTACTTTTATTATTATTACATAGTCTAAGCAAATCATAATTATAAATATGTTAGTCAATATTAAAATATATTAAAAAATTATATATAGTATTTTTGTTCTATTTATTTTATAATATTAACATATATTAAATACTTAACTAAATAATAAAAAAATATTATTTAAATATTTTTTCAAATTTTAATTTTATTCACTAATTTTTTGTGTAATAAATAATATAAAAATATATTGAATAAATAAGTTAGCGTGGGACGCATGACGGATGTAGACGCGCCATACTGCTTACGTGAAGGTACGCGAAGATTAATAAATTGCTTTTGTAAATATTACGATTTGATCCGATTTTATACGCGGGTTATCCGTGTAATGCACAATGGCCGTACTATAAAAGGGCTTGGCTTTGTCGTGGTTTTATCTTTGCCTGCCTTCCAACAACCATACGGGGCAGAACGATGGAGAAATCCTCTCTCAGTTTGTCATCATCCTCTCGCATCTGCTCTCTCCTAGGGTTTTGTTACGCCCAAATCTTACCGTCGTTGTTCGATTGATACGAGGTAAAAGTTTAATTTTCTTGAATTTTGCATATTTCTTCCCACATACATGTAGCTTAATAGCATGCAATCGCTTTCCTCTCTTCCGCGATTCCACTTGAATCGAACTCAATTCTTCACTCTTCAGTAAAAATCTGCGACTGTTAGGAGATTAATTTTTGCTTTCGATTTTCGTAAGTTTTTACCTTCACTCTGTTCAGTCGAATTATCCGTAGGCAAAAGATCTCTCTGTGTTGTGGAAGTTCGACGATATGTCAATATTTACTCGAGTATCATATTTCCTCATTTCGAATTGTGTCATTTCCCTGCTCAATTTTGCAGGCATTGATATCACATAATTTGAATCCGTGGTACAAATTAGGGTTTCATGTGTTGGAGCAAAACGCACGGAAGGCCGAGCGGACACAACGCTCGGACAGGATCAGAGAGCAAAGGCTCTCGGACGGACGAGAGAGGTAGAGAGAGAAAATATGAGAGGGAACACACGAGTTTAACGTGGAAAACCCTTCTATAAGCGGAAAAACCACGAAAGAATCTGGCTATAAATGGATTGTTTACAGTGTTGGTTCTGTGGCTCAAACTAAAGAAAAACAATCTCAAGTGTCTGACTTTCTCTCACTAAAGTGTTTCTCTCACAAGTCTCACAAAGTGGTTGCTCACAAAGGCACACACCACAACTCACCAACCTCACACCCTTATACTCATTAAATGATCTCTACACATATATATATATATATATAAATAAATATATATATTCACTAGCCTAGGAGGCTACCCAGCCACCCTAGCCCCTAGGGTGGCAGGGCATGTTGCCTGCCAGGCCGCCTACCATGCGCACGCCTGGCAGGTCTGCAACATATTGGAAGTTGTGGCCACCACCAACTTCCAATCGAAAATACACCAGATGGCACTGTCGCATTTATTGTAGCCGGTAGATCATTAATGAGAGAATAAGTCAACGCACGCGTGGATGGAGTCCTCGTCCATTCTCCAAGTCCTCTCGGTCATGATGCCTCAAACAAAGACCTCGTCCATTCTCGAATGGAGTCCGGACACAAGCCACTCGGGAGTGACCCCAACAAACTTCCCCTCACGTAGGAGTGGGAGTAAAGTCGATTAGACCGAGAAAGTGTCACAACAAGCTTCCGGCTTCCCCTTTGGCAAAACCTTGGTCATCATGTCGACCCATTATCGTCCGAGCGGACCTTTCCAATTGATGACTGCCCATCATCAAAAACATCTCTCACCCAATGATATCGCACGTCAATGTGCTTTGACCGAATGGAATGAGGAGTTCTTACACAAGTGAATGACACTCGACTATCACAAAGGATCTCGTCGCCTCTTGCCTTAGACCCACCTTCTTGGGCGAACCTCTTCATCCACAACATTTCCTTGCGAGGCCTCGGTCACGGCAATGAATTCCGCATACGTGGTCGAGAGAGCGACGTGCTTACGTAACTGACCGCCGAGAGACCGCCCCTCCCATAAATTTCACCAAGTATCCAGACGTTGATTTCCTAGAATCAACGCGTCCCACATTCATATCTGCGTCAGTGTGTACGCAATTAATCGAGCTTCTCTTCTCCAAACATCAAACCCACCTTGGAGGTCCCGCGCAAATATCTCGAAGATCCACTTCACCGCAGACCCCGATGCTCCATCCACGGGTTTGAGAGAAATCTGCTCACAAGGCCGACCGCATGAGCAATGTCCATTTCTGTACACACGGCCGCGTACATAAGATCACGGCAGCCGAGGAGTAAGGAACCTTACTCATGCGCGCCTTCTCGGTGTCAGAGGACGGACACTCTTTGTTTACTCGATCGAAATGGTTGGCCGGTGGGGTCTTTGAGCTTGGACCCTTCCATATGGAATCTTTGAAGCACCTTTTTAATATAACCCTCCTGGGACAGCTGAAGCTTCTTGCCCTCTCGGTCGCGAAAATCCACGATTCCCGAGAATGCATTTCGCTGTCCGAGGTCTTTCATGGCGAAAGACTGTCCCATTTGCTTCTTGACTCTATGATCCGGCACTATTATGTCAAAATGACCAAATGTCGTCCACATAAAGGAGAAGGATGACGAAATCGTTGTCCGAGAACTTACGCACAAAGACACGGTGGTCAGGAGGTCTTATGGTAACCTTGCTTGACCATAACAGACTCGAACTTTCGGTACCACTTGTCTCTGAGCTTGTTTCACCCATACAAGCTCTTCTTCAAAACGACAAACAAGTCCCTCCTTTCCTTTGACTTCAAAACCGTCTCTGGTTGCTCCATGTAGATCTCTTCCTCTAGATCTCCATGGAGAAAGGCCGTCCGAACATCTAGTTGCTCAACCTCCGGGTCCAACGCCGCTGCTACGGTCAAGGCACTACACGGATGAGGACATCTTCACAACGAGGCGCAAAAATTTCATCAAAGTCAACACCCTTTCGTTGATGAAATCCCTTGACCACAAGTCTTGCCTTGTGTCTTGGGGCGCTCGGGTCCTCGGTCGCCTTGACTGAAGACCCATTTATTTTTGAGCCTTCTTCCCCTTAGGCAATTTCGCCGGTGAAACGTATGGTTCTCATGGAGGGAAGTCATTTCTTCCTCCATGGCTTCAAACCATTTATCCTTCTCGGTGCTCGGGCCTTTCGAAGTCTCGGCTCTCCGGCATCGGTGAGAGGACAAACTCACCGGGCCGGAAGGCGGACGGACGGACGTCTCACTCTGACGACCGTCTCACTTGGGCTACCTCACCTGCCGAGGTACCACATCTTGACGATCTGAGGCGTTGTACTCACCTCGATCTGGTTGGCGGTTGCTCTTGATCCGAGGACATCGGACCCCGAGAGTGCGGGACGGGCAGTTTCAATCTCAACTGTGTCCGTCCCAGGAAGTCTTGGAAGGAGACTTCTCATCTTTCTTAATGTCCTCTATGGTCTCGTCCTCAACGAAGACCACGTCGCGAGAACAAACCAGACTTCTTTGTTTTTGGGTCATAAAGTCTCGTACCCAAATTCTTCCTCACCATAGCCCCGAAAAAACACATTGTAATGTCTTTGGCTCCGTTTGGTCCTCTCATCTCTCGGAACATGGACAAAGGCCTTGCGGCCAAAGTCCATGAGATGATTGTATGATGGTTCTTTCCCTTGGTCCAAATCGGCTCGGGGACTTCCCCGTGAGAGGTTTCTTGGGCGGCGGTTAATAACATGGGCGGCCGTCCTCGAGGCCTCGGCCCAAAAGATCCTCGCGACCTTGCCTCGGATAAAGCATGCACCTAACCCTTTCCATGAGAGTGCGGTTCATCCTCTCGGCCACTCCCGTTCAACCGTGGCGTCTTTGGTGGAGTCTTCGATGTTTGATGCCATGGGTTACGCAATAGACATCAAACCGTCCAATGTACTCGCCACCGTTGTCGCTCCTTCTGCCTTGATCTCCTCCCGGTCTCCCGCTCAACAAGGACGTGGGCCCAGAAAAGTTTCGCGACACTGGTCCTTGGTCTTCGGTGGAAACACCCACACTTCCTCGAGCAATCGTCTATGAAGGTCACAAAGTCTTGTGCACCTCGAAAGACTTCTCAGGGAGAGGGCCACACACGTCCGTGTGTACAAGCTCCAAGATCTCGGACTTCTTGGAGATTACGTCTCCTGGGAGAAGGAGACTCTTCTTTGCTTCCCGCCATGCGGTGAGGACACGTCCTAGGCATGTCTCCATCCACCTCGGGGATGAGACCATTCCTGGCCAAGTGACCCATGCCACGCTCACTCATGTGTTCGAGCCTCTTGTGCCAAAGATCCGAGGGACTCCGTACTCCTCGTGGCATTTACCTCGGCTACTTGACTGAGCTTTCAAAATATAAAGGCCGGATGCCTTAGTTCCTCGAGGCAATGACCATGGAGCCTTTGGTCATTTTGATCTTGCCCGTCCACGAGGAAGACGCTGCGGTAACCTTCATCATCCGATCGCCCAACCGAGATGATGTTCAACCTATGTCGGGGGCGTCTTGGACGTCCTTGAAAGTCGGCCCGAGCTCCGGTACTCATCACCCACGTGATGTCTCCACGTCCGATGAACTCGGACGTACGCTATTGCCCATTCTCGGTACTCCTCGGGCACAAGGAGCATAAGTGGAGAACAGTTCTCTCCTGTAGGTAACATGGTGAGCGCGCCAGAGTCCACTACCCAATCCGAGGCTGCTTACGCCCACCCATCAAGTCCTCGAGACTCACGAGTTAAGAGGAGGTCCTCTTGTCACAGAGACCGAGGACTCTTCCTCGCCTCGTCTCTTTTCGCCCTTCTGCTTCCCGAGCGTTCTCACGCTTCTATTTGTGTGAGAACTTTTGATGTAGCCCTTCTTGCCACAATGATGGCACTCCATATCTTGGTACCGAGAACGTGACTTACTCGCCCTTTGTCTTCGGACTTTGGGCCACGTCCTCGGCTTCTTCCCCTTGATTCCGTGACAAGGACCTCGGGGGCAGCCGAGAGGCGACGTACCACGAGAAAGCCGTCGTACTTCCTCGTTCGATGACTCCCTTCACCATCTCCGGTGTCACCATACATTCGGAGCTGTGTTGGCGATCGTGACCCTCATGGTTTCCCATGAGTCCGGGAGGGTTGCTAGGAGCCAAAGTCCTAGCACTTCGTCCTCGAACTTAATGCCCATACTGTTGAGCCGGTCCACGCATCCCTCGAACTCGTTTAAGTGGTCGGCAACAGAAGATCCGTCCTTGTACCGGATATGGACCAACCGCATCAAATGGTAAATTTTATTGTTACCAGATTTGGAGGCAAAGAGCTTCTCCAGCTTCTCCCAAAGGGCTTTGGCATTTGTCTCCCTACGAACGTGGTTGTACACGTTCTCGTCCACAAACTGCCTGATGAACCCGCACACCTGTTTGTGCTCCAACGCCCAGACCTCGTCCGTTTTTGACGATGGTTTTTCGGAGGCAAAGACCGGATCGTGCATAGACTTGACGAAGAGCAAGTCAGACATTTTGCTCTGCCAGATGTCAAAGTTTGAACCGTTCAAACAAACCATCTTCTTTGTCAAACTCCATTTCGATAACAAGTAAAGATCACCGAGTAAACAACACATGTCTCGATACCACTTGTTGGAGCAAAACGCGCGAAGGCCGGCGGACACAACGCTCGGACAGGAACAGAGAGCAAAGGCTCTCGGACGGACGAGAGAGGTAGAGAGAGAAAATATGAGAGGGAACACACGAGTTTAACGTGGAAAACCCTTCCATAAGCAAGGGAAAAACCACGAAAGAATACACTATAAATGGATTGTTTACAAGTGTTGGCTACACAAGCTCAAACTAAAGAAAAACAATCTCAAGTGTACAACTTTCTCTCACTAAAGTGTTTCTCTCACTAAAGTGTTTCTCTCACAAGTCTCACAAAGTGGTTGCTCACAAAGGCACACACCCCAACTCACCAACCTCACACCCTTATACTCATTAAATGATCTCTACACATATATATATACATATAAATAAATATATATATTTACTAGCCTAGGAGGCTACCCAGCCACCCTAGCCCCTAGGGTGGCAGGGCATGTTGCCTGCCAGGCCGCCTGCCATGCGCACGCCTGGCAGGTCTGCAACATATTGGAAGTTGTGGCCGCCACCAACTTCCAATCGAAATTTACACCGATGCTTTGTCCGCATTTATTGCAGCCGTAGATCATTAATGAGAGAATAAGTCAACGCACGCGTGGATGGAGTCCTCGTCCATTCTCCAAGTCCTCTCGGTCATGATGCCTCAAACAAAGACCTCGTCCATTCTCCAATGGAGTCCGCGGACACAAGCCACTCGGGAGTGACCCCAACATCATGTTCGTCGTATATTATCGAAGGAACTGTGCACTAATGTGTTAAAAAAAAAAAAAAAACAACCATCAAATTTAATGTGTTATAATGTTAATTTTTTTGTCTTTGCTCCTTGTTGGATTTTTGCATTTGTTCAATATCGTGCTTTTGGCATTTACACTTGCTGTTGTTTTGCTGCATTTTTTAATTTCTGCTATTCTTTTTTGCTCTGATTTTCTGTTTCGCAATGGAAAATCAGGTCCCCGACATTGTTAAGGGATTTTTCTGTGGCCGTAGCATTGAATGCCTAAAATGGAAATTCAGAACGATTTGTTAGATTCGCTTGATCGTGACATGTTGATTACAGTTCTTATGTGTCTGGATGATCCTGCTGATATTGTCCGTGCTGGTTCTGTGTCTCGGGCCTGGCGTGATTTTGGTGAGCTTTATTTGATTTAGAATTCCTTGCAGGTTGCCTTTTTTGTTGACTTTGTTCATCATGTTACCCAGTTTCAATAATAGACCTGTTCGATGGGCTCTCAAAGGAATTAATTCTTTTTATGGTTTTTGGAGATCTATTTCTTGTACTTCTAATCATATGTATGCTGCTGCTGCCGTTGTAGAAGACTTATTTAGTAGATGTTCTATTCTTGAGGACTATATGTTCTCTTCATGAAACACAGACTTTATATTCCGTGCTTCTTTAGTAAGATCGATTTTTCTGTAGGACACTAAGGGGGAACGTAATGTGGATATCTACAAGGGTTAAGGGAAAAGATCAACGGTCTCTCGGCCTGTTTTTTGCTACTCAAGGAAAAGGCAGTGATCAACACTCTCTTCTCAATTTAAATTAAAAGATTCATCAAGGCTGTCCAACATCCTCTTCTTCGTTTTTTTTTTTTTTCCAAGTAGTTCAAGTCTTCAAAATGAGTAAGCTTTGCCAAATGCTACCTATCTTTTTTCTTCAAATAAACCACATTGTGTCAGGTGTGTTTCTGTGTAGCAGACTTGGCTACTCTAAACTATAAACATTGTCAAATGAGCCTGATAATGAGTCAAAGAGTCAGTTAAGCTGGTCATGATATTGTGAAGGATCTCATTATTAGCTGTCATGGCTCTGGTTTATAAATGTTTTTTTATTGATATATTTTATTAGTTGTAGAAAATAGATGGTGGAACCGTCCTGTATGTGGATCTATTATAACCCCTTATAGTACCTTCACTAGACAAAATCCCCAGCTGATTCAGCTCCTCCAACTGTCATGAAACGACTACAGAACAATGACCCTATTTGTTGATTTTATTCCATATTTGTATACTATTTTAAAAATCTTAAAATTTATTTGAAATGAGTAATTTTCTGCAGATTGCAATATTCTTCTTCTAGTCCCTATTTCTTTGTGCCTTATGATTCCTAGAAACTCATGACTGTAGTATTTACAACAACAATAATAACAAAATCTTAAATCTCACTGAGTAGGACAGGGCAACCAGTAATGCACTAAATATTGAAAAGATTAACTAGTATTTAGTGAGTTATGGTTGATGGATTGGATTCCTTTATTAAGAGGGCTTGACTTTCTGTTAGTTCCAAGTTAAGTAATCGTTGCATCTCATGTTGAGCTCATCTGCCCATGGGATAGATGTTACCTTTGTTTTCTCTAACCAGCTTGCTTGTTTCAGCAAGTCTTACCTGCACTATGAGATGCTGGCTCAACCTCATGTTGAACTTGAATGGTTGATAAAAGTAATTCAGTTCTTTCTGCTGTATTAGGCAGGATTTTTTTGTCAGACGTGTTTGCTATGACTTGAACAGCTAGTAAGGTTTTGAATGCTTTGCAGTGATATCTAACGGTGTGTGCAAGCAAATCTGCTTAAGACTGTTTCCGCAGTTATCAAGTGTTGCTCGTCTGATTGATATAAGCAACCGAATGGAAAAGCCCGTGGATGTTGAATGCAGCAGTTCCATTGAGTGGGATTATGAAAAGATGGAACACAGAACTTATGCTTCTCTAGCTCAACGGCTTACATCATCTGAGATGGAAAGTTGCATCGCAGCAGCAATTAGTGCTTCCAGCACTGATAATGATCCAGAGGAGAGCATTCAGAACACTCTGGAACCAAGGGATCGAGTTGGGCGTAGAGCTTCATATTGGTCAAGCTCAGGGCAAAAAAATGCTGCAGTGCCTGAGAAGTTAACTTATAAATTGGTCTCTGATATTTGTGTCATAACTGAAATAAGTGTACAACCTTTCCAGGGTAATCATGTTTTTTCTGTCTTTCAGAACTCATTACGGTTCACCTTTGGTTGTTAATTATCATTGTGTTTCTCTGTTCAGCCTTTTTTCAGGCAAATTCCCCTATATATTCTGCTAAAGCAGTGCGTTTTCACATGGGTCACCAAATATTGTCTGACAATGGTGAGGGAGACCACCAGGGCCAAGGCGGCAAGCAATCTGATGATGGCAAGTTTATATGGACTTATACATCAGAAGAGTTTCCAATGGCTCAGGTGAATGACCTGAAGATGGCTTAATTGCTGCTTTGTATACTGTATCCTTCATTTTTTTAGCTCTATTCCTTTTTTGTGGGGGTATGGAGCATCAAAGGAAAGAGTAATTTCTGATGTTACCGCTGAGGGTCATAAATACCTAGTGAACTGCTGAGGATGAAAACAAATCATAAACACATTCTTCTGGGAAAATTTTCTGCTGGAAATTCCTTTAAAGAGAGGCATGCATTGCCCCATTCGATAGATTTTTTTCTCATTGTGGTGTAAAAGGCATGAAATTTCTTTCTGCTCAATTGGGTGTCAGCCATTCGGTGCAATGCTTGACCAACAGATATAATGCTTCCTGATTAAAAAGAGGTTGTCCTGAATATCGAACCAAACTTTTCATTGTGGCAGGCATTTCGTGGTTTTTAGGTCAATCTGAAGGCAAAAAAAAAAAAAAAATTATCTTGGACAACCAACTAGGAAAAGAGAGTTTTCCATCCCTACCACTAGATATGAAAATGGTTTTATTCAAATGCTACAAGCAACCCACGAACCCATTAATATTGGGCCGTATGATTTGGTGCTCTCACTATGAAACTTTTCAATGAACAGGAAAAATGCTTGCAGAAGTTCAAGCTTCCCCAAGCTGTTCTTTGCATTGGTGGAATTTTGCAGATTGAGCTGCTGGGTAGGGTTCAGAAACAGGAGATGGATGGCCTACTTTATATTTGGTCAGTTCCGTAACTCTTACAATATGTTTAATGTTTCCCATGTCAATGTATTTGTTGGGTTGATCATTTTTTTAGGGTAGCTTGTCCCCGACCATTGATGCAAATATTGGTTGATACATATTGTTGTCGGGTCCTCTGATACTGTATTTTTGATACTTGTGAAAATATCGTAATATGATTTGATATGGGTGATATATTACGATGTATCAATCGATATGGCTTGTCAGCTTATAATTTTTAGAATATTTTTCCTTTCAATATATCCGATATCGATACGTAATATCCAATATATCTAATTTTGGCATGACTGTGGCTGATACAAATGCTAATACTAATGCGATATTTTCATCCATGTTGACTAAAATATTGTCATTCAAGTTCACTAGAAAGAGGCACAACTCCCATGACATCTCCGCTACGCTTTCTATCTCATGCACAAGCTCTAGTAATTCTTTGATGTTTACATTCCTTTCGGAACATCTGAGTGCTCTTGTTCAAATTGCTTCCTCTTTTTAATTTGACTTGAGCCAATTTCATTCAAGTCCAACTTTTAAATTTATTATACATGATTTTATCTTGCATTATGTAATAATTCATTTTCATTGCTGGAACTGGAACTCTTAATCACTTGGTTATACGGCAACAACTCTACAGTTGTGCCAGGTTCCCCTCCCCTGACAAACTATCTGCTGGCCACTTTGATTGGATTCTGAAATCTTGTGTCACTTTGAATCATCTGCCTGCCGCAGCATTACCCATGTCCAAGTTATGGGACGATCTCTATCGCCAGTATTTGGGGTGGAAATTCTAGAACCTTCTGGGAAGTTTTTGCTGAAATATGACTCTCAAGCCAGGTACTGTCCTCCAACCTCTGCTGGGGGTTCTGTTGAAACCCCTGAGGGGTCGATGCTGGCACCCGGGCTGTTGCAGAGACGACATGTTCGAGGCTGGGAGATTCTTAACTTGTTCCGTGGAAACATAGGGGTCGAGGTCTATGATTCAGATGATGAGAACAATGATTCGGACGAGGAATTTGATGCCTAGTTCAATTGTATATGATCATTTCTTCTCCTTCTCTTTTTTTTTTTCTATCTATTTTTTCTGAATTTGGTTCGTTGAACTGTTTTTATGACTAGATTGTGAAGCAATCCTCGGCTGCTTAAACCTCAGTCCGTGAGAGTGAGTTAATCCTTTGCTTGTAGCTGGTAAGCATGCTCCTCTTCTTACAACAATAAAGTCTTTAACGGAAGGAAACGAAAGTATTATGAAATTATCGATTGATGGGTGTTATTTTAATCATTTTCCTTGTTTATTTGTTTTTCATGTCAAATTATATTACTTTCATTTAATTTTATCTATTTTAAAAATTAAACTTATGGTTATTTGACATATTTGGAACAATATTCTCAAAAGGTGAAGCATAATTTGAGATCATTAAATTTTATGTAAGATTTGAATCTTAAAATTACGTTAAAACATATATATATATATATATATATATATATATATATATATATATATATTTTATACTTAATATTTTACGTTTATTAAAATAGATTAAACTCAGTTTAATTTAAAGAAATAAAGTTGGAAGATTATTTTAGTTTGTTGCCACTTTGTTCGGATTAAGAAATATTATAATTGGATCCTTTTGATGGGAATAATTTGGTTTGATCTTTGAATTTTTCAATTTGGAGCCTACATAATACAAATAAATATGAGATAAAAGGATATATAAGTAATTTTGGTATATTCTTTGATGCTTAAATTAATAACCTTTTCATTGAAATAAAATAACGGAAGAAGATGTTGGATTATACTAATATATGCATAGTAAATTTAAGGATAGGGATGTATTTTAGTCATAGGAAGATGCGTTTAAAAAAAGCGTCTCTTTCTTATGATTAAGCCTCGACCTCCCCTTGCTTATTGAAGGAAAGATTATTTGTAAAATTTAGAGAGCGGTTAAATCGTTATTATCCATTAGGAACAGTTTATGAAGCCGCTTGAATTAGAGAAGATAGTTGGTGGTGTAATTTTAGCTTGCTACAGAATTTTATCTATACCGGTTAATTAAGAGAAAAACGATGAAATTGGGCTATCAAATCCATTGCTGCATTTGGGCCGTATGGACGCATTAAACCGTAGCCTGATTCCAAAAGGGTGTTATGAAATCTGGCTCTCAAATTGGGCCGAACTTATCAAGATTAAAATTTAACTTAAATTAGGGAATATTTTTTGAGAAATTGTTAAATAAAGCAACATTATATATATATATTAAGACTTTAGTCCACGAGAAGCGTAATGATAGGCCTTATCCGAAAGTGTTTTAGGCAGGAATAAGAACATGCAAAGTTGGGTTTGTTCACGTAAACATGTATTATCTTTTAAAAATTAAATAATATTTATTTCATTCAATTATAGTTTATTATAAATAAATTTTTATGCATATAATATATATTATTTTTTTATTTTAAGATTTATATATATATTAATTATAGATTGGTAAAAAAAAGAAAAAAAAAAGGCATCTAACAAAAATCAACACCTGTCATTATTACGAATATGTCCTCTCAGCAACTTACGTTTTCTTTTACTTCACTGCATTGAATCTTTGACAATTCTTCAGTCATCATATAACTATAATTAACAATAATCATGTATTATTTATTTTATTTATTTATAATCTATGCATAACTTGTTATATAAATATATATATATATAAATATAATTTATAAAAAATTAAAAAAATAAAATTAATCATTCAAATGATCATAAATAAGTATCATAAGTAACGTTTATCTTAAGAATATATTAATTATTTATTTATATAAATAAGTACGTGAGATTCTACGTTATTAATAATATTTTTTTTAATAATAGTCTAGTTTATTTAATGAAAAAGAAATCTCCATTAGTCAATTAATAATAATGATTAAATATAAAACATGAAATTATTATCTAGAAAGATGAGAAGTCAAATGTTCATACGTTGGAAAAAAAGCGACGGAATTTTAAATAATAATTTAAGGGAATATTAGTCGTAGAAAAAATATAAATAAAATGAAGATACTTTTAATTTTTATTTTATTCTCAATGTGTATAGAATATAAAATATAATTTCATATATTTTTTCAATAATATTCATACATATCATATGCCATAAAAATTATTTTTTTAAGTATTAAGATTTTTAATATTTAAAATTGAAGATTTGAGACAAAAAAAATCATATTAATATGTGATTAAATTCAATATATAAATTTATTGGTCACAAAAGACACCAAAGTTGCTTTTTTTTTTTTTTTGGGGGGATGCCAAGTTTATTATCAACTAATTTAATTTTTAATTTTATTTTTAACTAATATCTAAAAAATATTTAGATAGATAAGTAAAAGCATATCAAAAAATAAAATAAAAATATAGGCCATATGCCGGAATGATTATTTATCTATAATTTTTTAAAAAATTATATCCGTAAAAAATAAAAATAGAATAACATATAATATGGTTTAAAACATAAAATATAGGCCAAACGATATATTTCTCATGAAATATAGTTAATTATGATTAGATAAATGAATTTGTTGTGTCCGAGAGTTCCGGCCGCCTGTTTTGTTAAATATGAGCGGGCGAACGGATACGAGTAACACAAAATAAGTGGAGCACGAGCAGTATAATAGAAGTACGAAGACAATGAGAGAACACGCAGATTTACGTGGAAAACCCCGTTAAACAAATAGGGGTAAAAAACCACGGGAACGGATGAGAGGTCCGAGAAGTTTCACTAATTTGTTAAAAGAGTACAATGGAAACTTGCGGGATAATTCTCTTTTACAGGAAATTATAGTGTGAGAAGTCTGGCTTCTTTCTTTCTCCATTCACTCTTTCTCTTTTCTCTCGAGAGTTATCTGCTCAAGCGTGCTCAGATGGAAATTCTTTTGAATCATCTTAAAAGGGGATATTTATAAGGAATGGGATGCCGTTAGAGGGGTGACACGTGGCACTGGCGCGTCAGGCCTACCTAGCGTCACTACTGTTGGTGCGGCTGTGACAGGGATACCTGTCACAGCCGACAGATACGGCGTACAGGGACGCATGCCCTACAAGTAAGGCGTATCAGAGGCCGTTGAGTACCTGTGGAGGTGCGTGCTGTGCAAGTCATCCAAGCTAATACCCTTGGTTATTTTGGATTTTCTGGCTGTTCTCATCCCCACATGGGTCACAGTAACCTCTCGGACCGCCAACGCCATTCTTGGCTGCTTGGTTTGGTTTTGTGGGTGCTCGGAACAAGCTTAACCATTTGAGCCTAATTGAGCTTGTGGGCCTCTTAGGCCAGTTTACCTATGTAATCCTTTGGGTCTGCAATTGTTGTTTTGGGTCTTAGGTTTCAAGATCCATCAAAATTAAAGTAATAGAATGAGAAAAAAAATAAAAGTAATATAATAGAAATGATATAAAGTTTTTATAATCAAGAATATTATATTAAATTAGAGTAAAATAATAATAAAAAAATTATATAATCTATTCTACTTAATGGAGTATTTACGATTATGCTACTATAAATATTGTTAAAATATGAAAATAATATTTGATTATATTATTGATGGAGTGACACCAAAATGGGGTTGCGAGGGAAGTCAACTAGCCGGGAAGGCCAGTCAACGGCCCACTAAGGAGATAGGCCCAGAAACCGAAAGGTCCAAGGACGGTCAACGTTGGCGTTGACCATTCTGGCGGCAAACTCTCAAAAACGGTCAACTCGGCGTTGGCCAGGTTCGTTGGCCTCCAGAGGCTTTGCAATGATGGGATGGCACTTTGGTTATGGCCCACGACCCATCAATGGTCGCCCGCCGCTCTCCATGAGGGCGGCCGTCACCTGACAGTCCAACTCGGGCGTTGACCGTCCCTTTCTACGTCTTGGGCCCAAGGATTGGCCCTTCTACGAGAATGGGCCTGACTCGCCTGTGCCCATAGTCCAAATGAAGGCTACTAATGCGCATGCTCGGCCCAAGAGTTCTAGGGCACGCACCCACGATGGAGAAGGGCAACTGAACTCCGCAACGCATTTAATGCGGTCGCGGGAGACACGCAATAGGGGCGGAAAGGCTAGCCACCAGGGCATGGGCGGGCACGCCACCAACGCCACTCGCTTCCACTGCGGTGGCCACCCACTCCCATGCAGAGGGAGGGGCCAAGTATGACAAATCGGCACCCCGAACGTGCGCCGTTTACGTTAATCAGAATCGGCAGCCGGGCGACGACGGCGATCCACGACAAGAATCGCGATCTGATGGCCCAAACAACGATCACCTTGGTGCCCAAGGATCCAGCATGGTGAGGAGTATAAGAATCCTCACACCCCACAGAGAAAAGGGGCTTTTTCTGAGTTCTTCCCAAGCTTCTAACATTCTTCACTTCTCTTTGAGCAAACTCCCAGAGCAAAGACGAGCTCGGGCCCGACAAATTCCTAAACGATCGACCTTCCGTGCAACGAACGAATTGACATACGCGTTCTCTGCCTTCCCACCATCCAGGATACGAGGAAGGATCTGCCTTCACCGACATCCTGGGTAACACTCTTCACTTTGCTCTCTTCTCTCATTCTTTCTTTTCTGTCTTTGATTCCTTCCCATCAAGGCCATTTCTGCTAACTCGTCGGAGTGTTTTCGGTGGGATTAATTCCCGCCGTGAACGCTGACCTCTTGTTTGCTTTAGTGGTGTGCGGGGAGTTCGTGACTCGGTGAGTTCTATCGGTCGCCGAAGAATCCGAATTCGTTCGAAGTCGGATCCGTGTAACGATCAATTATAATAAAATATTCTTTTTAATAATGGATTACAAGAAGCTATCGAAAAGTTTTAATGTTATTTTTATGAAAATATTATTTTTAATAATATGAAAATACTTTAATATTAATTTTAAACTTATCCCATGATATTCCGATGAGAAAAAAAAAATTATGAGTCACTATTTAATCAAAAAATAATATTTAAAAAAATATTATTTGATATAATATTTTTAAAAAATTTAACCTCACCTAATTCAAAAATACTATAAGAATAAACTTAAAAAAAACATATTTATTTAAAATAATAAATTTATTTACTACATATATTTATATAAAAATAAATAAATAAATAAATATTATAATAATTAAAAATAATCAAAAAGAGAAAGTGTCACGGAATCGTTCCGTGAAACTTAAACTAATAAAATACCAGACGATATTTTTATTTTTTATTTTTTAATTCTGAAAAAGGAAACACCAAACGATATCGACGTCTGTGGAATTTCAGTTTTGAGTCGATCCAAAGAGATGACGATTCTAAATGGGTGATTGGTACTTTCACTAATTATTGGCTCTTCACACAATTGAAATTCCATTCAATTTTTGGGAAATTGTTTCTTTCAAAAGCTCCGATTCTATTACTTCTATGGATATGTCGTCTTTATTCGTTACTTCATCCGTTATTGCACCTTGTCTTTGAACTTGGGTGCGCCTTCTCTACCTTTTGATTACTTACCAATCTCGTTTTCAGTGAATTTTCAGTTATCGATCTAATCTTGCATTGGATTGGTGCTGTAGTGCTTGTTCTCATCTGTCAAAGTAGATTCTGTTGCGTGATTAGGTCAAGTAATTTCCTCAATCATGCGCTTGAAGTCTTCCTATTTTCACAATGCTTTTGATTATGACAGTTGTTTTAACAGCGACGTTTATCTACTTTGTTCCTTCTTTAGGCAAATGGGGTTCTATGATTTTGTCAACGTCTCATTATTCGAATAATCTCGATTCTTTGGTTGTTTTGTGGGCAATTTGTTACTATTTTTTTTCTCGTGTGGGTGTTCTCTATATCTGAAAATTGGCTTCAAGTGTTAGGGGTTTTGATATGTTGGCAAATATAAATTTAGTGACAACTGTAATAGGATTTGGGTTGAGTGTGACATTCATAGTGTTTGTGTGCACAAGACTTATATGTGGGAGGCTCAGATTTGCAGACTCAAGACAGATGTTTGTTATGGAACCGGATTTGGATCTAGAACAGGTATCATTGATCATCTATTTTTATTTATTACATATGTACTTTTTATGGAGGAGATAGCTAAGATTCCCGTGCCTCAACCCCTAATTTGGATTTTTACATATATTGTCATGTTTTGGGAGAGTCCTGATTTATCAACTAAAAGTTATATACAACAATAAAGCCTTATATTTATCTAAATAGAATCACCTATATGAGTCTGTTTTTGCCATTTCATTCCGGTTAGTGCAATGTATTTGGAGTATAAAAGCAAAATTTAAATTATTTTAATGAGGTCATTCATTCTTAGGTTTAACTTTTTATTTTTTCCCTTTAGCCACAACTAATTCACATTTCTTCTTGATTTGAATTAAAATTTGAATTCCTAGGATGTTTGTGGTTGTCTTCGTTTTGATTATGTTGGTTGGTGTTCTAACCTTCTTAAGTGAAGGATGTTTTTTTTCTTTGTTTTCTGAATTTAGTTGATTATTATGGTTATTGAAGGATGATAGTGGTAGAAATTAGGTTGAGCTCTTAAACCATATGGGGGTTTCATTTCTGTTTTCATTGCTATCATGAGGTCCTTTTATTATGTTCGCACGTCCCATCATGTTCCTTCCAGCTTATTAGTGTGTTTGGTAGGACAGCATGGATGAATAATCATCGGTTTGTCCTTTTTTTTTCTTTTGATGAGTAGTTAGAGGGATGAATGTATCGGTCCTTCCATTAGCTCCATTACCACCATGCAGGATCAACTTGGTGTTATGCCATGTTTGTGGCGAACACCTTACCTGTGTGTTCGGTATCCTTCTTTTTATGTATAAAAGAAAGAAAAAATATATAAAATGAGTAATTTTAAATGTATGTTGCGTTTGGTTAGGATTGAGGAAAAACAAGGAAATCAAAACAATGAAAAAATAAGGAGGTATCTGCTTGTATTTTGTCCAAGTAAAGTTTTATAGTTTTTCATCCAAAACCCAGGGAAGAATTGGAAAATTATGGAAGCTTTCAATAGACCGTATAGATTCTATAGATAAGAAATTTTGATTTCTGCAGTTCTATATCATATAGACTAAATAGAACACATTTCAGAAATTTTAATAGTTTTTCACATTTTCGCCTCTCTATTAGTATTCCACGAAGCCTAATACAGCATACAATTTTGTTTGATTGAAATTTGTGAAGTCTTTGGAATTGTTGGGTATATTTCCTAATTTGCTTTCCTTTAAATCAAGCTTATGGTGCAAGTATACATGCTTGTCATCTCAAATTTGTATATATATCACCGTTAAAAAACTCCATAACTTTTTTATACCCTATTATTTTCATTACTTGATCAGCAGAATCCATAAATGGACTATTATTGGGGTAACTAAAAACAAACTAGAATTCCATTTTGTATTGTACAGTTGATGGATATAGGTATATGTGTTTCAATATGGGAGCAAGAATTTCCAAGACATTTGGAACATTGTGCTTTTTAGTGGTTATATAGAACGACCGTTTTCAAGTATTGTATGATTTATTACCCGTTAATCAATAGTATTCAATTGATCGTACAAGGTTCTTGACAAAAAAATGATTTATCTTAGTTTCTTTCCACTTTTTGTATGGGGTCTGAGGTGCCTTTTCCGAACTCACTTCTTTTTTTCATTATGCATTTTGAGAAAATCGTGAAATCCACATTTATGAATTAAAAGACTTCATATCATTTTTATTGTTTTGATTCGTTTTTCCTTATACGATTTCATATTTCTGTGAATGATAATATTCGTTAATTGCTTAATTGTTATACATGAAGTGTATGTTGCATATTGCATTTGCAAAGTCAAGATAGTATCCGTTTTTCTACCTTGTAACGGTAAGCAACTTCCAATCGCTTAGAAATTCTGTCTTGATACCTAAGCTTCGATTCCATATATGCTCTGTTTTGCTGATTTAACTGCACTTCGCACCATTTTCTGAACTCAAATTCAGCTGATACCCATCTGCCCACACCAAGCTCCATTCTTAGTTTTAATATCTGGCTCTTGACTTCAGATAGCTGTATATTTTGACTTTGAATCAAAGGAGATATTTCAGACTATTTGCTCCGGCATTATCATGCTAACCATGGATAAAAATATTGGTATTGATATCAATCGCGACCATATCAGTATTGAATATATTGGACAGTATGTATCGATATCGAAATAAAAAAAATCTAAAAATTGTAAGCTAATAAGCTTATGGTGGTAGATATATTACCGATACGATAATATATCGTGATATTATCAAAGTATTGGAGGGGCCCAATGCTGACATATATCGGCCGATATTTATATCTATGATGCTGATGCTTGCCAATTTTAAGGCATACATCTACTAACTCAAGCTTTGACTATCTTACAACAATGCCTTTTGTGCCCTTCACCAATTGAATTACTTCCTCTTCAGTTTGCTCATCTTCATTGTCACTCTAAGCAGCTGCCATGGCTTTCATTTTGAAGCTCTTGTCAAATTGTTTTGAGTTATTCTTGTTGATAAAAAGGGCATTCGTGCAAGATGTGTCCTCATTCATAGCAAATTGACAATCTATTTTTACTAGATCTTATCAAAAGTTGGTCCAGTCCGTGCATGGCCATTTTTAGGTAAAAATTTGGGATTGTTAAGTTTGATTGGGCTAGATACAACTAGGTCATTCGGGTTAAAAACTATAATTGTATTTATCCATAATTCAAATCGGGCCGGTCTGGCCGGTCCATAATGTTTTTGTTTTGAAGCATTTTTATTTAAAAATTTATATTTATATAAAAATTACCTAAAAATATAAAATATTCTAAAATTATAATATTTAGATTAAAATATTACATAAATTTATAAGTAAATGAAGAATATTTATATAAACAAAGTTATAATTATATAAAAATATAATCCGTTTAAATAATTTTTTACAACTTGGATTTATTTGAAATAAAAAATATATATTTACAAAAGGTTTATAATTCGTTCAAAGCTGAATTGGTCATTTACACCTTAACTGTGCCTAGACAAAAAAACTAATCAAGCATAATTTTTTTACTGTATTTGTCTATAATACTAACATACTTTGATTAAACCCTATAAAAATTTTGGTCAGCCGGATTAGGCGGATTATACAACTTAATTTTGATCAGGTCTGCTTTTTACTCGTTACCATTTTCTCCTCTTGGAGCTCTCTTGAAGTTTTGTTTGCCGAACTTCTTTCTTTTTTAAGGAGTTGATTTGTTCTTCTAGAAAAGGTGGCCATCTCATCATCATGGTTTTCATAGCTCCAGATGTTGAGGGACGAATGATTTTAGGGCTATTCTCTTGCTTTTTTTTGACATTGTCCTTGATCTCAGGGTCCTGCAAGAAACAAAATTCAGTAGCCAGCCCTGTCCACTGCCGAGGTCGAATATGTTGCTGTAGGAAGTTGTTGTCCTTGCTTGATTATTGCCTCGTAAGAATATTCATGAACTTTTTGATATCACGAACACCCTAAACATATCCAAAATCCTCATAATGCATTTGAGAACGTAATTTGTAACCATGTTCAAGAGGAGACATTGCTCTTAAGTTTGTTGAAACTATTAAACAACTTGCTGATGTTTTTACAAAGCCTCTTGATGAAGCATGTTTTGTTTTGTAAGGGATAACTTGGTATTCCCGGTTCACACTTGATAGCCAACTCAAAACCTGGAAAGGTAATCCTTGCTGACAAAGGGACGAGCCATTAGGCCATGTAAACTAATCTCAAACTCATTTCTCCCTCTCTCTCTCTCTCTCTGTTTTTTTTTTTGGGACGATTTATCAGAATATGTGCCTAGAAATTGAAAGGAAAATTTCATTTACAGATGCAATAGATTTTTTGGTCTGAATTTTGTCTTCTGTCCTGTGTGGAACCGTGGATAGGCTGCCTAGTTTATGGACTTGCATTTGTACCCTTCATGAAAAGCTTGGAATGTAAATTAACTCAGGAAATTATATCATTCTTGATCGGTCTGTTGTTTTCAATAGCCAGAGCAAAGAGCTAATGGCCTAGAACCAGTCGTGGTTGATGCAATTCCTACCATGAATTTCGATCACAATGCATTCACCTCTATGCAAGATTCACAGTGAGTAACCGTTCTTGAATCACTTAATATTGTTGTCTCATAGACAGGGAAACGTATGCTCTTTGCATGATAAAATAAACAGATGCAAAATTGAGTGAACTGAAGAAATTGAATTTATATAGCCGATCCTTATTAGTGGGACTTAAGACTTTGTTGTTTTATTGTTGTCATTGTATGCAAAATCAAAAGGGTTCTGTTCCTAAGCGCCTCATCTTCAGAGGTAAAACATTGGTGCCAGTAGTGGTTAAAACCATATCGATATGCATGAATATCCATCATTATCATGAGATATGCATAGATATTGAACGTCTTGGATGCATTTTTTTTTTCTTGTGGATCCAAACCTGAGACAAATATAACGTTATAACATAATTTTATAGTAATATTGGAAAATATTGGTGTCGTAGTGTTTGTCATTGATATATATTAATCAATATTTTACATATCTGTCGATATTTCATTTTAGGTCTTCCTCTTGACGCCCTAATGCCTCTCATAATCTTTTCAACCTCCTAATGTTTATAATGTTTTTGCATTTGCTCTACAACAGGTGTTCAATTTGCCTGGGAGAATACCAAGAGAAAGAAGTGCTGAGAATTATGCCAAAATGTGGTCACAGTTTTCATCTTTCCTGCATTGATGTGTGGCTGAGTAAACAATCTACCTGCCCAGTTTGCCGACTACCCTTACAAGGCTCATTCAATGCAAAACACATCCGATCTTCACCCTTCGGGGTAGATCTACCAGTTGACAACACTGAAGCTTCTATCCACCGTTCGAATTGGTCACTTCTTCGTGGGCCTGGCAATTCTCTCGGGAATGGCAGTGGCCAAGAGCACATCGAATCGACACATCGCCAAGAGCACATCGCTGGGTAACCTGCGACACATTCAAGTGGGTGTATCCGTTTCGGGACGAAAGCTGGTGCAGAAACAGCTGATGTATATGCATTTGATCAAGTTTATTTGTTGACTCCTGCTTAAAGGAAAATCTGTTATATCTGTCATTTGCAGTTGATTGAAGTTCAAGAATTGTTGGAAATTCCTTCAGAATGGAAGAAGTTGAAGCTCAGAAGTCACTGTAATAATGCGTTAAACAATTTGTAAAACCAATTCTTTTAATGTTATCATTCTCCCAAAACTAATAAAAAAACGCTGTTGTAAAAATTTTAGGGAAATTATAATTTATGTTTTTCTAATCAATAAAATTAAATTTTACTATTTTTTTTATTAAAGTATGTTGTCTTAGTACATTTATGAAAAGGCAATAAGAAGCTAGGCAAGCAGGAGATGCTCAACTGCAGAACTCCTACTTCCGCGTCAATGTTAGAGAATTCCATCTCTGTAAAACCAGGTCAAATCCGACAAAACGAGAATCGGTCGGCCAGGAATTCACAGGGAAGAGAAAAATGGAGGCAAGCATGGCGGCGGAGTCATCGAGGCCGCTGCCTCAGCAACTAGCGAAGCTAGTACAAGCACTAGAACATACAGTTCAAATGGCCAAACAACTCCGCACCACCACCGACCTCTCCTACCGACTCCACATCTTTACGTCCCGAAATTCTGCCCATCAGTCTCACCTCCTTCCTATCTCATCATCACCATCCTCCCGCCGCCATTGTCATCAGCAACGCCCTTCCTCCAGAAGATTCCGTCTCCTCCGCCGAGCAGATGCAAGTCGTCGACGGCAGCCGCGGCGACGTGCAGAACTTGAAGAATTCTGTGGATAGAACAGGAGAAGATGAGGGATTTCTACATCTAATAAGCTGGGCAAGCGGCTGCTCCGGCCGTCATCGGCATCGGCCGCAGAGCAACATCGATTGGACGAGCACGAGTTTTGGAGGATTTGTCCATGGTTCGATCCTCTTGGAAGTCAGTTAAGATCTTTCGATCTTATTTATCAGTTTCACAATTAGGTTTTACAGTTGGTTTCGGCTAAGACTTCACAATCATTGCAGTGAAATAAATTCAAAATTTTCATTATATATAAACTACTAAATACTCAAAAATAAACAACAAGACGTCATATGCCCATTTTTAACGTAAAAATTATAATATTTAATATTTTTTATTTATAATTAATAATGTCATTATTAATATAAAAATTATAAAAAAAATTTAAAAAAATCGGATCGGAGAGAATCAAGCTTAATGTTTGGTGGGTGCTTATAATTATGTTTCTAATAGATACATATGCGACACTCATGTATAATTTAAACAGAATATTTGATATTTAAAATATGTCTGTTTTAGTGCTTTTGCATGGTTGAAGTAGTATATTGATACCTAATATATGCCTAATGCAGTACTTGTACGCACATGTGTGTTTATAATAACGCATGATTATGCTTATCTGACATTTATGTATTAATTAAATATACGGCTTTTTGTATTAATTTTTGGTTATTTTCAAAGGAAAAAGAGAGAGATGAGAGAAAAAAAAAAGAGAGAAAAAAGAAGAAGAGGGAGAATAGAAAGAATGAGAAGAGAATAAGAAGAGAAAGAGCATGAAAAAAAAAGAAAGTTAAAGCATTAATTAAATATACGGCTTTCTGTATTAATTTTTGGTTATTTTCATAGGAAAAATAGAGAGATGAGAGAAAAAAAAGAGAGAAAAAAGAAGAAGAGGGAGAATAGAAAGAATGAGAAGAGAATAAGAAGAGAAAGATAATGAAAAAGAAAGAAAGTTAAAGCATTTTCAAGTTAGATGGTCTAAATTTAATATTAAAGATAAATATATTTAAACTCATTCTTTGATATATTTTATAAATTTTTGACTTTATTTATGATTTTTATTTTGTTATAATACATATCACCCTTATACTCATGTTTTATATATCGTTATATGCATGTGTTTTTCATTGAAGGTTTTAAAATTTTATTTGATTTTATCAAATATTTAAAAATTTTATTTAATTTTTTACAAAATAAGTAAATATTTTAAAGGATTGTATTAACTTATGAAAATATTATAAATAAAAGTCATAAAAGATTGTACATTTGGCATTACATGTGCTTGTCCAAAAAGCATTCGGCAAAAACTTCATTTTGTCATCTGATATGAGTTCATATTTTTTTCATAAGTTGAAAAAATTTTATATTTGTATTTCTTGTATAGGGTAGAAAATTTTGTATATTTTTTTTAGAGTTCTGATTTTATTTTTTAAAACTATTATAAAAAATTGAGAGTATATATTTGGATATATTTTAGTATATTAAATATATTTATGAAATATGCTTATTATCTATTGGTAAAACAAAAGTAAGTAGCATTTAACCTTATTTATAAAGAGTAAAATAAAAATGGCTCACGTACGAGTTTTGAATAATAGTATATCAACTTAGAATTTTCAAGAATATGTGTAATCAATTATTAAAATTAATCTTTTGATTAGTCACAAATCATTACTTTTTTTGATTTGACTTGCATCTTATTTATATATTTTTGATATGTTTTGGAATTTTGAGATTTGTAAGTTTAATATGATTTTTGAATTTGTATAATTTTGAACTTATAAATTTTAAGGATGCATGATACAATTTACTTCTAATGAGTTTGTACGTTTTGTATGATTAGATATTCATATATGTATAATAAATTATATGCAAAAAATTATGATTGGATGATATTATTTAAAAAGTTTGATATATTAGATTTTGCATGTGTTTTATGATTTTTTATCATTCCATTAGTTCATATATACGTGTATTTATATATCGCATATATGTATATTTGTTGAGTTTTAAGTCATAATATGAAATATTTTTTAGCCCTCTTAGTTAGAGAACTACAGATAGTTGCAAGATTGTGGAAGAAAGATTGGTGAAGATTTTTACTCATCTGTATGTGTATTTATATTTTGAGAAATATTTGAAAATTATGTATTAGATTATTGTATGTTTTGAGTATCGTAGTTTGTATATTTTG
Source organism: Nepenthes gracilis (assembly GCA_033239525.1). Taxonomy (NCBI): domain Eukaryota; kingdom Viridiplantae; phylum Streptophyta; class Magnoliopsida; order Caryophyllales; family Nepenthaceae; genus Nepenthes; species Nepenthes gracilis. The sequence goes on along the minus strand of BSYO01000023.1, from coordinate 12,083,777 downwards.
GGACAATGTGGCTAATGGATATTATTTATGAATATATATTGTGATAGTTTAGATATTTTAGTATATATATTTTTTAAAAATATTTTAGATTTGAGCAAGTTCTTAAAAGATTTAGAGGCTAGAAAAAGTTTAATTCGATCAAATCTTATAGTTGTTATTGTATTTATAATAATTATATTGATTTGGTATTGATATGATATATCCGGCCCGATATTTAGGTTATTTGGATTTAACTAATTATGGATAATTATTATTTGATCTTAATATTTACCTATTTGTGCGGGGCTTGTGACAATAAATGACATCAAAGAAAGTTATAAATGCAGCATTTTAAATGATTTAAAGAGATAAATATTAAAATTTATTGTATGATAATTACTAAGATGTCAAGAGAAAGAAAAGCTAATTCTAATTGTAATGAGGACTATTTGGCCATAATGGCCAAGATAACGGATATTATGGATTGAATTGCCTAATGGCAAGTTGCAGAGCTTATGGGAATGCAAGGAGGTGGGATCCTCGAGAATGACATGATGCCCATTGATTGCTTCATAAATAAAAAAGTTTATAAATTTTTAATTGATCTGGACCCAATCAAGACAGAGATGTAAATTCATTGAGTGAAAAAAAGTATTTGAGGTGACTAATTATCTTGGGGAGGAGAAAGTTAATTTTTTTACCTATAACTTGAATGAAAAGGCAAACTATTGGTAGGTAATACAGAGAAGGATTTTGGGTATGGAGAATGAGATTTCTTAAAATGTATTTTTGAAAGTCTTTATAGATAAGTATATACCAGTAAGTGTCCACAAATAGAAAAGGGATGAGTTTACCTATTTAAGGCAAGACAATCACTGAGTGGTGGAGTATAACGCCAAATTTATATAATTGTATCGATTTTTCCTACACATAGTTGTGGATGAATTCGGAGGGTAAGGAAAATTTTTCAAGGGCTATAAGATTCGATTTGAAAGTAATTAATGCCTTTGCGCTTGAGGACTTATGAATAATTACTTAATTTAGTCTTAGTCATTGAGTAAGAGCAAGAGAGAATAAGATTTATCGAAAGAAGATCAATTAGTTATGGAGGCCAGAGTTTAGGAGTAAGAGGATCATATTCGAAGTCAAAAGTATATGACAATGGCAAGTCCATTCAAACATAGAGGCTAATGTTAGCAATGGTTTATAATAAGGTCGACTCAACCCGATTAAATATAAAACCTATGAATTGTTAGCTCATGGAGGAATATCAACTAACTAAGTTGCTTGGCCCAAAACGAAAATGAATCAAGAATCTATCCAGATACAATACCTACCGACTGACTAAATAGCCAAACGGCTAGAAACATTAAAGGCCGAGGCGATTGATGTTCCAATAGAAGATTAAATTTGGTATTAAATTTTGACAAATAATTACATAAATTAAAAGATAATCAACTATATTAAACAAGTAATAATAATCAATAAATAATAAATATTAAATGTTGAATAGATATAAAATTTTAGTAGTAGTTGGATCTCAATTAGTGTTATGCTTTGGTTAAACATTTAGGCTAATTCTAAAAAAACATGCTAATTGGCACAAATGCTATAAAGACATATGCTTCTTCCAGTCAAAAGGGAGGAGGGACTGACTGATTGAGAAGCAAGTACAGAATTCTTGTCTAAAGACACTTGCTTTCAACCAACAATAAGGAGACTCCAATTTGAATAATCTCTCCATCTAAAACTTACCCCTAATCTTTCTTAATTTTTTATTATTATAAAAATATTTTTAAATTTAAACATTAAAAAATATATTAAAAATTGAGTCTCATATCCTCTTAATTTTTGCTAATTTTTGTAGTGTATAGGGTCCGAATTAAGTAGTTCGAAGGTCCGTTCTAATATAATCGGATGATAATTCTAATATTAAGTATCTGTTATATTTATATTTATATATATATATATATAAAGAATGATTTGATATATAAAACTATTGCTATACACAAAATTCTAAAAGTTGATTTAATGTGTATGAGGTGCTACATTTAGTTAGCATAATATATAACACTAATTTCTTAGTTAAAAAATATTCGATAAGAATACTTTAAAACACTATCCGAATTTTCAATAGGATGAGATGATAATTGATAAATCCATCCTATCATCCGTAACCAAAGCCATAAGAAATGAAAATATCATGCATTAAATTTTCATTTTTCTCCATTTGAAATTGACTTGAAACATACAACTATGATCGAAGAATTATTATTTTATTGTTACTAAAAATCTATTACTCTTACAAGTGACAGTATAAAAGTACATGATTATAAGTGCTATAACGTAAATGGCACCATCGTAATATTGATTGAAAAGGTTGTCTCGGAATCCAGGCAAAAGCAGGTTATCTCTTCATTGGTAATATATCTGTTCAATTCATTAACCACAAATTACGAACCCAATAGACACTTTAGGTTAGCAAAAATTTTATTAATGTTCTTTTATTTTTATTCCCTTCCTTACTTGGACTAGGTGGCAACACTAAAAATGTATTGAATATAACTTATACTCATAGTCTTACATGCTGCTATTATGAAATCTTTATTGTTGAAAATATATGATGATTTTAACAGTTTTTGTCAAACATAAACAAACTTATTGAGAATTCGATGATTACGATAGCTAATAAATGATATCATGATGGAGCTACCTGTGCAATGCCCACACAAGATCTGAAATGAGCATAGGCTTTATCTCGAAACTTTAATTGGAATACCTAACAGTTTTCAGACTTGTAATTATTTTAAATAGTTTTTTTTCTACAATCTATAACAAAAATATTATAAATGAAATAAAAAAAAAAGAATATGATATTTTTATTTAGATTCTAAAAATATTAAGTTTGCTATTAGATTTGATTTTCCTCCATCAATGTGGCATCCATTAATACAAACAATTTATACATTGAAACATTATAATTAATTTTTAAAATTTTATATCTCTTCGAAATAGAGAAAAAATAAATCAAGCCCAAATCATTCATTCATGAACACGAGGTGTACGGACAAACAAATTCTAAATCTTAGTTACGTGACAATTAAGTTAAAATCAATGTTATTAGAGTTTAATTAAACAATCGGTCCAATATCGATTGATTACGAAAACTATATAAGTCAAAAATAGAAAAAAAAAAATAGAGTTAAATGGTATAATTTCTTTAAAAAATTATATGAATTATGATTCTTAACTGTATTGTTGAAATCTTATATTAAACTACAAAACCATCATAAATTTAACCAAACAAAAAAAAAAAAAAAAATTCTCCAACCCAAAACTATATACGAGAGTATTTAAACATGACTCTACCATTGTATAGTTTCTAATCATGCAAATTGGTTCAAGAATTGAATATTCCAACCCATGCACTTCAATATTTAATTTCTCACTTAACGTACGATAAGGGTAATGTAGCTGCATGACCACCTTTGACCCCCCACGCAACAAGATTCAAATCACAATAACATTACTTTTTTGTTATTTTTATCTCAAATATTTAAAATATTAATTTTATCTTATAAGTTAAGATTACTTACATTTGATATATATTTTTTAATATTAAGATATATAAATACGATAAGATTATTTTATTATAATTAAAAAATCATAAATTTTATAATTTTCTCAGTTAACTTACAATTACGATAACTTATAACTGTTATCACACTTTTACTCACTATATAACATGATCTAGAGTATAATAATAATACCTTATTGCAATTTGGAATTCATATATTTAAACTCTAAAATATTATCAATGTTAATATATGGATAAGACTATATATATATAATCTTATTTATTCTTAAAATTGAAAAATGGTTAGATTATTATTATTATTATATATTTAGAAGGGATCAATTAATTTTACTATATTTGAATTACCAATAAGATAATTTTATTATGATTTAAAAGTTATTAATATAAATTACAAAAAAAAAGTTATTTTCCATATTATAAGAACATGTTCAATCATATTCAATGTTAGGACCTCATTTAATTTGAAAGCCATATATTGAAATAAATAAAATATTACGTTTAGTATGTAGGGCAAAACTGTTTAGATTTGACTTTTTATGATCTCAATGTCGAAAGTATAGTTAGGTTGGTATTGTAATTTTTTAAAAAATATTATTTAAATATTTAATTATAAATTTAATCATACTAAAATTATTTAAAATATGTGTAGATTTTACCTCATTTTAATTTTTTTCATTCTCTCTCGTCTTATCAAAAATAATAATTTTAATATAATTAGAAATATAATTGAGTCTGATGCGTCTCTGGATCCGAATTTCGAACAGATTCGGATGATCATCTTGTCGTGGCTCCGGCTCCGTTCCCTGAGTCGAATCCTGTACACCACTAAACAGAATAGGAGGTCAGCGTGTTCGGCAGAAAATTATCCCACCGAAAACACTCCGACGCTCAAGTCAGTAAAACAGTCTTCGTAGAAAGAAACTGAAATAGAGAGAGTGTGTGACTTTGAGTGTTTGGCTCAGATGTAAGAGAGACGTGAGGTCTTCTTGAATCTGGGAGGTGGAAGGCAGTAAACGGCCGTGAGGGCTCGCTTGCTGCCTTAGGGTTTTTGGAGAACGTGGGCGGCAGAGAAGGCGGACTTCTGTAAGCACTTGATCATCCCAAAAAGCATATGCAATTGGGTGCCTTCAAGAAAGTGTATGTGGTTTAATGTATGGAAGAAAGCGTCAATAAAAGCGCTTGTGCTGTGTTACCGAAAGCATGCCTTGAATGATGATTCAATGGCTTCTTTTGTAGTTGAGAGGGCGATCCTCCTTCTTTGGAAGGGGTGATTGCCTTCCTGATCTGCTGGCTGGCTTGCCTTCTGGACCAGATGCCAGTTGCCAAGCTGATTGAGATCGTTTCCTTGTGTGGCGGCCAACAACTTTTCAAGTTGGTTCCTTTCCTCCTCAGCATATTACCGTTGGAGTGCCTTGGTTGGCAAGGAATTGAGGAAATCTGGCGTCTTTCTTATACGGGAGGCGCCAATATTGCTAATATCCTTTTTGGCGCCAGTTGGGATCGTGAAATATCCTTGGAGAATCGTTGTTGGCATTTTAATGATTGGTGGGCCTGAACGGGTCAGGCCCGTTACTGTTGAAGGGCTTCTTGGGGCCCAACGTGCAAAATGCGGACGGTCAACGCTCGAGTTGACCGTCTGCGTGCGTGTTGGCCGCTCTTAGAAGGATATCCGTCGTCAGCCGCCAGATTGGCCATGGGCCTGAGTGAGCCAGGCCCATTACTGTAGAAGAGCCTTTTTGGGCCAAATGCTCCTAAGGTAGACGGTCAACGTTTGAGTTGACCGTCTGTTTGGGAGTTGACTGCTCGACGGTTAACGCCAGCGTTGACTGCCCTGAGCTTTTCAGCTTTTGGGCCCGTTTTCCAATTGGGCTGTTAGAGTGTTGACCGTCGTCTTGGGCCTTTGACTCTTGTGGGGCTAGCCCATTTTTGATGTACCCATCAGAGTCTATAAATAATGCTAATTAATTTAAAAACCACAAACTATATTTATGATAATAATCTCCCAAAAATATAGAGATAATACTGCTCCTAGATTGAATCATTATTTTTTCTTTTTTTTTGATAATTTTCAAAGCAATCTTCTTTTGTTTGTTGATTTAGTATTTTCCATTATTTTTGGAAATGATTTATTTAAGTGATCAACTTATGAAAATAAATTATAAGATATTTAATATGATTCATTCCATATTCTTTTAACAATATATTTAAGTTAATTAACTAGCTATTATGCTGTTGGGTTTAATCACTTTCTTATGAATATTATATATATATATAATATTTTTTAAAATTATTGAGTGGAGTTATTGTCTTGAACTATCATAAATAGTGCTATTTTTAAATAAAAAAAATCTAAGAAAATGGACGATTTTAAAATAATTAATATAATTTCATAATTAGTGTGTTATTTAAAATTTAATCTCCAACTAATCCCACTAATTAAACTTGCCACGATTTCAAGTTGAATTTTTAGTAATTTATTGTTATCTGTCCTAATTATATATTATTAAATAGATATTGTTTATAAACATTAATAAATATGGACTTATATAGACAAAAACCTATTTTAAGCTGAATTTTTACTAAATTATATTAATAAAGGCCCATAAATTTAAAGCAACTTACGTTAAAAATATATCATTCTCATTTTTAATTTTTATGATTTATTTTTGAGTTTCTAATAATTTTTGCTATGTTCTGAATTATGGTACTTAAATTATTTTAGGAAAAAAATAATTTAAAAATTAGTCGCATTTTAAGATAATTTGACACAAATCAAGGAAAAATTGTATAATTCAATTTTGGTTGGTAAAAACATGTTTTTTCTTTTTTTTAATATTTTATTTAAAAAATAGAAAAGTTTAATTCTTTCACAAAAACAAAAGAAAAATTAAAGTTGACAAAAGTGTGACAAAATGCTGGAAAAGGCTGTAAAATTGTAGTAAATTATATTTGCTTAGCCAAAAAAAAAAACAAAAAATTATAAAATAATATGAAAAACATTTAAATAATTAAAGCAATAAGAACCACCCTATATATAAAGCTCTTAATTATAATTACTCTATATTTTTTTTTTATTTTTTGCACATTTTTTATAAATTATTTTTAAAGTGGAAATACAAGTATTATTTTATTTTTTAAAATTTTTATAATTTAGTTATATTATTCGTATGTATCAATATTAAGATCTCATTTTCAATTTATAGTGTACAAAAATATTGGTGGATTTATTTGGTATCTTTTAAAAAATAAATACAATGTATTAAAAGAGTTTATAACTAATTTTTAAGGGGAGCCATCTTCTAAAGAGACAGAGCATATTTTTTTTAATTTAAAATTTAAATTATTTATTTTAAAATAAATTATTATAATTTAATTTTTTTAAAAAAATAAAAAAATTAATTAAAATTAATTATTAAATTATAATTATTTATTTAATAATAAATAATTTTGATATGGAGAGAAAATGAGCCTCGCTAGTAAAATTTTAACATTTGATCAACTAACCAACAAGGAAAACAGTAGTAGCAATAGCGATGGCCTTTCATATTCCTAATTCAGCGATGAATGTAATTTCTTTCACTAGCGTAGTTGTGGCGGTAGAGTAGCAGCAATAGCGCCATTTCATATTCAATAAGGGTATGTTTGGTTGCAGGAATTGGGGCGAAAAAGAATTATAATTTTTGCAAGAATTACAATTCCTCCATTTGGTTACCAAAAATGTGAGAATTGTTATTCCCACAAATGTGGGAATAACAATTTTCACATATTTTTTGTTTTATTATTATTATTATTATTTTGTATTATTATTATTATTATTATTATTTATTAGGTATTATTATTATTATTATTACATATTGTTATTATTATTATTATTATTAGGTATTATTATTATTACATATTATTATTATTAGATATTATTATTATTGTTATTATTATTATTATTTATTAGGTGTTATTATATTATTATATATTGTTATTATTATTATTATTAATTATTAGGTATTATTATTTATTTATTATTATTATTACATATTATTATTATTAGGTACTATTATTACATATTATTATTACTATTATATTTATTATTATTATTATTTATAAGATATTATTATTATTATTATTATTATGTTTATTATTATTATTACTATTCTCACCTTATTCCTAATACTATTCTACAAACCAAACAATGGAATATTAATTTTCACCTTATTCTATTCCAATAACCAAATATAAGAATAACAATTCTAACTCTATTCCCATCCTTTTCTATTCCCTAAAATAACTATTCTATTTTCACTTAATTTAATTCCAGCAACCAAACGTATCGTAAACTTTAGCAGGCCGGCGGCCCCATCGTGAACAGAGACGAAATGGGTCTCTCTGTATTTCTTTCTTTCTCTACCTCTGAAATGATCATGCACTCGATGTTCGAAACAGAGAGAAATTGAATCCACCTGTTAATCCTTTTCTGATTCATTGTTTGATTTGAAAGCAAGATCTTTGTGTTTTTTTTTATTCTGAAAACGATTTCCGCCGGTTTACATATCTTGCACACTCTATGAAATTCGTATCTTAATGATATTTGAATTGGGTTTTCTGGTTTGAACATTGTGGCCGGAGAAGAATAGGTAAGAGAAAAAAAAATGAAGAAAAACGAAGAACAATCTCGGTCTCTATTCGGGATTTCTCTCACTAGCAGGCCCAAATGGAAGCAATTCGTCATTTGTTCTTCTGGTTTCTTCTTTGGTTACTTGGTCAACGGCATCTGTGAGGTACGTACCTGCCTTCTCTCTTCTTCTTCTGGTTTACTCTTTTATTTTCTCTTTGTTTCCCGAGGAAATCATGTGTTGTGAAAGGATACGTAAAGGAAATCAGAGATCCTACTTTTTCGTCGAGAGAAAGAATGCGTAGGAGGTTTTCGATTCTCTCCCTTCGCCTCTCGTCTACATTATTTTTTTGTCGTCCGATTACTTCACGAGCAAACAGATCCTAAAATTTTACACTCTCTAGCATACGGTTATCGATGATTTAATTGACTCTTGGCTGTATATTTATTATCGATTCTCTTGGCTGAATATGATTTACTCTGTTTTGGGGATGATTGGATCCCCGCTTAAGTATCCTAAACTGCAATTCGGGTAGTTATGTGATGCGGGCACGATCGGTGATGGCACTGACAAGTGAAGGTTGACGGCGAAATCAGCAAAGTCGGCCGAGGAGATTTCGGCAGAGGATAAAAATAAAAAAAATAGGTGAAAAGTGGTCACGGTGCAAGAGATCGAGATGCAAGCTCAAGCAAAAGAGAAGTAGAGAGGAATAAGGACTGTGGTCTCTTAAAGGACAAATGACCAAGGTCACTATCGAGAGAGTGTGTGAAAAGCAGACAAAGGGAATAGGAAAGAAGGAAAGTAGAGATGGAAGAAATAGAGGAGGGAGTTCAGAGGGGCAAAGGGAAAGGACGGTGAAAGAGAAAAGCAAGGAGGAGAGAAGAGGGAGGGGAAAAGAGAGCCAATGTGAGAGGGTGTCAGAGAGAGGAGAGGTGTAGAAAGAACATGAAACAAAGAGAGAGCCAATCTTCTTTTTTCTTCATTAACCAATACATTTATACATTTATAGGAAATAAGGTAATTAGAAAAGAACTAAATCAACTATCTAATAAATTACAAATAAAGTCCTATACGTGCTAACAAATTGAAAAAATGGAATAATAACGGAGGAAAAATAATAGCACATGGGAGACAAACAATAGAAAAATAAATGGCTCGTAACATTGCCGCCGTCATCAAAAGAACTTTGTCCTCAAGGTCAAACATGGGGTATGTGTGGTCGAGTGTTGCGGCTGTTGCTCTTCGCTCTGTTTTGCTTTGTGCCCTTGTCGAGTGTGTATCATACAAGGAGCATCTACGTGTAGCTAAGCAAGCAAATAATACAGTTGTGCAGCAAAGAACCAGCACACAGCTTGGCCGTTCAAGTTGATTGGCGCTAGAGGAAGGGCTTGCTCTTGAAATTCGTCCGGCTGCTCCTTCCAAATTTGGTGCGGACAAGACTTGATCAGAATTCTCCCAACAACCTCCTATTTGCATGCATCGCAACAGTGTACTCACAGTTTCTTGCTGTTCAATAGCCCCAGATGTGGGACACTCAAGCCAAGTAGTAGCATGCTGGGTTCGTAGGTAATTAGAGTCCAACATTAATGGGATTGCATTAGTGAGCCGATTGTATGATAGATCAAGTGCTTGAAGCTCCTGGCAATGTGAAATGCTTGCCGGTATATTGCATGTCAGCTTGTTTTGCCAAGCAAAGAATATAATCAAGGTCTTCAAATTGCCAATGGCTGCTGGTATCTCACCAGAGAGAGCAATGTTGTCAACTTCAAGGTGAGTCAAAGCTATGCAGTTGGTGATCTCGGGAGGTATGATGCCTGATAACTGATTTACGCTCAGCTTAAGTTCCTTAAGCTTTAGAATGTTGACAAAACTGCTCAGTATCTTGCCTGCCAACAAATTCTCTAATAAATCCACGACTGTCAGCTCTGTGACAATTTGCGGGCCCTAATCAATAACGTTGTTCAAAGGATTGTCGACGACTAGTCCAATAGCGCACGCTTTAGCTTTCTCAACAATCGTATTGTAGACTTTCTCATGCATGAATATCCTGAACCCAGCACAACAACACTATCCCTGATTGAAGAATAGAGCAATGGAAGCAAACTCAACTGTTTCATCATCGTCCACATCCCCATACACAACTTTGCTTGTCTCTGTTGATCCCCTAAAGGCAAACTTATCCACCTCCATATGGCTTGCAAGTTTTATTGGTGCAAACTTTCGCTTCATCCAGGAGGAGGTCATGGCATTGAGAAAATGTGGCTGCTAGCTAGGTCTTGTGGCTATTATTGTTGGGCTTTGGCATAGCCTAGGCCGTTGCCCACATGTAACCATGGGCGTTCAATCCTATTAGATAACGTCATAACTTTCATATGTCTGATCCTAATCCGCCGACCAATGTAGATTAATGGTGCTTGTCTCCACGGGAAGAAATTATCACACGCGTGCTGAAAAGTCCCATAAGGTTTTTATGGCCACTTGATGGAGAGGTCCTACTCTTGGTCTACAAGCTTCCCGTGCCGCAATGTTCAACCTCGTTTGGACCACTCGATTGTTGGAACTAGGGTTTAAGATTTGACCGCATTCATACCACTCAACTGCTAGAACTGAGGTTTTTTGACCGGTTCACAGCTTATTGAGGCACAGCTGAAGAAGTTTACCCGACTTAGGGACAATTTAGGTCTTTAATTAATGCAAACATACAAGCATTCATATGATTGGTATAACAAACAGAACAAGTAATGATATTCAAGCACTCTGCATGGGTGCGTTTGACTTACCTGGGCTTGGTGAAAAATTGCCGGTTGCACCTTCTCAGGTGGAGGGCGCCTTAGGCTAGTGGGACCAGCTTTCTGATCTAGGTGTGTAGCACATACACCCCGCTTCGAAGAGTCATCAAGGCTGGGAACAATCCTTAACAGGAGGGAGACTAATCGCTCTACCCGACAGCCTCATGCCTCTGACCTTTACACTTCGAAGGACTAGGTTTGCTACGTTAGACCGGCTGCATGATTTTGATGCCAGGCTTTCATTGCCGAGATGTGACATGCAGGTACTAATGGTGGACTTCAATCAATGCAAGGGTAGCATCTTTTGGCATGAAACGCCATAACCAAAAGGGGCTGAGAGCTCTGCCGCCCTTGAGGGCGTCCCAACCTACTTCTAATACCACGTTAGGAACTTACAAGGCCCTGGGAGTCTGGAGAAGCATGTAAATAATCCAACTGGAGCACTGGATCAAAACTTTGATCTTAGGGATTCAGGTTTAGCTCCTGAATGCTGTGAGGAGATGGAGACGACCAAATTTTCATCATGAACGGTGATCTTGCTAGGTCAGCAAAGTATCCTTTGACGCTGCGTGGAGTTTTTTCCTGAGCAGGGGGCCTAATGTTGTCATAGGAGCAATGTGAACCGTACCACTATGGGCTTTCATCTCACGCCTTATGACTAGGTTGGTCCTTTGGCCGTCATGGGGCCCTGTCACCCGTGGCCGCTCGGGCCACGAGGACATCAAGCCACTAGATCCTCTGTGGATACTAATTTGTTCTGATTGTCCGGAATTGGAGGGCGGAGTCCCCAACATAGCACATTCAAATGGATGCATATGGTTTGGCAGAGGGCATTCTATCGAACAACGAGTGCCTGCATGCTTGGGGCTGGTCTTCCATTAGCATAACTACTTGATGAGGGGTCGTCGCCACGGGGGACAGCGTCTTTAGCTGGTATAGTGGGTAGCAGGCTGTGTTCGACATTCCCATTGTAAGAATCATGATAGTTTCTGCAAGATTTGTCATTTTGCGTAGGGTCAATGAGAGGTGTTGCCGCAGGATTGGCCTTGTTAAGCCTTTGGGTCAGGCCTTTCGCTCTAATGAGGCCACTCATAAGTAGAGGGCAGAACACATTGGAGGCTCTCTCTGGGTTGCACCTCTCGCCCCAGCAAGACAATGGCAAGGTGCCTGTCGGCACTGCATGAGTTTTCTTTACTGGCGAAAGGTGGCCGATCATCTCAGGAATAACAAATGAGCCACCGCTCTTGGTTTTCACCTTGCACTCTGGATTGGGTTGAACTTTCTTCTGGGAGTGGGTCCTGTCTCTCGGATCCTCCTGAATATCAAGGTTATCTAGTGGATGAGTTTTTCCTTTGGCAGGTGGTTTCTTCCTCCAACTTCTCCTTTTGAGTGCTGATGCTTGTGCATCGAAGGAAAGAGCCCCCAGTCGTCGTCTATTTAGATGAGTGCATAGGCCTAGGGCAGTGCAAGAATACTACCCTGTTAGGCAGCGAGCACATAATCGTCAAAGGCAGGTCGTATGTCGCCATGGCTACCCAGAGGATTGTCGTCATGGGAGGTGATATCTCTAGCCAATGTGCTAGTTGGAGCACGAGTATTAACTGTGCTTGTTTGCTGACGTGTGGTGATAAGACTTTTTAGTCGTTCCTACAGACGTCGCCAATGATGCGTTCTTAAATCTGGATTATCGAACGAGTTAAGGAGCCATTTGATCTTCCCAAAAGGGTTGAAATGAAGTAGGTCTAATCCTCATTATTTCAAACTTGGATCTTGCACATCACAACTAACAAATAGATGTTAGAGGATAACGAAAACTAACTCCCCGATATATCCTCTAATACTCAAATCAAAACTATTTCTCAAATAAATAGAAAGATAGGATGAGTAAATGCATGATACGTAAATGCGTGTAATGGGGGATTGAGTATTTTGGCTGCGTTTGGCAGGTAGAGCTCTAAGAAGTGTACTTGGCTGAGGAATGGCTTAGAGATAGTGGATTGGGCTCCAATAGGTGCGCCTCATTGAGAAGCGGCTTAGAGTTGGAGGATTGGGTTCCGATGAGTGTGCCTGACTGGGGATGGCTTAGAGATAGAGAATCCAGCTCCGGTGAGTGCGACTGACTCTAGGATGACATAGAGATGGAGGATTGGGCTCTGATGAGTACGCCCGACTAAGGGACAGCTTATTAAAAGGAGAGTTCTGCACTCATCCAAGAGTGACCGGTTGATGAACGCACTCACAGGCGGGTGGCTAACCAGAAGAGGAAAAGATACCTCGGTGCTAATAATGAGGAGAAGGGCGCTCGTCGGTCTCCTCTCTGGCTATATATAGAGGGGGTTTTCTTTGCCATGCTCTATAAGTCACCTTCACCGGTCTTGCAACAAGAGAATTCGAAGCCGACAAGAGACCTACACAACCATTGACTGGAGTAGGAGAACAAGACCTCATGGGAGACAATGTACCTTCTGAGTCTTCTCTTTGTACGCTCATTATTTTCTTTCCTTTCTCTCCCTTCCTATTTATCTCTCTACTTTTGCCTCGCCTGAGGGTTTCTTTACTTGTAAGGACAAATTGGTATTTATAGTATTAGAACCGGTTCAACCTTACTTGTTCTCCAAGGCTAGCTGTTGGTTGTCCTAATGGATCTGTTGAGTTGTCTTAATGATTGCATATGAAACAAGTATGGTAACCCCAACTGCTTAGGAATGTTCCTTCCTTTGTTTGGGCAATCATAGAGATCACCACACGGTGACTGTCTTTTTGGGAACAATTCACTGAATCATGATTGCCATCTTGGGGGGCATGCGATCTTGGGTAAAATATTTGTTGAGCTTCCTCAGTAATTTCGACAAGTGCCACCCACATATTCGTGAGATATTGCGATGGACTGGCAGTCACTATCTGTTGATACTTCTTCCACGGCTGTTGGAAACCACGTGAGACGTATGGACTCGCCCTCTAGGGTGGTGTCGTTGGGCTGTCTCTGAGCCAAGCTACACGAGCTGCTAATTGGGCTTGTCATGGCGCCTTTTGGGCTCTAGACTTTATGAAATCTTGTTAGGCTTCTATTTTCTGGGGGTGTTTATTGGCGGATTAGATTCTAGGACTACCCATAAAGTTACCATATCCATCACTTATTAAATTTATGGGGGTAAGCAAATAGTATCTGTGACGGAATGGGTCATAGTCCACCATATGACGTTTGTCAAAAATCACACACTCATAGCTGGGAAAAAAATCACCTCAGCCCAAAAGACACATAATTAGGTGGATTTAAAATTTTATTTGCGTGCACAAGAGCGTAGACAGCCGGTCAACTAGTCAGCCTTGACTAAGTTGGTCAGCTATATATATATATATATATATATATGTATATTAATCATCAAAAGACGTATGAGATGCCACTAGGAACCAAAATCACTTTAAACCATAAAAATTTAATGGAAGCATCTAATTATCCATTTATTTATACCGTAGAGTCATTATATAAAATTTTTCAAAACAACCCAAAATTACATCAAGATTGGGCATGCCCTGCTACATAAATCCTAATCGGCCCTCCTACCTAGCTAGACCGTCCAACTTCACTTTTTCTCATCCTGCATTATTTCCTGGTTATCTGAAGGTAAGAAAACAGTAATGGGTGAGACAATAGCTCAACAAAGTACCATAAGAATATGAACGTACAAAGTCATTTATATGAAACACATAGTTAAAACAGGCATATGGATAACACAAGCATATAATGATACAAGTGCATAAAGGAAAGTTAGTGACAAAAGCCATGGACACATGGTAAAATGAACCGAAGTTAATGCTTAGCACTTTGTTGAAAATCATGGAACAACTTAAAATTTCTTGTCCTTTTGAAATAATTTCTTAATCATCTTAAGGGATCAGGACTAGTAGATTCCACCAACTAAGGGAGCGAATGATTGAGGACGGATTGTATGCACCCTACACAATCTAAGACCTTAGTTGTCCGGAGACATCATCATCATGAAATTCCTCCTTATTTACATCCCGAGGACATGGTGATTTCGTATTCTTAGCTTTAGTTCGAAAACAGTATTATCATGAATTTCTCATTATTTACATCTCGAGGATAGGATGATTATATATTCTTAATTCTTGTCCTCCATCGTAACGTTCTGAGGAAGGCAGGCCACATATCACTTTATGGATAAAGTCATCATCGATTACCAATATAACATACTAAAACATGCCAGAGAACATTACCCGTTGAACAATCCTTAGTCCAACTTATTACTGATTTTTACTTAACTTAAGAGACTTTGATTCTTATTTCTTTAATCTTGGTTCATCATTCTTCTAAGGCCATATCATATTCCAATCTTCGATAAATTCCAGATATCCGAATTTTAGATAAGTTGTCTGGTGAATTTAAATAATCAATAACAAAATTCATATTTTTTATTTTTGAACATAGACTTGAAATATTCAAGGCATAATTTAGACCTGAAACATACTAAATCATAATATTCATACTTTAATTATGCAAACTTGTTCGTAAAGTCATGCAAGGATTAGAAAACATGCAATGTTATATAATGATTTAAATAAAGATAACAAAAACATCAGTAAGGAAAACAAAGATTGGTGTACACTTGCCTTAGTCTATTCTAAAAACTTCCTTACTCAGGTTAGCCTATAAGTTCTTCCTTTCCTCTTTCTTTTCCCTCGTGCCTTCTCTCCTAAAATCCCTCTCCCTTCTCTCCTTCCCAATTTTCTAGGAAAACGGAGTAGTTGGAGTAGGTAGGGGTAAGTCACCAACTCCAATACTTTCATTATCTAGAAGGTTTTGAATTCAACAGTTGTTGGGAGTAGGTGAAAGTAAGTTACTTTCATTGTCTAGAAGGTTTTGAATTCAATAGAGCTGTTGGGAGTAGGTGAAAGTAAGTTACTTTGGTTAAGTCCAAATATCTAACCAAAATCAATCGACATGCTTATTCTGGTCCAATTCCTAAATCGGTCAACAATTCATTTATGTTTTCAATCTACCCTGGTCAACTATCCTATTTGGCCGGTCAACTCCCTAAACCGATCGACATGCTTAGAGATAAAGGACTGGGCTCTAATAAGTGCGCCTGACTGAGGATCGGTTTAGAAATGGAGGATTGGACTCCGATGAGTGCGTCCAACTGGCGGCGGCTTAGAGATAGAGAATTGAATTTCGATGAGTGTGCTTGACTGTAGAGTGACTTAAAGATAAAGGATTGGATTCCGATGAATGTACCCGACCAAGGGGTGGATTACTAGAAGGAGAGAGCTCTGCACTCATCTAGCAGTGACTGGTTGATGAATGCACTCACTGGCGGGTAGCTAACCGGAAGAGGAAAAGATTTCTGGATGATGATAATGAGGAGAGGGACGCTTGTCGGTCTTCTCTCTGGCAATAGATAAAGGGGTTCTTTGTGCCACGCTTTACGAATCGCCTTCACTGGTTTTGCAACATGAGGATTTAGAGCCAATGGTGGACTTGCACAACCATCGACCGAAGCATGAGAATAAGAACTCATGGGAGACGATAAGTGGGTGGGAATATCTTCTGAGTCTTCTCTCTGTATGCTCATTCTTTTCTGTCCTTTTTCTCCCCTTTTGTTTCTCTCTTTACTTTTGCCTCATTGTAGGAATTATTTACCCGTAAGGTTAAATGGATATTTATAGTGTTGAAACTGGTTCAGCCTTACTTGGGCACCAAGGCTAGCTGTTAGTTGTCCTAATGGATTTGTTAAGTTGCCTCAATGATTGCGTATGAGACGAGTATGGTAAACCCAACTACTTGGGGATATTCCTTCCTTTATTTGGGCAATCACATAGATCACCATGTGGTGATTGTTTTTTTGGAAACAATTCATTGAATCGTGATTGCCATTTTGGGGGGCGTGATCTTGGGTATAATATTTGTTGAGCTACCTCTATAATTTCGATAAGTGTCGCCCACTTATTCGCTAGATATTACAGCAAACTGGCAGTCACCGTCTACTGATACTTCTTCCACAGTCGCTAGAAACCATGCATGGCATATGGGCTCACCTACTAGGCTAGTGCTGTTGGATCATCTTTAGGCCAACCTGCACGAGCTGCTGATTGGGTCTATCATGGCGCCTTCTGGACTCTAGACTTTATGAAATCTTGCTGGGTTGCTATTTCTTGGAGACGTTTATTGACGGATTGGATTTTGAGTCAACCTATAAAGTTATCAGACCCATCACTTATGAAATTTATGGGGGTGAGCAAATAGTATCGATATATGGAATTTGAACCCTTTTTTTTTTTTTAATTACATAGTACGAATATCGTATAAATGTAAAACCTATTATTTATGGAATTTGGAATCCTCTGCTTGGACAACCAATTGCTAAAGTTTTTACTCTATGGGGTGCTCTTGGCTTAATAAATAACATTCAATCTTAGTATTTATCAATGGTGAGTCTAATGACCATATATTTTGGCGATTTTTGCCAAGTTTAAATTTTATCTAATAAGGGTTATTTGATAATGTAAAGCTTGTTAAATTATCAAATAACTATCCAAGACTTTCAAAATAGTCTAAACTATTCATTCACAAGCCAATTTCATATATGCAAATTTTAAAAAAAAGGAAGACATACATAGGTGAGAATTCATTAATTTAAGACTACGTATTCCGATGAGAATAAGAAGCAGCAATTATATACACATGTAGTTCTTCCTCTTGTCCTTAATATTTGTATTTTTTTTTACTTTAATAACTATAGTCTACAAGTCTTTATTACTTAAAAGTTGTGATGAGTCAAAATTAATCAAGTTGGCGTTTATAAATATTTTTTTAAAAAAATCTTGAATAAGTTTCACATATACACAATCAAATTTAACTTCTTGGACAGAGTAGAGAAGAAAACAAAGATAGAGAGTTAAAAGGGTCATCGTTGAAGAAAGAGAGAAAAAGCACATAGCATGCTTGCATACAGGGACTTATTTGCTGTCTTTGGAAATTGGCAACCATGATAGTTAGAAACCCAATAGCTCTGCAACGGTACTATTATATAATCACAAAAACTATCTGATGATCGTGGACGTCTTGAGCTTCTTGAACTGCTTCTTGGATTCAGTTTACACCCTGGGAGGAGGTAGCAACCATTTGGCAGCTTCGATGAAGTCGAGACTGATATACTCTTGGACTTGTCCATAAGCTAGCGCCTTGGCATACTTGACACGGCTATTGGCTTGTGCCCCGGGTCCCACGGACTGGTATTCTCCATAGAACACCGTCCTGTAAATAACACCGAGTCATCATGCATGTTTACTTATACGAGTAGTGAGGAAATTTACATATACTTGATAGAAAAATCCGATGTCTGAGAATAAGATTTAATTACTTTTGCACTTGGGGTTTGAAGTTATCGGACCAGCCCTCAGGTCTGACCACGTCGCTCATGGTGGTGTAAGAGAAAATGACCCTTGGCGCCGGCATCCACGCTCTCCCTAGAAAAGCTATCTGACCAGTCCCGGTCACCCTACAATGGACGAACGAATATCCTCCGTTATCGTTTTGGTTCTGTCTTCCTTGTGCTGTGATCATGGCGACTCGATCGCCCGGGATAACGTGGAGTTCCGAGTTCTGTCCCAATGTAACACTAATTAGTAACACGCATGCATGAATCATTTAGTATTCAAATGTTTTCTATTTGAAAATAGACTAACATGAATTAACCAGCATTCAAATTTTCAATATATTATTTAACTTTTGAACTATTTTTAGAAAGAAGTTTAAATCCGAGATTTAGTGAAATAAACGATGGAGAGAGAGAGAGAGAGAGAGAGAGAGAGAGAGAGAGAGAGATTTCTGGTTACCAAATAGAGGGATCTTCCATCACCAAAGACAAAATCAACAGTTCCTTCGATGTAGCAATCCTTGAAGAAATGTTTACCCGTGTCGTCGTTGAAAGTGTCTTGAAAGCCGAGGAGTCTACAGTTGTAGAGGGCTGCCTTTTCACCTAATATTCTCAAAGCCAGAGCTTGCGCTCCCAATCTTTTCCCATCAGGCCTTGGCGCAGCATTCTGGAAACTCAAATGACCATCAATTTTTAATTTAAAGTTCCGACAATTTTCTTCCTATTGATTTCGTCACAACAATTATATATTATTATGCATGGGTAATTTTATTAGTCTACGGTCCAAACATTTATTCTAATGTAACATTCTATTAATCGTGATTGTGTTTGTAATATTATAAGTAGATAAGAAGTCATGTCACTTATTCAATGAATTTCATGCATTTTAAAAACCCACAGTTCGAGCCAATTGAAAGAATGAATGAAAGAATGTACGTATTTAAAGATATAGATTGAACATATATACGTACCGCAATAATCAAGTTAGCAGCGACAAAATAATTAGAATACACGCTCAAGGTTCCACTGTATACCGTCCCATACTGGGCAGCTGTGCCGTCAAACTTCAAGGTTGGCATATCTTTTGGGTCTCCATAAAGGGTGATGAATGGCTTAGTACGTTCAATTGTAATCTTTTCCCAATACACTCCTGGCCCTATTGATATTATTATTCGTTGGGTGTTGCCGGCCGGAACACTTTTCACTGCCTCTGTCACTGTTTTGAAATCTCCACTTCCATCTTTTCTCACTCTGATAATTTTCTGGCTGCTTTCTGCGTTCACCAGCGCCGGATCCAATGTCCCCTTCCGCTCACTGCATCCATGGTACAAACCATATCAATATTTACGATCGGCTCACAGTTTTCTACTTTTCTTGTGTATGTGTGATAACAATCAAATTAATTGAGTGCTATCTTCACCCTAATCTTTTTTAATGAAATGCACACATAAGATGAATGGCCATATATTAAAAAGAAGGATGCATTTATTGCATGATTGGCATTTTTGAAATTTTATTAGATATTATGATGAAAATAACACTTAGATAAAGCATTTAAAATTGTTTGGTTGTTAGGTCACTATCTTATAGATGTCACACTAAATATATAATTATCAAAAGGATGTATAATATTCGCATATGGCACACTTAAGCAAAGATGTTAAGTAGGGGTCACATGATACTTATGCGATGGTCAACTGAGAGTCGGTCGACTATTGTCTGAATAACAAATGATTCTAAAAGGTTGCACAATATGTGCGCACGGTTTAGCTGGGGATTGGTTGAAGGTTAATAAAGTGGTGTATAATGGACATCTAAAGGCGCACGTGTGTGGTTCATTCAGAAAAAATTGTATCAATTGTGCACCTGACAGAAATATATTCATGATTTATCAAAAAAAAGTCGCGCCTAATATACGCTTGAAAGGTACTTGTGCGTCATTTGTCTAAGAAAGTTGCGCCTGATATGCATCTAACTGACACTCGTGCATTACTTTTGATATAAAGTCACACCTGACATAATTTTAAGATATCTAAAATTATTTTTCATACAAGTAAAATCTCCTATAGAGAGAGAAGAGAAAAAGAGAGATGATAAAGATGTTCAGTATATGATTGTGATCCAATTTAAGCTTCGTTCGTTACTAATATCGAGTATATTATTCTAGTTTTAATATTTAGGATGTATTTTTATTTGATTCTTACTTCTTAGTGTATTTTCTCTTTAGTATTGTTAGGTGTAATGAGAGGGTTGTTATTCAATCATTCTTCACTCGGGTTATAGCGAATGAATTTTAAAGAAAATTATTTGTAATTAGTATTATTTCTATATCAAATTTATTTATTATTTGTCACATGATTATTTTTTTGGTTTAAAAAGATTTTTTATGTTAAAAATATTATTTATTATTATATTTTTTGTGATTACGAGTTTAATAATTGACATTTGATGATGGATTCAAATTTGTTCCACTACACTGACTGTACGTGATTGACCAAATCCTAACAAGTGGTATTAATCAGTAAGTTTTTCAATGTTATAAAAAATATAATTTGATAGTATTAATATCAAGGAGCTTATTATTCTATATTGAGCAATTTGATGGATAAAATAATTTTATTCTTTGGTAAGAAAGAGTAAAAAATATTTTATTTTGAGAATGAATGGTAAACACACTTCTGAATAAGGAGAATAAGTTGAAGAAGATAAAAGATAAAGAGTGACAAGATATAAGAAATCTTAATGATTGTATAATCAAATTATATTTTGTTGATAATATTTTTTGAGAAATCATAGACTTGCTAGATCCAATAGATGTTTGGATAAAATTTAAGGGTTATACAAGTTAAATCAGTGATGATAAAGTCTCATGTAAAGAATAAGTTTTATGACCTTAATTGTCAGCGGAAAAATGTTTTAAATTTTGATATAGACGTTTGTATTTGATGAGAAAATTAGAAAGAAAAACAAGATAATAGTATTGTTGACTTCTTTACCTCATATGAATATATTTACTATTAGGGAAGGGTATGCTCAACCTTAATGAAGTTATTACCTCCTTACTTATAAATGAGTTTAGGAGAAAGAAAAGCATTAAGATTTAAAGGGAGTCAAGACTCCTAGTATTCACTAGCAGTCGATGGTATAGGAGATCAAAGGATTGAGGCAATAAGTCAGAGAGAAGTAATGGTCGGTCTGAATTTAGGACATGAAGTACTTCTATTGTAGTAAAAAAGACCACATGAAGTAAGATTATTTTAAGAAAAGTAAGAGAAGGAAGGTGGTGGTGAACATCAAGAGAAAATAAATCATGATGAAAATAATGAGGCCTCTATCACTACCTGCGAAAACCTTCTAGTTGCCATATAGGGAAAACATGGAGCTTTCCAAGTTAAAAGATGAATTTGGTGATAAATAGCGATTTCTTGCACCATACAATATTGAGAAAATCCTTGTTCATCACATATATGCTTGGGGATTGTCGAGTATCGAAGATGGATAACAATAACTCGTTGAAGATTACTAGCATTGAAAACATTAACTTACAGATAAGTAATAGGACAAAACTCGTCTTAAAGGGCATGTGACACGCTTCAAATCTATGATTGAATATAATTTCAACCAAAAATTATGACGAATAAGGCTTGTGCATGTCATTTAAAAATGGACAATAAAAACTCATTTAAAACACCTCAATTATGACAAGGGAAGCAAGCATTCAAATCAGTACTTAATGGAGATTTTGATTACCAAAAGTAGCGCCAAGACTAACAGGGTAATGGTTAAGGTGGCGAATGAAAGAGACCGAGGAGAAGTAAAAGGGGGAGCAACTCTACAATAGATAAGAAGTTGCATGTGAGTCAAAATACTCCAGGTTCAATGGAGTAGAAGATGGTATTGTTTAAGCCTATGGAGGTTGATGTCTAGATCGTCATGGAGGGAAAGTTACCAAAAAGTAAGAGATGAAGGTCACTAATAAATGTAAAAGGTCTTCCATAAGATCATGAAAAAAAAATTGTTGAATTTTTTTGCCATTTCTTATAGGTGTTATAACAAGTAGATGGTTATCAAGAAAACGTGCGATATTTACGCATAGCACACTTAAATGAAGATGCAAACTAAGGGTTGCACAATACTTGTGCGATGGTCAACAAAGAGCCAGTTGAAAGTTGTCAAAGCGACAAAGGATACTCGTGTGAGAGTTGGCTGAGAATCGATCGAAGATTAGTAGAGTGATTTATGATAGGCAACCAAAGAGTGCACATACGTGGTTTGTACAATAAAGACACACAGGATACACGCCTGAGAAAATCACGAGCATAGTTTCTTTAAAAAGGTTACAAATGATATACGCCCAAAGGGTGCTTGAGCGTCGTTTGTCTAGAGAGGTCATACCTGATATGTACCTAATTGATGTTCGTGCATGACTTGTTATATAAAGTTTCACCTGATGTAATTTTAGAATATTTGAATTTATTTTCTCACACAAAAAATACCACACATAGTAAGAAAAGATGAAGAGATTTAGCATTCGGTTAGATCCAATCTGAGTTTCATTATTTACCAAGGTCGGGTATGCTATTCTAATGTTGATTTTAGGATATGTTTCCATTTAATTGCTCTTGACTCTTGGTATATTTTCTCTTATAGTTGGTAGGTGTGTTAAGAGGGTTGATATTCAATTATTATTCACTCAAATTGTAGTGAAGAAATTTTGAAAGATGTTATTTGTAATTGATACTATCATTATAGTGAATTTGTTTGAAATTTATTTCATGATTGTTCCCTTAATTAAAAAGAATTTTTTACGTTAAAAATATTGTACATTATTATATTCCTTATACTTATGAGTTTGGTGATCGACATTTGATGGGAAGATTCGGGTTTTTTCACTGCTCCAGATGTGTGTATTATAGCCAAACCCCAACAAAAAAATATATACATACAGACATATATATATATATATATATATATATGGTTTTATGATGAATAAACAAGATCATATGGCAGCAAAACATTTATAATTAAACTATCCACCAATCAACACATTTAAAATAAAAAAAAAAGGATGACCTGACTGCATAATGCGTGATTCCCACATTAAAGGCTATAGGAAGAGTTCAAATACCTAAATCTTACTGCATAATGAGTGCCTATTTTTTATGATGATAAACTCAGGACCTCTAAAACATAATAGGGCAATCATTTTATTACGTCTGGAATGATTCTCAACCAACACATTTAGAAAGTAACATCCAATTTGTTATGCAGAGGCTGCATAGATAATTTACACCAAATGTGTATATAAAGCAATCTTCGATCAATGCTTGCCTGAAAGGTTTGATGATGTTACTAAACCAGCCATTGACTTGGTTGACATCTGCGGGGATCGTATTTGGGTCGGCAAGAGAGATGGTGGGCAGGCCAACAAGAAGACAGCTTAAGAAAATCCCTTGGATTGCCCTCTCTCTCAAGTTTCTAGCCATCTGGTTATGTTCTGTTGTTGTTTTCAACTTGAATGCAAGCATGCATGCATGCACGTTGGGTGCATTGTGTATATATACACATCTTTACATGCAAAATTGGCAAAGAACAGTTGGCATGGAAAGCTCTGTGCTAATGACTGCTGGCTTCCATGCCTGAACATGATCTCAGGTGCAAGCACACTAAAAATACCAGTGACCATGCAAAATTCGCTGCCTCGTCTTTTTCTAGATATTCAGAGCTATTTCAAAGCTTTTACTTGATATTTAAACGGGTGGCTCTCGCGTAAAGTGAGGTTGTCTTGGTCTGATGAATAGCCAGTTAATTCCAGCCTCAGGAATCAGGCAGCAGTTATTGTTAGTGTATTGTAATAGGAAAAATCTATACGGTTTAACTACTCGTGAAAACGATT
The DNA here is from genome assembly GCA_033239525.1 of Nepenthes gracilis. Classification (NCBI taxonomy): domain Eukaryota; kingdom Viridiplantae; phylum Streptophyta; class Magnoliopsida; order Caryophyllales; family Nepenthaceae; genus Nepenthes; species Nepenthes gracilis. The sequence goes on along the minus strand of BSYO01000023.1, from coordinate 12,059,511 downwards.
TTTTTTTACGACTGGACAACTCATTTGAGCTTTAGAATTAACACATGGCCAGTGAGATATGAATTGCTTTAAAATAGGATCCTAATTAACATCGGCATTCTCTCTGAGGAATATCATAACTGATGAATTAATACAAGTACAAATGGTGTTTATGCTTTGTAAATGTAATTAAATAAAATAAATATAATATCCTGAATATTTTTATCTGATTTAATTGAGTTTATTTATTTTTGGATAATTTGGATGTAATAAAAAATTAATTAAATATTATAAAAATTTTAGAGAATATTTAAAATTATTGGGCCGGTGTCCGAGATGTGCCCGTTCTGTCGCTCGAGTATCAATTTGAAATTTAAAATTAAAAGAAAATAATATATATATATATATGATAATAATAATAATAATAATAATAACGATGAAAACAGGGAGGCAGAAAGGAAACGGGAGAAGAAAAGAGAGGATTTGGGCGAGGGTTTCGGGGGAGAGAAAGAGGAGAGAGAGGAGAGCTGCGCCGGGGGAGGCGGCACGTGGTGGTCGACAGTGGCCAGCGACGGTCGCATGTCGGTCTCCGGCTAGCGCAGCAGCATGGAGCAGGAGCAGCAGCTGCAGCTGCGGGAGGCCTGGCCAAGAGAGGAACCACGCGAAGGAGGAGGAGGAAATGGAGACTTTTGGGTTCGATTTCGGTTTTGAGCTAGTTATAATAGTTATAGATCGAGTTAAGGTAAGGGCATTTATATTCTCATTTTTCATTTTCATGCACTTTTATTCCTTTTTTTGGGGTATTTGCATTCCGATACCCAAATAAATTTATATATTGTGTTGTCCATAATCTAAACATGATAATATATCAATTTCATATCCAAATATCAAGTTTTTACCCACGAATTTTTGGGACTTTTTCTTAATTTGGGACTAGAATATCATTGCTCATGTTTAGAATAAGTTAATTTATCGATTGGATATTCAATTTGACGATTTTAGGTGAAAACCCGATCGTCGGAATACTAGGATCAGACCATGTTTGATCAATTAATTTGGGTTTCATGTATAAATTGACCTCAGATAATTGTTACCCATGACATGGGCTAGTGCTTGTGTGAATTTCAGGCTCAAATTTGTAGCTTTGACCCGTTTTCGGACAAGGAACCCTAAATCCACGGTCCTGAGGAATTAACAGATTAAATTGAAATTTATGGATAAATTGGCTTTAGGATGTTATTACCCGCACTATGAATAAGTTAATTTATTGATTGGGAATTTTAATTTGTGATTTTGTGTGGAATTTCGTTCGAGGAGACTCTAACCCGTGTCCAGACCCCATTAACGAATTAAATTGGGTTTTGATGTACCAATTGATTTAAGATAATAATTACCCATACATTGAATTTAATAATGTAGCCATTGGATCTCCGAAATTTTAAGGATTAATCGATATGCGCATCCGAATACTGTTTATGCGGTTGAATATGTTGTTGTAGGAAGTTGTTGTTCTTGCTTGATTATTGCCTCGTGAGAATATTCATGAACTTTTTGATATCACGAACACCATAAACATATCCGAAATCCTCATAATACATTTGAGAACGTAATTTGTAACCATGTTCAAAAGGAGACATTGTTCTTGAGTTTGTTGAAACTATTAAACAACTTACTGATGTTTTTACAAAGCCTCTTGATGAAACATGTTTTGTATTGTAAGGGATAACTTGGTATGCCCGGTTCACACTTGACTGCCAACCCAAAACCCGGAAAGGAAATCCTTGCTGACAAAGGGACGAGCCATTAGGCCATGTAAACTAATCTCAAACTCATCTCTCCCTCTCTCCCTCTCTCCCTCTCTCTCTCTTTTTTTTTTTTTTATGGGACGAGATATCAGAATATGTGCCTAGAAATTGAAAAGAAAATTTCATTTACAGATGTAATAGATTTTTTTGTCAGAATTTTGTCTTCTGTCCCTGTGCGGAACTGTGGATAGGCTCCCTAGTTTATGGACTTGCATTTGTACTCTCCATGAAAAGCTTGGAATGTAAATTAACTCAGAAAATTATATCATTCTTGATCGGTCTGTTGTTTTTAATAGCCAGAGCAAAGAGCTAATGACCTAGAACCAGTCGTGGTCGACTCAATTCCTACCATGAATTTCAATCACAGTGCCTTCACCTCTATGCAAAATTCATTGTGAGTAACCGGTCTTCAATCACTTAATATTGTTGTCTCGTAGATAGGGAAATGTATGGTCTTTGCATGATAAAATAAACAGATGCAAATTGGAGTAAACTAAAGAAATTGAATTCATATAGCCTATCTTTATTAGTGGGATTTAAGACTTTATTGTTTTATTGTTGTCATTGTATGCAAAATCGAAATGGGTTCCGTTCCTAAACCCCTCATCTTCAGAGGTAAAACATTGGTGCCGGTATTAGTTAAAACCATATCAATATGTAAGGTTTTATACCGACCTAATCATGCCATTTAATGACCAAAATGCAAAAGGATTACTATCCTTTAGCCATTGAATTTTCTACTTTGTTTTTCTTCCCCATTGACTTCACCCGGTTTTGAAGCTTCCAAACACAGCTTCTCTCCATCCATGGTGTATTGTAGAGAAGATGCTAGGGGACAAAACCAACTCACTTCAATTTATCAGATAATTTCATCAATTGTCTGATTGAGGCGTTACCAATGAGAATTAATGGAGAAATAATGGAGAATAATTATGGTGCGTTATCAACAATTGGCATGGGCCACCAATGCTTCAGTTTCAAAGCTGTATGAAATGGAACCGTTAATATTCTCCCACTTGGTCAATATTTTACTTGATCTGATAACCAAAGTCATTAATTTTCAAACTTAAGAAATAAATATATGAATCATGGTGATAAGTCCTCTATTAATGAGTAGTATCATCCATGTATTACAATATATTACATTTCTCAAGACATATCTGAATATGGTAATGTTACTTTATGAATAAACTTTATATTTATTCTTTGTCCAACAATTAATGACATTCTCAAAAATTAACTAATGTGTACACAAAAATTTTGAGAAATATCACAAATCAATAAAAATTTTATTAAATATCATTGTCCATACAATGAAAATCATAAAATGGAACTCAAACCCATTCTTGTTATAAGGTTCTTGAATATCAATGGTAGCATACCTTTTGTCAAAGGATTAGCGATTGTCAATTCAGTACTAATATACTCAATAGCAATTTTCTTTCCTTTAATACGCTTCTTTATGATTAAAAATTAAATATTGATATCTTTATTTCGACTGCTACATTTATTATTTTTAACCAGAAAAATAGTAGATAAATTATCGTAATATATCTTCAATGGCCTTGAGATGGAATCGACCACTCTAAGCCCAGATATAAAATTTCTCATCCATATACTATACTTTGTAACATCAAAATAAATAACGAACTTGGTTTCCATAGTAAAAGTAGCAATCAATGTCTGCTTTACACTTTACCGGGATACAGCTCCACCGATAAATATAAATATGTAACCAGATATTGATTTATGTGAATTAAACATCCAACAAAGTTTGAATCGGAGTACCCTAATACTTTCAAATTATTAGTCCGTCTATATATAAGTATATAGTCTTTGGTACCTTGGAGATACCTCATTACTTTCTTAACAGTTTTTCAGTGATCTATACCTGAATTACTCTGAAATATTCCCAACATTTTAACTGCAAATGCGATGTTAGGACTTATAATTACCTGAGTATACATCAAACTTTCAATAACGGAAGCATATGAAATGTTTTTCATTTGTTCCCATTTAAAAATATTTTTTGGGCATTGGTTCAAATTAAACCTATCACCCTTCACAATGGGTGTTACACTTAGTGAATAATCTTTCATCCGAAATTTCTGTAAAATTTTATTGATATAGGTCTTTTGAGACAAATCTAGAGCACCTCGTAGCCTATCTCAATATATACTAATGACAATGACATAAGATACATCACTCATATCTTTTATTTTAAATTTATCAAAAAAAATTATTTCACCTCATATAGCAAACCCTTATCATTGGATGCAAGTAAAATATCATCCACGTATAAAATAAGAAAATAAATTTTACTTTCACTGACCTTCTGGTATATATATTGATCCAAAATAGTCTCTTCAAAACTAAATGAAGAGATAATATCGTTAAATTTTAAATACCATTGACGGGAGGCTTGTTTCAATCAATATATAGATTTCTTGAGTTTGCATACCAATTACTCACCATCATTAGAGAAGAATCTTTCTGATTGTTTCATATAAATCTCTTTCTTCAGATCACCATTTAAAAATACTGTTTTTACATCTATTTATTATAATTTCATATCAAAATGAGCAACCAATACCAAAATAATGTGAAGAAAATCTTTCTTAAATATAGGAGAAAAAGTCTCTGTGTAATCAATTCCTTCCCTTAGACTATATCCTTTAGCAACAAGTCTTACTTTATATCTTTTGATATTACCTAATGAGTCTTTCTTTATCTCAAAGATCCATTTACACCCTATGACTTTCACCCCTTTAAGCAACTCAATAAGATTCCGGAATCCTTTATAACTCATGGAATTCATCTCTTCATTTATGGTATTATACTATAATTCTGATTCATTACAACTCATGACTTGTGAAAATATTTTGAGATCATTTTTAGTTTCAATATTATAATCAGACTCCTGTAAATATATAATATAATCATTAGGTATTGTTGGTTTTCTTATTCTATAGACCTTCTAAATGTTGTATAATCATTCTCAAAGAAATATATTGTATAACTATTTCAGGTAAATTTTGAACATCATAGTCAACTGGAATAAGATCAGCATTTTATAAAATGATATTGATTGATTGTTCAACACTAATTTAATCTTAAGGAGTATTTTGTACAGCAATCAACCTATCATATGAAGTGAATGGTTAAGAATCCAAATGATCATTATCAAAAATTATATTTTTAGATCGCTTACTCCCACTCATTTAGTCATTCTCAAAAAATTTTATATTTTTTGATTCCACAATCCTAATGCTTTGAGATAGACAGTAAAATCTGTACCCTTTGGACCGTTTAGTATATCCAATAAAATACCCATTGATGGTCCTTGGATCTAACTTCTTCTCATGTAGATTATAAATTCTTATTTTAGACAGGCATCCTCAAACGCATACATGTCGCAAACTCGATTTTTAACATTTTCATAACTCAAAATGATTTTTTGGAACAGCTTTCGTTGAAACACGATTTAATATATACACTGTCATCTTAATAGCTTCAATCCACAATGATTTTGAAAGATTGGAGTTACTAAACATACTCCGTACTGTGTCCAATAACGTTCGATTTCTTTCAGTTAAACCATTTTGGTCCGAAAAATCAGGTATAGTGTATTGGACAATAATCTCATATTCTTGAAGAAACCTTATAAATGGACCAGATATTTATCCATCTTCTGTATATCTACCATAATATTCTCCACCTCTATCTGATCTCATAATTTTAATTTATTTTTCATATTATTTCTCTACTTCTACTTTAAATAATTTAAAAATATCTAAAATTTCATTCTTATTATGAAACAAATAACGATGCATATATCATGAGAAATTGTGAATAAAGATAATAAAATATTTTGGACTGTATGAGTCAATATCAGGACTATAAATATCCGTATGTAAGATTTCTAATATGTTCGAACTCTTTTTGTCATTTTTCTTAGTCTTGTTGGTCTACTTTTCTTTTATACAGTCCATACAAATCTCAAAATCAGTAAAATTTAGAATATTAAGTACTTCATTATTTACTAATCTTTTGATTCTTTCAGTGAAAATATGACCTAATCTTCTATGTCACAATATAGAGGAGCATTCATCCACAACATATCGTTTAGTGCCAGTATCAACATGCATAGTATTATAAGAGGTATTATATTATAAATTTAAACAATAAAGACCATCAGATAATATACCATTTTTAATAATATCAGACTTATAATATAAATTGAAAGATGAATTTAAAAATGTAATAAAATATTCAAAAGGTACAAATCTTAAAATTGATATTAAATTTTTAAAGAAATTTAGAATATAAAAGGTCTTTTTCAAATTTAAAATAAATTTACTACTTAAAATTAAACTGCATGTTCCAATGGCTTCCACATGTGAACGCATCTTATTTTCGGAGAAGATATATTGTTCACTACCCACTGACTTCCTTAGGTTTTACAAGTCCTATAAAGAATTTAAAATATGGATTGTAGAACCAGAATCAATCCACTATGTGTTATTAGAAATATTAACCATATTAGATTTGTAACATATAAAAGATGATGGATTACCTTTCTTCTCAAACCAATTTTAAAATTTGACACAATCCTTCTTAATGTGTCCTTCTTTTTGCAGAAGAAGTATTTGGATTCTTTTTTGATGACAGACTGAGGTGGTATTTTACCTTTTTCTTTCTTTTTAGTTTGAGCCTTAATTTTTTCTTCTTTAAACATAAATACACTTTCACTTTGTTCCATCATAAGCCTTCCTTCCTCTTGAACACACATGGTCATAAATTTATTAATTGACCATTTATCCTTATGTATGTTATAAGAGATTTTAAAAGGTCTATATTGTGGTGAAAGTATATTCAAGATATAATGTACAATGAAAGATTCAGACATATCTAACTCCAAATTTTTTAGTTGAGCTGCTATATCCCTCATTTTCATAATATGCTCACGCACACCCTTAACACTGGTGAGTCTTAAAGATGAAAACTTTATAATTAGGGTGCTAACAAATGCTAACAGCAGGCGCAGGCGCGCGCTCGAGCGCACAGCGAGCAGGGGCTTACTAGAATTTGCCACTCGAGCGCCATTCGGGCGCACAGCGAGTGCCGGCACACTGGAATTTGTGGCTCGAGCGCCCAACAAGCGCAACTCGATCCTTCTTCATGCGGTGAGGATATTTACCTCCATCCACCACATCAAGTGGGTATGGGCCCACACGGGAGTGACCCATAACCCAACAAACTTTTCCTCACGACCGTGTGGGGCCATTCATCGTCATCCCGGCAATTGAACAGCAAGTTTCAAGCTTCCCCTTTTGTAATGCCTTGGTCATCATATCTGATCCATTCGCCTCAGTCCCAATCTTTTTCAACATCAACGAACCCGTGTCAATAATATTCCGCACCCATTAATACCTCACATTGATATACTTTGATTTGGCGTGAAAAGGCAAGTTCTTGCTAATATGAATTGCACTTTGACTATTGCAAAACAACACATATCGTTTCTGCTTGAGACCAAGTTCCCGAATGAATTTCTTCATCCATAGCATCTCCTTGCTTGCCTTCGTAATAGTAATGAATTCTGCTTCAGTAGTGGAGAGAGCAACACACCTCTGCAATCTCGATTGCCAGGAAACGACTCCTCCTGCAAACATAACTAAATATCCCGAAGTAGACTTCCGTGAGTCAACATCACCCGCCATATCTGCGTCAGTATATCCAACTAGAAGGGGCATGTTGCTTCCAAAGCACAAACACTGTTTAGAAGTTCCTCGGAAATACTTCAGAATCCATTTTACCGCAGACCAATCCTCCTTACTGAGATTTGATAAGAATCGACTGATAACTCCAACAGCATAAGCTATATCTGGTCTTGTACACACCATGGCATACATTAGGCTACCTACGGCTGAAGAATAGGGTATGCCTTTCATATATGCCTTTTTATCTTTGGTAGAAGGACATTGACAATTGCTTAACTTGAAGTGATTGGCCAACGGTGTGCTCACTGATTTTGCCTTTTCCATGTTGAAGCGTTGAAGCACTTTCTCCACGTATCTCTCTTGTGACATCCATAGCTTCCTTGATTTACGGTCGTAAAAAATTCTAATTCCCAGAATTTGTTTCGCCGATCCCAAATCTTTTATAGCAAAGGACTTTCCAAGCTGTCGCTTTAACTCCGTGATCCAAGAAACATTACGCCAAACAATCAGCATATCATCCACATAGAGTAAAAAAATAACAAAATCATCCTCTAAAAAGGTCTGAACAAAAACACAATGATCCGAGGTCGTCTTCTGATAGCCCTGATTTACCATGACGAATTCAAACTTCCTGTACCATTGCCTTGGTACTTGTGTCAAGTCATACAGACTCTTCTTGAGATGACACACTAAGTTTTCTTTCTCCTTGACAAGGAATCCCTCCGGTTGCTCTATGTAGATTTCTTCTTCAAGGTCACTGTGAAGAAACGCTGTCTGCACATCCATCTGTTCTACCTCCAGGTCAAGAACAGCAGCCAACCCGAGAACTACTAGAATGGAAGACATCTTTACCACTGGTGCAAAGATCTCGTCGAAGTCAATACCCTTTCGTTGATTGAAGCCCTTCACAACCAGCCTCGCTTTATACCTCGATTGTGAGATGTTTTCATCTGTCTTCAGCCTGAAGACTCACTTGTTCTTCAATGCTCTTCTTCCCTTTGGCAGCCTCGTCAACTCAAATGTGTGATTTTTATGCAGCAATGCCATCTCTTCTTGCATAGCTTCCATCCACTCCGCCTTGTGTTCATCCTCCATTGCTTCCTCAAAGCATTCGGTCTCTCCTCCGTCTGTGAGTAACACATATTCATCGGCCGACAGACGAGTAGAGAGTCTTCGATCTCTCGTGGATCGTTAGAGTAGACAGTCTCGATAAGCTCGACAGTATCAGGAGGAATAGCCTCATTCTCATCACTATCGAGCACTGCAATCTCATGATCTTCCTCATCTTCAGCATTGTCTTGACTTTAATTCTGCTGATGAACAGGTGTCGGCATAAGATCTGAATCACATGCCCGACTGTCATCATTTTTGGAGACAAACTCTAAACTTTTGCCGATATTCTCTATAGTCTCGTTCTCAACAAACACGACATCCCTAGATCGAACCGACTTCTTCTCAATTAGATCATATAGTCGATACCCAAACTCATCTTTCCCGTAATCGAGAAATATACACTGTCTGGTCTTTGATTCCAGTTTGGTCCTTTCATTTTTGGGAACGTGAACAAAGACTTTACATCTAAATACCTGCAAGTGATCGTATGATACATCTTTTCGGTCCATATCTTTTCCAGGCACTTCACCATTCAAGGTACCATGCCGTGACAAATTGACGACATGAGCCACGGCCCTCAAGGCTTCCCCCAAAACGAGCCCAGAGAGCTTCGCCTCTGAAAGCACACATCGGACCCTCTCAATCAAAGTCCCATTCATCCATTCGGCTACCCCATTTAGTTGCGGTGTCTTCAGTGGAGTCTTCTGATGACAAATTCCATGAGATCAGTAATACTCATCAAATGCTCCGATGTACTTCCCACCATTATCACTTCGGATGCATTTCAGTTTCTTCCCCGTTTGCCTCTCAACCAAGGCGTGGAAATACTTGAAGAACATAAAAGCTCGATCCTTCGATTTCAGCGGATACACCCATAATTTTCGAAAACAATCATCAATGAATGTGATAAAGTAAAGTGCTCCTCCAAGAGTCTTCATCGTGAATGGGCCACATAAGTCGATGTGGACCAATTCAAGAAGATCAGTCTTCCTTGTAGATAAATTGCTATTGAATGAGATCCGTCGTTACTTTCCACACATGCAATGAGAACAAGTCTTCAGTTGAGCTATTTTTACACCCCGAAGGTAATTTTTCTTCGCTAAACAGTTCAGGCCCTTCTCATCCATGTGACTCAACCGACGGTGCCACAAATCTGAAAGCTCATCATCTCTAACAACATGCACATCTCCCGCTATAATTGAGGCTTACATCACATACAAGTTGAAAACTTTTTTACCCCGAGCCACAACTAGAGACCCTCTAGTCAGCTTCCATGCTCCTGCATAGAACGTGCTACAAAAGCCTCATCATCAAGCTTGCCAGCCGAGATTAGATTTAGTCGAATATCCGGGGCATGTCTAACATCCCTCAACAGCAACTTGGTTCCATTATTTATGGTGAGACACACATCACTATAGCCAGCAATACGGGACATACCTTCATTGTCCATTTTTAACACTCTGAAATCGCCAGAAGTGTATGATGTGAAAAACTCTTTCCGTGACGTGACATGAAGTGAAGCACTACTATCCACCACCCAGCTTGTCTTAGGATCAGCTAGATTTACCACCTCATCCTCCTGGCACACCAGCCAAAGATCACTCTCGGTAACAACAGTAGCTCTTTCTTCATCTTGAGTCTTGTCAGCCTTCTTCTCATTACTCTCAGCATTCTCTCACTTCCACTTATAGTAATATTTCTTAATGTTTCCCTTCTTTCCACAATGATGGCACTCGAGGTTCTGATACCTCGATCTGAATTTGCTTCGGCTCTTCTCAGCAGGCTTAGGACCACGCCCTTTATTTCTTCCCCGTGACTTGGAGACTAACACTTCGGAGTGTGTAGAGGAAGTACCCTGTGATCGACGTCTCATCTCTTCATTCAACACCGCTCCCTTTGCTATCTCAAGAGTTACCACGCTGCTTGGAGCTGTATTGGCGACTGTAATCCTTACCACCTCCCAGGAGTCCGGTAAAGTAGTCAGAAGTCACAAACCCAATAGTTCATCATCAAATTTACTACCCATGCCACTCAATTGATCAACACATCCCTAAAACTCATTTAAGTGATCGGCGATAGACGAGCCATCCTTGTACCTCACTTGCATAAAATTCATCAAGTGAAATAATTTATTATTACCGGTCTTTGAGGTATAAAGTGTTTCAAATTTCTGCCACAAAGTTCTTACATGTGTTTTATTCCGGATGTGGTTATATATATTATCATCCACAAATTGCCGAATATAACCACAAACTTGTTCATGCTCAAAAGCCTAATCCTCCTCGGACTTTGATTCCGATTTTTGCGTAGCAAAAATCGGATGGTGCATCGATTTCACAAACAACAAGTCCTTCATCTTGCTGCGCCAAATATCATAGTTCGTACCATTTAAACACATCATCTTATTTTCAGCCTCCATCGATTCAAACAAGTCACAATACCCAACACGAACTAAAATCTCTGATACTATTTATTAGAATTAAATACTTGTTTAAACCGCAAGAAAATACGTAATAGATGATAGCAAGCACACAATAAGCAACCACAAATAATAAAGGCACGATTTTTACGTGAAAAACTCTCTATGAAAGGAGGAAAAAAAACCACGGGACATAGAGTCTAAAATTTTTACTAGCAGCAGTTGATCGGTTACACAAATTCCAAATCACAAGAATCAATATCAACTAACTTTACACAGCCCGTACAAGAAATATAAAGAGTAAGAGTAGATATAAAACCCGACAAATTTTCTTCTCAGCAGCAAGAATATTGTACGTGTGATTACTGAAGACTGAAACTTGATTGAAAACCCACATGGAGGCTCAAATCTTCCTCTTCTTCTTCTTCTTCTCTCTCTTTTCTCTCTTTTTTTTCTCTGGAACGGCGCTCAAAACTGATTGAAATAACCTAAAAATGCAAAGTGCGCGTTTTATATAATTGGCGCGCACTCAAGCACCTGTCGAGCGCATAGTGGGCGCAGGCGCGCGCTCAAGCACCATTCGAGCGCACAACGAACGGGGGCTTACTGGAATTTGCCACTCGAGCGCCATTCGGGTACACAACGAGCGGCGGCACACTGGAATTTGCGGCTCGAGCTCCCAACAGGCGCAACTCGATCCTTCTTTATGCGGTGAGGATATTTACCTCCATCCGCCATATCAAGTAGGTATGGGCCCACACGGGAGTGACCCATAACCCAACATCTCCTCCTTCCTATCTCATCATCACCATCCTCCCACCGCCATTATCATCAGCAACGCCCTTCCTCCTGAAGATTCCGTCTCCTCTGCCGAGCAGATGCAAGTCGTCGACGGCAGCTGCGGCGACATGCAGAACTTGAAGAATTTTGTGGATAGAAAAGAAGAGAAGATGAGGGATGTCTACATCCAATAAGTTGGGCAAGCGGCTGCTCCCGCAGTCATCGGCATCGGCCGCGGAGCAACATAGATTGGACGGGCACGAGTTTTGTAGGATTTGTCCATGGTTCAATCCTCTTGGAAGTCAGTTAAGATCTTTAGATCTTGTTTATCAGTTTCACAATTAGGTTTTATAGTTGTTTTCGGCTAAGACTTGTACAATCGTTGTAGTGAAATAAATTCAAATTTTGCATTATATATAAACTACTAAATACTTCACATAAAAAAATGTAACATTGCATAACAATTTTTAATATAAAAATTATAATATTTAATATTTTTTATTTATAATTAATAACATCATTATTGATATGAATAATTGTATAGTAAAAATTAAAAAAAAAAATCAAATTTGAGATAATCAAGCCCAATGTTTGGTGGGTGCTTGTAGTCATGTGTCTAATAGGTGTTTATGGGGCGTTCATGCATGATTTAAACAGAATATTTGATACTTAAAGCATGCTTGTTATAGTGCTTTTGCATGGTTGAATGTAGTGTATTGGCTCCTAATATATGCCTAACACGGCACTTGTACGCGCTTGTATGTTTATAATAGCGCATGATGTATGCCTATCTGATATACATGCATTAATTAAAAAAAGGCTTTCTGTATTGATTTTCTGTTATTTTCTTAGGAAAAATAGAGAAATGACAAAAAAAAGAGTGAGAAAGAAGAAGAAGAGAGAGAATAGAGAGAAAAAGAAGAAGAGAGAGAGAATGAAAAAGAAAAAGAGTTAAAGTATTTTTTGAGTTAGATGGTCTAAATTTAATATTAAAAGATAAATATATTTAAATTTATTTTTTTGTGTATTTTATAAATCATTGACTTTATTTATGATTCTTATTTTGCTATAATACATATCACCCTTACACTCATGTTTTGAATATTGTTATATGTATGTGTTTTCATTGAAGGTTTTAAAATTTTATTTGATTTTATCAAATATTTAAAAATTTTATTTATTTTTTTACAGAATAAGTGAATATTTTAAAGAATTCTATTTATATATAAAAATATTATAAATAAAAGTCATAAAAGATTATGCATTTGGCATTACATGTGCTTGTCTAGCAAGCGTTTGGTAAAAACTCCATTTTGTCATTTGATATAAGTTTATATTTTTTTCAAAAGTTAAAAAAATTTTATATTTGTATTTCTTGTATAGGGTGAAAAATTTTGTATATTTATTTTAGAGTTCTCATTTTATTTTTTAAAATCATTATAAAGAATTTATAATATATATTTGGATATATCATAATATATTAGGTATACTTATGGAATATGCTTATCATCTATGAGTAAAAAAAGAAAGTATCGTTTAACCTTATCTGTAAAGAATAAAATATAGATGGCCCGCATATGAGTTTTGAATAATAATATATCGGCTTAGGGTTTTCAAGAATATGTGTGACCAATTCTTAAAACTAATCTTTTGATTAGTCACATATCATTAATTTTTTTTATTTGACTTGCATCTTATTTATCTATTTTTGATATGTTTTCGTATTTTGAGATTTGTAAGTTTGATATGATTTTTAAATTTGTATAATTTTGGACTTCTTAATTTTAAGAATGTATGATACGATTTACTTCTAATGAGTTTATACGTTTTGTATGATTTGATTTTCGTATATATATAATAAACTGTATGCAAAAAATCATGATTGGATGGTATTATTTAAAAAGTTTGACATATTAGATTTCGCATGTGTTTTATGATTTTTTATCATTCCATCAGTTCATATGTACATGTATTTATATATCGTATATATGTGTATTTGTTAAGTTTTAGGTCATAATATGTAATATTTTCTAACCCTCAAGATTAGAGAATTACAGATAGTTGCAAGATTGTGGAAGAAAGATTGGTGAAGATTTTTATTTATTTGTATGTGTATTTATATTTTGAGAAATATTTAAAAATTATGTATTGGAATATTATACATTTTGAGTATCGTAGTTTGTATATTTTGGGACAATGTAGCTAATGGATATTATTTATGAATTTATATTGTGATAATTTAAATATTTTATTAGATGATTTTTTTGTAGATATTTTAGATTTGAGCAAGTTCTTAAAAAATTTAAAAGCTGGATAGAGTTTAATTAAATTAGATCTTATGTCTGTTAGTATGTTTATAATAATTATATTGATTTGGTATTGATATAATATGTTCAACCCGATATTTAGGTTATTTGGATTTAACTAATTTTGGATAATTATTTTTTGATCTTAATATTTATCTATTTGTGCAGGGCTTGTGACAATAAATGGCATCGGAGAAAGTTATAAAAGTAACATTTTATATGATTTGAAGAGATAAACATTAAAATTTGTTCCATAATAGTTACTAAGATATCAAGAGGACGAAAAGCTTACTCTAATTGTAATGAGGACTATTTGGCCATAATGGCCAGGATGACGGATATTATGGATTGAATGGCCTAATGGCAAATTGCAGAGCTTACGAGAATGAAAGGAGGCGGGATCCTAGAGAATGACATGATACCTATTGATCGCTTTACAAATAAAAAAAAAAAAGTTCTCAAAATTTTAATTAATCTAGACTTAATCAAGGCAGAGATATGGATCCATTGAGTAAAAAAAGTATTTGAGGTGATTAATTATGTTGAGGAGGAGAAAGTTATTTTTTTTTTACCTATAACTTGAATGAAAAGGCAAACTGTTGGTAGGTAATGCTGAGGAGGATTTTGGGTATGGAGCATGAGATCTCTTAAAATGTATTTTTGAAAGTCTTTATAGATAAGTATATACCAATAAGTATCCACAAATAGAAAAGGGATGAGTTTACCTGTTTAAGGCAAGACAATCAATTAGTAGTGGAGTATAATGCCAAATTTATATAATTGTCTCGATTTTCCCTACATGTAGTTGTGGATGAATTCGGAGGGTAAGGAAAATTTTTCAAGGGCTATAAGATTCAATTTGAAAGTAATTAATGTCTTTGCACCGGAGGACTTATGGCTAATTACTTAATTGAGTCTTACTCATTGAATAGGAGCAAGAGAAAACAAGATTTATCGAAAAAAGATCAACTAGTTTGGAGGCCAGAGTCTAGGAGTAGGAGGATCTTATTCAAAGTCAAAAGTATATGACAATGGCAAGTCTATTCGAACATAGAGGCTAATGTTAGCAATGGTTTAAAATAAAGTCGATTTGACCCGATTAAATAAAAGACCTATAAATTATAAGTTCATGGAGGAATATCAACTAACTAAGTTGCTCGGCCCAAAATGAAAGTGAATCAAGAATATATTTATACGCATGTCTTACCGACTGACTAAATAATTAAACGGCTAGAAACATTGAAAACTGAGGCGATTGACATCCCAATAGAAGATTAAATTTGGAGCTACCCGTGTAATGCCCACACAAGATTTGAAACGAGCATAGGCTTTGTCTCGAAACTTTAATTGGAATACTCAACAATTTTTGAACTTGTAATTATTTTAAATAGTATTTTTCTTTTTTTTGCCGTGTATATCAAAAATATTATAAATGAAATGAAAAAAAAAAGAATATGGTATTTTTATTTAGATTCTAAAAATATTAAATTTACTATTAGATTTGATTTTCCTCCATCAATGTGGCATCCATTAATACAAACAATTTATATATTGAAACATTATAATTAATTTTTAAAATTTTATATCTCTTTGAAATAGAGAAAAAATAAATCAAACCCAAACCATTCATGAACATGAGGTGTACGGACAAACATATCCTAAATCTTAGTCACGTGACAATTAAGTTAAAATCAATGTTATTAGAGTCGAATTGAACAATCGGTCCAATATCAATTGAATATAAAAACTATATAAGTCAAAAATGGAAAAAAAAATAGAGTTAAACTGTATAATTTCTTTAAAAAAATTACATGAATTATGATGTTTAACTGCATTGTTGAAATCTTATATTAAATCGTAAAACTATCATAAATTTAACCAAAAAAAAAAAAAATCTCCAACCCAAAACTATATACGAGGGTATTTAAACATGACTCTACGATTATATAGTTTCTATGCATGCAAATTGGTCCAAGAATTGAATATTCCAACCCATGCACTTCAATATTTAACTTCTCACTTAACGTACGATATGGGTAATGTAGCTGCATGACCACCTTTGACCCCCCATGCAACAAGATTCAATGGACAATAACATTACTTTTTTTGTAATTTTGATCTCAAATATTTAAAATATTAATTTTATTTTATGGGTTAAGATTACTTACATTTGATATTTCTTTAATATTAAAATATATAAATACGATAATATTATTTTATTATGATTTAAAAGTTATAAATTTTATAATTTTCTCAATTAATTTATGGTTACAGTAACTTATGACTGCTATCATAATTTTACTCGGTATATAACATGATCTACAGTATAATAATGATACCTTATTGTAATTTAGAATTTGTATATTTAAACTCTAAAATATTATCAATGTTAATATATGGATAAAACCATATATATCTTATCTTATTTATTCTTAAGATTGAAAAATGATAAAATTATTATTATTATTTATTTAGAAGGGAACGGTTAATTTTACTATATATTATAAGAACATGTTCAATCATATTCAATGTTAGGACCTCATTTAATTTGAAAGCCATATATTGAAATAAATAAAATATTATGTTTAGTATATGGGGCAAAACTGTTTATATTTGACTTTTTATGATCTCAATGTCGAAAGTATAGTTAGGTTGGTATTGTAATTCTTTTAAAAATATTATTCAAATATTTAATTATAAATTTAATCATACTAAAATTATTAAAAATATGTGTAGATTTCACATCATTTTAATTTTTTTATTCTCTCTCTTCATATCAAAAATAATAATTTTGATATAATTAGATATATAATTAAATATATAAATAATACTGATTAATTTAAAATCCACAAACTAAATTTATGATAATAATATCCCAAAAATATAGTGATAATTCTTTTTTTTTTTTTTTGATAATTTTCAAAGCATGCTTCTTTTGTTTGTTGATTTAGTATTTTCCATTATTTTTGGAAATGATATATTTAAGTGATCAACTTATGAAAATAAATTCTAAAATATTTAATATGATTCATTTCATATTCTTTTAGCAAAATATTTAAGTTAATTAACAAGCTATTATGCTGTTGGATTTAATTACTCTCTTGTAAATATTATATTATCCGTATATATATTATTTTTTTAATTATTGAGTAGCGTCATTTTCTTAAACTATCATAAATTGTGTTATTTTTAAATAAAAAAAAATCTAAGAACATGGGCAATTTTAAAATAATTAAGATAATTTCATAATTAGTGTGTTATTTAAAATTTAATCTCCAACTAATCCCACTAATTAAACTTGCCACGATCTCAAGTTGAATTTTTACTAATTTATTGTTATCCGTCCTAATTATATATTAATTAATAGTTATTGTTTATAAACATTAATAAATATGGACTTGCATAGATAAAAACTTATTTTATGCTGAATTTTTACTAAATTATATTAATAAAGGCCGATAAATTTAAAGCAACTTACGTTAATAATATATCATTCACATTTTTAATTTTTATGATTTATTTTTAAGTTTCTAATAATTTTTGCTCTGTTCTGAATTATAATACTTAAATTATTTTAGGAAAAAATAATTTAAAAATTAGTCACATTTTAAGATAATCTGACACAAATCAAGGAAAATTTGTATAATTCAATTTTGGTTAATAAAAACAAGTTTTTCTTTCTTTTTTTTTTTTTTGAATATTTCATTAAAAAATTAAAAAGTTTAATTCTTTCACAAAAAAAAAAGAAAAATTAAAGTTGACGAAAGTGTAAAAAAAATGCAGGAAAAGGATGTAAAATTGTAATAAATTATAATTACTTAGCCCAAAAAAACAAAAAATTATAAAATAATATGAAAAACATTTAAATAATTAAAGCAATAAGAACTCTTATTTTTTACTCTTTTTTTCTCACATTTTTTATAAATTATTTTTCGAGTGGGAATACAAGTATTTTTTTTTGTAAAATTTCTATAATTTATATAATTCAGTTATATTATTCATATGTATTAATATTAAGATTCTATTTTTAATTTATAGTGTACAAAAATATTAGTGGATTTATTTGGCATCTTTAGAAAATAAATACAATACATTAAAAAAAATTTATAATTAATTTTTAGTAATTTAATAATAACAGCAAATAATATTATAATAGTATGGATTAAGGAAACCTCATCTTCTAAAGAAATAAAATATATTTTTTTAATTTAAAATTTATATTATTTATTTTAAATAAATAATTATAATTTAATTATTTATTAAAAAATATAAAAAATTAGTTATAATTAATAATTTAATTATAATTATTTATTTAATAATAAATAATTAAGATATAAAATAAAAATGAGCCTCGCTCGTTACATTTTAACAATTGATCAACTAACTAACAAGGAAAACAACAGTAGCAATAGCGACGGCCTTTCATATTCCAAATTCAGCGATGAATCTAATTTCTTTCACTAGCGTAGCTGTGGCCGTAGAGTAGCACCAACAGGGCCATTTCATATTCAATAAACTTCAGCTGTTCTCGGCAAGACGTCGTAACAGGCCGACGCCCACATCGTGAACTGAGACGAAATGGGTCTCTCTCTATTTCTTTCTTTCTCTACCTCTGAAATGATCAAGCATTGGATGTTCAAAACAGAGAGAAATTGAACCCACCTGTAAATCCTTTTATGATTCACTGTTTGATTTGAAAGCAAGATCTTGGTGTTTTTTTTATTCTGAAAACGATTTCCGCCGGTTCACATATCTTGCACACTCTATGAAATTCGTATCTTAATGATATTTGAATTGGGTTTTCTGGTTTGAACATTGTGGCCGGAGAAGAATAGGTAAGAGAAAAAAAAAATGAAGAAAAACGAAGAACAATCTCGTTCTCTACTCGGTATTTCTCTCACTAGCAGGCCCAAATGGAAGCAATTCGTCATTTGTTCTTCTGGTTTCTTCTTTGGTTACTTGGTCAACGGAATCTGTGAGGTACGTACCTGCCTTCTCTCTTCTTCTTCTGGTTTACTCTTTTATTTTCTGTTTGTTTCCCGAGGAAATCACGTGTTGTGAAAGGAGACGTAAAGGAAATCAGGGATCCTACTTTTTCGTCGAGAGAAAGAATGCGTAGGAGGTTTTCGATTCTCTCCCTTCGCTTCATTATTTTTTTGTCTTCCCATTACTTCACAAGCAAACAGATCCTAAAATTTTACACTCTCTAGCATACGGTTATAGATGATCTTATTGACTCTTGGCTGTATATATGTTATCTATTCTCTTGGCTGAATATGATTTACTCTGTTTTGGGGATGATTGGATCCCCGCTTAAGTATCCTAAATTGCAATTCGGGTAGTTGTGGCTATTCATTTCAGCATGCATGGCAATTATCTTCACTTAAATCAAATACTCATTATTTTCTTTTTGTTGGAGAATAACATATCTTATTCTTTGATCTATTTTATTCGGTTCTGATCAAATTGAACTTGAGGCACAATCATCAAATAATTTCTGCTATTCTTCTATGTTTTTTTATTTAAAAAATTATATTAGTTTTTTTATTCTCTGGTTACTGAGTTTGAAATTGATTATTGTCTAATTTCAGGAATACGTTTACAATCGGCTTGAATTTAGGTAGGTTTTCTTGATGGGTGCTATTACCTTGTTACCATCATTAAAAATACTGGTCTGGACCTTTATTTCTTCGCTATATATATATATATATCACAAAACCCTTTTATTTTTTCTTTTTTTTTTTCAGAATTAAGCGCAGATTTTAGTTGAAACTTCTAATTGTTTTCGTGCTGCAGCTATGGTTGGTACTTCACATTTGTTCAAGGTTTTGTTTGGTTAGCACTAATCTACGTGAATGGCTTCACCACCAAGCAAATGGTGAATCCATGGAAGGCTTATGTCAAGCTTTCTGCTGTGCTGATGGGTTCTCATGGACTTACAAAAGGGTCTTTGGCTTTTCTCAACTATCCGGCACAGATCATGTTTAAGTCTACTAAGGTATATAGCTTATAGATGAAAATATCGGTAAGGAATTTATATCACTATTATTTGCAGCCGCGTTAGTATTGTCTATATTGGGTGGTAAATATTGGTAACAGATTTTTTTTTTTTTTTTTGTGTGTGTGTGTGTTTGTGGATATTAGAACATGAGGACAAATATGATCATTAGGAAATGTTGGGTATTTCGGACAATATATTACAATATATTACCAATTTAGTAACATATCGCCATATTATTGTAGCATCAGGGAGGCCCAAAATGTTATATATTGCCTGACATTTTGCATATAGGCCGACATTACATTCCATGGTATAGCTTAATGAGCCTGCTCTGTTTGATGTCATGCCTGCATTATGCCAAACTATCATGAAATAAGCCTGATCTCGTTATTTTTTATTGGCTGGCTAAATTGATCTTATTTATGGTCTTGGTTTAGAATTGTGAAAGTTTTTTCTCTTACTAACAGAAGTCCTTGTCTTGCTGAGGTTAAACTAAACTTACTTCTGTTGTCAACTAAAGGGATTTAGCTATATTTTGTTGTCTGGTAGAGAGAATTTTGTTTCATTGATCTCTCTCTACAAATATAAGATGATAAATGGAAGGGTCAATCAGTTTGAGTTGTTTTTAGTCTATCAACAACTTAGCATGGATTTGGCTTGCTTTCAAAAGGTAATTTTGTATGAAACAGCCTTTTTCAAGCATTATAATACTTACCAAATACTAATCAGATAGGTATTTACTGTTCTGTAGGATATTTAAGTAGAACTATTCTAATTTTTACTGTCATTTATGAACAGGTTTTGCCAGTGATGATTATGGGTTCCTTCATACCGGGCCTAAGGAGAAAATACCCTCCTCACGAATATGTATCGGCGATACTTTTAGTTGTGGGTTTGATTCTTTTCACGTTGGCAGATGCACAAACGTCTCCGAACTTTAGCATCATTGGTGTTTTTATGATAACGGGTGCTCTAATCATGGACTCTTTTGCGGGAAATTTTCAAGAGGCAATTTTTACCATGAATCCTGAAACAACACAGGTGATTTGCACAAGGTTATGATTCTTTTATGGGTGCTTTATGTGTGAAAAAAGCAGGGAAAAATTTGAAGTGTTCATGTGAAATTTGTGAGCCTGCATTTTTCACCTGTCGACTTTCTTTTCTTCATTTGCAGATGGAGATGTTATTCTGTTCAACAGTTGTTGGCTTACCAATGTTGATTCCACCCATGCTTTTAACAGGAGAATTATTCAGAGCATGGGTATCGTGTTCTCAGGTAAACTTCACATTTTTTGAGCTTCTCACTGAAGCCAAATGCTTTTTCATTGGAAAAAAAAATTCCTACTTTTACTATAAGTCTACTTCAATTCTAAAAAAACATAATGTGGTATTTGTTAAGCTGTCATTTTCTGTATTTTTTTTTTGTTTGAGTGAGTCGGTCTATGTAATACGTGCACAATTATTTTTGGCAAAATTTTAGTAAACTTAAAGTATGAATAGTGTTGTTCTTTCCTTGATCTCTCCTCTCTGTGCAGCATCCCTATGTGTATGGTGTGTTAGTTTTTGAAGCTATGGCCACTTTTATCGGTCAAGTGTCCGTATTATCTCTCATTGCCTTATTTGGTGCCGCCACCACAGCCATGGTACGTTCATCAATCTCACAAGCTTTCCAATTTGTCAATCTATACATCGTATTAGTGATTGCGTAATTTTACATTTATGTGTGGCCGGACGATATGCCTATCTTCTATTATTCAACATTTTTGCTTCGGTCTTATCTTACTTCTCTACTCATTTGTCAATTTGTTATCATTTTTCTTGTTTTTTTATTAGTATTTCTTTGTTATTATGTCTTAAGTGGACTTAGTAGGTAGGTTGAAAATTGACTTTGATTGTAGTTCTTTTTGAGTGATATCTTATTCATGGCTCAGCGCTCTTTGAAATAGGGCTTTTTTTATCCTCTTGTATCTTCACAAACTGTCCATTTCAGGAAGGCTTAAATGCATGTTGAAAATTACGATAAGGAATTTAGTTATCTTAGGACATTTATAGTTACCGCAATTGTTCATCGGGCCTTCAGTCATTGGCTTAATGCCAGACTCTCCTCCTTTGACTTCTTCAAAAAGAATTGCGTCAAATTTGATCCTTGGATATTCCGTGATGCGTCAAATAATATAGTACATTTTTCAAAGAAAAATAGATTGGGACACCCTCTAGTCACATGGTACTCATCCATCCATACATGGATTGATGGATGGAATAGGTCATTTGAGTTGTCTCAAATGTTTCTAAAGAGTGCCCCCTGCCATTTGTATAGGAATATAGCCTAAGTTATCATCGTGGCCCATATTAATGAATTATGCTTATATTCAAAGCTGAGTAACATATGCATATAGTGACACTTCACTTCCGTAGATGCATTTGCTCCGTGTATATCAATCCAAGAACCATCCATATTGCTATTTCACTGAAGAGATCAGCGCATTGCAGGTCACAACAGCAAGGAAGGCAGTGACGTTGCTGCTATCATACTTGCTCTTCACCAAGCCTTTAACTGAGCAGCATGCAACGGGATTGTTGTTGATAGCCATGGGAATTACTGTGAAGTTATTGCCTAATAGCAAACCGCAGAAAGCAGTGGTGACAGTTTCACCTCCCGCTGTCACGGCTGGACATCCTACTGTGGAAGAAGAGGACATGAGCCGACTGAAGAGCAAAGAAGACGAAGAACAAAAGTCATTGGTCTGAGATTATGAATCAGGTCGGCAGATTTTTCCCCCACCACAAGCCTATTTTGTCAGAAAATTGTGGATTACTTGAACTGTGGATAAGAAAATATATGATCAACGAAATAGATTGACTGGTTTACACAATGTGAAACGGTGGAAATCTCTAATTTTCTTAACGGAGGGACCCGCACGGATTCCAATATTTTCCAAGGCTCACTGCAATTATTCCGTGGATTTTATAAGGGAAATGTGGAACTCTCAGACAAAAATATGACTAGAAATCTTGACAGTTTTCCACACTTTTCTGCAGTTGAGTTATATAGTTTTTTACTCTGCTAAACAAATATAATATATTTCTAAATTAACTTACTTTTGCATGATACAAAAACACTCTGGAAATGTGAAACTGCATACGGTTTTGATCCGCTTTCTCTCATAGCAGTTTATGTATACACAATACCATGATCTTGTTTCACAGTTTAGAGTGCAGGATGGAGATTTGCAGGAAGAAGAAAAAACCTGATTTCCGAGCATTGGAGCAATAAAAAATGGCGATTCTGATGAAATAACAGAAACACGAATTTCAGTTAGAGATGTTTAGGGTTCCAAATAACAACTGGGATTATTTGTCATTGATTGATTAGCTATATATTTCTTAGTGACACAACCTTCTTCAGCTTTCTTTTTCTCCAAATGGAAGCTTAGTGGCTATCAATATTCTGCTGCTAGTTTAATTTTCATGTCTACCCATATTTTCACACCTTTTGGCAAACAAGGAAAAATAATGAATGAGGTTTTATTTAAACTATTGAGTTTATAAAGGAGAGTTTGAGGAGGATTCTTAGTCTTTGGGAGTACATTAGGCCATTCATCTCTTATTCTATTGACAACAGATATTCGGTCAAGCTCTAGAGAGATAGGTGGCACCCTTTAGGTATATTGAAGGCTTGCTATAATGATTATTTTCTCAATATATTACCAATTTAGTAACATATCGCCATATTATTGTAGCATCAGGGAGGCCCAAAATGTTATCTATTGCCTGACATTTTGCATATAGGCGACATTACATTCCATGGTATAGCTTAATGAGCCTGCTCTGTTTGATGTCATGCCTGCATTATGCCAAACTATCATGAAATAAGCCTGATCTCGTTATTTTTATTGGCTGGCTAAATTGATCTTATTTATGGTCTTGGTTTAGAATTGTGAAAGTTTTTCTCTTATAACAGAAGTCCTTGTCTTGCTGAGGTTAAACTAAACTTACTTCTGTTGTCAACTAAAGGGATTTAGCTATATTTTGTTGTCTGGTAGAGAGAATTTTGTTTCATTGATCTCTCTCTACAAATATAGGATGATAAATGGAAGGGTGAATCAGTTTGAGTTGTTTTTAGTCTATCAACAACTTAGCATGGATTTGGCTTGCTTTCAGAAGGTTATTTTGAATGAAACAGCCTTTTTCAAGCATTATAATACTTACCAAATACTAATCAGATAGGTATTTACTGTTCCGTAGGATATTTAAGTAGAACTATTCTGATTTTTACTGTCATTTATGAACAGGTTTTGCCAGTGATGATTATGGGTTCCTTCATACCGGGCCTAAGGAGAAAATACCCTCCTCATGAATATGTATCGGCGATACTTTTAGTTGTGGGTTTGATTCTTTTCACATTGGCAGATGCACAAACGTCTCCGAACTTTAGCATCATTGGTGTTTTTATGATAACGGGTGCTCTAATCATGGACTCTTTTGCGGGAAATTTTCAAGAGGCAATTTTTACCATGAATCCTGAAACAACACAGGTGATTTGCACAAGGTTATGATTCTTTTATGGGTGCTTTATGTGTGAAAAAGCAGGAAAATTTGAAGTGTTCATGTGAAATTTGTGAGCCTGCATTTTTTCACCTGTCGACTTTCTTTTCTTCATTTGCAGATGGAGATGTTATTCTGTTCAACAGTTGTTGGCTTACCAATGTTGATTCCACCCATGCTTTTAACAGGAGAATTATTCAGAGCATGGGTATCGTGTTCTCAGGTAAACTTCACATTTTTGAGCTTCTCACTGAAGCCAAATGCTTTTCATTGGAAAAAAATTTCCTACTTTTACTATAAGTCTACTTCAATTCTAAAAAAACATAATGTGGTATTTGTTAAGTTGTCTCTTTTCTGTTTTTTTTTTTTTTTTTTTGAGTGAGTGAGTCTATGTAACACGTGCACAATTATTTTCGGCAAAATTTTAGTAAACTTAAAGTACGAATAGTGTTGTTCTTTCCTTGATCTCTCCTCTCTGTGCAGCATCCCTATGTGTATGGTGTGTTAGTTTTTGAAGCTATGGCCACTTTTATCGGTCAAGTGTCCGTATTATCTCTCATTGCCTTATTTGGTGCCGCCACCACAGCCATGGTACGTTCATCAATCTCTCAAGCTTTCCAATTTGTCAATCTATACATCGTATTAATGATTGCGTAATTTTACATTTATGTATGGCCGGACGATATGCCTATCTTCTATTATTCAACATTTTTGCTTAGGTCTTATCTTACTTCTCTACTCGTTTGTCAATTTGTTATCATTTTTCTTGTTTTTTTATTAGTATTTCTTTGTATTATGTCTTAAGTGGACTTAGTAGGTAGGTTGAAAATTGACTTTGATTCTAGTTCTTTTTGAGTGATATCTTATTCATGGCTCAGCGCTCTAAAAGAGGGCTTTTTTGCCCTCTTCCGAAGCTATGTAAGGAAGGCTTAAATGCATGTTGAAATTACACGATAAGGAATTTAGTTATCTTAGGACATTTATAGTTACCGCAATTGTTCATCGGGCCTTCAGTCATTGGCTTAATGCCAGACTCTCCTCCTTTGACTTCTTCAAAAAAGAATTGCGTCAAATTTGATCCTTGGATATTCCGTGATGCGTCAAATAATATAGTACATTTTTCAAAAGAAAAATAGATTGGGGGGACACCCTCTAGTCACATGGTACTCATCCATCCATACATGGATTGATGGATGGAATGATAGGTCATTTGAGTTGTCTCAAATGTTTCTAAAGAGTGCCCCCTGCCATTTGTATAGGAATATAGCCTTAGTTATCATCGTGGCCCATATTAATGAATTTTGCTCATATTCAAAGCTGAGTAACATATGCATATAGTGACACTTCACTTCCGTAGATGCATTTGCTCCGTGTATATCGATGCAAGAACCATCCATATTGCTATTTCACTGAAGAGATCAGCGCACTGCAGGTCACAACAGCAAGGAAGGCAGTGACATTGCTGCTGTCATACTTGCTCTTCACCAAGCCTTTAACTGAGCAGCATGCAACGGGATTGTTGTTGATAGCCATGGGAATTACTGTGAAGTTATTGCCTAATAGCAAACCACAGAAAGCGGCGGTGACAGTTTCACCTCCCGCTGTCACAGCTCGACATCCTACTGTGGAAGAAGAGGACATAAGCCAACTGAGGAGCAAAGAAGACGAAGAACAAAGGTCATTGGTCTGAGATTATGAATCGGGTCGGCAGATTTTCCCCCCACCACAAGCCTATTTTGTCAGAAAATTGTGGATTACTTGAACTGTGGATAAGAAAATATATGATCAACGAAATAGATTGACTGGTTTACACAATGTGAAACGGTGAAATCTCTAATTTTCTTAACGGAGGGACCACACGGATTCCAATATTTTTCCAAGGCTCACTGCAATTATTCCGTGGATTTTATAAGGGGAAATGTGGAACTCTCAGACAAAAATATGACTAGAAATCTTGACAGTTTTCCACACTTTTCTGCAGTTGAGTTATATAGTTTTTTACTCTGCTAACCAAATATAATATATTTCTAAATTAACTTACTTTTGCATGATACAAAAACACTCTGGAAATGTGAAACTGCATACGGTTTTGATCGGCTTTCTCTCATAGCAGTTTATGTATACACAATACCATGATCTTGTTTCACAGTTTAGAGTGCAGGATGGAGATTTGCAGGAAGAAGAAAAAACCTGATTTCCGAGCATCAGGGCAATCAAAAATGGTAATTCTGATGAAATAACAGAAACACGAATTTCAGTTAGAGATGTTTAGGGTTCCAATTAACAACTGGGATTATTTGTCATTGATTGATTTGCTATATATTTCTTAGTGACACAACCTTCTTCAGCTTTCTGTTTCTCCAAATGGAAGCTTAGTGGCTATCAATATTCTGCTGCTAGTTTAATTTTCATGTCTACCCATATTTTCACACCTTTTGGCAAACAAGGAAAAATAATGAATGAGGTTTTATTTTAAACTATTGAGTTTATAAAGGAGAGTTTGAGGAGGATTCTTAGTCTTTCGGAGTACATTAGGCCATTTAACTCTTATTCTATTGACAATAGATATTCGGTCAAGCTCTAGACGGATAGGCGGCACCCTTTAGGTATATTGAAGGCTTGCTATAATGATTATTTTCTCTCTATTGATCATCTATTGACGAAACATTCTCTTGTGGCTTCTATAATTTCTGATAGCTTCTGGTATTGGCCTGATGAAATCTCTATCCTTACTCAGTTTTGTCTAATATGTTTATATATGAACTCAATGAACTTGTTGAGGATAAGATTGTCTGGTTGTTTGGAAGGAGTGATGAATTCTCTTCGGGCCATGTTTGGAAAATTTTTTAAACGATGCATTGGAGTAGATTGGTTTGGACAACTTTTACGACACCTGTTCACTCATTCTTTAATTGGTCATTTCAGAGTATTTTACTATAAAGGATTGTGTTTTTAGATTTGTTGCTAGTGGACTGGCATACATTGTGTAGTATTGGGGTAGAAGTACACCATTACCTGTTCTTTTAGTGTCAATTTTTGAAAGTATTATAGAGGTGCGTACAATGCAAGGGTGATGGTGGCTTGTTAAGGATTGGCATGCGGGAGTCGGATGGGCAAGGATTAAATAGAAAGGGAAAAATGTGGCTACTGTTATTCCTTGGATGACCTTGGCCACTTCAGTTTATTTCATTTGGCATGAGAAAAATGTTTATATTTTTAAGAAAAAGACTAATAGTAATCTTAATAGATAGGCAGAGGTTATTATTGTTGAGGTTCGTGATAAAAAATTTTAAATCCACCATGTCATGGACTATCCTCGAGAGATAAGGTATAAGCTACTCTCTTATTAGGACTTCTAATGAAGATGGACCGATGATGATGGTTAAATGGTATTTGATTTACTCTTTTTTTTTTTTTTAATTTTTTAGTCTTGTAGTTTTTCTTTTGTTTTTAGTTGGTATTGTTTTTTGCTTGTAAAGTAAGCCATATGGTTTGAATTTTGTAAGATTTAATTTATATAACTTACTAAAAAAAGTTCATAAATGGTCAAATATATGTGGTATTATCTTTATTATTGTAGGTAAATAATTTTTGATTTAAATCTATAATTTTTGTGTTATAGTGAAGAATAAATGACTCATTTTTTCAGAGAATAACATAAAACTTTAGTAGAAAAATTTAACCTATCTTTTTAACTAATTGTCACGAATAGACTATTCTCGAGCACTGACTTGGAGGTTGACCGATGATAGTATTAGGATAGTATATTTGTACAACTTTATTATTACCGTGAATAGTTGAATAATCTAATATAATGTAGTGTAAATATCCAAATATTCAAGTAGAATATTTTTAAATAAAAAAATTATAGAGAATTCTAAAGATGACATATAAGAGAAATATTCTAAAAGAAATTTAAAAACTCAATTATAACCATCCATATAAGATGATCTTGACTATTGAAGGAATGGATGGGAGAAGTTCCACTATAAACTAGAGAGGGGACTTCACTTCTAACTAACCAAGCAAAGGATTATCAAGTAATACAATATCTACGTTCATTCACACTCTTATTTGTGCTTTTGAGTTTGTTCGTTAATATTTTTATTTCACTTACAGGTTATTTAACCTGTACTTAAGTGTCAGTATTTGGCTAACTTAGTAGATTCAAAGTGGTGATGATGTTAAGTGTTGCATGAGTAAGTTAGTCAAAAGTGTTATCCTATAACATGTGGTATTAGAGACAAATTATGAGAAGAATTATAATCATATTAAGTGATAAAAGAATGGTCATAATCTCTTTTAATGTTAATAAGCTCAACCAAGACTACGTCCAAGATATAAAGATCTCGTCCAAAGGGAGGACTCTCTCCAAGGACAATCTAGCTAGCCTCGATGTAAGGGTAATTAAAGTGGAGATTACAGTGGGCAATATTCATAAACGTCTTGACAACCTCGACTCTAGTGTAGATGAGCACAAAGATGTCAAAGGCTTAATCGGCATGTTTAAGTGAGTAGTCAACTCCTTGGCCAACTTTTTAAGGAAAGAGATAGATGAGTTTTGTGGCCTGATATTTGGAAAAATTTGTTCCTTATAAGAGAAAATCCATATGGTAGAGGCAAATCTAACTGTGTACAAGATGACAATGGCAAATGATGCAAAGGGAAGCAGCATTTCTAATTTGAAAGCCGTGGAACTCTTAAAGTATATCGGCAAGCATGATACTAAAAAACTCAATAATTTTATTTAGTTCACGAAATACTATCTAGATGCAATGTACCTTAATGACAATGCCAACAAAATAAATATTTGTACTCTTTATCTTGAGCATGATGCCATGCCATGGTGGAGGAGACACTGTAGTGACATTGGACGGAGTATGTGCATCCTAAACAAATGAGATGAGTTTAAGAAGGAATTCAAACGCCAATTCTATCCAAAGAATACCAAGGAGATAGCCATAAAAAAGTTGTGTGGCCTTAAGCACACCAGAGCCATCAAAAATTATATTAAAGAGTATTTTACTTGATTCTAGAGATCCTTGACCTGACAAAGAGGAATCACCCACTCTACTTTATGGATGGCTTACAAAGATGGGGGCAGAGCAAGAATTAAAGTGGATGAATAGTCACGATCTTACTTCAACCATAGTGGTAACAAGGTCGCTAATAGAGTTTCAACGTGACACCTAAAGGAGAAGCCAAGAGAAAACTCTTCCAATAAAGGTGGGGGAGACAAACCCCACTACAAGAGAGGAAAGTCACCTACTTATGGAGACAAAGGCAAATAAAAGAAAAGGGGAAGTCTAGCGTTGAGAAAAAGAGCAATGGAAGTTTCAACTACCAAAATGCTTCTTTTGTGATGGAGAGCATTATGTCCGACACTATCCTCGATGAAAACAACTCAATGCCATAGTCTCGACATATGAGGACAAGATGTAGGAGGAAGAGCACATGGGTTGATGTGGTTGTTTAACTTGACCTCTACTAGGCCAATACGGAGGCAAAGGGTAATAAAGTCTTGAAGGTACAAGAGAAGGAAAGGCTTGATGTTTATGGAGGCTAAGGTGAATGGAGTGATCACCAAGGCATTAGTTGATATAGGATTTTCACATTACTTAATGATTGCAAGTGAAACCACGAGGCTAGGATTATAATACACCGAGGAGCCAAACTGGATGAAGGTTGTTAACTCCTCATCACAAACCATCATAGGTGTTGCACATGGTATTTCTATTCACTTGGGAGAGTGAAAGGACATTGTGGACTTGCCC
This sequence comes from Nepenthes gracilis, assembly GCA_033239525.1. NCBI lineage: Eukaryota > Viridiplantae > Streptophyta > Magnoliopsida > Caryophyllales > Nepenthaceae > Nepenthes > Nepenthes gracilis. The sequence continues at coordinate 12,029,066 of BSYO01000023.1, read as the reverse complement.
ATGAATGATTTCGAGATGATGTTGGGCATGGAGTTCAAAAGTATGGCGATATCTCTATCCTTCTCAGGCAACAATACTATATAGATCTCGATGCGATATTAGTCTTATGCCGTGTCCATCAAACGGGAGAAGATAGGATTTTGGATACTTTTAGCTCTCCAATTCTCAAAGGGATTCAAGAGGAGCAAGGAGTCATACTTGGCAACAATGAAGGAGAAACTGAATGTGCAAAGCTCTCTTGATTTACCTAAAGGTATCACTAGAGTGCTCAAAGAATTTAAGGGGGTGATGCTGCCACAATTAACAAAGAAAATTTCAACTTAAGTCGGAAGTTAACAATTTGATTGAGTTGGAGGTTGGAGCTAAGTTGCCAACCATGCGAACCTACTACATGGCTCCACCAGAGTGGTGACAATGAAGAGAAACTAAACATGAAATGCTCTCTTGATATATCTAAAGACATCGTTGGGGTGCTTGAAAGATTTTTGGAAGTGATGCTGCTAGAATTTCCGAAGAAATTTCCCCCCTAAGCTAAAAGTTAACTATTTGATAGAGTTGGAGCCTAGAGCTAAGTTGCCAGCCATGGAACTCTACTGCATGGCTCTACCAGAGTTTGGAAGATTTGAGAAGATAACTTAAAAAGTTAGTAGATGGTGGATTTATTCAGCCTTACAAGTCTCCTTTTGGTGCCCCTATACTATTATAAAAGATGCATGATAGAAGTCTTCATATGTATATTGATTACTAGGCACTCAACAAAGTGGCTGCGAAGAACAAATACCCAATCCCATTGGTGGAGGATCTTTTTGATTAACTCAAGAGAGCCCAATGGTTCTCCAAGCTAGACTTACAATTGAGGCACTAGCAAGTATACATTGCATAGGGAGATGATTTGAAGATGACATGTGTCACGAGGTATGAATATTTTGAGTTCTTAATCATGCCTTTCAACTTGACTAATACTTTAACTATTTTTTGTACGTTAATGAACAATATCTTTCACCCTTTCTTGAAAAACATTATTATAGTATACTTGGATGACATCGTGGTGTATTGTGAATCTCTACAAGACCATGTAGAGCATTTGAGGTAGGTCTTCCAAGCACTACATGACTACAAGCTCTATGTTAAATCAAAGAAGTGCTCTTTTGCCTAAGATAAGATGATGTTCTTGGGACATCAAATACCGGGAGGAAAAATCTATATGGACGAGGCCAAGGTTTAGGCTGTCCAAGAGTGGGAGCCACTTAAGAACATTTTCAAGCTATGGTTATTCCTTAGCTTGGTGAATTATTACAAGCATTTTATTTATGACTATTCGACAAGAACCACTCCCTTGATGAGTCTATTGAAAAACAAGACAACCTGGGAGTAGATGTAAGCCTCTTGGGATGCATTCAAAGACTTGAAGCATATCGTGATAGAGGAGCCGATCCTTGCATTACCCAACTTCTCCAAATCTTTCGAAGTTCATTCAAATACTTTTGACCTTGCCATTAGTGCGGTGTTTATATAAGGTGAACATCCTATCGTCTATGAGAGCTACAAGCTGAATGACACCAAGAGGAGATACCTTGTACATGACAAGGAAAGGACTGCCATAATACATTTCTTGTAGGTTTAGATATAGTATTTGCTAGGAAATAAGTTTAATATTTGAATAGATAATTTGAAAAACTTCTTGACTAAGTTTGATTATGATACGGTCTACAAGCCCAATACAACCAATATTGTTGTGGATGCTCTAAGTTGTATATCTATACTTACAGTGGTGAGTCAATCCCTATGTGATATTTTTGACTGTGTTAAAGAAGGACTGGCACATGACCCATTAGCCACGAGATTAGTAGAGACGGCGTAGGAGAGTAAGTTCTACCGATTTTAGGAGACTAGTAGGTTACTCTATACAGTGGGAAACCACATCTATGTGTCCAAGTGAGAAAATATTCGTAGAGAGCTAATAAAAGAATGCTATAACTCAAAGTGGGCTGGGCATCTAGGGATGCAACGATCGGTGGCACTACTAGAGGAGGTGTACTATTGGCCTCAAATGTGGGACGATGTGAAAAATTATGTACGGACTTGTCTTATGTCCCAACAAGACAATGTGGAATAAGGGCAACCCACGAGCTTACTAGAAACTCTTCCAATCCCAAAGCAACCTTGGGAATGAATCAATATGAACTCTATCTCAACATTACCCAAGTCAGAGGGGAGCAGCTTCATCATGGTGGTGGTCGTAGATCGATTCTCTAAGTATGGCAATTTCATTCCCACCCCATGGGACTACATGGTTGAATAAGCCACCTGCATATTCTTCACGAATGTGGTGAATTATTAGGGTTTTCCTCGGAGTATCATTAGTGATCGCAACCCTTACTTCATGGGAAAGTTTTGGAGAGAGCTTTTCAAACTCATGGGGTCTAATCTTTATTTTTCTATGAGCTTTTACCCACAAACAGATAGTTAGACAAAATGGGTGAATGACTTACTAGAATTATAGATAAGAGATTTCGTTGGTACCGATCATCAAGATTGGGCTATACTACTTGATGAGGGCACAGCTCTCCTACAACATGAAAAGGAGTGAGGCGACTTAACCAAGTCCACTTGATATTGTTTTGGGGGTATCAACCCCTCTTCCCTCAGACAATAATGGGCTATACAAATACTAATCATTCGGCCAATAAATTTGGCAGGAGATGAAATGAACATATTCATATCACTAAAGCCTATCTTATTAAGGTTTCCAAGAAGATAAAGAAGTGTACAAACTTGTGTTGGAGGCCTTTAGAGTTCAAAATAGGCAACCCAGTGAGAGTAAGGTCACTACCACAGCAATTCAAGATTTTTAGACAAGTATACAAAAGGATTATAATGGCACTACAAAGGATTTTATCTTATTGTGAAGGTGGAAGTATCCTATCATGTGGAGTTATCATTGAAACTTTGCATCTACTTGGTCTTCTATGCTAGTTTTTTTTAAGCTATATCATGCAGACATAAAAAATTCTAGCAAAGGTAAGTCACATAGAGCTCTACCCATAATGATGACTTCATATAATAAGGTAGTCAAGGATATCATGGTAGATCGCATCATAAGACAAAGTATGATCCCTAATTATACCGAATATTTAGGACAATAGAAAGAACTACCCAACAATGAAGCAAGTTAGGAATGCGAGGAAGAATTGTGACTATTCCAAGATACTATTGAGAGGTTTCAAAGCGACAAACTTGCCTCGGGCATCAAGAACTTAGGTGGGAAAGAATGTCACTAATGAACTATTCCCGACCATGAACCTAGAGGTTGACCTACAGCACCCATTGCTTTAGAATTGTAGAGAATTATAAAATATTTTAGAATAAGAAAAATAGTAGAGAATTGTAGAAAGGATATGCAGAAGCAATATCCTAATAAAAATCTAAAAATTCGATCCTAACTATCTATGTGAGATAATTTTAGCCATTGATTAAGGGGGTAGATGAGTGAAATTTCACTATAAAAAGAAGGTGATTTTATTTGTAGCTAACCAAGGAAAGAATTCTCAAATAATACAATCCGTAAATTCTTTCACATTTTCTTCTTTGTACTCTCGAGTTGTCCCTTAGCGCTCTCACCCTATTTTTGGGTCATTTAGCTTGCTACCTAAGTATGAGATTTCAATTGACTTAATAAATCTAATGTGATGGTAGCACTAAGCGCCGTATAAGTAAATTAGTTGAAAGTCTCATCAAATGACAAAATGCTTCCCTACCCTAGAAATAAGGAAAAAAATATTACCAACATTAATTATATTGGACCGTCATAATAAGTTAATGGATCAAATATTATGTTATTAAATATGATTAATTTAATATCAATATTATACAAATAACAACAATAACAATAATAATAATAATAAATTATCTAAATAATATAATTGATGACATGGTTTTATGTTGGAGTTGGACACCCACTTCAAATATTTGCATAAACTATTTATTTTTAATATAAAGCCTTCTTATTATAAAAGCGATGATAACTAATATCCTTTAAAAAAAATATCTATCCAGTGGATATAAATATTTTCCACTGCGTAGCAATTTTGGCGGCAGTGATTGTAGCAACGGCGTTTGATCGGCAATGCGGTGAAAACTGACTACTCAGCTGACATTGGTGGCGCCGTCCCGATGATGGCGGTGACCACCGATATTGTGGTCATGAGTTTATTCTTAATTAAAATAATTATTTCTCACATAAATTAACTAATATTATATTTATTCATTTCGAATATCATAGCCATTTCTTTCCCCTGCTAAAAAATTAAAAAAAAAATAAAAAGTGATTTTATTTGAACTTGATTTCATAAATTAATTTTGTAATTTTCTTATTAAAATTTTCCCGAAATTGGGTGAATAATATTTGTAAACATAATTTTTACTAATAAAAATATATGCATATTTTTAAAAAAAATTTCTGACTGTTATTGAATTTAATAGATAAATTACGTAAAAAAGCTTACCTTCAAAAAAATATATTATTATTTATAAAAAGAAAAAAAAATCTAATATTCCAAAAAATAATAAATTCCAAGATAATCAGCCTATGTGCCTAGCAAGAAACAACAAAATAACCAATAACACAGCTAATTAACAATAATAATAATGATAATATATCATTATTATTAAAGTAATTATGGTTTCACCATGCAATATTAGACCAAATATAAGAGTTTGAAGCTAACCACATAGTAAGACATCTTTGCTCATAGAAGGATAATTAAACAGGCCTAAAAATATAGGGTACATGCGGCTTCATCCCTAATAGAAGAAACTCACATTTATTTTAACATCAGGTGTTGATATCTAAATAAGGATAAAATAATTAAGTTTAATAATTTAATTTTTAAATAAATTATTAGAATATAGTGCGAAGACATGGAAGAAGCAGCTCGTCACCTTTGGCGGTCGGAGTCACCTCTCTTTCTTTCTCCATCGTGCTCATGGCCATCTACTTCGAGCGACTCGGTCAAGTCTGATGGTTTCTGTTGCCTGCACCATGGGGCGGATGCTTGGAAATGTCGCTCGAGCCTTGAATTAATGATCCATGGATTGTGAGACATGTAAAAACCCACCCACATTTTATTCTTACTCGTTCTTCCAACGGTAAGAATTTTATACTGATAACTTAGCCGACTATCAAAATTGTCGGGAAGAACCAAAAAAAAAAAAAAGGATTAAAACTACCTCATTCTTTTGTAAAATCTTCCGAATATACTTATCGAAAAAAAGACGGTAAAATACTACTTGCACATTAGAAAGAGTCCCTAAAAATCAATAAAGAATTCATACCTTGAACTCAAGGCCTAATTCTATAGGGTATATGGTTGATTATCTGGGGGCACAAGCTTTATTTCGTCACGCAGTTATATATATTTTTCAACCAGCAACTATAGATGAAAATATCAGTATCAATATTTGTTACTACAGATCTCGATGGTTTTTTGTAATTTGTATTTCCATGGATTTTTTCTCTAAACCAAACATAACATTGTTTTCAAATCGCTCATTTTTAAGATTCCTTTAATTTTACAAGTTAAGAATGGAAGATAATGAGACATAAGTTACAGTTCTTTAAACTGCTTACACAAGTTGAGCTTTTCAAGTAGTCTTAAAGCTTATTTGAACCTCTAGCACTTTCATTGGTAGGGGGTAACACGAATTGCTGGTTAAACTAATGAGCTTCGATCTGCCAGTCACTGCACAAATCTCATGTCTAAGGTCTCCATTCACAGATGCCTTCAACAAGCAGAACTCCGATATAACAAAGAAAGAATTCAGAAGGATAATACTCAGGGAAAAATGGGTGACACATCAAATTCCGAGTTGACTATAGAAAAAACCAACTGCTATCAAGGAAAGCTGTATTCATACTAACCTGAACGCAGAGTTCAGCTGTCTTCTTCACTCGAGCATAACTGCAAAGCATGCTCTGCTTCTTTAAGGAATAGACGTGTTAGCTGCTTTTGCCCTCGTCGATATACTATACTAGCCCACCTGTTTTTACCCATCAGCTTGTGTTCGTTTGAACCTGTTGTCTCCACCCTGCAGCTCAAGGGAAAAGAGGGCAATCTACTTTCAGAAAATATACTAGCCGCTAGTGACATTTTGCCTAGGCTAACAGAAATACAGCACAAAAATGCAGAGGAAGCCAACAGGTACATTGGAAAATAGAGAAAACGGTAACTTCTTTCCTGTTGTAGGAATTTGTTTCTATTTTTAGGTCAGTTTTTCTTTTCACGCCTTCGGAGTGCACATAGCAATTAGTGTGCTCACAAATATCAATTACATGAAATGAAATATCAATTTCCCATCCCCCGATACCTCCAACACTACCAAATTGTGATGTCTTTGTTTCGGGAATATATCAGCCCCTCGGGTTCAAAAACCAAAAAAGATTTTGTGTTAGATACGTCTAATACTAGTACATATCACTTAATACTGCAGTGACCAATACCAATATTTTCATCCATGATCAATAGTCTATCCAACCAGAATAACAACTTAGATGGTCGAGTTTGTAGAACTTAATACAAATTGATGGCCATTAATCCTCAATCAAAACATTTACCAATCTGTCCTTGTATTACATATTAGAAGAGTTTTAATCAATTTTAATAAAATCAAATTTGATATTATTCTAGGCCATTAATCCTCAAATTTAATCAATTAAATTTGAGATATATATATATATAACATGTGAATATAGATGTACATTTAAAATGTATGGAATGCAGATTAAGTTTCTAAGGGCGAAAGAAAACAAACAAAGGCTAATATATATCAATGACATATCACGAAACGTCACAGATACCATAAGATATCAGGATATCTTTTTCTAGTATCGGAAAATATCGATACCATAACTTTTTGATATCCATATCAGCCGATATTTATTCCATGGTAAATTGGCTCTGTGTTATATTGTTGGTTTTGAATGGCCCAAGAAATGGTCATTCCAATCATTCTTTAAATGCAGTGGCATCAAAATTGTTAATGTTAAATTGAGTATCTGGGTTATTCTTGTACCTTCCGTTGCCAGCTGGGACATCGATGACATTAGCATTCTCGAGCAGTTCAGAGTCAGAGTCCTCTGTACCAGAACCTGCTTCAAGATCCATCATCCTAAGATATGAAAATTCATCAAAGCACAAGTCACAGTGTGCCATGAAATGGTTCCTACATTATAAATTAGTTGTCTTGATTAAGGGCTGCCAGGAAAAAAAAAAAGATTATATGATTATTGTCTTATTTGTGCTTATCGTCACCTTATGTAACACCATTGTGCCTCATCTCTGATCAGTAACTAACCTAAGAAGCATGGACAACTTCATGGGGCACGAACACCACCGGACACCAATAAGTTATTTTTCTAAAAATATGGACACAACACATTGAGGATATATTATGAAAATTCATAGTTTATGAAAATATAATCGGTCAACACTCCTTTATACTAAAATACAATTAAAATGCACGTTTTTTGTTTACCCATGAGAAAATCAAAGGAAAAAACAAGTGTGCCAATATAAAACAATTGCGCTATGATATGCCTCACAGAATGAAACAAACAAGACAACAAGAGCTTAGATTTTTAATTAATAACAAATTATAAAATGGTTAGATTTTTGTTTAGTTGTATGAAGAATCCCTTTTTTTCTGAAAATTATAAAATAAACCATGTCTAATATGCGAAATTCAATAAGAAAAGTAATAGAATACTAGAGTGTCCATGCCTGACAAGCGTCGAACACAGCTATGACAGCTTAGGAGAAATATCGGTGCTTCTTAGCAACTAAGTATAAAAGCTAGCAAGAAATTAAGACAAAAGGGAGATGATCCTAGAAAATCATACTGAAATATATTCATGTGACTATGTGTAAGTAAATACAATGAATAAATTTTTTTTCCTAGACATTACTTCTTATTTAAGAGATCAACAAGAAGCTGCAGAGCTCCAGAATCCCCACAAGCCTCCCACACTGCTGCTCGAACTTCAACATCGGATGGCTGCCTTTCCTCTTCACATTCAACAAGCTTTAAACAAAGTTGAATACAATGAAAGTCAAGAAGAAAGAAAGCATGATATATAGTATGATGACTGTTGCTACACTTACAAACAAATCAGGCCAAACTTTCACTGTGTCTTATATCCCATTTAACAAATGCATCGTTCAAGTTACTGGATTGTAAAAACCCTAAGCTTTTCTCATGTTTATGTCACGCGGAATATAACTCATAATATGTCTACATCATCAGTAGTATCGAGTGATAGATAGTACAATGGCTGTTGGCACAATTAGAAATAAAGCAGGCCAAACTCTCGCTGTGTCTAATCTCCCGTTCAACAAATGCATTGGTTCAGGTTACTGAATAGGTAAAACCCTAAACCTTTCTCATGGAATATGCCATGTGGGATATTACTTATAATGTAATATATCCAGATCATCAATGAAAATAATGGTATTAGTTGCCATCATATTGGATAATACATATTAGTATTGTACAAATAGGAGAACAATTATTTTGTGAATCGAAATATAGGGGGCAAATATAAGCCCATACATTGCAAGAATTTTAGATATATTAGCAGATACTTAAAATATCGATATCAATTATATCAAGTCATATATGCAAAAATTCTAAAAATCTGAACATGGGATTAATATCACCAATACCGCGCTAAATCACACTTTTGTCATGTTATGGACAATATTGATATCAAAGGCTTGATACGATCATATTCATATAATATTTTGCATATCGACTGATATCTCTTTCCATTGTCTCAATTGTTCTACAAAACTTACTGATCTCTGAACATGGGATTAATATCACCAATACCGCGCCAAATCACACTTTTGTCATGTTATGGAAAATATTGATATCAAAGGCCTGATACGATCATATTCATATAATATTTTGCATATCGACTGATATCTCTTTCCATTGTCTCAATTGCTCTGAAAAACTTACTGATCTAAGTTAGTTCCTCGGAGCAGTCTAATGGCTATAATTTCTTTGAACATCAAATGAAAGATTCTCCAAACAAAAATGCATGATCCTCACCAAATTTCTCCATGATAAAGAAGAAAAAAAGGAGGAAAAAAAAAAAGGATAGCAATATCAAACAAAGCCGAAGAAATGGGAGAAGTTGTCTTCTGAGGTACTGCCAATTTATGCACTACGGCTGGCTTTCATTAGCATCGGTGATTATATTTCCACCCAAAAGTAAAAGACAACTAATGATGATATTGTTTTTAGGTACGATACGTTTTAGTGGTTTATCTTTTATTTTTTCCACTAAAACATTGGTCTATTTCCCTCTTTTTCATTCGTCTGTTTATTTACACCTGTTTTCCCTTTAAAGCAAATTGAAATAATTATTTTTCTCTCAAAAATTGTCTCAGGTCTTCTTCATATTACTTTGCCCAGATAAAAAAAAAAACCGGAGTGATAGCCATAAGAAATGGAGAGCGGTGAGAAGAAGGAACTGCACCTCTGCAAGCAATGATGAAACCTTGAAAAGCTCATCCTCCTGCATGGATATCGTCCTCAATGAAGTCAAGAAATCCTCGGGGAAAACAAGTTTGTTTTTGTACGAAGGTGTCTTTCGCTCACCGCTCCAACTGTAATTGCAAACCCGATCAATGATGGGCTTATCCTTGCTTATGTTTCCCGAGCAGCATTCTGGAAAAAAGCCATGATCTAGTAAACTTCTAGGCAGAAGACACCTATATTCAGCCTTCTGCAAAATCGAAGTAAATCAATCAATTCACCAAGGGATACAAACATATAAACAGATTTATCAAAAATAAAGAGGTGACACCTATTACGTGGGCTCACTAAAAAAATAAAGAAAAATAGATGAGTTAATAGATGTCACATCATATTTTTCATAGACAATTTTGGTATATTTGTAGTAAGAGTAATATTTTTCTTTAGCAATTATCTTATGCTGGTGTATGGATATTGCACGAATAGACAGGTCTCAAATAAAAGTTTACATATGAGGAGACTGACATCTGACCTGAGCATCTAGAAGTTGAGATTTGGACTCAGAAAAAGAAACATTCTGAAGTGCCTCAACAGGATAATGGACCTGCATTGCATATTTCATCATTAATATCCGCAAACCAGGACTACAAACTAACAGTCATAGTAAACCTATCTATTAGAAGAAACTGTGGGCCTAAATATAGATAATGGTAACAAAAAAGAAGGGAAATAGGCAACAAATGGATTTAGGCTAATATAATCATGAGAAGTTCTTCAAAAGAAGTATTGGCACACTGATAAAATTGTTGCTGTGTGACCTAATAGTAACAAATTCAAGTCGTAAAAATGTTCACTTGCATTATATAAGGTTAAACGGTGTACAATAGACCTAAAGTGGTCCAACCCATCCGTGTACCCATATCGAAGGAGCTTTATGCACCAGACTGTCTTTTATAATCATAAGGAATTTTCAATAGCAGCTGTGAGACAATTTCGAGGACAAACAAGAAACAATAGAACTTCAAGTAATAAATTACCATTAGATAATCATCTGGATTATCTTCAATAACAAATCCATATAGGTAAAGCAGTTCCTGCATGCATGCAACATAGTGTTCAAATCAGAAAACAGCAACCAATTAAAGTTGCTCTTGTCAATTATATACAGATACAATATGAACAAGGTAGTCCATTGTTCTACAATTGACACATACTATGTGACACATTTCTTCAAAAAAAAAAAATCAGACGAGAAATTCAATTTCCTCAATTTCTAACAAAATTTCCTCTGAAATTAAGCCAGCCTTCACTTGTAAGCTTTTTTTATGTAAACCTAATTCAAAGGACAAAGCAGCACTTCTATGCCCTTTTCTGCATAATCCGAGAATCGCACCAGTTTCTTGAACTCTAACACACAATGATAAATTAAAAACAGCATATAAGATCTTCTTCACCAAGAGTTTAGGTTGTCCAACATTGACCACATTCATCTTGGATTATAAAGCACCTATCATGAGTTTTATGGATGAAAATATTGATATTGGTATTGGTCGTGGCAATATCAGATGATCCTATTGGTATCACATGAATCTGATGCAAAATTTAATTTGTCAAATGGAACCTGTGTGACACATATCGACCAATATATCAAAATATATTGGGTCTGTCAGCCAACATATTGGAAAATATCAAGTGTGTTGACCGATATATTGTAATATATGCTGATATGATGACATCGCGATTTTGTCACAACATCAGCTGATATTTCATTTCATAATCATGACCCATTCTACACATAGAAGGAATATCAAGAAAGAAGGGAAAGAAGATACAACATAATGTGGGCCCATTAGGCTCCAAAAAAGCATCAAAGTAATTGAATGCATGTAGATTCACTGTCTCGTTGTACATGCTCAAATCACCAAGTCACCATTCACCCTTCTCCACATCCTCTTACCTCCCCAAATAATCAGAAATAGAAGAAACTTCTACTTTTCAAAATTAACTAAAAATTCAAAGCATTGTACATTTGGAAGAGAAGGGCAGTCCAATGCACAATTGCATAAGGCATCATGGGTCCTAGAGAATGTCACCTATATAAACTTCACCCCGTGCAACCAAGAGAATAAAAGAAAAAGAAACTTCACTGCTATCTATATGTGCAAGAAGCTATGTCAGTGATTCAAAATCAAATTTAAGTCAATAAAGCAGTCTTATCATTAGAACAAGGCTCAAATTTTTTAATGCAATAAATGAATATTTTGCAATATTGTATAATGTTCAGCAGACATACTCACTGCAATCAATGGTTTTATTCCTTTGATCTTCCCAATAATATGGAACAGTTTGACAATTATTTAATTAACAACTATATGTAATTAAATATGAGTCACTATCCAAAAAAAGGCCATAATCCCTATGCAACTACAGTAAAGATGAATGCCACAATCCCATAAAAGTGAAAAAATTACATACAACATGAAAAACTAAATGGTTCAAAAAACAGTATCTGTTACAACATAAAGTACCTCATTCCCTTTGTTACCATAGCTAATTGTGATCTCTTTCTCCAAACGGGAAGAATCTTGATTTGCTTTCCATTTGTAAAAAAATCAGAAAAACACAGCACATATGCAAACTTATCAAACAAAAAGCAAGAGAGAAGCATAAACTAGAGAAATTGCAGTAACCAATTGAAACAGAAAACCTTTCTGAGGAAGAGTTACAGATGTAAAAAAAATATGCTGATGACCAGGACATATTATATATATATTTTTTACCCCATTCACAATAAGACATAATAATAGTAGTAGTAGTAGTAGTAGTAGTGAGGCCCATCTCATTTCGCCTATCTTTTGTTTCATTTCTTCAAGAGCAATCACAAACATTTTTTGATGATAGATCTACAACCAATATTCCAATATGTAAACTTAGAATCCAATATATATTCCTAAATAATCTCATTTTTTCGTGAATGAAATCAGAGTGCAAGATTGTCAGACTACAACATCTGCTACAGGAGAAAGGGCCCACCAGAGAGCAGGTACATAGATAAAGGAACTCCAGTCACTGATCCAGTTCCATCAACCTCCCATGTTGCTGCAGCTTTTAAATCTGCACGACAATCATCACTAGTAAGCTATCCGAACTAGCCAGTATCATCATAAATAAGCATGTTACCCATTATGACGCATGCAGTTTCCTTGCCTTTGTAACATAAATAGCAGAATCTTTGTCATTTATTTAGATATTCATACATGCAACCTCAATGGACCTGCAAGTTGCATAATTGTTTCACATAACATAGATAGACTTATTTTTCTTTAAATATAATAGTGTTTCTTCTTTTTCTTTTTTTTTTTGAATTGGCAAGAAACATAAATTTATTTTAAAAAGACACCAAAGGAATGTCACCTAAGTACAAAAAAGTCAACTCAATCACTGAAGTAGCACCGAGATTGAGAACAACCCAGACCCAAAAAAATCAAAACAATTCCGGAATGCAACGAAACACAAAGCAAATAAGTGTTACTCACATTCCATTCAAGCTTCTTAAGCTCTTTATCCCTTCTTAGGCACAAAACAAGTCCTATATTTTGATGTTACCCATCATTCAACGAGCAACCATGAACGGCATCATCCCTACTAGACCAGATTTTATCCTACAAAAGCTATTTGCAATATCAATCATTGATCTGGTCAGAGATTGAGCACTAATGGCATTCTTAGTCAGAGGGACAAACACACCCAAAAAAGACCTCAAAATCTCAGCAAACGATTCCCAACCCCAGCTGCCTGAACCACAGTTATGAGATTGAAATCTGATCTTCGGTAGAACGAGAGAGATCTCCAACGCCTTACAAATCCAGAATGCAACTAAAGACACAAGCTATAGACAAGAATCACAATTCTTCCCTATTTTTTCAACCTCCAGAGAACCACAACATTCATGGCTCAAACAAAGAGCTTGCCTTCAATTTTCATCTTTCAAACATATTTACAACATTGTCAAATCCATAAATCCAAAGTGCAAGAAAGACATAGAATCAGAGAGACAAAGTGCTTCACAAAGGGAAACAAGAGTGCAAAGAGAACCAGGGGAAAAGCCAGGGGGAGACAGGAGGGAAGAGAGACACAAATCCACAGACAACAGAAAAGTCTTTGACGAGGGTGCATACAAAGAGGTCCCAAACAAAGGGGAAAAAAAGAATAGACTCATGGTTAGAACTTGCAAGAAAAGAGTCAGTTATATCAGATATTAAAATGCACATGCAATATTTTGCTAGATTAGTGAGCAAAGGATGGGTGCCTATAAATGGGTAGAAAGACATCATCAATTCACTAAATGACCGATGAGACAAATGGATTTTGGGCATGTATAAACTGTAACAAGTGCAAAATTTGGAGCATTTCATGATGTAGAAGCTTGGATGCTCCTAGAATGGCACATAAACTGTCCCATATCCTTGTCATATACTGAAAACTCTTTGACATCCTGACTTACGTATTGGACACATTCTAAACACAATTCTTTCACTTACTAGCAAGAAAATCATTCTGTGTTTCAGGGACATTTAGAGATTCAAACGTATCCCCTTTTTGGCACATTAGATTGTAGCAGCTGGAGATAATACGTGATGGATTTTAGCCATGCTACTAATACATCAAAACAGATGTATGACAGGAGAGAATAATGAAAATATTCAACTTGGTATCCAGCCTCCATGCCAATTTCTATGAGAATGTAGCATTGCCAGCACATAACGACAAAAGCATGGAACCATATTCATAAAACTAAGATCGTTCCTAGAGGTGAAGCAGATGATCAAGAGATTTCTTGTAGCAATCATATTATCTATGAAGGGTCATTTTTTTTTTAAGAAAACAGTGCAGTGTCTTAAATTCAAGCAAAGGAAATAGGGTCATGATGAGAAGTAGCCTTATGTGCTAGTGATCACCAAAATCCATGAATATTAAAAGGAATTTTCAATAATAGTCACAAAACCACACATTGCATGGTCAGAATATGGACAACCAGGAAATCATCTTGCCTAGATATCACGTGGAGTTAAGGCAAAAATGCTGAAAGAGAAGGATCACTATAGTAACAGACAGTAATAATTCAACTTTGATAACATCGAATGAAAAAATAAATTAATAAATGAAAAGAATGATCTACCAGAGGGTTTGCTAAGAGAAGAGTAGCCTTCAGTCAGACAAAAAGCTTAATTAAAAAAGATAAAAACCAAATGAGAGAGAGACTTAATTGGTGATAGTTAGAATATTCAGTGGTTAAAGAGTCGTCCTCATTGCTTGCTGAGTATCTATCATACAAAGCAAGCAATTTCAGTCTCCAACTCATCCAAGAGGTCAAATCCATATCAAAAAAGTTTTTTCAAAAATTATTTTAAAGTAATTGTACTTCTCATTGCTTACCGAGTATCTATCATATTGAGCGATTCAGCCTACAGCTCTACCCAAGAGGCCAAATCCATATCCAAAAGGTGTTTTTTTTTCAAAAATATCATAAAGTACTTGTAACTCCCATTGACCAAGAATCCAACCAATCAAAACCGTGGGAGATGTACTATGAAGCATTTGAATAAATTTCATGTAAGCTACTGGTCAATCAACAGAACAATCTAGCAAATGCAAAATTCTGTAAACAGAAAATAACAATAAGATGATCTTGAAGCACACTCTGCATCATGCCAAGCCCTTCACTCCAACAACCATACATGGACATCCAAAAGGCTGCTTGATGGAACAAAAAAGAGAGATAGTGTAACACCCCGATGTTCTGCACTTGAGTCAATCATATGCATGATCATAAATGGATCATTTATTGAGAAAATTAATGTGCAGATGATATTTTTTGGAGCTGATAATTGGCATTTGGGTTGGATGTAATATTTTGATGGGCTTAGACTCGTCAGCTTTAAGAAGTTGGACCACGAGTATTTTGGTAATTTCTGCATCAGTAGATTTTTATTTAAATTGAGTAATTTATTTGTTAAAAATAATTATGACTACTAAATAGTCATTTGTATGAGTATAATTGTACTTTATTTAAATTATTTGAAGGGGTAAAATGGTAAAAATGCAAACCCTAATTGTTCTTGTGGGAACCTTAGAAGAAACCGTAGGCACTTATCTCCTTATTGAACTCTTCTAGCTGCCGCTTGGGTACAGGGAATTCAACCTTGTTAAGAAGCTAATCTCCCTTAGGTAAATTAGAGGAGCCAACCACATGAAGGAATGAAAGAAATCATCTAAACCCCAATTCCCCCATGTAACCCTCGTAGACGACCCTCACTGATTTAACCTAGCTGCCCCTCCTCCTTGTTAATTCTTAACCTAATTTTGAAATTTGTTATCCACATGGTCAGAAGGCAAAACAGCAGCCTTGTGGGAGGAGAAAAAAAGGAGCCTTTGCTAAAATTTTTAAAAGAGAAAAGAGAGGGAAAACACTTAAACCCTAGCCTCTTATTTCACAAACACTAAGAAGCCTTCATTTCCCTTGGATTGTCTTCCTTTGTGTCATCACCTTGAAGAGAAGAGAGAGAGAGCCGAGCTTGAAGAGAGAAAAAGGAGGCCGCGTGTGAGAAGAGGAAGAGAAGAGAGATCATCCATTGAGGCAAGTGACCTACCTTTCTACCACGTATGATCATTCTAATCAATATTTAGTGTATATTCTAGTACGGACAATTTCATGTCTCGTGCTCCTCTTCATGACAACCTTTCGGATCCCTCTTTGGGATTGTAGGCAATTGTGGCAAGCCATATTTTTAAGACCTCGTGTATATCTCTTGAACCCATGAAATAATTCCTACATCTTATAGCATAAAAATGATGACTTTCATCCCTCTATATTGTGAGTTCATGCCTCAGTTTGTAGGGGTTACTGCCAACCGAATGCTTAACCACCTCTTAATAATGAAACATATGCTTATTGTACTAAAGTCGAAGTCTTTATGTTAAATCCTACCTGTATGTTTTGATAGCATGAAAACCTAGTGATGGTGTGCCTAGGGGTTATTGGTGAAGCCAATAATATAATTTTTACATGATTGTATGATGATAAGTTGTAGACCAATGATTTTCCTAATGTCTAGGAGATTATATGCTTGTAAATCTAAAAGTTGGAAGCCAAAGACATTAGTGGTCATTGCCTCGGTGGACTTGTAGGGTTAAAGAAGCAATTTTCTATGTTGTATGATAATATGTTATGCACCTATATTTTCTTTAGTGGCCTTGTGCCTCTTGAAGGGGGTAAGACCGAATTGTATGTGTTATACAATGATTTGTATCGGATCTATATTTTTCCTAGTGGTTGTGTGCCTTGTGGTGCCTAAGTATGGTCTAAATCTATGCTTGTATATATTGTATGGTAGTATATGGTGGATCTATGATTTTCTTGATACATGGTAGACTATATGCTAGAATGGTGGTATTATTCATGCACGAGGCCATGTTGGCCATGAACTTGGAGAAGCAAAACCAAAGTCATGAGGATGTAGGTTTATGTTATAAGATGATCGCGTAGGAAATCCTAAGAATTTTGATGATTTGGGTTTACAATATAAATGGTCAAAAAATGAGGCTTAACTTTCCTAGTGGGCCGCGTGGTGTGACCAAGTGTAGGGTGAAGTTAGGTTATCACTTAGTGAAAGTTCACTCAAATGATGCTTAAGGATGATCGAGAATAGAAACCCTAAGGTTGGACTCGATAGTGTAGACGATGGCTAGTAGGGAGATGAGACGTTACTCACATTGAAAATTCCTCTTTTGGCTCCTCATTTGATTCATTGATATTTGAGTTCTTTTGTGCTGCCTCTAATCGTATGAGTATGATCTTCATTAGCATTGAATCATTTCTATATTCATTCCCACCGATGAGTCCTTTACGTTATCCTTGATTGTATAAATTTCTTGGCCTTTTATAATTTAGGTAAAAGAGATTATATTAAAATATGACAATTTTAATGAATATGGAACCTGCAAAATTTTAGCGTAATTTATAGTTGTTCAATACTGATTCTCATATCCTAAAAGAGATGAGGTCTATTATTTTGTGGAGGAATGGATGATTATAGCTATGTAACCATCATAAAGTGTGATACTGAAAAACATCATGGCAAGGAACGCTGGGTTTGACATGTTAAGACTAATATTCCTACACCCGGAGTCGGTGGGGAAATTCTGTGATTGGAGATTCTTACGCCCAGCATCAATGAGGGAATTCTTTGTGGAGTGTTGTGCTTTGAATTCCTACGCCCTACTTTGGATGGTAGAAATTCTATTATTAGAGATTCCTGTGCCGTGTTGGTAGGGGAATCCCTTGAGGAGTTTATACATGGGATTCTTGCATTGATAGAGGAATTCTTGGGAGACTATACATGGTCGTATATCAAACTTGAGAATGCCCAATTTTCTCATGAGAATTACTCAACAAATAGGGGCATAAATACGTGACTTTTGATTCACAGTGGAAGAATAATATCAAAAGAGATTATTGTGATGTCTCGGTATCATTGGGACCTTAATTGAAATGGGTTCAACAAAACCTATGTTATCATTGAGATTTAGATTTAGAGAATCCATACCATTTTTATTGATGTTTTAGATTCAAAAAATCCATGTCATCTTATTTATGGTTCAGATTCAGAGAATCCATATTGTTCTCGTGAATATTCAGATTCAAGAAATCCATGTCTTTCTTGTTAATTTTTGGATTTAGGGAATCCATGTCTTTCTTGTTATGTTTGGATTTGGAAAATCCATGACATTTTCAAATGTTCAGATTTGAGGAATCCACTAGTTGTTGGTATCACATTTGAGTTATGTTATGACTAAGTTGTACAATTCTCAGGTAGTATGTTGTATTGAGCATTGTTGTGCCTTTATTGCCTTTATAATTGATGTTATTGATTAGCCCGAGATTTTAATAGTTACTATTATTATATCATTGATTATTGTTACTTATCGAGCATTTAACTCACTCATTACATTTTCTTGACTCCAAATTAAAGCAGGGCAATTAAAACTAGTGGGAGGTCATATTTGTTGAGTCATTATTAGGTTGAGGATCCCAAAGCCTAGACAGCCTTTCAATTTCAAGTGGAGTTTTATTTACATTTTTAGTTATGGATATTTTGGAGACATGATTTTTGGGACTGTGCTCTCCTCGTATTTTGGAGACATGATAGACATTAATTTTACCTTAAAGTTCAAGAAATATTTATGATTTTATTAATACTTTAATTTATGTGGTTTTATATTATGTTTTGAAATCTGAAGACAACGTGACAATTCGAGTTTACAGTTGTTAAATGAGTCCAGGTGGCCACAGGTAGAGATATCGATTTGTGCTAGAAATAGTGTAGGTAGGATTAAATAGAATTTCCCAAAGCACAAGTTGGTCAATGAAGATTGAAGTTAAGGAGTAGTGTAAGGAAAATAATGAAGAAATTCCATAAAAAAGGTTCCCCAGAGTTACTCAGTAAGATGGTATAGACAATTAGAGTAGCCTAAGGAAACAACCGAAAGCATCAAAGGTATTCACAGCAAGCTGATCCACATAAGCCCGGTGCTTGGACAGGAAAGCTCTAAAAAATCCAAAATGTAGGATAAAAATATCA
Source organism: Nepenthes gracilis (assembly GCA_033239525.1). Taxonomy (NCBI): domain Eukaryota; kingdom Viridiplantae; phylum Streptophyta; class Magnoliopsida; order Caryophyllales; family Nepenthaceae; genus Nepenthes; species Nepenthes gracilis. The sequence goes on along the minus strand of BSYO01000023.1, from coordinate 12,009,885 downwards.
ATATGAATATTAGTCGCAATCGTATGAGATATATATCAATATTGGAGTATTAGACTTTTTTTTTTTTTTGGCAACAATAGAATCTAGGGGGCAAATATTAGCTAATACTACGAAAAATCAAAGTGTGTATCAACTGATATGGTAGCAAATCATGATTTTGTCGCCGTATTAAAAAATATCGGTATCAGGGGATTAGATACTAGCATATACTTCATTCCACTACTTGGACATCTTCCGCAAGAGAAAGAAGAAGAATCTTACTGCACCAAACAACACCACCTTCAGCAGTTCTTTCCCAGAACATAAAAACAAAATCTAGTGTCAGCATGGTTCACAAATCAGCATCTGAATTTGTCAACAGGATGAAATCCTCATCTATAAACCTAAAAGAAGGGAAGGGAACTAGCAAGCATGAAACATTAGCATTATTGGCAACACACTGATAAGTTACATAATCACTACCATGGTTGCAAAAATCAATGCCCGGGACAAGGCCCTCAACCCACAAAGTTTCGCCATGTGTTGAGTTCAAAATCACTCCATTGGCACCACCATCATCCCTAAGAAGCTCAGAACCTGAAAGAAAGGCAATATCACTATAACTAAATTAATGTTGTTCATCTGTCAAAACATGAGTACAACATGGGAAATTCCATGCAACAAAAGGATGGATTTCTCTCTCTTGGGATATGGTCAAATGTAGTCAATAGATGTCTAATATATATATGTATATGTATTATTGAAAGAAAAATCAGTTATGATAAATCACAAAAAAAGGCCTCACTTTTCTCATCCTTGCTGTCAACCACATCTGTACACGAAGTACTACTACAAGAATCTTCAGAATTCAGGGCAAGGTTTGAAAAGCAGCCATCTGCCTCTTGAATCTCTGGAAATACATAAGATCGTGGAAGAGGAATGTTCAGAGCACGAGTCCAAAAGACAGAATTTGCCCTGGGAATGACATTAGGAATGTTCCATTGACATGAATAAAAAAAACTCACCTTTCCAAAAAACAAAACAACATGAGTTAAAAACAAGCATTTGGAACTCAAAACTGAAGACAACTAGGTTTTTCAAGGGGGCACGTACCAAAGGAAGTCTTCAAAAGTCACCTCACTGAAACAAGAAAGTAAGAAAAGTTGCATGTCAGCAGCTGTATGCAAAATATAGAAATTTAGTTCACTTTCATAAAAAGTTCTCAAATTACAAGATCTTTGCTGTCGCTGTTTGAAGCAACATTTTCTTCAGCAACAATCTAGTCATGGACAAGGCAATGACAAAAGTTGGGTGCTGAACATACATCACCATGAAATCAGATCTTTCACAAGGCCACAGTGGGGAAAATAACAGAAAACCATTGGTATGTCTCTCACAAAAAGTTCCAACACTCTTTGTTAGGAGTCTCAGGACTAAGGTGTAACATACTGCAGTGAGATTTCATTATGATATCATCTAGCTGACTTTGTCCAATTGATTTGTTCATCAACAATTCATCCAATCTCATTTCCGCAAAATATAACCTGTCTTACATCATCCATCTAAGGCCTGCTTTTTTTTTTTTTTTTAAATGTTTCAGGGTGTTTATTAATATTTGTCTTCAGCTTAAGCATATTACAGTGTTATTTGTGTTAACACAAGCCTCCTAAATGAAACATCATGCTAGTTTGTACAATATAGTCCCAATTGCTTAGGAAAATTCCTAAGTTGATGGTTGATCAATTTGCGGAACAATTTCTTTGTAAGAAGCTGAATGTGAGTCTTATTCACCAATTATTATGGTTAAGAGAGTTTGGAGATGATCCTAATTCAGCCTAATAAGTTTCCTGACGTTTATTTACAAGTCCGCTGTATGAAAACAATTGGAAGAGTTAGATGACCAATTTTAAAAATTACTCGGTCATGGAATAGCAGCTTAAACTCCAATTCTAACACCAAATTCACAATCTTAAAACCCAACCCACTGAAAATATAGGCAACCAAATGAATCGTCTGAAATCCATCTTGCATAAAAGGATCTCAGAGATCATCTTTTTGCAACAGAATCTCAATTTCCAAAGGAGGTAGTAGTAAGTCCAAAGATCATCTTTATCCACACAATCAACAGGTTCACCAATATGTTAAATATTTTCACACAAGTAGTAATAAATTCCACACACCTTTCTGAATTTCCATCTAAAACCAGAACTCTTGTCACCAAGTCCTTCACTTTATCCTCAAAGATTGATTGCAAGTTCTTCTTCTGCAATACACAGCTATCAGAAGTTATACATGTCATAGAGGTAAAGCACAGAAAGACAAAGTAATTGCACTTCCACAACAATGGATGTCATGATGCAAAAAATGCATATAGTCCTATGGTATCTCACATCCTAGGACAAAAGGAACTTATTTCGAAAAGCAGTAAAGGTGGATAAAACAAAGTGAATCCACTGTCTAATATTCATTAATGCAATGATCTTCCAAATTGGAAACTTAGCATGCATCCTAACCTTCTCAGCAGGACGAATAGCAGATATCTTTGTGCAGAACTAGATTAATAATATTGTCATGCATGATAGATGGGGGCCAAAATAATCAAACTTAGACAAGTTCTTTAATAATACGGGTAGATTTTTTTTCCTCCTTTTGATCAGCAAGAACTCGCTATCCGATGCTCACAAAAATATGGCATGTTCATGCAACTGGCTCATAACTTGCAATTTTGTAAATGTGCCAATTGAGCAGAGACCCAAAATAGTTCTTGAATTTGTTACCTGCAATTCAGTCGCTCTATATAATGTTGTCCCCCTCAATTCCTGCATCTCATCATCAGTAAACCAAAGTGGATTCCGGAAAGTGCTTGGAATCATATTAAGGTACCTATAACAATCATTAGACACAACATTTTATAAATAAATATGCCAACCAAGAACCAAGGAAATAAAAGTTCAAACATACGGCTTCCATGAAGAATTCTTACGGAGGCGCTCCACTGTCAAATAAAGGATCATCAGGAACCTATCGTCCACATCACCTTCATCAAACATCACCCGACACTCTGGTCCCAGTGTATGGTCTTGCAAAACTCTCATTGGAGTAATAGCTAAATCAAGTGGAACAACTAACAAAACCCCTGATAATAAACCCACGGTAGCACAATTATGAATAAATCATGTCAAATGTGTTTCAAGATAAAATCGCAATTTATTGAAAGCCAATCCATAATGAATCTTAGGAGGTTAGATGAATGAAATTATAGCGGAAATCCAAGCAAAAAGTTTAAGTTGTGAATATCCAACACTTCTTGAGATATAGTTGACATAAAGGCATGAATGAAAATATCTATATTGGTATTAGTATCGGTCATAATCATATGGATATCGAACATATTAGATAAATTGCATTGGCATTAGATATATCAGACAAAAAAAAACTAAAAATTATATACTAACAATGCTGTATCAGCTGATATATTGACTATATCAGCCAATATATCAGTTATGCGGGCCGACATGGAATTCATCGCAATATTGTCATGGCATTAGGACATATCGACATTGATGGGTGTATCATATCGGCCAATGTTTTCATCAATGCATAAATGTTAATGAAAATCAGAACCTAATTAATGCCAAATGATGAGAAAACACTCAGAATTGATGTCAAAAACCTCTTGGATGACTGAAACGGAGGAAATACAGACCTTATGACCAAATTATGATCAACAAAGCACAGAAATTGGTGTTGGGTACAAAGGTAGGGGCTGGATTGAACCATTTCAAACATTTGCACCTAGTTTGGTTTAAAATAACTGAAAAGAAGTGACAACAAAGACAGGAAAGAAATCCCTTGCTGTATTTTGTTTGGATGCTTTGATAATTGGAAAACCGAGTGGAACGAAGAGAATGAAAACTTAGTATGATGCACCTGATTTTATTGAGTGGGTCACTTCCCATGTGAGGCCTATGACCCATGGTGTGATGTTCTGAATTGCTCAAGCACAACAGAGACAGAGAAGTTCGCATGACTTTTGGCTCAAGGAAATAGTTGAAAAACTGTGTTGTGTAGTGTTTGCGCAAAGTGTGGCTCGAGCAGAATCTTGATAGAAGGTTTCACACAAAGAATGTTCAAGCATGTGACCTTTCTTATGTGAAATTGAGTATAGTTGTGTAGTTTTGGCACAACTACTGTCAGGATTCTCAGTTCATTTTTCAAATGCAGAGTGATGCCAGAGAGTGAAAAAGGAGAAGGAAGGAGAAATTGTTGCTACTCAATTGGTCACCAATTTATGTTCTGATCTTTATCAGCTTAGGATATGTTGTTCTATACATAGTATAAAACATATGTACTGGCTGTTTTTCCTCTTTACTATTTCTTGTATATTCCATCTCAGGTTGTATGCTCGTAGTGTGTTGTATATTGAAAATATTTGAGAGGTTATTTGCAACCGGAATTGAAATATACTCGCGATTGTTGTTGGATATAAAGTCCCGTGATTTTCTCGTAGTTGAGAGATGTTTTTTACGTAAAAATGGAGTCATCTTTTATATGTGTGGATTGAATTCTTTTGTTGTTTCTCATAGATTTCACCGTCACAGGAGCAGTTCATCTGTGTTTCGGTTCCCTACAATTTTTTCTCTCCAAGCAATTTGTTGGAACAAATAAAAGCTCCCTCCCTTCCCTTCCCTTTCCTTTATAATAAACTAGGAAAAGGAAAGCAAAGGTCTTTCCTTTTCTTTTCTCATCCCTTCCTTTCTATCCCATCCATTCCCGTGCTTTTTCCCTCCAAAAGCAAATTTTACTTGATATACGTTATAATAGAATATCACACAGAAGAATCAATAACGAAATATTTTATTGGTAGACAAAAATTGGCAAACATCCAATTATCAATAGACCTTTAACAATTAAATCAATGGATAATGTATATCTCAATATGTTTCGAAACTTCTTCACAGTGAGGAGCAAATTAAAGGCCAGAAACTACAAGAACAGGTGACAGAACATATTAAAGTAGAATGATATCACAAAAGTAACTAGAAAGTAAGCTTACCATCAGAAGCATGACTAGCGGAAAACAAACCGAACCCTTTACTGGAATCACAGTATCTGATCTCGCAACCACGTAGTTCCACTCGATTGAACTGGGATATTTTTTCATCGCCATGAGTATAATTACAGATAGGAAAGAGCAAGAAGAATGGGGAAAAGGGTTGAGGAAGAGACAGAATTTTACCTGCAACCACTGGAGAAATTGTTCGAATTTCGTTTCTTTCTGGGTCTCCATTGCTGGGAACTCGAACGATCGCTGAGGTTTTAGCTGACTATCCAATATGGTTGTTTTCGTTTTCCCGTGAGGTAGGTAACGATGGATTTTCATCCGTCAGTCCGCCTCTGTCTATATAAACCCCGCACCCTCGTTTTTTTAACTCATTTTACCCTGAAATTCACAGAGAAGGGATAGAAAGAACAAAAATGAAGACAGGCATAGAGGAAGAGAATAAGAAAAGGAAGAAATTATTCAGCTAAGCTCTTTATATTTATAACAAAATTCTAAAATTTATTGAATTAATCCTTTGCATGCTCAATAAAGATCAAGAATTTTGTTAAATCTCTATAACTATATTTATTTAATTGGTTTTTGTTGGGGCCATGTCCTGACCCATGGAGAATTGACCAAGCCCATGAAGAATTCCGCGGCCCACGAGGAGTCCAAGAGCCCACATGAAATGGTCAGCCCAACCCAGTGGTCGAAAGGCGCGAACCCATGTTGGCAGAAGACAACGGAACCCTGCAACGCATTTAATCCGTTGCCGGGAAACAGGCGAAAAGACGGAAAGGCTAGTCAATAGAGGAGTGGCTGGAGTAGTGCCAACGGCTTCCGCTGTCGTCTGCAGGTAGCCAACCAATCCCCGCTCAGGGGGAAATCGGGCGTGGCCGGCAATGCTCAGAAGCGTGCCATCCACGGCAAAAGGACAACCGGCATGACCGGCGGTCCATAACAGTAACCAGCGTCGCAGTAGCCCTCGCAACGGGCATTTTGGTGCCCAAGAGTCCAACGGGGAGAGGCTATAAGAGCCCTCGCGTCCCACGGAGGAAGGGGCTTCCTCTTCGATCTCTTCTTCATCTTCTTCTGGCTAAATACTGATCCTGAATCAAACTCAACCAGCTCTGAGCTTCCTTCTTCTCTACTTATCCCCAAGAAAGGGATAAACGGGAACTGAGTATAAACTCACTTCCGCCCATCAATAGCAAGCTCACGATTACTCATCCCACGTCTACTCAGATTACGGAAAAGTTAGCTACCCATTGCGGTGCACCAAGGGAGCCAGGCCTCCCACAACCTGCTCACCGCACTCTCTATACCATAACGCGAGCATCTCTTACGCTTTCACAGTATACATCCATGCACCGCTCTTAGCGTGCGCAATTTCCGTTTATTGCGGGAATCTGCTGACTTGAGCATCGGAGCGGCTTCGGTGGGAGAAATCCTGCCGGACCCTTGACCTTTTGTTTATTATTTGTGTTGTGCAGGTCCAGGTTCATAGAGACGGAGACCGGACCCTTCAATCGACGCCGCCGCGTGCCAAGGAATCCGAAGGCTCCCTAATCCGTACGGTAACCGCCGACCCGGGACGCAACAGTTTTCGAATTTTGAAGAAATTATTCATTTTTTTAAGTAAAATATATTTGTTTTAATAAATGTTACTTTAATTTTAAAGAATCAAACAAAAAAATTAGCTGTATTTTATTTTAACACGTCTTTTGTATTTTTGATTAGTGAATATCGTATATTTAATATCAATAGGTTAGCATATAGCATTTGACCCCGTATTAAAATATAACATAAAAACAATGTACATAGAAATTTGATTTCTATCATTAAAAAATACTATTGGACAATTGTTATATGTTTCTTATTTTGTACTTAGTATTCATTAGCCTTTTTTGCATATTCATAGTATGTTCTTTATTATTTATATTGTCACTATATTAACTATTGGTCTTAAAACTCACATTTACAATTCATTGTATTTTAAATTAGTAAGTTTATGATCATTATGATCATTTCATATTTGAAATTTGACCGGTATATCTTTGGGGGGACAACATAAGCAAAGAAGACCTCTATGAAACCCTACCAAAGTAAGTAACAGGGTCAATGGTTGCTTACATCTGACTAATTTTACTTATATTAAAATATAAAAAATAACAATCAAATGAGCAAGATTCTAATATTAAGAGATATAAAAAATATTAAATATATGTAATTTTATGTACTTATTGTAAAGAATTTATTCCTGTTATTGAAATTATGATATTCATATATGATAAAGTAATTTTACCATTGTATTAACATTTTGATATATCTTATAATATGATGGACAAATAAAAAAAAAACACTTATTCACTTTTTCAACCAACACAGAATATGAAAATAGTTATGAAATCGGATTGTCTTATTAAAGAGGCAACACACTACTTATAAATAAGAATATGTTTTTTTTCTTTTTTTGAGACATATCTTTTATGATAAAAACTTATAAAAGTCGACGAGTGGATTAATGCTCCCATATTTTCTCTCACAATGGAAAATATATCAAAAGAAAACTAGTTTTATCTCAAAACTTAATAATTTCAAGAAGACTTTTGTTGGGTCTATTGAAAATGTTCAAACTGACCCATACCCACCGACTTGACTTGTGGATGAAATTAAAGAGTTTAGATTATCAAGCATGTGCTACCAAGAAATGTCCCTCAAGCATAGATGGTCAAAAAAATAGCTCAATAAACAAATTTAGGTTAGAAGTTTTGGTGGTTTGAATTATTTGGTTAGGTCATTGAGCGATTAAAATCTTTAATAACGAAGTATAGTTCTTGACGTGGTTAATATTAATTCGAAAAAGTGAGTTGAAAGATGTTGATATATTTCACTAAGTGGCTAACTCTATTCACTCTTCTAAGATTCTATGTTCTTAGCCAAGAACTTCTAACTACTCTTGCAAAACACACATCAGCCTATGGTGTGAATATTCTCACACAAGGAACTATCTCAATGGCCCACAATCTATTATGAGGGTTGTGATGGCAGGCCTAAACAACCAACCAACTATACTCCTATATCAGAATCCAACTACCGAAAAAGCCGCTTATATATAATGATTTTAAGTTTCTATGAAATACCAAACCTTTAACACAAAAAGAAAAACTAATAATGTACAGATTTAAAAACAAAGAAATCAATGCATATTGTATTTTCATTATAAACAAAATCCTAAGAGTATCAAATCACCAACTGATTAAGGTGATCTTTAAAATAGTCTCGCAACACTGAATTTGTATATGAGATTCAAAACTTACCTTTTATAATATCTCATTTTTCTACAAAATTATCATTTGGAGCATACCCTCTAACTCTCACTTCTTTCTCTTTAACTCTTTTATAAGAATCATTCATTAATTTGAGTATAACATTATAACTTAGGTAATTAGTCACAAATCTTTTGAAATTATTCGTGCTATGTTTGTAATGTGCAGAATTTAATTTAAAAGATTTAACAATCTGCTTCAAATTTTTATTGTTTAAAATTCATATTTGAAGTGCACATCAACTTTTTATATAAGTTATGGAATTGGTTTATTCCCCTAAATTTATGGATTTCCCAATGAAAGTTCGTAAAGAAAATAGATAAAGTCTATAGTTAAATAGATTTTGAGGAATATTTGATTAATGTTAAATAAAAGAAAGAAACCCACCAAGTTACTATGAAATAAAATTATTCCTTGTATTTATATATAATATTATAGCGAGCCTTACTCATATGTTGAGATGGCCGAGTTGGTCTAAGGCGCCAGATTAAGGTTCTGGTCCGAAAGGGCGTGGGTTCAAATCCCACTCTCAACAAAAAAGCCTTTTGCTTTTTCTTTTTTTTTTTTTCTTAATTATTGGAAAATCTTAATTTCTGTTATTTATTATTATTATTATTATTATTATTATTATTATTGCATTGCAATCTTCAATTCCTATTTTTCCTCCACAAATCAATACATTTTGTTGACCATAAGAATAGGAAGCAAGTCACTTATATTATTTTATAATGATACTAAAAGGTATATAAATATTATATATTTAATCAAGAATTAAAATTTAACATATAATATAAAAATAACAGCTTATATTTTGATATTTTATTATATTTAAAAAGGTATAACACTTCTGATAAATTTATACTTATGTTTGGATATATAAATAATTTCTAACGAAAATACTATTGGCAAAGTGTTATTTCACCATTAAATATCTATATTAATATGAATAGTTATAATTTAATTAAATAATTATAAGTGAAAATAAATAGCTTGGGTAAGCCCAAATTTTAGATAAAATAATAAAATTTTAAAAATTATTTTATTTAACTATATTTTTATATAATTAATAGCTATTTCATATAAAGATTATTCTTTTAGTTTTTTTTAAATAGTAATTTTTATCTACAAATTATAATTTATTATAATATTTTATATTTTTATATACAATTTAATTTTAATCAGGGTTATTAAGAAGGAAGAACGAGTGGAAAAAATAATTAAAAAAAAAAAGAGTAAAGCAAATTGAAGTTTTATAACGTTGGGCCAGGATCCATCAAACAAGGCCCAAATCGGAGTCCATGATTCACTTGGGCATTCATTGCTTCTCGGACTTGCCCGCGAGGATCGAAGGTGCCGAACCGGAGAGGGAGAGAGAGCAAGAGAGATGTCATACATGAGAGGAGACTTGCTGACAAGAACGAAGAAACTGGTGAAAGGCTTAGCAAAAGCTGAGCCTGTCTGGCTTAAGGCCATGGAACAGTCAGTTTCTTCTCTTTTATTATTAATTCACATCTGTTTTCATATTCGAGTATCTTGTGATGCATAAATCTGTGTCAATGTGTGACTATTATTAGTATTCGATTTCCATTTCTATATTGTATGCTCAATTTTCCTGATGAACTAGATGTGATATATTCAACTTGTAAAGCTTAAAAAGGCAGGGAAATCAGGAAATAAAAATCTTCTGATTTTTGTATGGATATAGTTTTGCGAATTGTATAATAAACATGAATCAAAATCATCTCGACTTTCCATTGTTTCATCACTGCGGATCAAGTATATATGCTATAACTTTAAAGTAATTGTTTTGTTTTGTTTTTGTTTTTGTTTTTGTTTTTGTTTTTGTTTTTTTGTTTTTGTTTTTTTGTTTTTTGGGGAATGGATTCTGGTTTGCTTTTGAAGCGGGTAAAATTCTCAGTAAAAACTAATTCAGAAGCCATGCCTTTTCGTATAATTACTCGGTCAGTTCATAACCCTTCATTTGGGTAAATCTAAATTTGAGTGCTAGGTTCTGTGCAAGGATATATATGTTTGGAAAAAAAGGGCTGTACCTAAATCTTGCCTATATTGATAATTGGCATTATGTATTTCAATTGGAGTATGAAATTGCAATAAGTTAGAAATTTGTGGAAGTAAAGTTTCGGTGTGAGGGAAATGGTATTGCCGAGGTAGTTTTGTTCACTGCCAGGCAATTTATTTCATGTATGCAAATATCCATTGGTAAATTGCCTTGACAGGAGTCCCTCACATGCGGTTAAACTTATAACTTTGTGTCCTTGAAAAGATGTAATTCTAAATTGATATTTGGCATAATATCAAAATATTTAATCATCTTCTTTAATGACAGTTACTGAATTTGGCTAGAAACTTCGTCTGGCATGAATCAAGTCGTATGTCTAGAGAGGATGAGTGATAACCAAGGTTGATTGTACTAAAAATTGAAGATGTTGTATAGGCAACTGGAATTAGAATAGTGCATTGATCTACATGGCAAGAATGACCCATAACCATTGACGGAGAAGAAGGCTTGGAAGGGATAAAATATATTGAAAAGAAGCTTTCACCAAGGCCAATGTTCATCAAATGTTAGCTCTCATTGCTATTTCTAATTAGCAGTCTAACATGCACTGGAGACTTATCTTGGTGGAGCTTGAAACTTGATAGTCTTGAACTGGAAAGTAGTTGTATCAGCCGTGCTGTTGCACTCCTAGTAACATAACAAAGGGAGGGTCTAGATGTGATACCGACAACTCCATCATCTTAACAAAGAAAACATGAAGTTATAACTTAAGTTCAATGGTTAAATGGACTTTGTCTATTCTAAGCTTACCTGCAAAGAATTAGATAATAATGCATATTCCTGCAAATGCTAGTTGTGTATAAAAATTCAATCCTAAACTATGTTACAACTTCAAACAATGTGGTCAATATGTTGGGTTTTTTTAATTGGCCGAGATTGGGTGATGGTAGGGGAGATAGAATATTGATATGGAGATATAAATTATAATACTCTAAACTTGTTGATATGGAGGCAAAGAATGTTGTCAGTACTTCTTGCACCATAGGCTTTGAGGGTTAGATATAAGCAACATTGTTTGTGAATTGTAGATGGTTATTTCATGGGTTGAATACGTTATCCCTAGGTCATAATGTGTTATGTTTAGTTTATTAGCTTATTTTTGTGATAAAATCTTATTCTAATCGAGTTATATTTGAATCTTTTTATTAATTAATTGGGTTCTAATGTGACTCAATATATGCTCATTAAAGCTGCAAAGAATTGGGTGTTAAAAAAAGTTCAGTGTGCCCAAAGGTGTGCCGCATTTGATTCAGCATTCGAATACCAGTGTATGAACTCATATACAGTTTCAATAAATTAGTAGAATGTGTCACACATGTACATTATTGGATCGGCACATATACCAATAATAGAATGGGTCACGGACATGCACCCTTGGATCGCGCACATGTGCAAATTATAGAATCGGTTGGCATTTGCATCCTTGGATTCGCACATGCACATGCTAGCGTTCGAGTTAGCGTTCAAATGCCAAAGTGTAGAATTGTTGTTCTTTATTTTTTCGTTTTCAGCCCCACTTATAAGTAGACTCATTTCCCTTAACTTAGCTGCCACCCGCATGATTAACTTATGCGCTACCCATATGATAAGAGAAGAAAAGGAGAGCTACAATAGTGAGGAGAAAAAGAGAAAACGTTTTTCGTGAGTTGTGATCTTAAAGATTATAGTTTTTTCATCTTGAAATCATTCAATCATCATCAAACACTTGTTCCAAACCTATGAGCTTTCGGAGATTCATCAGTGGCTTGGATTTTGGAGCTCTTGAAGTGTTGTTTATTCTCGAGGTAGTGAAGTAAAGTATGAGAATATTGGAATGTGTTTGATTTCGTTGTTAGGAAGTAAATCCGAGGAGTTCTTCGGTAGGAGTCAATCGGCTCAGAGTTAATATATTTATATTATTTGGTTTGTAAGTTAGATTTTTATAGTTGATTTATTTTGACAGACTTGAGAAATTTGGAAGGTTTTATTTAAGAATTATTTGGCTCTTGAGATTTCGCTTCATTAATATATAATGTATTTATTTATTTTTACATTTTATTTATTGCGTATATTGATGATGTTCAATGAGTAGAATTGGTATTTAATACTTATAGTATTTAGAGGCAAATATTCTTTGCATATATTAAATATTTGCATAACTTAGTCTTCTGCGGTGTAAATGGTCCAAACTACGGTTGTTGAGGACTATCCAATTTTTTTTATAATGAATGAACCTTACAGTGTATAATGACTTTCCATGTCCTTGTTCTAAATTTCTTTGGATATTCCTTCGTATCTTAGAAGCATTCTTTATTGGAACTTATTTCAGTCCTTACCTTTTAACAAATCCATGTTCTTCAAGAGATATAGATGGGCTGTTTCCCATGTTTTTACCTATTCAACTTAATGCCAGAAAGTTCCAGGATAATATATTAACACTATTTTTGGTAGGATAGGATAAGAATTTTGTTCATATCTTATTTCTAGTTGAATTACTATTCTACTGTTTGGTTGTTTTAATAATAAGAATAATAGTTGTAAAAGGAATTATTATTTTTTCAAAACAAAGAATAAAAAATACCAACACCTATTTGTATTTATGTTCTTGGTTATCAAAGAATAATTATTCCAACATTTTTTTTATATTTTACCCTTAACTTGAGCTAGAACTAATTAAAATTGGATTTGGGTTAGACATGAGACGGGTTTAGATGAAAATTTATGACTACTAAGTTGAGTTGGGCCGGTCGTGGCCTAGTCACTAGGCCAAAATCGTGTTAGTTCATAATCTAAATTGGGTTGTTTGAATTAGGGCAGGAAGATTTTTTTTTTAAAGTAATTTTCTTTTAAAATTTAGAATTACATAAAAAATACCTAAAAGTATAAAATATTTAAAAAATTATGTTATGTAGATTGAAAAACTAACTAAGTATATATTCAAATAAAAAGTTTTACATAAATATTATTAATTATATGAAAATATAATTTGTTGAAATGATCTTCAAAAATTTGTATTTATTTGAAGTAAAAAATTTATTTTAAAAAAAAATCAATAACATGGGTTGTGTTGGCTCACACCAATCACTTTCACCCGTAACTGTACTTAGTCCAAAAATTAATATTGGTCGTGCTTGTCTATAATATTGATGCATTTTAATCAAACTCTATAAAATTTTGGATCGGTAGGACATATCAATTATGCAACCTAATTTTGATCAGGTCTACTCCAAACTTTTAGTATATATCGGAGCGTTGTTTCTAAGATAAGGGTTAAAAAGTCAATTTATATGAATTTATTGGTTATTATTATTGTTATTATTGTATATCAAATATTTAAAAATAAACTTATAATTCAATTTTACTTATTTCAAGGGACCAACCAAATAATGAAATATTAATTTTCATCTTATTTTATTCCTTAAAAATAGTTGTTTTATTCATATTTTATTTTATTGTAGCAACTAAATGTAACATAAATTTTTTTTTCCAACCATTCTTCTCAAGTTTTGCTTCTAAAATTCTACAGAACATGTTTCCTACCTTCTTTCTTTCTTCTTTTTTTTTTAAAAAAATAAGCATCCCACTAAAGAATCAGTTGCTATCTGTTAGTCATCTTTTCTCTTGAACATTACCACTACACTGAAATGCGTCATGCATAGCGGAAGTATAATAATAACATAAGATACAATGTCATGAAATCTGAAAAATGTCTGAGTCTACATATTTCTACGCAACAATCTGATGAAAAGGAGTGTTTCTAAAAAATTGATTGAAAAAGACTTACTCTTGGATCTCAGCGTTTGGAAACAATACTGTTCCATTGATCTGTTAAGACGAGTTTGGGAAGAGTTAACATTCTCCCTTCCCAGTCTGTTCTGAATCTTCAATTGAAGATGTACTATTTTATTGCCTTTGCCTCCCCTACAGTGTACTATTTTAGCTCCTTCAATTGAAGGAAAGGTCACCAAATGTACATCCTACGGTTCCCATTTAATTTTAGGAAGATGCCTATTGCAATAAGAAATGAATAACATAATAGGGTATAATAGCAGGCCATTATTTATTTTTTATTTTCTTCCTTGATGCAACAAGAAGGTTTTTGGGATATGTGTAATGGTAAGGTTACTCCATTGTGACGCGGATGACATAGATTCAATCTGCAAATACATAGTGCAATGCAGCGATAAGACTGCATTTATTGATCCTCTCCGGATCCTGCAATGTGGGAGGACTTGTGTAATGGTGCACTCCTTATTTTCCTTATGTTGTTATGACTACTAAAAGAATTTTTGAGACCCACCAAAGCAAAAACGCTAGGCTAGGGTTGTCCAAAACATAAATTTATCAATTTCATAACAGCTCTTAACACTTTGAAGTCTAGATCTAGCATTTTGGAGCAAGTCAATTGTCCAAGCAGACACCGGCCAGGCTCTGACAGTAATAACCAATGGATCTCTGAGAACTAGTGATCTATACTGGCTTTATGATTCCAAAACTAGTGCAAAATTTATGAGACTGCACCAAAAGGAAGCAAAGTATTGGGGCATTGAGTCAAAGAGATAGCGCTTTGTTTTATGATAGATTGAATTGAGGGGTTTTCATCACCAGAAAATAACAGTTAGTCAACATTCATTTCTTTTTTAAAAGTTTAACTGACTCAAACAATGGGAAAGAAACATGCAGACTTATTTCTGAAGAAATAGATATTGAACATTCATGGGATAATTATTTTGAGAGGTAAAATGAGCTAGTCCCACAAAATGATTCCTCTTTCTTTTTTTTTCTTTTGGTGATTACTCCTCAATAGGTGTATATAAATCTCGACTCAAGGTGGACACATGTGGGATAATTGCAGTTTTTTCAATTTCTTTGAGTTTGTTTAAATTATGTTGTCTTGAATGTACGAAGGCATTTCTCTGACGGTTACAATCCCAAATTCTTGCAATTACACTTGGTATCTTATAAATTTATTTCTATTTCTATATGTTTTGCCATCCAGGTCTCCTCCAGCCAACTTTCCTCGTTCCGATGGAAAACTCGAGCCTATCATTCTTCCAGAGGATATTTATATAAAGAAATTTTTCCGAAAGCATCCAGATTCTAAACATGAAGATGCTATCAAGTATGTCATACTTTTTAGTTCCTGCAGTTCTCTTGATGTTGTGCCGTGCTTTGTTGTGATCTTTATTTTCTGTGATGTGCCTTCAACAAGCTGTATTTTGCCTGTGATCTGGTTTTCTTTTATTATTTTATGTTTCATGTTCTAAAGCACCAACATGGGAAAGATTTACACATTACAAGTTGTTGAGCCAAACTCAACAGCCTTTCTTGTTGTCTTTCACTAGTGACTTTTGTGAACAATAATTTTGGTATAAATCTTATCAGTTTTGTTTTGGTGATAGATTGTCAAACATTGGTCAAGTAAAGAGGTGATTTTCTGCTTATGAGTGGGCATGCCTTCTTCTTTCTTTGAGGTGCCTTTTAAAGGATAAAACATGTGGGATTGGATTAGAAACTATGCATCCCGCTACTAAACAAAGTGGACGATACCTCGAACGGAAAAAATTCTGATCTCGGAATTCAACAATGGAACCATCTGTGGGAACCCTTGCCAACATCTCCAGTATTGTGGCATTGCCACCTCGTTCCTGGGGGCCATGTTGTGGGGGTGAAATGTCCCACATTAGTAAAGAGATAACCTCCTGTTTATAAGTAGGAAGATTTCCTTCTTTTTGTAAGGTGCCTTTTAAAGGACAAAATCATGTGAGACAAGATTAGAGACCAATGTGTCTTGCGTCTACTCCAATGGGGACAATACCTCAAACGGGAAAGACTCCAACCCCTTGAACTCAACAGGTCTGTTTGGTGGTTTCTAACAAGGTTGTCTTTTTGGCCAGAAAATTATAAAATTTTCACTGCAATACCCATGATAATAGAAAAGGAATACAAAATAGAAATACTTCTTCATGAGTTAAAACATTTATCTTGAATCCTTTACTTGTATTTAACTTCCGGAGACTAAAAATGCATTGTTGTATCAACTAGTAGTAGAATTTATACAAGTCCAGATTGTGGATCAATTCAATTTTCCCGTCTCCTTCAGTCATTTCATCACTCTCAGTTTTGTCATAGATGTGGAAAATCTTCATGTTGTTTAACTTGGCTTATGCTTTTCAACTGAACAGGTTTAACAGTTTTAGTCCCGTCCCAGCCCGTGTTTTTGCATGGCGGGTGCTTGAACTAAAGGAGCAGGGGGTTAGTGAGGAGGAAGCCATGGCTGTAGCTGATGTATGCATAGTTATATTTTCTGTTGAATCTACCCTCTCCCTCTCCCTGCAACATGCCGTTTCCTTGCCTGCAGTTGTAAACATGGATGAAAATATCAGTTGCAATTATATTGGTATCGGACATATTAAACAATATATTGATATTGGATATATCAGAAGGATAATTTACTAGGCTATATTGCCAATGTTCATCGTGATTGTATCTTTGATACGAAAGCATATAGCTATGTTGCCATGGTATCGAGAAATATTGGTATTGGAATTCCCGATATAGATATATATTGGCCGATATTTAGATAATTGGTTTTAAAACTTACTTTAGAGTAACACCTTTTATTTGCATTTATAGATGGAATATCGGGCGGAGAAAAAGGCTAAAAAGCAAGCCTATGCTCGATTGAAGCAGATTGCACGGCTACAAGGGAAGAAGCCGCCACCAAACCCGTATCCTAGTGCCATTAAGGAGATTCAGGCCGAGGAGAGGAAATATGTTCGTGATCGTTTCTTCAATCCTAAGATACTAGAAATTGTGCAGAAGATGAAAGAAGAGAAGAAAGCTGCCATGCAAGAGAGGTTCAGTGGGGGAGGCTGGTAAGTTCAAAGAGTTACCAGTTGCTTCTAGTGCTTACTTAGCTAAAGATTATCCCTTCCTTTATTCTATTCTTTTTCTGAAAAAAAAAGGAGGAGACTCACCTATTTAGCTGGCGTTGGGGGTGGAACTTGTTGGCATGGGTGTGGGAATTTTAGGTCTCATGACCTATTACTGAAATCTGACTATCAACTTATATATTGTCAATATATCGACATAGCACAACTTTGTCACATTGTTGGGAAATCACAAGATTGGGTGGGGTTATATGGGTTATATATATATATCTACAAATATTTCATTCCATAGCTTATTTTTCTTATCACTTAAAAGATTATTCATTTGCACACCAATTTAATCACAACTTAGGTTAAGCTCTGGCCAACAGACCTAGTGATAACTTTCCATATCCCCCCATGCAGTTCATCTTATACTAGTTTATTTTTGCCACAATAAAATGATGAGGTTTAGCCTCTGTGCAACTGTTGGATTACTTCGTTTTAACATGAAGATCAGAAGTTTAAATTATGAAAGCTACTTTTCCAATAGGTGATTAGATTTGTATACATTTGTCTCCAAAGCTCACATATTGAAACAAATGTTGTTAATATATACTAATATTGGATTCTTGTATTACTATTTTTCAATAGCGTGATGAAATTACGAAATATATCAGTGATATATATATCGATACATTAGTCAATATTTATATATCAGTTATTATTTTAATAAATTTGATACTAAAATATATTGTTGAATATATTTGATATTGACATGGTTGTAATATATTTCGATATTAATATTTTTATCCAAAGTTCACCTTGAATGATATATTTCTATAGTAACCATATATTTAAGAATGAAATACTACTGTAAATGAGGTGATAATAAGCCTTATAATGTTTTGTTGGTAATACCACTACGGTGGCCGTTAGATGACCGGTTGGGTGGTCTAGATGAATGGCCATTGCTGCTGATATGACTCAAATTTGATGACCATTTATTAAAGGTATATATTTTTACTTATTCGAAGATAAATAAATACAATGTATGATTGCCGCTGATATGACTCAAATTTGATGACCATTTATTAAAGGTATATATTTTTACTTATTCGAAGATAAATAAATACAATATATGATATGTATTTAGTTATCTTAAACTTTTTAATAATAAAGATTTTCGAATAATATTTATTTTTTAATTAAATAAAGTAATGAGAACTAAAGGGGGGGGGGCTTATTTTCCATAATATGGACACCGAAATGAAGTACACATTAACACAAAGTGGAAACATGATATGCTAAGAACACATTACCTAAAATTAATAACTTATTACAAATCTAACGTATAATTGATCGATAACACTGAATTATATCTACTTATCAATAAAAGAAATATTTTCTTATTTCATCATTAAAAACAAATCATATGGAAAACAATAGATAAGTGACAAGATATAAAGAATATAACAAACTTCAAATAATAAAAAAAAAGTATAAAGTATTTACTTATTTCTAAATTATCATGACTCTAATTTTTTTTTAGTATATAATCCGAACTCATTTTCCTAAAAATAACAACATAGCCTTATATGACCGTGTTAAAGAGATAAAATAATAAAATATTTTGACACATGTTGAAAAGAGCTCGCAAAGCGTTGACGTCCTACACACTAACATGGCAGAGGTCCCGGTGCTGGCAAAGTGTTGATACGGGTTTTTGGCATCCCATCTCCAACCTCCCTCAGGTCCAATGATGATCTAACTGCGGATGTCGAGCCAGGCAGGGACGGCTAAGCCATTAGATGGTAAGATTCTCCTGAATTCCAATAAAAGAGCCACAAATATTACCACCAACGTCGGGGAAAGTTTCGCATCCTGGAATGGGTTTCACTTTTCCCCTTCGATCGACATCAACTGGGTATTTGAGGAGGTGACCCCTCATCTCAGTCGGCCATTCGGCTGTGAACTGATTCCAGTTCATCTCGCTCAGTGTCCGGACTCTTCTCACGCACTCGAGACTCTCAGGTTGATTAAAGCAGTCTTCAACAGTTCCAAGATGCTCTGCCCAAAGTGACATCCTATACCCATATATCTGCAAAACAAAAGATTCAAAAGCAAGCAGAGGATGCTCAGTTACAACTCTCTTTAATATGAAAACGAGTACTTTGACAAATTATAAGTTTTGCTTTGAATTTCTGCTAACAGACAAAAGCTTTTATGTCGTCCGGTCTAAGATGAAGTTCAGAGAACGCATGTGTACATAGTTCCGTTTGATACCTCCATATTTTCCATCATCCCAACCCCATCTTATCTCTCAAGCTCTCCTCTTATCTCTTGCGCTCACGTGCGCGCACGTGTACACATCTAATCTAAATTGTAGCTCAAACAACATATATCTATACCATTCAATTGACACCTCTTAGGCTTCTATTAGCACCTGTAAAGATAGGATTGTATATATATTGACCCTTCTCATAATATAGAAGTCTGATACACTAAGCTGCCTTTATATTGAATTATTTCCGTTAAATTGCTCAACGCAGGATGACAAGTTCTTTGACGTTGATGCTATCAAATTATAGTTTTCATACAAAAACACCATCTAATGAAATTTGAAATACACACAACACTGGCTTAATAGAAAACAGACCCCCCAAATCTCTCTGTCAATAACTAGTCACTGAACATTGTAAGAGAACAAGGAACAAAAATATAATCAAGTACACAAGCTGTATTACAATATTTAACGTCAAAAACCTTTTTTAACCAATAAAAAAAATATAAGACAATCTTTGAACAAATCTGCTATAAAAATTAGATTATAAGATAATCATCTCTGAAAACCCTTTATAATAACCCGTGTGAATAATGGTTGAAAAACTACCACCAACACACTTAGAAAACTACTAAAAAAAATATGCTAAAAAAATAAGCAAATAAATAGTAATATATTCTAAAACAAATACTAAAGTAACATACTCGAATTTAGCAAAATATAAAATTTGAATCGAATTTTAATCAAATACTGAAAAACCTTCTCTTTTCTTCTCTCTTCATATAGTGCCTCTTGTATTGAATGTGCTCAGATACTTCTTTGGCCTAAAAATGCATTAGGAATTTGTATACCTGTGCAAGTGCAAGTGCACACCATTTGGGCACTTATTAGGTGCTCACCTCATGCACGTGCGTCACTTAGGAACTACTTAGGCTTAGAATTTTTGTCTTCGATATACAACTGCCCCTCAGGCACCTTTAATCATTCCCGTGCTTGCTTTTGCTACCCACACATGAGCACCATTCATGTGTCCCATACCGGGCCACTTTAATCCTTTGCTTGTGTGAGTTCTTGTACCAAAACCAAGTGAACTATCAAATGGCTCGTTTATTGTGTATAAAACTCATAAGAAAGTGATTTACAACCCAATAAACTTCTCCTCACAATTTTGTGAGAGACTTATTGTCTTTTCAATGATCGTCATTTCTTATTCTTTGACAACTCTTCCTCCACGGGGATTCTAGTGCCGACCTTCATAAGCTTGAACAACATTCTCTGCCACTCAACTAATATACCCAGAGTACTACTACTTCCATTTGGTACCTTCACTTTGGTAGGGTTACTACTTTTTGTACTCCTCGGCCTCCTTCCACACCTTGATTAAACCTTTCGTTGGTCACCTTGGCATTGTCATTGACAACAAAAGCTTTTATTAAGTACTAATTTGAGTGCTTACTTTCCATTGTACAATTGAGGAACGTTTAGTGAGCTTTCATTGACCTTGACCAAACGCTATGTAGAAATCCTCCTAATCAAGCTTGCTAGTTGAAATCAAATTCAATTTCACGTCCGATGCATGTCATATGCCCATTAACATGAGTTTTGTCCCGTCACTTGTCCGTAAGCCAACGTCCTAGATGCTAATTACCTTTAATGAGTTATCATTTTTCATCTTCAATACCCCCTAGTCCTTAGGTATATAGGAGGTGAAGAGAGACTTTCTCGATGTCATATGGAGTGAGGATCCATTATTTATAACCTAACTTGTCTCGAGATTTGTAAAACTCCATGTCTTCCCTATGTCAACGACTAAAAGGTCTTGCTAGGTAATGATGGCTGAAGATCATTGCAGTCATGATCCCTCATCTCTTGTTGCTTGCTACAACTCGTCTGTTCTTGCTTTTTCTTAAAACAATCCTAGTTTATATGGTCCTTTTAGCCACAATGATAACATTTCATATCTTTAAGCTTGGATCAACTGTTACTCCTCTCCAACTTGCAGCCTCTTTCCATAAATCTCCCACACCGCGAACGCTAGTTGAGGTCAAGACACTCTAACTCCTCCGAAACCGCATCACTACCCTTTTGCTTAAATTTCTTCACAAACAACGAAACGATGACCTTATCAATGTTAAGGATGTCCTTTTCAAATATTAATCTTATAACAATGTGATCATATAAGGCTAACAATGAAGCCAACAATACCAATGCCTTGTTCTCCTCATTGGTTTTCTCATTAAGCGAGTATATTTGCATTAAAATCTAATCAAACTTATCCAAGTATTTCTTGAGCTTTCCATTCTCACAACTAGAGGCTTTAGAATTACTTATTCACACGTAATCTCGTCAAGAATTTAGACTTGTACTGATCCTTAAGATTCATCCAAATCTCCGTTGGATTGGACAAACCAATGACTTCCAAAATAATATCGTCCATGATATATAGCTTGATTCTACAATTAACCAAATCCCTTATTTTTTTTTTGCCACTCCTCACCTTTCATTCATTTTGATTTGCCATCCTTACTTCTTAGCGCTTTGACCTTTCATTCACGGGTCAAAATGTTTCTCACTTATTTTTGACAAATAATGAAATTATTTTATTTGTTAAATTGCTAAATATTGAATGGCAAACCCTTCGACATCAACACCATCAAATTATAATTTTCACATTGAAAAATCTAATACTACTTGTTGGGATCTAGAACATGTATAATACCTACACAGCAAAACGAATCCCAAAATCTCTCTTTTAATTATCAGCCACTAAACACCATTAGAGCATGAGGAACAAAAGAACAACTAAGCATACAAGTTATACGCTAATATTTAATATGGAAAACCTTTTCAATTAAGAAAAATACCACGAAATAATTTTTGAATAAACCCACTATAAATTATTAGGTTACAAGATAGCCTTTTCTAAAAGCCATTCATAACAACCTATTCGAATAATGGTTAAATATACCCCTTAACACACATGAGAATAATACACCGAAAAAATGAGCAACAAAATGGTAATACGTTCTAGAACTAATACTAGATCATCATACTTAAATTTGGCAAAGAATAGAATTTGAATAAGAACTTAACCAAATGCCAAAAATATTCCACTTCTTTCTCCTCTCTTTTCTTTTTGTGCAGTGCTCCTTGTGTTAAATGCACTCAAATGCGTTTTTTTTTTTTTTCTTTTTGCCCTGAAAATGCATTAGAAACTTTTATACCTACGCCGGTGCATGAGCATAAGGTGCACATTGGGCATCAATCTCATGCATATGCACCTTTTAGGATCTCCTCAGGCTTAGATGCTTCTGCCATTGGCACAGGATGGCTCTGCTTATGCTACCCATGTATGAGCACCCCCATATGCATCCATCAAACACTCTCATGCACTACTTCAATCGTTCGTTCGTTTGAGCTCTCGTACCAAAATCGAGTGAACAATCAAATGACCTGTTTATTGGGTGTCAACTCATAAGGGAGATACCCAAAATTCAACAAACACGAACTACAACAGAGCTAAATGATGACAGAGGTTCCATGGAACCAACTCCACTTTGTGGTACACAGAGCTTAGTTTGGGAATGAACAATCAGATGACCTGTTTATTGGATCTGAACTCATAAGAGAGAAATCCAAAACCCAACAAATGAACTACAACAGAGCTGAATGAAGATGGAGGTTCCATGTAGCTAACTCCACTTTATGGAACATAAAGCTTAGTTTGGTTAGTAAACCAAATATATTGCAGTTATAAATCAATCCACAATTGTACAATCGGTTAGCCGTATGAAAAAGCTTTTGTTCAAATGTATAGGAGACTTGTAATGAAAAAGCACAGAAAGACTTGCCTATACCCCCCAAAGCCAGAGGAATGCCTTACTTTGAATTGGGCTCGGTTTTTTAGAAATATAATTTTTTTTGGCTTTAGAGGACCACAAGACATTGGCTATTCATGTTCATAGAGCATGCAGTCAAAAGGTTCTAAAAGAACTGCAAGAAAGTTGAATAAGTGTCAGTCAGTCTAGATTGAATGCAAAGTTTCAATGGTTCCTTTGTTCACTACAGGCTAGGAGGGATCAGTAACCACCGACCATGCCCTATAGTGCAGTATGGTAGCAATATGAAGTCAATGACGAAGCCTTTCAAGTTTAATAATATGTGGATTGAAAGTCAGGCATAACAATGCCGACGATTGATGCAAGGTGCTGTGTGATGCAAATTCAAGCTGACTTAATTGAGTGAATTAGACTATGTCAGCTTGTTAGTAAGAGAATCTGGTAGTGTGTCATTAGTCTCAATGCACCTTACTTCTGTACATGGGTATAAACATCAGATTACAATTGCCTTGGCACATAATTCAACGCCACAAGAGCTCTTGCAGCTAGTACGATCAACATGGTTCCGTTGAAGATCGCTAGACAATAAAGCCAAAACATTGAGATCATGCACTTTTTAACCAACCATTCCAAGTAACAGTCATTTTTGAGTTAGTATATTTCATTGAAGATGGTAAAAGTGAACAGTAACAGATTATCCATTCAAAATTTACCTGTCCATGTGGATTATTTAATTTTCTTGCCCAAGTATAACAAGGCTGGTAGGCTCCCATCGCAATCTCAGTGTCTCTCGTTCCCTCCATTGAGCGTTGATTGATGTTTGCAGAACCCAGAATCACATACTCATCATCCACTATCATGCCCTTTGAATGGACATAAATCATGAATCTTCGGCTTTTTTGACAGAGTGCCTAAAAATAACAAGATGCAAAGGATACGAGTCAACAAAATGGTGGAATGAATGAGTGCCAGTGACACAACTAAATCCCTAGAAGAGGTAGTAAGTATAGGCAAACTAACTCTCGGCAATGTGGAGGTTAGATTATGAACATATGATCCTTATCATATCCCCCAAAATGGGAGCCTCGTACAGAAAAACTTGGATTCAGTATCAAAATTTTAATTCATTTAATAAATAAAAGGGAAAACGGAAATTAAAATGGGGGTCTAAGGTAAGAGTAGGGAGAACAAGAATAAGGATTTTTTTCCCCTTCTAAGCAGAATTGAGAGCCTACACATTAGAAGTAATACGCGTATTAAGCTTCCATAAATTGAATCAGAAAAGGATTGAAAAATAGTATTAGTATTGCCTTTCAAATGCAATGGAAGCCCATAACGACAAGTTGTACCTTTATTTTGAG
The DNA here is from genome assembly GCA_033239525.1 of Nepenthes gracilis. NCBI lineage: Eukaryota > Viridiplantae > Streptophyta > Magnoliopsida > Caryophyllales > Nepenthaceae > Nepenthes > Nepenthes gracilis. Next base: position 11,985,118 of record BSYO01000023.1, on the reverse strand, counting down.
TAAAGTTTTCATGTTATTCATAAACATATGCTTAATTTGCAAAGAGAAAAGACAAACATATGCCTGAATTTGAAGTAGAAATGCAGACCACATAACAGCGCTGCACCTAAGGAAGCACCTATTCAGTGACCCCTACTTTATTGACACACTTGATCAGTTGTACATCTCTTGGATATATGTCCTGGTTGATGGTGCATTTGCATACTTGACCATGGCAATTCACTCTCAGAAATGCAGAAAATGGGAAAAAAACGAACCTTGAAAAGAGAAAATCAAGTACTACATTTGATGCTAGAGAGAGAGACAGAGAAAGGAGGAGGTGGTGAAGGAGGAGGCACCTAGTTTGAGTACCCTTTGCACACAAGTGTATATTGTAGTTCATCTAGTAGTCACGTATTAATAAAGGAATTTAGATCAATGCAGTAACCATGTGGCACATGTAACACATTAACCATGTCAATTTGTTCCATATATTAACATATCAAACATATGCAGCCCAATAAGACCCACAACAAACCACCCAAATGATTTATACTCCAAGTGTAATCAAAACAGATTATATTGACAAGTAAGCTACAACTAAAAATCTGTGCAAGTCCTAGGACCTTAATGCATTTTACCAGCAGCCCAAAGGAAGAACATATGAAAATATAACATATCTACTAATAAGCAAATACTAAGTCAACTGATCCACAGTTCATCTGGAACGATGTAAAAAGATTTTTGGGCCAGATTTAGGAATAAGAATTCCAGCTGCCACCACCAAGGCAAATGCTAACATCTTATATTGAACTTTCTTGGTGGATGATCAACAAAAAGAATCTTGGTGGCCAAGAATTTCCTAAAAGCAATAGATTTGGCAAGGATCAATAAACCAAGTTAACTAATAGTTGCTGTGGAAGCCGTGGATCTGGCTAATACAGGGTTGCTAAAATGAGAAAGTGCATTAGGCATATATTATGCACTTGATAAACATCTCACAGATTAGAAGAAAGTTTCTTATAGGATGGTTGCAAGGTCACCTATGTTACATGAATCAAAATGTTGGGGATTAGAAAATAACATATGTGAGATGGAAATGATAGGCCTGCAGTAAATTAGAAATAGATCCTGTAGAAGATAAGAGATGGATGGATCATTAAGATGATTTCAACAGTTGTATCATAGACAAAATGCATTGATAAAAAGAGCAACTTGGTTTAAGTTAGAGCCAGTAGAAAGGGATACAGCCATTAAAAAAACAAAAAACAAAAGTGGGACTTATGGATTCATCCATGATGGTGTCAAGGATAATATTTCAGCTCAACAAAATTACCTTCCTAAAGAAGTACTTTAAAGGGGAAAAAACAGATATGCCTTTTAAGTATACTACTGCTCAGTGGAGGATATTAGATAAGAAGTTTTTTCTTTTTCCATTTCAAAGAAAATGGGAACCTGGGGAGTGTTTGGGGCATGAGGATTTCCACTGTTTGTAGTATTTCTCCCATCCAAAGCTTCACGATTGCCAAGGCAGAAAAAGTTCAAGAAGTCCTGTGGAGCATATGCATCTTCTAGCCCAACCTCAACTAAAGCCTTGTGAATTGTCTCATACATCATTTGCATCGTCTTGTTCTGCAGAAGTCAATATCTTTGAATTAATAAAAAAAAATTTAAGTCATCCAGAAGAAGTGAATTATTTCGCAGAACAAGCTAATTGCATAACCTATTTAGCAATGAAAATCCTTGGTGTAATCAATTAGGGCATCTATATTAGTACTAGCTTATGAAATAATATAAATGACACTATCTGTTTCACCTAGCTGAAAATACTGCCGTTGACTTGTGAATACACTTACTAATACTATTGCATTCCCTTAGGTGAGGTTGATGTCCACACAACTAAGTCAAACAGGAAAAATCCTCTAGTGCTGACCATTTCAAACCTCAGATGCAATTTTTATTATTTTTTAAACCATCTTGGAGTTTGGCATCGCAGCTGAAACTTTAGGTGAACAAAGCTATAAGTACACTTAATGCACTGATTAAGGTGATGATGCAAAGAATTCGTAAGAGACAGTAGCTTGAGAATGTCCAGTATCGCTGAAAGAATAAGGCATTGCCTTTCTTTTTGATGAAGTAACTTCTATTCAGGTTGATCTTACATCAATATGAGCATTACAAAATCCGAATAAATTTACTCATACAACAGAACTCCTTTGATCCATAAGAAGCAAAGAAAGTACAATTGCAGCAAATTACAGTTTGTAGCCTTCAAGGACTAACTCAGACCACATTTTGATATTACATCAATCTAGAATTAAATGTCACACTTCCTTTCAAGACAATTCCAAATTGATGACCAATTTCTTAAAATAAGCACGTTTAAATTCACACATACGCTAAAAATCTCTTTCTTTGATAACTATCGCTAATGCATACATCTAAATTATGAAAACAAAAGTTAGTGGAAGGCCATTACCCTGAAATTTCAGATGCAATTTCAATTTTAATACAAAGTTTTAGTGGGCTTCCAAAACAGGTAAAAGGATGAATGGTTTATTACCATCAAGTCCTTTCCTAGGAGTTGTGCCCCATACAACTGAGATATTCAGTATGGGATGTTGGAGTACTTCAAAACAAGTTTTTGAAGGCTGTTATCTGCTGCAATCACATAAAAATACTCAATGTTGACTGCTGCAACTGCCAAGGAGACTGGCCATTTACTGTGGCAGTCAGTAATATACAGAGTGAAGCAGATACATACAAGAAGAAATTCCTACAGAGAGACACTGCATGCTTCTAGGAAAAGTAAGAAAAGAAAATGGAGGGGCTGTAATGGATTACATATAGTGTGACGCAGATCCATACGAGAAGAAATTACTACAGAGAGACTTCAAGCTTCTAGGAAAGGGAAGAGAAGAAATGAAGAAGCCTATTTGGTTTAGAATAGTTGGGACAAGAAATAGAGAAGAGGATTTAAAG